>CM050164.1:26911695-27516695 GCA_027410445.1 Discoglossus pictus
CATTGCCCTCTAGTGGCAATTAAAGCCATTGCTAATAGACTCAATTTTATGGTCCTGCAGGGTGTGTTTTTGCCTAGGCATACAGGGCCCAGGCCTAGGGCAGCACATTTTCAGGGTGCTGCCTGCAGATGCAGTGCAGTACATGCAGTGATATTTCTGTCTGTACTGGACACTGCCGGACATAACCTACATAAATGAAGAGCGAGGCATTTGTGGCCATATTTGTGTGTCCCAGCTTAACTTCCCAGAATGCAGTGTAATAACTGTTTTTTTCTATTACACTGCATTCTGGGAAGTTGAGCTGGGACACACAAATATGGCCACAAATGCTTCGCTCTTCATTCCGTTGCCATTATCAAACATGGCTTCCTTTACGCTTATGCATGCTGTATTACACAGCTTTAATGCAAAGCCAAGGTTGGAATAAACACAGGCTGAGTATCCAATCTGAGTACAGCTGTTTCAAGCTTACTGGCTATCATCAGCCTGGAGCGGGATCTCAGCCTGTGTTGTGGAAAGGTTTATTCCAACCTTGGCTTTGCATTAATATGCTTAAAGGAAGCCATGTTTGATAATGGCTACGGAATGAAGAGCAAGGCATTTGTGGGCACATTTGTGTGTCCCAGGTCAACTTCCCAGAATGCAGTGTAATAAATGTTTTTCTGTGAACTCTGAGCTGGAAGCAGGTTTTTTAACTTGCTTTAGACATTTAAATGTGAACACAGATATGCTATTTATTTACTGTACTACTGTACGGTGGAGGCTTCTATCACTCTTTTGCCCACCATATTATAAATGATTGTTGTGGTGAACTATATATATATTTGAATACACCCATGTCATTGTGTCATCTTTAACAGGTATTTATTTAACTGTCTCCTCCATTATATATGTAAATGTTTTTCCTGTCTGATTTTAATCGTTCAACTCTATTCCAGGAGCACTTATTATAAAAGTGAAAGGACAGCGTCCGCATCTAATTATGGCACTTTTATGAAGCTGAATTCAAGCAGCTCAAGCGCGATCTTCTATAATAAACTTTCAAACAGGTAATTATTTCCTATTATAATCTGGAATGTATTAAGAGCTGACCTTCTCTGCAGTGATGCAATAGTTGGGGCAATATATTATGATATAGTGAAACCTCTATATTCGGCAGCCCCCTTTATTTGTCAAATCAATATTTTTTGTGCAAAATATTTTCCGATATTCGTCCAGAAATATTTGTCACAAAAAATTTAAAAAATGAGTCCAAAAAGCCAATGTTCTGCACAAAATATGAACATAAATTGATTTATTGATAATGCGATTCTATATTCGGTGTTCATCCGTCCCTCGGGAACAGGTTAATGACGGATATAGAGGTTCCACTGTACAATGGTGATGTTTCTTTAAGTTGATGTACAAAGAACCTGGGTCTTGTTCAGAAGAACTTGCAATCTAGTACATGAGAAGAGAAAATAAAAGACCCTTTGCCCCAGTATAGAACATTTCTACAGTGCCACATAAAGTAAAAATATTTTTTCCAAAATTGTTTGTTTTAGAAAACATTACTAGTGCAATTGTTCTTGGATCATAACTGGGGTATTTGCTGTGTCCTGATTAGGAGCTACTTAAAGGGACACAGCAAATGTCCCAGTTATAGTAGAAAAATCAGGATATTTGCAATCGATTTGTTATAGAAAAATTCTAAATTAATGTTAGCTGATTAAATTTGAATGTTGCTATTTTAGGCAGAAATTAATATTAAAGATCATTTTACGTTTATTTACATTTCACATCATCGTAATAACTGCCAGTAGGGGCAGATTAGCAGGAAGAACATGGCCAGTTGCTAAAAAAGAACAAAGACAGAAGCTTAAATATTTATAAGCCTCTGTCATTATTCTTTCAAATCTGTATTCATATGTGATCCTTTTTCATAACTTGTCTTTTTTTTTTTTTTTTGCAGTAATTTTTGTGCTACTCGGCAGTTGATTTCATTACGTTGTATAGGTAAGTTTTTTGCAATATTACAACATATATTTAATATATTCAATACATTTAAAAGTGTCCTAGCCTATCAGGGACTGTCTCTGAGAACATGCTGCTGAGACACTGTGCCTGATAGGCTAGGACACTACACTGAACATCCAGCCCTACAGAGTCTATGTCTGCTTACGCTGCAGTCGGCAGACCCCTGTATGGACTATTTGCATGATTTTAGGCAGCAGATTTTTTGCACATTATCAAATTCTTGAAAAAAAGCATACTATTTTCCAAGGGACGTTGTCACCCAAAATCAAGTTGTTTAGGTGATCCTCAAAGAGCATGAAAAAACGACTACATTTTTTTCTAAAGTGAATCAGTCCTGAATTTTTTTTTTAAAGATGTAAATAGACTAATTTGGTGAAAATAGGATAATATTGTTAACAAGCGGGCGTTGAGCGCTGCACGCCATATAAATGCGTTACAAGTGGTGGAATATCTTCAGTACACGTCCTTTCTATGCTCAATTCTACCCATAACCCAGAACTTATATCATTTCAGATTGTGGTTACTCATCAAAGGTTGTGAGTAGCAGAATAGTAGGGGGGTCATCATCCTCTCTTGGGCAGTGGCCTTGGCAAGTGAGTCTGCAAGTCAATGGAAAACATGTCTGTGGAGGCTCCATCATTACTCCCAACTGGATAGTAACTGCTGCTCATTGTGTGGAGGGGTACGTTTGTGTGTGATGTCACTGTGACTACATATGTGTTAGTTTGCTATAAAGATACTACCTGGTGTAAGTTCAAACAACAACGTATAAAGTGAAATTTGTTCAGCTTGTAAACTACAAGCGGAATATGCAAGTTTGTGATTAAAGGCATATTTAAGTTTCCTGGATTATGAATGCATCGGATAGAGGAGAATCAGTTGTGTATGAAAACCATTATTTTTTTTTTGCATGAAAAAATACCAAAATAAACATCAGCAAACTCACCGTAATGTTTGCTAAATAACACCCCTTGAAATCCCTGCTAAAATTAGCATAAAATTCATAATTCATTTTGGCCAGTCACAGGCAGTGAATACATTTGTATCAATCTGTAAAGCCAGTTTGTACACCAAAGAATCATGGGATGTGTAGTCCTGTTTTCATCGGTCTCAGGCTTGAATTTTAGTAAAGATACCTTAAAGCAGTGTTTCTATTGGTAGGTACACTGTGTCTATGTAAGATGCTCTGGGGGTGTGGAAAACATGTTTTATTTTTACATAGACTAAATCTGTATATGTATAGAATGACTCCATGTAATGTGTGTGTCTGATATAAGCAGCTTGTGTTAGGTTAGAAAAACATAAGAACAAGGAAACTTAGATATACCTTTTTAATGTTATGAGCAAATGCAAGAAATCCTACTTTATTAGCTGTAATCAGCTGTCTCTTCTTAGTCTGTCCTCTTATCTTCAAGCAACCAAGCAAAGGTGCCACTTATTGCAGAAATGAAACACGTATAAATACATATAATTACTATATGTGTGTTATTTACAAAATGAGCAAAATTATTTGAAAGTTATATATTTTATATTTATAAATTATCTGACAAAATTGTCCCTCTCTCTAACTCACTTTATCTATCTCACTATATCTCGCAATGGTGGGTGATAAAGAAGAATAGAATGTCCCGTCGGTATACAATTGAATAATGATCAGACTGAAACCGTTAAAAGTATCTGTGACTGTTATTATTTATCCATCTGGGCATGTTCTTCTTCAGATCAACCCTCAAACTCAAAATTATTAAAATGTTTAATAACAACCAGTTTCAGATATATATATAATTCAGCAACAATTGCAATGCATGCAACCTGCTACAGACCTTCTACAAAGCCTAGAACAAGGGTGGAAAGTGTTTTTTTTTTTTTTTTTTTTTTTTTTTTTCATATAAGATATATGTAAGTTTCCTGGGTTTCAAATGTTTCCTAATAACCAGCTACTGATTAGTAGAAAAATATGTATTATATTAAAAAGTTGAATGTACTTACACATTTATATGCTAGATACTGATATGTGGATGTGCACACCCCTAGGAAGCTTACATAAAGTGTACCCTGCAGGGTACAGTGTGTGACCTCTAAAGGAAATAATGGTTGTTGGGACACAGCTGAAATTGCCCATAATGAGACAGGCAGAGAGAGAAAAAACAGACAGCAACTGCCAGATTGATACAAATGTTTCAGTCTTTACTTTCTCCTTTCTTTTTTTTTTTTTTCAAATTGTATACCAATTTAGCCTAGGTTTGAAGGGTGTTAACCCTAAGTTTCAACTGACAGAAATTAAAAGAAATTTTGCTAACATCAAGGTAAGTGTTTAAATACTTATTGGTATGTTGGTAAAAATGTTTTCATACACTACTAAATATCCCTTTAAAAGCTGCATTTTATCCAATATTTACACTCCTACCTCATTATTTATATGTATTTTCACCAAATTCTAAAATAATAAATTACATGCTCACAATACAGTTATACTTATCTGTACTTTTTAATCCTGCCACTGCAACTTTTTTAAACATCCTGGTCCTCATTCAATTGCAATTTTGCCAATTGAATAGGGCTCTATATAAGCACATAACATATTTTTTGACCGAAGTTTTTAGTTAGTGAAGACCTTGATTTTGGATAGAACTTCAGTAACTAAAAAGTTCTGTATAAAAAATATGTTATGTGCTTATATAGAGCCCTATTCAATTGGCCAACTCGCAATTGAATGAGGCTCCCTTTCTTTATTTATTTAGTGTGCAAATAATCTGCCATATTGAATTACTTGTTTCCATTTTAGGAGTCTATCATCTGCATCCCGGTGGACTGTTTACGCCGGGACAGTGAGTTCACGATATCCATTGGGCAGTTATATGTACGTGGAAAAAATTATTTCACACAAAGATTATGACTCTGACACAAAGCACAACGATATTGCGCTCATGAAACTCCAATCAACTTTACAGTTTACCTGTAAGTGATATATATATATATATATTTTTTTTTTATATTAATCTTAAACTAGCAATAGAAAAGAGTGGTACATTGACATACACTACACATTACATATGGAAGACTGTTTAATTATACATCAAATAAATAATTGTAGTACACTTAGATGCACAAGTAGCTCTCAAACAGAGTAACATGGGCCTGTCATAACTGATTGTTTTACATCAACACAGAAAACAAAAACTGTATATACTTTGGGCCTCATTCTATTATCGGCCGTAGGAGATGCGGGGCCGCAAGGACCGGCCGCAAGCTATTTGCCTATGCTATTCCCTTCCGGCCGGGGATTCCGGCAGGCTTGCGGCCGGCCCCTTGCTATCCCTTGCGGCCGCACGCGCCAGAGGAAAGCCTTTGATCTAAAACGGCCGCAAGAGTTTCGGCCGCAAGAAAATCCTGGTTGCTATTCTATTGCTCTGGGAACCCTCTCTGTAAGGCTAAAAGCGAGCCGCAGCTTACTTGCAGCAAAAAGGTCCCGCAGGCACACAATTAAGCACATAATAAAGCCCAAATAAAGCCATCCTGCACTCTGAGGAGACTATAAAGTGATTGTAGGTGTTAGCATTAATAGCACAACATACCCCTACACTCAAATCCGTAAATAATTTGTTTTTTAATTTATGTCAAATATCCATGTAAAAGTCCAGAGTGCTTGGAGCACCTCAGATTCGCCCCCTCTCTGCGGCCAGAAAATAAACAGTTAATAAAATCTCGGATTTGGGCTGATGTGCAAGCTTGAGAGGGGGTTGCTATTAATCCTCATGTCCCCCATTATGATGCCTAGCATTTACAGAGCTTTACAGTGCTGTCTTGAATATATATTTGCGTTTAAAGATTTCTGAGCTTACGGCCGGTTGCAAGATATGCGGCCGGCCGTAAGGGGAGATCCTTGCGGGGCCGTCTATTTGAATTGCAAGATAACGGAACCCCCGCAAGGAATCGCAGCCTTGAGGCCGTTTTACGGCCGATAATAGAATGAGGCCCTTTGTGTTTATTTTATTTTAAAAATGCTACAGCAGATTTAAAAATTATATATATATATATATATATATATATATATATATATATATATATATATATATAATTTAAATAAACAATACATCTATTACATCCTTCCCATTTTACCTTCTGAAGTGCTAGCATTACTTGAAATGGAGGATGCTGAGCAGTCACATATCATTCAAGCATGTCTGTCATAAGACCATTCTGAGAATTTATTAAGCAAGGATTTTTGTAGGCAGATGTAAAAGAAACAAAATGCCCATCTAGCATGTCTATGCATGGTTTTCCCATGTCCTTCAAATGAACATATAGAACATTTTTTGATGGCAGTGGTCCTATAAACTTGAAAATACATGAAGCAAACAGAAAATGATGCAGGTGATTATGATCTTGTTTCAGCAAACATTGGACCTGTGTGTTTACCTAATGCTGAAATGATGTGGCAACCTGGGCAGACATGTTGGATAACTGGATGGGGAGCATTGTATGAAGGAGGTGAGTCCATATTTAACATATGGTAATTGCTGATTTCACCAGAGACTCCGAACTGAAATGTGTCCGTAATTAGTGAGGAACCATTTTTGGTAAGTTTCTTGGTGCAGCCATATTTAAAGTTTAGCATTATAAATGATAAAAGGAGTTAGCTACTGTATGTCCCACCCTTAAATTATTTTAAGATTTGAATGCAACAAGTAGGAGCAGGATCTTTGCCTAGTACTTTATAGTGTTCCTTTAAACCCTTATTTTTTTTTAAACTAAAGAAAATAAATGTATGCACACCAAACACAAACAGAAAATAATTCATAGATTTAGTGAAAAAGTACTAAAAATTAAGTGAGGTGATTGTAATGTAAATCTGTCAAAGTTGCTCATTAGAGCTAGAGACATATTAAATAATACCCAATGGTAACAGAGTCATCAGATATAACATGTTTATCACACCGGTTACAAATACTGCATATTGATGATTCCTGGACATGCCAACATCCTACAGAGAGGGATTATACTTTGTATTCTTATGTACATAATAGCTATTCTAGGATAGATTACATCATTAAGACCAATAATTACTACCACAAGTGTTGAGTACCTCTGTTCATAATATGGAATGGTCAGATCATACCATTAATGAGGCTTCATTAACTAACATTCAGCCACGAAGTCAGCCCAGTAACTGGTGCAGTAATGACTGTAACGACCCACAGTGCCCAGCAGAACACCACCTAGAGGAACTCTGGAAATCCCTGGTTGCAAGCTCAGCCCTAAATTTACTGACTTATTAAAAACCTTAAACTATTCTTCATCCCTTTAGTTCGGATTAGACATACAAGAAATAGACACAGATACCCTGTTGCTTCGAATGTCATACTCGACTGACCACATGGCCCCACCTTTACTACGGCTATCAACCCCCTCATCATACCCCCTTCGCTGTCTGAGGGGTCTGAATTCTTAGTGTGACCGCCTCATACCTTCACTAGGCCATAAACACCCCTCCCATTGCCAGATACACCAAGGCCTTGGAGTTATCTGGCAAGGACTCCTTAAATGTTATGGCTGTAATTTGATCACACATGAGATGCTATGGTGGGTGTAGAGTAACATCTGGGAATTGCATCTCTGGATCATACATCATATATCACATAAACCATTTCTGCCACCTTATATCAATAACAGCACATACATTTTCTCCAAGTAACCATGGCATTAATTATTTGCACTCTTAATTCTTTAAACATGACACGTAAATGAAAGACAAATTGTCACAATCCTTAAACACAACTCATATCCATGTGATTGCTTTCCTGGGCTAGTGTCCCAAACAACAGAGTCTGTGACTTCAGGGGGGCTGTGAGCATACAGATTTGGGTCATGTAGGCCTTTACTGGTGGGGTTCAGGGGTCTCCCATCCTGGCCCTTATAAGTTAGTCATGTCAATGACGATATAATAAAAGCTCCTGATGTTAGAGTATTAATTAATAATGCAATACAAATATTTTGACATTAATGAGACAGACCATATTAATCCAATTACAAGATGGGAATCCATAATTTGAGGCACACTAGTTAGCAGATCTTCCTATAAAATAAATTAAAATTGGGGGGGGGAGGGGGGGGGAGAATAGGAGCACTAGCAAATAAACTCAGTCATTTGGCCATACAACATAGACAGATATCAAATTCAAAACTCTTAGCAAAAATCATTATAACTGAGGAGAAATGAATGCTCTGTATACTGATAATGCAATAACATCATTAAGACACACAAAACAACTTTTATAATGTAATAAGCCTAATACTAATTTGGCCAGACATTTAAAAAAACAAAGAAATACATATATTCAATGCATTCAATTTAAAAAGGGTAACCTGCTCTGTATGTGGTAAAAGTTCTGCATGGATCTTTTAATCAAACACAGAAAAATTACCAAAAACAGAATAAAGCCCCAGAAGCTACAGAACAAACCCTTTTTTTTTTTTTTTTTTTTTTTAATTATTTATGCTACCAAAACTCACAACAGACCAGAACTGAAGACTTCACAAAGCAAATCTGTACCAAAAACATTACATACTCATAAAGCATTGGACCAGGTAAACTGGTCTTTTTTGGTTACCACTATTTCCCACTACATCTTCCCATCCAATATCATTAGAGCGATGCCAATCCTCTACCATATGCACAATGGGCAATCCAATCTGACAGAAATACAAAGAGGCACAAGACATGGATGTCCTTTATTCCCACTTTTAATATGCCTTACAAATTGAACTCTTAACTATAGCAATTAGAAAACACAATGATATAACTTGTATTAAGGTTTTGGAAAATCAATATAAATTAGTACATTATGCAGATGACATTATTCTTACGCTTTAAAATCATCACATATTGATCCTTCATCTACTGAAATTATTAAACCAATTTATCTATTTGTCATGTCTAAAAATTAACACAACAATCACAAATCATACACAATGCCAATAAAACTTAGAAATGTAGTAGTATTGTTATTACACAAACAAATGCCTTTTGAAAGCCTAATAAAGATATTTCTTACCTAGGTATAAATGAACTAAAAAAATTGACTAAATTCTGTATTTTCCTCCTAGGGAGAATATCTAAAGATGAATTACTTGTCACATTTACTATGTTTATTTAGAATTTTTCCAAAATTCTGGAAAAAATATTTTTGCAAAATGTGTCTGTAATTTTAAAAAATATATAAAAATCTCTTTTAGCTGCAATATGTACAGTGGCACTACTCTAAACAACCATTACCCTGGATATAAACAAGATGTATGCTTTCCAATAGAAGTTAAGAACAGTGCATGGTTAAATACTTCTAAAAGCCCAAACAACAATAACAAAAAAAGACTTCACCTATACTTATGGGATAAATATAAAAATATAAATAAACGGTCATGACCACAATATGCCTTAATACCCATAGCTCATATAATGCTCATATTATATCCATAGCTAAAACTTTTGGCCCAGGGATGGGAATTAGTCTCTTTTTAAGATGGCAAGAAAAGGGTATTTCATGTTTATTCAATATCATAAGAAATGGTGAAATAATAATGATTTTTCAAGAAGTCAAAATTATATAATGATTTATATGACTCTGACAGATGGCATTATCTTCAAGTAAAATATTATCAAAAAATATATAAAACGTTCTTACAGCCTTATATAAAAAAATATAAAGCTTTTTCCAACCTTACAACTTTTGAAAGACAATGTTTCGATTGTAGAGATGGTCCTGGCATTATATCACAACTATATGATAATCACAATGCAAATCCTGCATGAACATATACACACAAATGGAACTCTATTCTAAATAGAGAAATATATAATTAAACATGGCAAAAAAATAAAGGATCAGGGTGCCAGAGCAGCAAGAGATTTTTAGACTAAAGAAACAAACTATAAATTGTTATACTTTTGATTCCACATCCCAATAATAATAAATAAGTACAAGCCACCAGCATGTTTCAGAAGATGTAAAGAATTGGGCGTATCCATTCATATATGGTGGGAATGCCATAAAATTTAAACATTCTGGAGAACAGTACAAGAAATTATAACAAAATATGTTGGTTTATGAATTAAAATTAGATCCAGTAATAATCCTACTAAATGGGCCTTCTGAAGGTATAGGGAGAGATGGAAAAAAACAAATTACACAAATATCAACTGTGGCCAGAATTGGTATAGCGGATGACTAGAAAAAAAAATTGGCAAATATATTCTGAATGGAAGACCAATTTTACAGTATTTGGGAACCATGGTCAGAGAGTAATAATTTCGACTTAACAATATTTTGGTAATCTTCCCCTTTCATATAAGGTTAAAAATAAGATATAGAGATTGATGCATGATTTTATAAGTTAATACAATTTTGTCATGTAATGCAAAGCAACATTAAACTTTAAAGGGCCACTGTAGTTTGAGAACAATAATATAATAGACCAACTCCCTGGATCTCTGTATCTTACCTCACTTCAGTATATGGTAAATGGCATTGCTCAGTCATGTCCAACGCTCTGTGACCTCATGGACGACACACATGCTGATCCACTTGGTTTTCATGGCAGAGATACTGGAGTGGGTTGCCATTTTCTTCTCCAGTGGGCTACCGCATACAGCTCCTGGTATTCCCAGGTGGTCTCCCATTCAAGTACTGACCAGTGTGACCTCTTGGTTCCTTGGCTGGATTCAAACCCAGGATGCTGTGGTGAAAGCATGTGTATCCTAACCACTGGGCCACCAAGGAACCCATATGGTATATATTTAGAAAAAAAAATATTTAAAGCATAGTATTTTAAATATGTGTAAGGATGTTTAATACTGCAGTTTCCTTATTGGCTATCTGTCAGACTCACCCTTTTTCCCTCCTCTCAATAGTGTTAACTTTCTTTCTTTTGTTTTGTATGGAAACCTAAACGTACTCTTGGATTTTACAATGTTCTTTGCAGGCTCCGCATCTTCTAACCTAATGGCCGCTTCTGTTTCTATCATTGACCGTACAACATGTAATCAACCTAATGTGTACAATGGAGCCATCTCCTCTTCAATGATATGTGCTGGGTACCTTTCTGGAGGAGTAGACGCTTGTCAGGTACAGGTTCCCTATGTGTTTCCTATGTTTCTCCATGTAATTGGCTAAAAAGTCATAGGCCACAACCTACTAAGCTTCACAGAGTGCTTTGCTAATGCTGTGGTGGAAACATTCATTTAAGAAACATCTAGCTCAGCTTTAGAAAACTACTTTGAAGCCCATGCAAAACTTTTCAACATTTCTTACTGCCTTTTTATGATTTTTCTCAAATCAATAAATGTATATTCCAATATATTTATACTTAAACACTTGTTTTATTTCTTGAGTATATATTAACTGGTTTATGTAAAATCAAGCGTTTTTTATTTTTTGTAAACATGAATGTCCACATTTTCCAATGTTTTATATTATATAAAATGTTTATGCTCATCAATGTCAATATCACATGACCTTTAACCTTCACTTAATTTTAACAAGTTAACAAACTAACAGCCTGTCAGCTTCTGAAACCACTGTCTTTCTCCCTGTATGCTCCCCATGTGTGTGCAGAAATACATAAGCCTTTGCATCCAGAATGTAGTGGGCTAGATCACAGATGTGAAAGATGGCACATTGCAGGGGGAAATACAATTGTAGAAGCTAACAGACTGTTATTTTGTTTTGTTTAAAAGTAAAGGCAATTTGAATTTGTGTGTGTGTGTGTGTGTGTGTGTGTGTAACTAGATTGAACACGAAAAAATAAATAAAATAGTTCCTTTACGTTTTTATCTTTGTTCACATCCATAGGGAGACAGCGGCGGCCCCTTAGTCACCAAAACAAACTCATTGTGGTGGCTAGTTGGTGACACAAGTTGGGGAACTGGCTGTGCCCTTCGCAATAAACCTGGAGTATACGGGAACATGACCGTGTTTATGGAATGGATATACATGCAGATGCAGGTACAGTTAATATGATGAACTTCAATACAATCTGTTTTAACAATATTTTAGGACAAGTGTGTAGGTGTTTAACATTATTTAGTAGATTTTTACAGAATGTATCCACTCCCATTTTGATTCCTATGACCCATGCTTATAATTACTTTTTTAAGCCTATATTTTGTAATATTATTTTAACCATTTTAAAGGACCACTGTAGATTGGGAAAAAGTGAATATGTTTGAGTTTTGAGTCTGATTTAAATATTATACTCAAGCAATAATCTGTTTAATGTCTCACAATGTGTCATCCAACAGAAAAAAACAGAAATCTAGGTTGATGGTCTATATCTGCTCACAATAATAAATATATTTTTATATGCTCATGTCTTCCTCCGCTATATTATATACATTAGAAATATAAAGTTTATATCAAATTGCAGTGGTCATTCAGGAAGTTACTTATCGACAGCTATTTACATTACCGTTTATAAAGATAATAAATCACAATAATAGAATTATTCACTTTTGATAACCTATATTGGAATATCCCAGTTTTTGGCCATCTTCCTAAATATCGCTTCTTCTTTTGCAGGCAAACAGATGATTAAGAATTGTACAAGAATTTCAAAAACACCTCCATCATGGCTTTTTTTTGTAATTTTTAGTTTTTTACAAATTTATCAACAAACCAATGAAGGAAGATACCTATTTTTAAGGTTTTCTAGAATCAATAATTTATATTTATGGCACAGAACACATGAACTGTAATTTTATATATATTTTTAGTTGCCATAAGGCATTAATAAAATGACTACCTATAGCTGCATATGATACCAATATGTTTTCTGTAGTAGGGCTCCATGGTTAAAGGGCACAGAAAAGGTTATACATTTAGTATCTCTAAAACTTAAATTTAGAAACAATTAAATATTACTAAAAAATACGTTTTATGCAACTTGTTTTTAGTGAATATGAATAAGCCTCAATATTTATCTATTATCAAGGGTTATTACATCATGTGGGTTGTAGGACTAGCACATGCTCATGGTGATTTTGGGCAATTGGTCCTATACCTCAATATATTATTACGAGTAACATTATTATTATCCTTTGTTTGTAATGCACTAGCATATTCTGTAGCACTGAACAGGGATTACATACAAATCAAAAACAGTTTTAACACATTCCCAAAGAATACGCTGCCCAAAGTTGCTATGGGAAGCTGTACTTTCAGCCTCTCAGCCAATTGTCTAAATCATTATGAGCATGTACTTGCCCTGTGACCACCCAGGAAGTGATAACTCTATCAATAATAGATAACATGCGGAGACCGGGGATGATATATCAAGATACTATTTAATTTGCATTCAATTCAAATCAAAATGTTAGCCTTATTTAAATAATTGATACCAAACTTCTTCTGTGTTACTTTATTGCTCTTACTGTACTATCAGTAGTAACCTATGTGTAATTAGGAGAAGGAAACTAATTACTGTACATTTTTTTTATACACTCGTCAGCTGTGTAAAGTATAAAATTGCATTTCATACAAGATGTGGCAAATCTACTTTTTAACCCAAAATCTACTAGTTGTGGATCAATACGAGGATTATCACTAGATATAGTAGGTTATGGCTTCACTGGTGGCTATTTGCACTCTAGAGTCAGTAGTATGTAATAGTGCATAGTTGAATTAGTTGATAATTAGATAATAATGCACTATATATTGCTATGTTTTCAACTGACAAATCATCGAAAATGTGCAATAACAAAAAGTATATACAATGGGTCAGATCTACTAAAGATCAATGTGGTGGCGATGTAGTAGTGATCATTACACTCTTGCATTTCCATGAGGTTTGCTGCCCTTATTATAATAAGGACATTTTAATAATGCTGCAAACCTCACAACCAAATCTCTCACCAGTATGGTGGCGGGAGATGCACTAAGTGGTCGCAATGGGCAAGCAATTTTTTCCTATAGGAAATACAGTGCATTGTAGCAATAGTGATGCTTAGTGAATTTGCCACTTTTATTAAAAAAAGCAGAACCCTGTATTTTATACCATATCATCTGCTATAATGGATACGTTTGCCTAATATAAATGTATATTTTTTAACTCATTATCAAATGTACTTATTGTTGAAAAAAAATATATAAAAAAAACAGTAATATATTGTGTATATAATCCAACCACATGGATTTGATGAGATTTGCACTGTTTTTGCACTGGTTCTTTAAACAATTGCACATCATTTTCTATTCTGCCAACGGTCTGTGGATACATCAAAGGTTCCCAGTATGGTATAATGGTATATTCTAAAGGTAATAGGTACAAAATATTGTATATTGTGTAAAACTATAGGTAATAATGACATTATCAATTGCATAACATGTAATTTTCTTACTAAAATCTGTACTTTTTTTTCCCATCAGTCAGCCTTTCTGATCTTTCCCCTTGCTTTTACCTTTGTGCTATATTGTAATAAGTGTCAGTCATTGCTAATTGTGCACATGCTCACATTTTTCTAGCAATTGATTTTAGGCTTAAAAGCATGTGCAGACCACATAATTAAAAAATATTACACTCTAGCAAAAGGAAAAGTATCAGACAAGTTTGTGGTAGGTGTAGTAGCAATGAGATCAGAAGCTTTTATCAGGATGCCAGGATTGAACCATAGTGAAATCGTATAACACTGCAAAATTAATGGTTGGACATACGGACTACCAGGTACATATTAGTTATACTGAACAACATGTATCGCACATACCTACCTCAAAGTGTGTTATTATAGGCAGTGACACCAACTAATTCCAGCAATGGCTGCCTCCAGTATAGCATAAATATACAAAAAAATGTAATATTTTACTTTGCAAAACAATCAAGTATTTTTTGAAGTAATATACTGTAAATATAGGATCCCAGTGATTTACTAAGAAAGCATACTAGGGGCCATCTCAAGATACTCTGTCAAACAAACCATTATCAGTAATGTAATGGCCACAAAAAAAAGCCAAAATGGTTATGACATTAAAATGTATTTATTTAATTTGTCTTCCTCTCCAATTCAAAATCCTTATACCATGGTCCATGTGGAGAAACCTCCAATTCAAGTTATTTAACTTTGTTTTTACATTTTCTGCATTTTTGTGTGTTTTTATATACATTTTTACATTGGTAAACAAACTTGTGAGTAAAGCCCAAAATCTACTTTTCTGGCTAAAGATGACTTCTAGATAAAGGTTTAGAAATTGTAAGAGTACGGCTAATCTACTGTTTCATATATGTAAAATATACTTGTTTCCGGCTACACTGGAAAAAATACAAACTGTTTTAGAATGTGATAAAATAATACAGCTTTTTAGTTTATTACTAGTTTATATTCAGTTATACTGCCAATCGAGTTTCTACTGATCTACTTCTGAGATGGAAGGAGAATTGGATTCATAGGAAGGTTCTATCTGCACAACAAACATGTGGCCACTAAAACGGCTAGTATTTTCATTAGTGCTAGTGGAAAGCTCATTAGTTTACAAGGACACACGCTCCTTAAACAGAAGCTGCTAGATACAGCCCAGTAAAGGAAGTGAAACAATAATGGCATTAAAAAAAAAATAAAGACCGGCTGTATTTATTTTAAGTTCTAAAAACATTTTTCCTATTAGATTTTACTGCAGACAAATTTACACATGTTCACAGCAAACTGACAAATTCAATAATTGTATCTATTTTTTAAATGTCTCTAACTTAATATGAAATGAAGGAAAATATATTTTCTGTCTTAAAGTGATATTTCCTATGATAATGCTGGTTCTCAGCTACCCAAACTGTACAGTACTTCAATAATTGCTGCTCTAATGGTTTTTTTTTGTTAATTGTGCCAAAATCTTTCAGGACATTAAAAATAAAATATAATGTACAAGTTAGCCTACTGTGATTTTATATGTTTACAAGACTTTTTGTATTTCTGTTCTAAAATGTTATTTTAAATATTTAAATTTTTAAGGAAATAATGTACTATAAATAAATTTTACAATCATCCGATAGTGTCTGGTTATTTTTTTTATATGTGTCTACTTTGCCATATTACAGGAATTTACAATGTTGTGGATAAATAATTCAAATACAATTCAGATTCATACACTAAGGACTCGATTACAGGGATCTTACTTGTCAATAGCTCATCTAAGACCAAAAATAGCTATTTCATGCTGCTTGTAACAAACCCTCAAGTCTAAACCCTTATGACTAGTAGCTACTTAAAGACCACCATGGACCCCCATTGTACCAAACACCAAGCCGCATAAACTACCTAGACTAAAAAAAAAAATAATAATAATAATTAAAGAAAAAAATCCAATTAAAAATATAATGTTAATAATAAAATTACTAATACAATTACATTACATATAATAAAAAAATAATGAAGCTTCTAAGAAAAAAAAAAAGGTAAAATAAGGTGTTGCCTTCCAATGCCCTGGTCCTCCGTGTTCAGCCATGCTCAACCATGTTGAGTGAAGAAATCACTCCTCTTCTTGATTTAATTGAAGACCATTGATCCTCTATTTAGCCAGTGGAAAGGGCCATCCAAAAAGAAAAAAAATGGTACAGCTCTAAAGAAATAAAATCCCCAGAGGAGCTCCTGTGCCACTTGTCAAAAAGTTGTTCCAAGGACACAGCTTGGAAAGCTAAGTTGGGACAAAAAGTAGACAGAATTGGTAAAAGGTAAATCTTAGAGCCATAAGAGTACACATCATAAATAGTATTTCTAGAATGCTGTTTTGATGTAAATGCAGAATGTTTTAAGAAGGGAAGATACTTTAAGATGAATTCATATGTTTTGATGAAGTTTTCACTTAAGGTGGATAGCTGATCCAGTGCTGGTTTTTGCATTGTCTTTTGAAGACAAGAATGGTCTTGACCTGGCAAAGTCTTACTCCCTTATCCTCTTAACTGACCAGTGGCTGTGTAACATAAGACCTGGAGAAGAGACACTTTAGGCTGCCTGAAATGCGTGAAATGTTAATTTATCGAGAGTTTTTGTTGGGTGAGTATTCTCATTATTAATGTGCTCACTTTTTACTAACGTGATCCAGCAGATGGCTGTGGTTTTTTTAACGTTGGCGAGGGGAAATCATTTGTGGGGTTATAATTAACTGAAGATGTGGGAGTGAGAGGTGATGTAATATGAGTGATTTGAAATGGGAATGCAATAATATAATGTAATTAGATGGGTGTTGATTGGGTGATAAGGTTGATTCAATTAAGCTGTTGTTAGACCGTACATAATGTTCCCGATTTAATAAAATTGGGTGCATCTCAAACCAGGCAAATACAAGCTGTACATTGCTATCCTGAATAAGCTAAATGAAAGTCAAGGATTAAGCTGAATGACAAGGTACACATTTTACATTCATTGTTTAGTTTACATGCAACACTAGTTTCAAGTTATCTAGGGCCTCTCTCTATTATCGGCCGTAGGCGCTGCGGGGCCGCAAGGACCGGCCGCAATCTATTCTGCTATTCTACCCCCCTCCGGCCGGGGATTCCGGCGTGCTTGCGGCCGGCGCCTTGCTATCTCTTGAAGCCACACGCGCCAGAGGAAAGCCTTTGATCTAAAACGGCCGCAAGAGTTTCGGCCGCAAGAAAAGCCCGGTTGCTATTCTATTGCTCCGGGAACCCTCTCTGCAAGGCTAAAAGCGAGCCGCAGCTTACTTGCAGGAAAAAGGTCCCGCTAGCACCAATTAAGCACATAATAAAGCCCAAATAAAGCCATCCTGCACTTTGAGGAGACTATAAAGTGATTGTAGGTGTTAGCAAAAATAGCACAACATTCCCCTATACTCAAATCCGTAAAAAAAAAAAATTATTATATATGTCAAATATCCATGGAAAAAGTCCAGAGGGCTTGGAGCACCTCAGACCCGCCCACGCTGCGGCCGGAAAATAAACAGTTAATGTAAACTCGGATTTGGGCTGATGTGCAAGCTTGAGAGTGGGTTACTATTAATCCTCATGTCCCCAAATATGATCCCTAGCATTTACAGAGCTGTACAGTGCTGTCTTGAATTTATTTTTGACTTTAAAAATTTTGGAGCTTACGGCCGGTTCCAAGATATGCGGCCGGCCGTAAGAGGAGATCCTTGCGGGGCCGTATAATAGAATTGCGAGGTAACAGAACCCCCGCAAGGAATCGCAGCCTTACGGCCGATTTACGGCCGATAATAGAATGAGGCCCCTAGTGTTTTTCTGAAAACTAGAATCTATCAGCACCTGAAACCTTAGTTTATAGTAAAGAAATTACAATTCGGTACTGCGCCTCTGAAAGATTATCTGCTTGCACATCTGCATTGGCTTAGCCAGTGAAACTGGGTCTCATTCCATCTACCTGAAATGAAACCCTCACCAACTGATGGCTTTCCCAGCTCCATTCACCATAGTTCTGCCTTTGAACTCCTCTAATATCCCCCCCCCCCTGCCCTGTCAACATCCACCCACCTATAATTACTTTATAGAGCATGTTTCTGCATTATCACCTCCACTGCTGAGGAGTCCCAGAGACTAGGGTGGACTAGGGTGTGTTATTTTCTTTTTATTATTTAGCTTTTTGGGGGGATCTTACGAGTTATGCACTTGAAACTATTTTGGTGGTTAAATTAGTAAACTGCATGCCTCGCGATGAGTTGCAAAGTGTTCTGTTTTTCGGTGCTCATTGCAGCCTAAGTCCCGCGGGCCGCGCAATGAGCGCCTGCGGTGCTCATCGCGAGGCCTGCAATGAGTGCTTTTGGCGTTCATTGCAGCCTAGCAACTGCGGGCCTCACTTTGCGAGGGCCGCAATTATTTAACATTGCGTGACCAACATTGCAAACGTGACTAACACTGACAACTAATATTTATGATAACCACCTCCACTTGCATCAGCCCACTGCCTTGATCTCTGCCATTGTGTATCTGTCACCATCCTGTCTCACACCTCACCCTTACCTTCTTGATTGTAAGCTCTGCAGAGCAAGGATTTCAGCTCTGTTGCACCAGCATGCACTCACAAATAGTGAGACAACCATGGAGATTTTCAGGACTTACTATAGCTGCATCTATAGTTAATAAATGGAAAAAGTTGTTTTTATTTTACCGAATATGGACAAGAATTACCTCTAAGTTTTATATATATTATATTTATTTGTGTGCACGTAACTGTTTTTACATCTATTTTTACATTTTCTTTACAGATACCCTAAACTAATTTATAATTATCACACAGCAATACATTTAAGGCCATTGAAGTTTGGAAAATACATCACATTTTTAGTGTCTATTCAGGAGGGAGTGGGATGTGTTAACCCATTGGTTACTGAGACCAGCTTTAGTATTTGACTCTTTTTCCTCCTCGCACATGCTCAGTAGCAGGCTGTCACATTTCAAACTGCAAATCCTGCTGATTTCATACCCTGGGCAGGAAGGATTACTGTCATGGCAGCCTAAATATGCTACAGTCTGCTAAAATAAAGCTTTTTCTTTAAAACTGCTTTTTATACTTCACAAAGATATGATGTTTCTTTTCTTGAAGAATACAGTTGTCCTTAATTTAGTACTTTACTAAAACCGTAGCAGTTAGCGGCATGGAATTGACTACACATTCATGGATTAATATTTGATTTCATACAAGTAATGATGTGCTGCATAGAGACGCTTGATCTGCTCCTTCAAACCCTCCCGTTGCCTGGTTAGCTCCGGTTTCTCCTCAAGCAGCTCGTCCATCCTCTCTTTATCTTGCAATAGGAACATCATGTCATTCTCTATCCTCTCTGCAAGCCCTTGGAGGATGTAGTATTGGATGATTTGTGTGATCTGGTTGGAAAGACGTTTAGCTGTTTCCTAAGGAAATCAAATGGCAATAAGGAATATGTTGGTGCATTCCAAATAAAGGATAATAAAAGAGCACAAAAGGCTTTTTCCACCTGATGATCACCCCCGGTGCTGCATGGGAGGGGGATAATCATGAGTGTCTCCACATAATGTGGTTGGTCCTGGAAGCCCAAGCAGCCAAGCATGTCAATTCAGTGTTTGGTACTATGGGAGTAAAAATGTCAAGTTTTTTTTGTTTTTTTTCTTGAAAAATAAATGAAATAACTTTATAAAATAACACTGGCGCAACACATAAAAAAGGAGACACACTAGTGAATTTAAACAAAAATTGCAAAAAGTGTTTTCTACAGTATGATAACTGGTATGATAGCAAAACACAACTTTGTGTGCAACAGATTCTCAAGGCTCACTGCCACTCTGCATCATGAGAGAGGTCAGTACGTAAAAAAGTTTAAAACATGATGTTTTAAAGGCATGATCGATAATGTGGTTCTCCAGTGTCCCGTTAAATGAGCAATATAATTTAAAAAAGTACAGTTAAAAAGCATATGTTGAATAATTATATGAGCTGATGAATTATTGATGTTTTTTAAATGTTGACCTCTCTTACTCCTCACAGTCTCCTACTGGTTTATGGGGTTATGTGTTGCAGGTTCAAGTTCAGAAGTCTGCAACACATGGAATAATAGGAAGCTGCTGAGACGATAGAAAAGCCAACATGTGAGAAGATAGAAAAGCCAACATGGCAGCTCTTCAGAGTCAAGCAGAGGGAAGTAAAACAAATAGCAATAATTTATATCACATATATAGTTGTGCGCATGCGAGTTGTTGCTAACGCTTGCAGGCTCGCGCAGAGAGCCTGCAGCCTTCGCAAAGCGAGGGCCGCATTTCCTGGCAAGGAGCGCCAAAGGCGCTCCTTGCCAGCAACTGTGGCCCTCGCAAAAAATCCGAGACACGTTACGACCTCGCAAAAATCGTCCACAACCCGCGGACAAGAAAAAATTAAAAACACAATAAATACACACGACACATACATAAAAAGCTTACCTACAGCAAGAGGGAGCATCCAGGACCTCAAAAAATGAAGTTACACCTCAATTTAACTAAAAATAAAAGTTTAGACACTAAAAAATTCTCTAAGCGAGAGAAAAAATGGCCGCCGAACAAAACGAGAAGGAGGCTACAGCACTCTAAACAAGCAAAACTCCACCAAACACCTACGTATTTGCCGGAAAACACCTACGAGATTAAAAAAACCAGGACGCAACCCGCGCGACCCAAAAAACATTATAAACACAATAAATACACACAACAAACACATTAAAAGTTTACTCACAGCAAGGGGGGGGGGGGGCACCCAGGACCTCTGCAAGTGAAGTTACACCTCGATTTAAGCACAAAATTTGCAGTTTAAAGACCCGAAAATCACCTAAGCGAGAGAAAAAATGGCCGCCGAACAAACCGAAAACGAGGCTAAAGGTCCCTAAACACGCAAAACACCTCCATAAACACGCAAAACACCACCAAACAGCTACGCATATTCCGAAAAAGTCACACGAAGGACGCTAAATCAGCAACAGCAGCATACCACACATTAGGCGCCATTATAGAACAATCGCTTACACAATGCGGAAGTACACAGCTACCCTAATGGATTTGTCTTGCGCACGCACACTATTACACTGCACACATTTATGACGCTTACACAGCAGCTCCACAGCACTAATGCTGCAGCAACATGAAAACAGATTGCCAGCTCTTCAACAGAATGCTTCCTGCATATACGGTATTA
Source organism: Discoglossus pictus (assembly GCA_027410445.1). Taxonomy (NCBI): domain Eukaryota; kingdom Metazoa; phylum Chordata; class Amphibia; order Anura; family Alytidae; genus Discoglossus; species Discoglossus pictus. The sequence continues at coordinate 26,933,354 of CM050164.1, forward strand.
CTTGAAAATAGGTAAAGTATATTACTTTTTTCATCTATTATTTATTTTATTATTATACACCAAACAGCATTAGCTCACTTACAATTTCATTGCCGTCATTTTTTGACGGGCAAGTCGATAGTCTTTATATAATTGTGGTAATAGACTTTCATTAGTTTGTTATAAGATATTAAAATCAACAGCGAAGACTCACCTTTAAATATGCCTTTACATGATAGACCAATTTATCAAAAGAATCTTGTACACCTTTGGAATTAGCAACAGTTTGAACATAATAGTTGTCTCCTTTAGGAGAAGGGGCTTCTCTTGTTTCCTTTAGTGATCAAACATACATACTTGTTTCCAGCCCACGCTTTGCCCCATGAACTGCAACAGCCATTATGATGGCTGAGACTTCATCCTGTACCAGAGTTGTTTTCCTTGCACTTCACTCTTCTGATGTGGTTTTACTGTAATTTACTGTATTGTACTGTGGGGCTACTAGGGTAGGGGGTATGTACTGTTGCACAGGGGGTGGCTGAATTGCAACTAGTGTGCCCCAATCAACCTACCTGCAAGATGGGACATACGGGTAAAGTGAGCCTCTTACGGTAGGTGGGAGTACCTTTATCTTCAATAGATAGCACTCCCGCTGCCTGATGAGCTTGTGATAGACCAGATGAGAAGGGTGAACTGATGAGGTAATATCGGGCCAGGGTGCCGGCTCTGCCAAGTGAACTGACCACCGAGCAAGCACTGAGGCTGATGGAATATAAGTGACTGGCAATTCGCGATGCCCACACTTCACATCTGAATCTGGCTTACAACAGTATTAAGAAATTGGATGATGCCACCTAGGATATTGATGGGAGCTCCACCACATTGACTGCTCAGAGTAGGTTAAGATCCTGGTCAGCCATCTTAGTGGTCGAGCCAGCATTGCATACCGGCCCATTCTCTGGGTCCTGTCCGAGGATTATGAGGAGGTGAAACAGGCCCTCTTTGATTAGTATGCCATCACTGTTTAAACCTACAGACAGAAGTTCAGGACTCTGTCCAAGACCCCCGGGGCCACCTATGTGGGGCTGGTCTGGAAATCGTGGCATGCATGTGAAGGCTGGTTGAAAGTTCTGGATATCCACACATAGGAGGAAGCCAAGCAGTCATTATTGTTGGAGAAATCCTACTTTCGGTGTCCTGCAGTGATGAAAGAATGGATCTAGGACCAGCATCCAACCAGCATGGGAGCAGCAGGACAGATGAGATAGGAGGGCAAGATCAGTGAACCCTTGCAGCACTGCACCTCGAGGGTGATGGGGAGCCAGCAAGGAGAGAGTTGCAGTAGTCGAGGTGAGATATGATAAGAGGGTGTATTAGAATTTTAGTTGTCTTTTTTATTTTTTTTTAAATAATTTTTATTATGTGAAAACTAGGTTACAACGCATTTGAACATGTCTTCATAATGAAAGAATACAAAACATTGTAGTATGACACTTTACAGCTTATAATAAACACATTTACTGCAACTCTTTCACACTCTTTTTTTTATTTTTGTTAAAGAAGTTCACTTAATTTCTCCTAGTATTTCTAATGTAATACTGTTATGGTTAGAATATTCTAACAATACAAATACAAAAAGGAAAGATATTACCCTCTTTCAAGGTCCACAGTCACAAACTCTCAGCGTCCACATATCATCGTCCACATATCCCAGCAGGAGGCCCATTTCCTGTATTTTGCATCTATCTCAGCAGATAAGACACTCATGGAGTGAATAAACTCAATCTTCTGTAGAATCTCCTCAAAGGCTGGAACAGTTTTTTCCAATGCTTTGCAATTATGTTTCTAGTAGCCAGAAATATTTGATTTGATAGAAATTGTGCATTTTTAGAAAGACCTGGGAGTGGTAAGCCTAATAATGCCTCTTCTGGTTTTTGAGGAATAACTGCATCCCATAGTTTCTCCAGGGTATTATAGATCGCCATCCAAACATGCTGAACTTTGGGGCAATCCCATATTATATGTTTTAAGGAACCTATGGTGTTGCAACCTCTGGAGCAATTGCCATCCAACTGAGTCTAGCTGGGGTAAGGTACCATCTCAAGATAGTTTTGTAAATATTTTCCTTCAATATAATGTTTAACGAGGAGTTTTCTGCATTTTTTTTTTTTTAATTCAATTTTTTTCCTTTATTTTGTTTATAGATTGAAAAAACATTACATAAATAAACATATAACGTTAGTTTTCTGCGTTTTTGATAATTATTCCCCATTGTTCATCATCTAGGCTAATATTGAGCTCATCCTCTTAGTAGCCCCTATAGGACAAATTATTAGACGTGGCCTGTTCATTTAGGTAGTTATTATGAATAGTGAGGTTTTTTTAATTGTGTAAGCAACAATGCTCAAAGAGAGTTTTGCTAGCTAATTTATTTTATTTTTTTGCAGTTTGTCCCACTTGTGTGCTAATCATCATCAGGTTAAGCCATTCTTTGTGTGGCAATCAGTGATTTATGCTAAAGTCCGATGGAGACCAGTTTTGACATTTTAACAGTACATCTGCAACAATTGTTATCTGACTTCTAATCCACCAAGCTAATTGGGTATTTTTATTGATTGATAAGTCTGCATGGGGTAGCCACAATGGCGTTAGCCATGAGCCATTTTGTAGTAGAGGAGTTCTCTTGTTGATTTGCCCCCATAGTACAATGGATTGACTCAGACACATCGGAAGTGATTTTAAATGAATACTCTGATGGATGCTTAGCCATAGTATTTGGTTCAGGAGAATATCTTGGTCCCATAAAACTTGGCGCTCTATCTCCACCCAAACTAGGGGTGCTCTCTTAATATACCATTTAGCCATTTGGGCTAATATCGCCACCTTATAGTATCGTAGAAGGTCAGGAGTTGCTAAGCCTCCTTTCTGTTTTGATGCTGTCATGGTCGCCCTATTTATTCTAGGTTTCTTATTGCCCCAGATGAATTTAAATATTGCTTTCTGTAATGTTGATATGTCTTTAAGATTTATGAATGATGGTATAGTCCTAAAAAAGTATAGCAGTTTAGGGAGGGTGTTCAGTTTAATGGCGTGTATTTTACCAAACCACAAGATATTTAATGAAGACCAGGTGCGAAGATCTGAATATATTTCTTTAAAGATAATGGGGTAATTGGGATCATATATATGTTTAGTAAATTTAGGGATATGAATACCTAGGTACTTTATATGATGCGAGGACCATTTAAAGGGATAGTTTAAGGTCAGCAAATTTTCCAGTTGCTTGGGCATGTAGACATTAAGAGCTTCACTTTTATTTGCGTTAATTTTAAACCCTGAAATACGGCCAAAATTGCTCAATGTATTAAATAGGCTAGTTAAGCTAATTAATGGGTTATTAACTGTGAGGAGAATATCATCCGCAAATAGGTTTAGCTTAAATCTTTATCGTCTAACTTGATTCCACTAACATCTGGACCTTCCCTTAATGCTATCGCTAGTGATTCTAAACATAGAGCAAAAAGTAGAGGAGATAAAGGACACCCCTGTCCTGTTCCCCGATCTATCTTAAATAATTGAGACTTGAAACCTTGATAGGAAATATAGGCCCCTAGGGGCAGAATATAATGTCATAATGCTTTCTACAAAGTTTTCACTAAGGCCAAATTTAAGCAATGCTTCTTTCATAAGTCCAATCAATCCTATCAAATGCCTTCTCTGCATCTAAAGATAGTAGCATTAGTGGTAATTTTTTTGTCTGAAGCGATATCCATGAGGTTAAAGATTTGCCTAGTATTATCAGGTGCTTTTCTACCCAGGCTAATGCCCACCTGGTCCGAATGAATCATGGTCGGCAACAAAGAAGCCAATCTATTTGCTATGATCTTGGAGTATAATTTGATATCATTGTTTATTAAAGTTATGGGTGTATACCTGCTGCACTGCATCAGGTCTTCGCCTTCTTTAAGTATTACTATAATTTTTGCCTCCACAAATTCAGCTTTTATAGTTTTACCCGAGAGGAACTCATTAAATAGATGTTGGAGGTGAGGTAACAAAGTTTCCACTAATTGCTTGTAATAGTAATTAGTGAATCCATCCAGACCAGGGGCCTTATGAGGCTTATTAGCCCCTATTGCTCTTCTAATTTCCTCTTCAGAGATAGGGGATGTGAGAGAATCTACTTTACTTTTCTCAAATTGGGGTATCGTAATTGATGACAAAATAGTCTCTATTTGAGATTTATGGCTTTGTGACCCAGAATGGACAGGCATGGAGTAAAGTTTGGTATAAAATTGTTGAAATGCCTTAGTAATCTGGTCTGGTTGGTATACCATGCCATTTTCTTTAGTGAGTAATTTAGGAATAAAAGAGTTTGCTCTCAGTTGTTTTAGTCTTCTAGCTAACATTGTATCTGTTTGTTGGAGAATTGAAAAAATGCAGATTGTGTACCTTACAATATAGTCACCATTTTCTTTTGCAGACTCTCCTTCAATGCTTGTTTACATTGAAGAATTTCCTCAAAAATGAGGTGAATTCTGAACAGCGACCAGTCTATGAAGGTCTGAATTTTTTTTGTTCAACTTGTTTATCTGCGACTGATCTAATTTTTTTTGCTATTGAGCCAAGTTATTTGCAAACCCCTCGCAATACTGCCTTATGGGCTGCCCAGACTCCCATCCCATCTACATCACCACCACTATTCAGTGTAAAGTAGTCCACCAAAGCCTTATTAATCTTATCTTTAGTCAGAGGATCATTAAGAAGTGCCAGGATTAATGTCCAAGATGGGCAGCGATCTTTTCGGAGGAAATTACACAGTGACACACTTACAAGGTCATGGTCAGACCACAAGATCGGATGAATTGTTGCGTCAATCAAACTAGAAGCCGTTTGTTGTTGTAGCAATACATAGTCGATGCGTGATTGGGATTTATGTCTGGCTGAGTAAAAGGTAAAGTCCTTCCCTGTCGGATTCATCTCCCTCCATGTGTCAAATAGGCAATTTTGGCTCAGGAAGACGCAGGGGGACAGAGCTCCTGCTTGAGAGCAGACAATAGAGGCCCACAAAGGGCCAAAAAGGGCCAAAAGTCCGGCCAAAGCAGGCCACATCTCCCCACAAGACAGGGGGGAAGCAAAGGGGACACCCCAGAACCCCCCGAGGCGCATCTGGAAAGCCCGCCGGCATAGTTAGCGCGGCCGCGCTCCGGCAGGGCACAGCAGGGCTGCAGCCCAACCAGTGCTCCTTTACAGGAGGCCCCCAAGACCCGTGGATCGGGGGTACAGTCCGGGTCCCGCTGGATCCGACACCAGGAGTGGTGCAGTCGTGCCAGGAGGGATCCCAGAGCTGGGAGGCGGCCATCTTGCCTGAGCACGAGGCGTCAACGGTGCAGGAGGCCCAGACAGGGTGAGTGCCCCAAGAGAGGGTCAGGGGCTCCACGGGGGGCGATCACAGACGTCTGGCCAGGGCAGAGAGGCCTGAGAGGGCTGAGGAGACTACAGGAGAGAGGGGGAAAAAGCCCGTGAAACGGGAGGCCGCCATTTTGTAAGCTGGGCCTGGTGGAGGGGCCCTGGTCAGCCCGATATCCCCCTACAGCATTCCACACTGCCTAGGAGTGCAACACTAAGAGACACTGAGGCTGCTGAACTGGGGTCTGGCTGCTCAGGATAGGATCTGCCCTACAAGCCTGGCACAGCGTAATCCTCTCCCTGATCCAGCTCATGTAAGTGACTCTGCATTTCTCTATTAAGCACATCACAGGTGCACGGCCATCTTTCTTGCTCCTTCACATACAGACTGCCTCTGGTAGCATATATCTGACCAGAATAACAGTGAGAAGGATCATACGCCAATTTTTCTTGCAGTGGCACAGACCACTATTTGCTCCACGTATATACACCTAGAAAGACACAGCATCAGGAGTGAAAGTAGCCTGGGAGCACAGACCCCCACCCTATGTGTGCGGCATCAGCTACCCAGTATATATTGGCCATTGGCGCGAGGTTGTCACAGCGATCTAGGGCAATTCTGAAGTGACAGTGACACCTAGTAGTTGAACAATTCAAGACGCCAGGCAGGGGAGGCCTGAAGAACATGGGCACGCACGCTCCATATAGAAGGTATGTGCGGAAGGGATCCTGGAGCTAGAGGCAATGGGGAGGCGACAAGCAGAGTAAGCTGAAATAATGAGGTCCTTTTCATGAGCGACAAGGAATACCCCAGCACCCTAGCCGGAACAGCCGCAGCGCACATACTCGTCACAAACCCCATGCCAGGGGCGATATCCTAGCAGGCCACGCAAGCTAAAATAGATAACACCAGGGAGACCCTCTATAACCAAGACAAACCCACGGTGACCGGCGGGCCTGGAGCAGAAGCAGGACCGAGGATGAAGAAAGGGAAGAAAAGCATAACCTCCAGGGGCATTTCCGATCATTTCCCAGTGGCAACTACACCAAAAAGCAAAGCAGGGGAGAGCTCCCCAGAACGGTCGGAGATGTTAGAAGCTGAGGGAGACCGGCCCAATACAATCACTGATGTGGACTTCTCGGTGTCGGCAATGGCCAAATTCGAAGTGTTGCTGAAAACCCAGTTGGCGTTGGCCCTGAAGGATGTGAGAGAAGAGATTTGTGCGGTGGGTCAGAGAACCCATGAGCTGGAACGAACAACTGATCAAATCATATCCGCTCAGGAGGAAGATAAGCAGGAGATAAGTGCTAATACTTCTCGCATTGAGGCTCTGGAAAGCAAGATAGAGGATCTAGAGAATAGATTCCGTAGGCACAACGTCTGTCTGAGAGGCGTCCCGACGAAAGTGGGTGACATCATGGCGTACCTTGAAGCAGTATTCTTTACCATCATTCCCGGCCATCAAAAGGAGGAACTGCTGATAGAAAGGGCCCATAGGGCACTGGGTGGCCCTAGCAACCCAGAAAAACCAAAAGACATTGTTGTGCGCTTTGTGAGACAAAGTTTCAGATACTTGATAATGGCTAAGGCAAGAAGGTTGCCCAAGATAGTGGGACCTGACGGTTCTTCTTTACAACTGTTTGCAGATCTTGCCCCAGCAACCTTAGCAAAAAGGAGAGAGATGAAACCAGCTCTGGAGATCTTAACTGCGAACAAAATCCAGTATAGATGGGGATTTCCATTTAGCATCCAATTTGAATGGAGGGAGCAATTACATAGAGCTTTTTCCCTGGCAAGCCTTCAAAAAAAGCTGGTGCATTTACAGCTGGTACCAGAAGGTACTAACCTGTTGGGTCAGCTACCCAGACCCAGAGAGCGGCCTTCCAGAGAATGGTCCGAAGTCTCGGTCAGGAAGAAACAAAGACACGACAACAGACTGGAGCAACGAGATCAGAGTGGTGGTACCAAGGAAGGGGAGCCACCATGTAATGATATAATGGACTGATAAGCTATTTCATAGTAACAGGGACTAAAGGCAGTACTTACGGTTAATAATGTAGAGTCTTACTTTACTGTTTGGGACGAGTCAGAGTAATGGCCAGGGGGAAGCTGGGGTTTTGCTTTGCTTAGCAACAAAGCGTATCAAGAACGAGGATCACAGTTAGGATAATTAAAGCGGAAGCTTATAATGCTTGTTTGCCGCCCATAGTTTAATGGGGGAAGGTTTTTTTTCTTTTTTTTGTTCTTCTCTTAGTAGAAAAAACTGAGTAGTATAGTTGACTACTATCAGGAAGTTCCTCACACTAGGGATCTTTAGTGGGTTCAGGGATCTCCACTCCCTAGGCACGAAGGTGCAAGATGGTTAGTTATGTGAGGAGGAGGGGGGAGGGTGGGGGGAACAGGGCCCAAAAGGGTTTAGTTATTCAAGTTTTGTTGTTAATGTGTTTTTACTGTATTTCTCTTGCTCAGGCTGGTAAAGAAACGTATGCATTGGCAACTCGCCGGCTCTCACGGACCTCTCCCGCGGAATCCAATTCCTCTGTCTCCACAAATGGTGAGTCACCATTGACAATAGTAACACATGACTATAATACCTATGGCTGAGTCAGAATACGTCTGCATCACACATAACGTTAGAGGCTTTAACACCCCCTCCAAAAGAAGCAAAGCGTTCCAATCTTACAAAGCCCATAACCCGGCGGTTATATTTATCCAAGAAACACACTTTAAGCGCCGCCAGGTCCCGTCCTTTATGGACAAAAACTTCCCCACATTTCACACTACATGTAGTAACTCTAAGAAGGAAGGGACAGCGATTCTGTTACACAAAAATTTCCCGTTCATACTAGACAAAAAAATAGTAGATAAGCAGGGATATTACCTGTTTCTGACAGGGACCGTCCTAGACCTTCCGGTTACCTTAGCCACCATGTATGCCCAGTGGCGGCTGGTGACTTTTCAAGTTGGAGGGGCGACAGGGCGAAACATAGCCACTCCCCCTTTTTCAAACCACACCCATTTTTATAACTCCTCCCCTGACGTCATAATGACCTTTATAAGCCCCGCCCAATGACCTTATGCTTGTAAAGCCCATTGAAATACATAATCTGCAATGCAGAAATGTCAAGAAGTAAAGTAACAATGTGTTAAATTCATTGGTATACAATATAGATTGAAAAAACTCATGTGACAAGACTACAGCAATATCATAATTGCACCTATACGTATTAACAGAAAAATTAAAGGAGTGACACCTACCATTAGTCGGCTCTTCTTCTCAGGGTATTCACGTTCATTAAGTTGACCAATGAGTAGAAACAAATCTGCAGCCACATAGGGTTTGCACCTGGGGTTGAAAGAAAACAAGCAAATCAATCATACCATTCAAGAACAAAACCATACTTAAAAAACATTAAACGACCAAGTGGAACCATATAGGCCCCAAACATACCTTAGAAGACCAAGTGTGACTATATAGGCCCCAAACATACCTTAGAAGACCAAGTGGGACTATAGGCCCCAAACATACCTTAGAAGACCAAGTGTGACTATATAGGCCCCAAACATACCTTAGAAGACCAAGTGTGACTATATAGGCCCCAAACATACCTTAGAAGACCAAGTGGGACTATAGGCCCCAAACATACCTTAGAAGACCAAGTGTGACTATATAGGCCCCAAACATACCTTAGAAGACCAAGTGTGACTATATAGGCCCCAAACATACCTTAGAAGACCAAGTGTGACTATATAGGCCCCAAACATACCTTAGAAGACCAAGTGTGACTATATAAGCCCCAAACATACCTTAGAAGACCAAGTGTGACCATAGGCCCCAAACATACCTTAGAAGACCAAGTGTGACTATATAAGCCCCAAACATACCTTAGAAGACCAAGTGTGACCATAGGCCCCAAACATACCTTAGAAGAACAAGTGGAACTATATAGGCCCCAAACATACCTTAGAAGACCAAGTGTGACCATATAGGCCTCAAACATACCTTAGAAGACCAAGTGTGACCATAGGCCCCAAACATACCTTAGAAGACCAAGTGGGACCATATAGGCCTCAAACATACCTTAGAAGACCAAGTGGGACCATATAGGCCTCAAAACATACCTTAGAAGACCAATCAGCACTGCATAGGCCCAAACCAGTGGATCTTGGGATTCAAGAAAACAACAACATTTCACTTCTGTTTAGACAACACAATAATCAATGTCAAACAAACACGTTGAATTAGCATATGGATAACCATATGAGCAGTAACGCCACGCCAAGGCTTCAACAATTGTTACTGACCATTCACACACCTTTCATAGCTCCTTCAATATGCACACCCACACACCATTCATACTTTACTTACCACTAGTTATTTTTGGTAGTGAGGTGGTGCCATTTCTGAGAACTTTACGTACCCTTGAAGGTGCCTCCAATTCCTTCAAACCAATGCATTTAACCGCTACAGGGCCATGGTGCTTTTTAATTACTTTTTTGATCATCTTCAATGTGGAGAAGCATCTTTCTGGTTCTTTAGTAGTCTTCGTTGTTGTAAGCAGGATTCCTTATAGCTTCACTCACTCTGTTAAATTATGTAGATTAAATTGATGCTAAAGTTGCTGCAGAGCAACAGCACTTGTACAGACATGGAATTCTTGCTTCCTGTACACAAGTGACAGCTACCCTTGGAAGTGCCTCCAATTCCTTCAAACCACGCCAAGGCTTCAACAATTGTTACTGACCATGCACACACCTTTCATAGCTCCTTCCATATGCACACCCACACACCGTTCATACTTTACTTACCACTAGTTATGTTTGGTAGTGTGAGGTGGTGCTGCTTAACGCAGTTTATCTTTGCACACCTTGGGGGTATGCATTCTTCTTTGCTTCAATCACTTGTATTTTAATTTTGCACGGCGATCTTTCAAATAACAAAACTTCTCAATGGTTTTTTCATTGAAGTGTGGGATCTCGGAAATCAGTTGCTTTTCCATTGAGAGCATCGCCAATGCATTCAACCGCTCCAGGGACATGGTGCTTCTTAAAAAGGTTTTTATCCTCTTCAATGTTGAGAAGCATCTTTCTGATTCTGCAGTAGTCATTGGTGTTGTAATCAGGATTCTTAATAATTTCACTGTCTCTGTGAAATCATTCTGCAGATTAAATTGATGGAAAAGTTTGTGCAGAGCAACAGCACTTGTATAAGTATGAAACTCTGTCTTCCCATACAGAAGTGACAGCTCAGTGTGTAATTGTTCCTTCTTCAGTATTGGATATGCTTGCACGGTGTCTTCCAGAGCTTGGGTTGGAAAGCAAGTGCCATGGGTTTTATACAAGTCACTTTGAACAAGTTTGGCACTGACTAGGTGATTTGAAAATGAAAATCGTTCTTTTGCATGAACCACCACTATGTCACATACCTCTCTTGAAAGTTGTCTCAAGGTTGAGATCTCCGCACTCCGTCTGTTGACTGTTAGATCGCTTGGCAAACTTGCTTCTATCTCTTCCACAGAATTACGGATTTTCTGGATGCTGGCGACAAAGTCTTCTGTGACTTTTTTGATATAAACAGTATCCGTGTCTCGCTTCTGAAGCTGACTATAGAGGATGTCTACATGTGGCATTATTAAATGAAATAATTTAAGGAAGTAAAGGAACTCCCTGTCTTCCAGCATTCCAATGAAACCTGCGGCTTCCCGTATAGATGTTGGATCAAAGTTTAGACATGCCTCAATTGTCTGGAAACACTCAAGTAGCGCATCTCTGTTCTCGTAGATCACGTTCACGGTCCTAACGTTGAAGTTCCATCGTGTCGGTGCACCTCTTGGAAGTCTTCTACCAACTACCTCATCCAGAACTCCAGTCCTTTTTGGAGAGCGTGAAAAAAAAGATGGTAGGCCGCCTATGTTTGAAAAAAAAACTCTAACTCTTCCAATCCTTGAAACTGCTTTCTCCATTATTAGGTTCAGTTGGTGAGCATAGCAATGGACGTAGTGTGCGTTCGGGTACACGTCTTTTATTTTTCTTTGAACTCCTCCTTGATCTCCACGCATCACACTGGCACCATCATAGCTTTGAGCTATGAGTTTCTTCTTGTCTTCTGGCTCTGGGAGAACAGTATTCAGTGTTTCCAGCACAACAGCAGCAATGGAGTCTGCATCCGTTGATTTCATTTCCGTGAAGCCATCAAATCTTTCCACCACTTGATGCTTCTTGTCAATGTAGCGATAGACTACAACGCACTGTGTCCTAGCGGAAATATCGGTTGTTTCATCCGCTTGGATTGCCACAAACTGGGCTTCCTTAAGCTCTTGGTGAATCACTTCCTTTATAACTTCATGCATGCAGTCCAGTAGCTCATTCTGCACGGTTTTGGAAGTGCCCTTAAACACAGTTGCAGTCTTCAAATGCTGTTCCATTGCACTATCGATACTGCCAACCAAATCCACCAGGCCTCTAAACACTCCTGGATTTAGCGATGTTTCACTCTCGTCGTGTCCTCTTAATGCCAGTTCAAAGGCGCCACAAAAGCGAACACAATCAATTATCTTCGAAAGGATGTACCGGTTCTTAGCCACTTCTTCGTTGTGTTTTTGAATGCTGACTTGGTATCCTTGGTCCAGTTGAACAGCAATGTTCGCCTGTCCAAGCATCTCAAACTTGATCCTGTTATCCAAGTGAGCTTTAGAACTTTTGTGTTTTGCCAATTTGTCAGCTAGATGTTTGACGTCAGTCACTCCAGTTTTGGTCCAAGCAGCGTCACCACCAAATAGGATGCATGGGAAACAATATAAGGACTTCCTAGAAACGCTTCCAGAAAGCCAGTCGTTCTTCTTGTACCATTCAGTATTGAAATTACGGACATATTGCTTCCCTCTATCTCTTGCGATTTGCTGCAGATTTATCTCTGGTTGGTCAGCTCCTAACCGTTTTACTTCCACCTTCTCCTCATAGGTTAGGGTGGCGAAAGGCTTCACAAGTAGAGAGTCAATAGTATTCATTTCTGATATTGATACCAATAAAAGAAAGAGATCACGGTATATTAATTTATATTATGTCACAAAATTACTTAAAAATAACAGTGTGTTGATTTCATTGGTATACATTACAGATTGCAAACCCTCATGTGACAAGACTACATCACCATCAAATTTGCACCTATACACATGGACAGAAAATTAAAGGCAATGATACTCACCAACAGTTGACGCTCCTTCTCGGGGTATTCACGTCCAGTAAGTCAACCAACGAGTCCAAACAAATCTGCTTTCACAGATAGTTTGCACCTGGGGGGTGATAGAAAACAACAAAAAAAACATTAGAAATCTCAAGACCCAAACCGTAACTTTTAAAACCTTAAAAGTCCAAGTGTGACCATATACTCACCAACAGTTGACGCTCCTTCTCGGGGTATTCACGTCCAGTAAGTCAACCAACGAGTCCAAAGAAATCTGATTCCACAGATAGTTTGCACCTGGGAAGTTATAGAAAACAAAAAAAAAAACATTAGAACGTTTAAGACCCAAACCGTAACGTTTAAAACCTTAAAAGAGCAAGTGTGACCATATAGGCCCCAACCGCACCTTAAAAACCTTAAATAACAAATTGGGACCATATAGGCCCCAACCGTACCTTAAAAACCCTAAATAACAAATTGGGACCATATAGGCCCCAACCGTACCTTAAAAACCCTAAATAACAAATTGGGACCATATAGGCCCCAACCGTACCTTAAAAACCCTAAATAACAAATTGGGACCATATAGGCCCCAACCGCACCTTAAAAACCTTAAATAACAAATTGGGACCATATAGGCCCCAACCGTACCTTAAAAACCCTAAATAACAAATTGGGACCATATAGGCCCCAACCGTACCTTAAAAACCCTAAATAACAAATTGGGACCATATAGGCCCCAACCGCACCTTAAAAACCTTAAATAACAAATTGGGACCATATAGGCCCCAACCGTACCTTAAAAACCCTAAATAACAAATTGGGACCATATAGGCCCCAACCGTACCTTAAAAACCCTAAATAACAAATTGGGACCATATAGGCCCCAACCGCACCTTAAAAACCTTAAATAACAAATTGGGACCATATAGGCCCCAACAGCACCTTAAAAACCATAAATTACAAATTGGGACCATATAGGCCCCAACCGTACCTTAAAAACCCTAAATAACAAATTGGGACCATATAGGCCCCAACCGTACCTTAAAAACCTTAAATAACATATAGGCCCAAAAAAAAAAAAAATATATATATATATATAAATATATATATATATATATAAATATATATATATATATATATATATATATATATATATATATATATATTATATATATATATATATATATATATATATATAAAAATTGATATCAATATATCACAATAAATAAATATATATATATATATATATCAAATTGTTATATATATATATATATATATATATATACATATTTATTTATTGTGATATTTTGATATTAATTTTTATATATATATATATATATATATATATATATAAAAAATTACACATAAATATACATAAACATATACATACAACAATATATATTAATTGATATTTATTATTTGATTAATTGATGTTCTTTATTACATGGTATATTATATTGTTCATGCATTTCTATTACACTTTATTTGTTATACATATTACAGTGCTATTTTTTGGCTATACATGTTACAGGATATTATCCTGTAACATGTATATCACATAAAATAGCCCTGTAATATGTATAATACATACAGGGTCAAACAAGTTCACACTAACCTTTTTTACCCTTACAGGCTTCCATACCTGCTTGCTGATTTGCTAATTTTTTAAAGACTCTCATTGGTTGAAATCGATGTCAATCAAAATTTTCAGCCAATCAGAGTCCTTCAAAAATTAGTATATATAGCAGACCGTGGGAAAAAAACAATTAATCGCGGGAGGGGCTCCTTGTAGGAGGAGCTCTTTTTAGTGTGTTGTTTTTTTTTTTTTAGAGCGTCGTTTTTTTTTTTTTGGAGGCCTCTTTCAATGGGCCAGAATGGATGGATGGACAATGGCTTCAATCAAGATTGGATTATTTTTGATCATTGGCTTCTATCAACATGGATTATTTTATTTTTGATCATTGGCTTCAATCAACATGGATTATTTAATTTTTGATCATTGGCTTCAATTAACATGGATTATTTTATTTTTGATCATTGGCTTCAATCAACATGGATTATTTATTTTTCATCATGACTATATCCAGAGAGGACAGAAGGCCAACGCTGGAGGGGTCAATTTTACAGGTAAGTATGTGCTGTTGTTTATTTTATTTTTTATTAATGTTTGTTTAAAGCTGTTTATTTTTGTATACAATGTGTTGTGTTACTAACTGTACTAACAATGTGTGTATGTGCTGTTTATTTTATTTTTTATTAATGTTTGTTTAAAGCTGTTTATTTTTGTATACAATGTGTTGTGTTACTAACTGTACTAACAATGTGTTTGCTTACTGTGTGTTTAATTGTAATAATGTTGTTACTGTATTTTTTTTTTCCCTTCCCTTATTTTTATTTTATCTTTAGAAGTGACATGCACATATACATGCCTGTTACTTCTAAAAATGGAATAAAAATAGGGGGGGGGGGGGGGGTAGGTAGTTGGTTAATGGTTCATCCAGGGTGGGGTCGGTCACGGTCAGGCGCCCATCGGTCGCCCATAGGCCACGGCCAGGGGTGGCACAGGCCTCATGGGGGTGAACATCCACCCCCATGTGGCCTGGTCAACCCCGCTCACTGCCCGAATACCCGGGGTAGCATAGGCCGCATCGGGGTGGTGCCGGGGGCCCGGTGGTGATCGGGCCTCGGGGGTGGCATAGGGCGGCAACATGGAGGTCATCAGGGGTGGCACAGGCCTCATCAAGTGGGTGATCCGATCACCCCCATGTGGGCCTGTGCCACCCCGCTCACCACCCGACTACCCCGATCCCGTGATCGGTGTAATCCGGTGGTGGCATGATGGCATAGCTAGGCTAGCATAGGGCAGGCCTGATCGGGGGTGGCACAGGCCACATGGGGGTGATGGCTGGGGTCGTCGGTGGTAGTGGGTGGCTGGGTAGGTGGCACTGGCAGGCTAGGCAGGCATAGTGGGGGACTGGGGGTAACTGGTCACCCCTAACTTTTATTAGGGGCTACTAGGGGTTTTGGTTTGGCCAGGGGCAGGGGCAGGTGCCAGGCAGAGGCAGGTGTAGACTTACTGTGTTAGGCAGGCAGAGCAGATGAGTAGATTCAGCCAGGGAGGTCTCTCAGTCTCAGCGTGACCAGGGTCAGGAAACAGAAAGGGGGAAGGGACAGGGAACTGGTGGTTTTATTGACTGTATCAGTCAATCAAAATCAAACTCGAGGCTCTATTTGCTGGCGGGCGCTCAGGGCTAACGGTCTGGGTGGGTTTAGATTGATCACTTAGTAACTGGACAGCCTTCCATCATTGATTGGTCAATGATGGAAGACTGTCATTTATTAATTGATACATTTATGACCGCCCATGCATATCGTCACTGTGATGGTGGGCGGCATGCATTAACGGTCAGTGGGCCAGGCCAGGACTCATTGAAGAGAGAGCAGATGCAGAAGAGTCTAAAGGTTAGTGTACACAGTGTATATAACTATTGTAATTTGATCACACAGGGTGCAGGCAGGGGGCGATAGATACACAGCATTAGTTAATGTAGCGCAAGGGTTATTTTAAAGTGACAGTGTCCCTTTTCTAACTTTAATTCATTTTAATACTATTTAGACTTGAAATGATGATGTACACCTTATATTTATTTGTTTTTGGGTTATACTAATACATTGTTGTGTTTTTTTTATTGCAGGGTGAAGAAAATATTTGGGGGGGCGTTTGCCCTGACGCCCCAATGGACGGGCCGCCCCTGTGTATGCCCCTACTAACTCTCCACACAATCATTTAATCAGAGCGCTGAGACACCTAGCGAAAGTGAGGGAGGGTAAGATCATCCTGGGGGGAGACTTCAATCTGACGTTGGACGTGAAAAATGATAGAACGGGGAAAAATTTAGGAGGCAAATTCTCTAAAAAATTGAAAATAATTCAACTACTGCTAGGGGAACTAGGAATAGTGGATCTATGGAGGGAATGTCACCTAGGGGCTAGAGAGTTCACCTTCTACTCATACCCCCACAAAGTATACTCCAGAATAGATTACATACTAACGGACTCAATACTGTTGAAGGAGGCTAGGGGGGGGAAATAGTACCCTGTGCTTGGTCAGACCACAGCCTGGTTAAGGCGACCATAAATCTAGGCCCCACAACTAAACCCCCATACAAGTGGAGACTGAACGAAAGAGTATTAACGATTCCGTCAGTTAAAGACAGAATAACCCAAGAATTAGAATTTTTCTTTGAGTCTAATGAGACACCGGGGATGGGGATTGGCTGGGTTTGGGTGGCGCATAAGGCCTACATCAGGGGCATGTGTATAAAGGAAGCGGCCAAGTTTAGGAAGGATCAGAAAGCTCGAGAACGGAAACTTACGGAAGAGCTAGGCGTCCTAGAAAAGGGTAACCAACAAAAACCTAACAAGCAGACTAGGCGGGAAATTGAAAGAGTGAGAGTAGAATTAGATAAGATTTACTCAGAAAGTGCAGAAAAATTGCTTAGGAGAACTCATCATAAATTCTTCCTCCAAGCAAATAAACCTGATAGGATGCTGGCGAAGTTAAGATCAAAACATATGCAATCACGAATTCATTATATAAAAGTAGGGGGCGGTGTGAGAACGGCTAATCCCACTAAGATACAGGAAAAGTTTTTCCACTTTTATCAGAACCTCTACTCGGCGGCCGGTAAGGAAACGGAAGGTAGCATAAGATCATGGCTAGACAGGTACGATTTACCAAGATTGGAGGAAACTGAGGTAGAAGCGCTAAACACTAAAATTTCACTCGAAGAAGTTAGGAAAGGAATACAAGCTTTGAAGAATGGTAAAGCCCCGGGTCCAGATGGGTTCTCCAACATGTATTATAAGACCTTCAAGGATCAGTTGGCACCCAGATTAGCCAAATTGTACAACCATATCTTAGAGGGGCAGTCAATTCCCCCTGAAATGAATCTGGCCGAAATAACTATTTTTCCTAAGGAAGGGAAGGACAACACGGAGGTTAAGAACTACAGGCCCATCTCTTTGTTGAACGGGGATATTAAACTCTTGGCTAAGATTATGGCGGACAGGGTCTCAAAATTTCTTCCACGTATTATACACAAGGACCAGGTAGGGTTTGTCCCCCATAGACAGGCTCGAGATAACATTAGAAAAGTAATCAATTTAATCCACCATGCCAATAATAACAATATCCCGGCATGCCTTTTGGCGTTAGACATTGAGAAGGCCTTTGATTCTTTGGAGTGGCCATACCTTGGGGAGGTCTTAAAGAAATTTGGTTTTACAGGAGGATTCCTAAACTTAATTAATACATATTATAGAAACCCAGAAGCGCATCTGAAGCTCCCGGGCACACTGAATCAGGCCATCAAAATTGGAAGGGGTACGAGACAGGGGTGTCCCCTGTCCCCCTTACTCTTTGCTATCGCAATTGAACCATTAGCACAGGCAATTAGGATGAACTCAGGGATCAAGGGTCTGGTAATAGGGCAACAACACCATAAACTTAACCTGTTTGCAGACGATATGTTGTGCACAATAACAGAACCGGAACAGTCCATCACTACCTTGATGGACACCCTCTCAGAGTTTGGTCGCAAATCAGGGCTCCTCATTAACGTCGGGAAAACTGAAGCATTGGCTATAAATCTAGATTCTCACACTAAAGAATTAATATCAGACAAGTTCAAATTCCAATGGGCCAAGAACTACATTCAGTATCTAGGGATAAAAATCACGCCGCATACAAATTCCTTATATAGGTCTAACTATCCCCCGCTTTATAAAAGACTTAGTGAAGATATGCATAAATGGTCTAGCTATCCTATTTCATGGCTGGGAAGGATTAACTCCTTTAAGATGACAATTCTACCGAAGCTGTTGTATCTGTTTAGGACCCTGCAACTATCGTTTATTCCCTTAATTCATTCAGGGGTTCACCAACCGCTATGGAAAACACTAGAAGACCAGTGGCTAAACCCATACTCCTGGGACACCCTGGTCTGGTTGGATGGGGTGCCGGAGGGTGTGGGAAAGATTAAGCACCCGGTTATAGCCAATACGTTACAAGGATGGAAATGGGCCCTGAAACACACAAACCTTTTTAGACACCCATCCCCGATGCTCTCGGTATTTGGGCATCCACAGTCTCCAACAGGGATCAGCTTAGAGGCAAAATGGTGGTGGAAATCTAGGGGGCTGGATAGGCTAGGAGCTTGGCTAGGAACGGACATTCCAATAACATATGAATACTTGAGAGATCATCATGATATCCCTATTGACCAACATTTTAATTTCTGCAAAATCAGACATTTGGTCAATACTATAGGTAGAATGCAAGGCTCCCCGAAAAAAACATGGCTTTCGGGAATATGTCAAAAAGTTCCTATGACTAAAGGAATTATAGGGGGTATATACGAAATCTATAATACACCTCCAGAACGGGTAAGGGATAAATACATAGAGGAATGGGAGAGGGACATAGGAGAACACTGGGAAACGGAGAAATGGGAGAAAGTTTGGAAAAATATTTAGAAAGGTTCACTAAACCACACACTTCTAGAAACTGCCATTAAGGTCCTCCACAGAACTTACCTAACCCCTGTAAGATTGGCGAAGTGGAACAAATCAGGGGGGATATATTGTACAAGGGGTTGTCAGACCCCTGGCTCATTCATACACATGTGGTGGGAATGCCCTAAAGTTGCTCAAGTATGGACAGCTGTGACAGATCTTGCAGTTGACATTTTCAAAACCCCAGGAGGGGGCTCATTAGATTCATGTTTATTGGGAATCCCAGACCCACGGCTATCCCCAACACAAAATAGGCTACTACAGTTTATGTACATGGCTACCAAGTCACATATCGCTAAACATTGGAAAACGGATACACTTGAGCTTCAGGCTATAAAAAACTAAATAAACTATCTAGCAGTAAACGAGCACATGACACATATTTTGGCAGATTCGGTCCAGAAATACAGAGACATATGGGACCCATGGTTAGCATATGCGGGCTAGCAAGGTGGGAACACAAGTGGGTAAGGCAACAGAGAGAGGGTAAACAAAAGGGAAAAAAAGAAGGGGAAAAACTAGGAGGAGGAGGAAACGTGAGAGGCGCTGGAGAGTCCGGCGAGGAGCTATGAAGTCCAGCAAGGTAAAATGAATAGAAATTATAATTCTTGTTTTCTTATATATTATATGTGAAAATACAGATGACACTACAGTTTTGAATTTTGTTCAAGTTTAGGTGTGTAAGAATGAATAAAGGATATGGGGGATTGATATGTTGAATTAGGTTTCTGGGATCAAGAATAGATACCTTGTACATAGGAAGGTTATTTTTTAAGGGTAGTAAGGAGGGAAGGGCTATAGGCTTAAATGACCAGGCTTAAACCCGAGTATGTATAAATAAGGACAAAAAAACCCTATTGGAGATTGTTTTTCTGTTTTTTTTGTTTTATTTTAGAATTTCACATTTGGTTAGTTTAGTTGGCGTGGGTAGGATTTATTTAAGTTAAATGCTTTATGGAATGTTGCAGGTAGGGCAAATACAGAGAACACTAGAAGGGGCATTTGGGGATTAAGGTTATTATTGCCTATTGTAATAGGCCCCATTAAGCCTAGCCTGCGAGCTATGGATTACTGAGTCGATAAATGAAAAGTTACAGAGGAAAAAAAAATAAGTTATACCCATTTATGGTTAGTGTTGTATTACTAGAAAACGGAAAAGGAAGGGGGAGAGGTCAAGTTGATTGCAGAGTCAGGCTACATATGTTTATAAAAATGGTTGTAGAAGGTTAATTCCTGACCTGTGAGTCATGGCTTACTGACATATTGTTTGTTTAATGTTGGAAGTGACCAATAAAAACTATTGATGAAAAAACCTTAGTAGCGGTGGGGATTTGTGAAGGGTCCAGATCTATCTCTGAGTGGATCTATCTCCTCCTATAGCCCAAATAGAATGTTGCCGATTTGAGATTCTACGAAAGAAAGTGGACTGGTCTGAATTTGGTGCATAGACATTGAGAAGCGATACTGAACTATCGTTAATAATTCCATGAACTGCAATATATCTGCCTCCAATGTCTTTTTGAGTGTTTGTGTGTTGAAAATTATGTCTTTTGTGAAACAAAATCGAGACACCTTTTGTTTTATCTGTAGCAGATGCATGATATGATTGTGAGTATGTTTTCGCCCAGTAAGTGGGTTTCCTGTATCATGACAATATCTGCTCCCAGTCTCTGGTATTCATGAAGGGCTAGCCCCCTTTTAACAGGCTCATTTAAGCCTTGTGCATTATGTGAAATTAAATATGTCTATGACTCACCTGCTGCTGAGATAGAGGAAAGAGACTGAGGATATCAACTAATCAGTCAGGCTTTTTACTAGACTGAAGCAAGATGACCTTCTGGCTGGGACACGAGGAGCAAGAGACTGAGATCTGTTAATTAAGGGCCGATTCCTTGAGAGAAATATGGAAAAAAAGACAAAAATAAGTCAGAGCAGGATAAACCAGACTTAGACAATTTATGCAACAACGTTGTGATCTAAAATGAGATTCATAGCTAACTAGCTTACTGGTACCTCAAAGGCAATTTTGTTATAGTAAATACACGAGTATAGATATATTTCTATGGTACACTATGGAAGAAAAAGAAAAGGTAGAAAAAGAGAAAAAAATATAGAAATATCAGTAACTTAAATGACTTAGAGGAGAGCAATAGCTGTCCTCTTAACTTTAATCGGTGAGCCAACTAGTATCCAGAACAATGAATACTTAGAAGGTTCGCCTAAAAATTAAACTATATTTACGCCCTATAGGGGAACTTTTAAAATATTTGGTAACATTATAAGTGACATTGCAAGATAAAACGTATGTGTAATCTGCGAAGAATAGAAATAAATGATAGCACTTCAGGGTACTCCCAATATGTAGACCAATATGCTTAAGTGAAGTCCCCTAGTATTAATATGTCCATTAGACAAATAATGAGGCATATTTAGGTTGTTGTAGTAGCTCGGCTTCTCGGACCTTGCCACCTGAAACTGAAGGGATCAGACGTGTTGTGCTGCAGCTCCGTGACCCTGATATTATAAACAGGGGTTAAAGATTTAATTTTCGGGGGTTTACCCTTACACGGCTACTTTAATACACTCCAAAGAGTGGAGAACATCTATATGATACCTTGATTCTCCTCTGGAGCTAAAAATTGTCAGCACATGGTTGAGGCCTTCTCCATCTGGCCTCCCGAAATTAGGGCTCACTACAACCCCCCCTGTGCTGGGGGAACAGCAAGATAGCTGCCCAACATCGCATTGTCGCAAGGCTTAAACCCGGCAGCTGAAACCCCACAGAGAGTGAGGGTCCACAGCTCGGCCATCAGTAGCTTGGCGGGTGGAGGGATAGAGGCCGAAATTCCACGCTTAATTCCGGTAGGCCAGAAGAGAGCATACCACCAACCTTGCTCTGCAGCTTCCACCAAGGCATAAACGGATGAGCAGGATTGGAGTCCCACAGCTGCCTAAGAGTGAGAGAGCCGTTGGGGAGGAGAGGGCTTGGACGGCAGAGATCCGGTGTGGCGGTGGCCATCTTCTCCCACGAGGTAGGGGGGTTATTGGGGTAAGGTCAGGAGGCCCCGCAATCCGGCATATCCAGGTACCAATGAGGCACTGACCATAGATACTCCGGGTGTCATACCCCCCCGTTGTTGGCAACAACCTGGAGGACCTAAAGCTGTAACTGCCATCTTGTAGTTGGGGGAAAGCACAAGACGTCACGCCGCCATCTTAGCTTCCCCTTAACAAGGCTTCCCACCAAAACTATGGTGGCCATCTTGGGACTTCCTGGGAAGCAAGGTGATTACATTGCAGCAATTCACACGGGGAACCCCACAGCCACTCCAGCCGTTCACAGCAAATGTTAGAGGAAAGACTGGCAGCAGAGCACACTATCCCCCATAAAATGCTGAGACAGGCGTACTTGCCTGCAGCTCCCAGGATTGAAGCTAATAACAGCCTTCTAGGCAATCAAAATACCCTCCAAGGCACACTAAATTAATAAGGAGACTCACTTTAAACCGATTGTTAATACTATTAAAGAAGAGATAGTTCCAGAGAAGCTAAGATGATACTGGAAGGTTATTTTTTGTAAATGCAGATATTGATAGCAGACTGCCACCCAGTGGCCATCAGAGGTATTTGACAATCTCAACTTGAAAGTTAACCACAGTGGAGGTGTATACCCAAGCATTGTGCTAAAAGCATTATAAGACATTAAGTGTAAGTCAACACATTAACTTTTACTGATTAGCAATCTTCGGGTGGCTGGCAGGTATATGATGGGACCACAGCTACTCTCTGCTTGCCCATCATAGACTGAAACCTTTCTTGGATATAGAGACATTTTATTTGCTGGACTGCTATGCAGTATCAACCACAGTGGCGGTATATAAGTGTGTGTGCGCCCCTTGCAGGTCAAATGCTGAAGATCACAGCCCAGATATGGCGGTTTTTCCCTGCAAATGTGGCTCACTAAGATGTAATCCCCACACTGGCCACAGACATCGACCTATTAGGCCCTTATGCTGTGAACAGATATGCTTAAACTGGAGGGAGCTCCCACCTAAGACTACTTGATATTATTGAAACATTTTTGAGAACTTAAATCTCTAGTTCACATTTCTAAAATTGCTGTTTTTCTAATCTGGACGTAAGGATGGGTAAATCAAAACAGAATCTACCCTCAAGGAGTATTCAGGAACATTTTAAGGCATAACAACAAGCCGAAGCCTCACCACATACTTCCATAATGGGTCTTCAGAAGGCCCAGATATACAAGAAGGTACTTCCCATACAAAACACCCTATGGAATTGTCAGATATGTCTTTATCAGATTTTAATGACCTGCTTAGATGTCACTTTGATAAGGCGGTTAAAGAAATCAGGCAGGGTTTACAGGACCTTGGGCACCGTACCCATTTATTGGAAACAGTAACCGATCAGATTGTGGATACCCAGCAGAAAGACCAAGTGGATATAAGACAAAACTGTACCCATATTGCTGCGTTAGAAAATAAATACGAAGATCTAGAAAACAGATCCAGACATAATAATGTAAGATTCAGAGGGATCCCAAAGTCTGTGGAGGATCTGAAAATATATTTGAATGCGATTATTCACAATGTGTTACCAAACCACCCTCAGGACTCTTGGGAAATTGAGAGGGCAAAAAGGGCCCTGGGTGGTCCAACTTCATCAGAGCAGCCAAAAGATGTAATCGCTCGATTTTTATGTCAGGGGACGAGAGACTTGATTCTTGCAACATCTAGAAAATCGCAGTCTGTTGTCAGCCATGATGGCGCGCCAGCTACAGATCTTTGCTGACCTTGCTCCCTCCACTCTTATAAAACGCAAACAATTAAAACAGCCTTGTTAATTTTGATCAAAAATAATATTAGGTACAGGTGGGGGTTTCCCTTCAGTGTATCATTTCAAGTGGGTGCGACTAATTATATTGTTCACTCCTTAGACAAGTGCAATGCAGTTCTATCGGATTTAAATCTCTTACTCAGAGAGGACACTCTAGAAATTCCGCTAGGAACAAGTTTGCCTCCTAGACCGGTTAAACAGTGGACAGAGGTCCAACGGTCCAGAAGTCAAAGCGAGCAACAGGATCAAATTTCAGAATCAGCAACTTCGTCTCCAGGCTCTTCAGCAAAGATTTAAGCTGGACAGACCACACTGGACTACGGAGAGGTTATGGCAAAGTGCAGTGTCCATGTATCTGCTTGGAAAGATCTTACAGTGGAGTTATGTGGGTAGATTTTCAGGGTGCAGGGTGGCAAAAGGACGCACTTCATAGCATGACCACACCTTTTATAACTCATGGACACTGGCTTGGGCTCATAGCAGGGGAACTGAGAAACTTGCGGCTATTTGGACAAAGTGCCATGGTTAAAAATGTTTATAACATTGAATTGCAGATAGATCATTGAGTCCACTTATACAGTGTACTGTTTATTTTGCAAAACATACTATAGCGCTATACAATGTTTGTATTATAGTTCAAGGATCGGGGGACATGAGCAAATGAGCCGAGTGAACGCTGGGTCTGGTGGTTAGAGAACTTAAGCATGGGATCTAGGCTCTATGATGGGGTATTATTTTATAGCTCTTTTTTTCAGTTCCAGATGCAAGGTTACATGATGAAATCCCTCCGCCTCCTTCAGGGCCAGTCCCACCGGCCATCAGAGTTCAAGTACATGGGGCACTATGGGGTGATAGAGATATAAATTGGGATTGACAAAGCATCTTCATCTCTATGTAGGTACCATGACAGACACCTCTTTTGTTTTTGTTTTACATAATGTTAGGGGTTTTAACTCCCAGTTTAAGAGGCGTAAAGGCTTTTCTGTCCTATAAACCCTTACATCCGGATGTGATTTTCCTACCGGAAACACATTTTGCGCATAATAGACTTCCAAAATTTTTACATAACACATACCTTGTTTTTGTAGCTACAACCTAACCTACTAAGAAGGCGGGAGAAGCTATTTTACTACATAAACATTTTCCATTTATCATTGAGCACAAGAAAATAGACTCAGGGGGCAATTTTGTGGTGTTGACGGGTACACTTATGGGTACAAGACTATCTTTGGTATCATTTTACTCTCAGACTACTGCCCCACATAAATCATTTATAAATCTACTCAAATACCTAAAGTCAGCGGATCTTGGGAGGATTGTGCTAGGGGAGATCTTAACCTGGTTCTAAATCCTAATTTAGACAGATCAGGTTGGGATGGGTGTGGCAAATAATCAAACAAATTGAAGCAGATTAGCTCATTACATAATGACCTGCACCTTTTAGACACATGGAGACTGCTACATCAGGGTGAGAGGGGGTGCACCTTCTATTCGTCAGTACATGGCACGTATTCCCGAATAGACACCATTATGATAGACTCATCATTTTCAGATAATATAGTTAAAGCAGATTTCCATCCGTGCCCGTGGTCCGACCACTCCCAGGTTAGCGTTTCAATGGATATGGGCCAGAAGAGCAAGCCTCCCTATTTTTGGAGACTCAATGAAAACATGTTATCAAACCCAAATGTGGCAGAACAAATAGCGGATGATCTTGAGCTATTTTTCTCGACCAATATCACTCAGGATTCAGACATGGGATGGACCTGGGTGGCTAACAAGGTCTTTTTTTAGGGGCTCTCTTATAAAAATTGCATGTAGACACAAAAGACAGACCAAATTGAGGGAGGAGTCCCTGAGGAAGGACTTGGGGGATCTAGAAAGATTGAATTAATGAAGTCCTTCCAAGCACCTACGTAAAAAAATAGATAAAATTAGACTGGAGCTGGATGTATTATTATCTAATCATATTGAAGAAGCGATCAGAGGGACAAATCACAGGTTCTATGCCAAAGCCAATAAGCCAGATAGCTTACTGGCCAAGAAACTCAGAAGCAAAATTTCTCAGTCAAATTTTTTTCGAATTAGAACTTCTGCTGGTGATGTCACAGCCAGTCCTAATCTCATACAAAAAACCTTCCTGGAATTTCTCCAGAAGATATGTTCATCCTGTCCGAACCAACATCAGCTGGAGCAACAGAAATGTATCTTTCTTGGCTCCTGTGATTTGCCCACTCTGTCATTGGAGGAAGGGGATATCCTTAAATCTAAGGTTATGGAATCAGAGGATAGGAAGACTATTACAAGCTTGATGGAAGGGAAGGCCCCGGGCCTGGATGGATTCACCAACTTATATTTCAAAAAATATATTGACATCCTTGCCCCTTATTTAACAAATGCCCCAGGAATTAAATCAGGTGGATATGATATTTTTCTCCAGAGAAGATTGGGACCCCCTAGAAGTTAAAATTGTCGTCCAATATCGCTCCTACATGGAGATATCGAACTTTTTGCAAAACTGATGGCCAATAGAATCTCCCAACTTCTGCCCCAGACTCATTCATAAAGACCAAGTAGGCTTTGTCCCTTACAGACAAACGAGGATAACATTAGGCGCACTTTAAATTTGATATCATGGGCGTCCCAAAACCGTACCCCAACCTGCTTATTGGCCTTAGATATAGAAAAGGCTTTTGATACCTTAGAACAGCCTTATCTCAGAGTGGTATTACTCAAATTTGGCTTTGGGGGGAAATTTATGGACCTGATTGAGACCTACTAAAGATGTCCCAAAGCAAGGTTGAAATTACCAGGTGATTCCACAGTGCAAATTGAGGTACAAAGGGGCACCAGACAGGGATGCCCCCCTCTCACCCTTACTATTCGCCTTATCAATAGAACCACTTGCTCAGTCTATACGATGATCAAATCCAGATATCCTTGGGATTCAGATTGGTCACCATAATTTCAAATGCAGTCTCTTTGCGGATAACTTTTTAGGCTCACTCACAAAACCTGCCACCTCCATCCCTGAGCTATTACGAATTCTTACCCATTTTGGAAACCTCTCGGGACTCAAAATAAATGTGGCTAAGACGAAAGCTTTAGGTATTGCACTTTCTCAACCAGAGATTCAATATCTTAAGCCAAACTTGATTTTTAATGGCCTAAATCACATATTAAGTATTTAGGGGTTTCCATAACCAGTAAATTAGCAGATCTATATAAAACTAATTATCTACCCTTATACAAAGACCTGATGTTGGATTTACAGAGATGTTCGAAAGGGAGAATTTCATGCCTAGGCAGGATAAATGCTTTTAAAATTAATATTCTTCCCTGGCTTTTATACCTATTTCGTACGCTTCCGATCCCAATTGTTTATAGGGATCTCGAGAGGTTTCAAAATCAAATCTTTACATTTATACATTTATATGGAACTATAAACCCTCAAGGATTTCCAAATCTACTATGTATAAACATAAAACCAAAGAGGGGCTCTCATGCCCCAAATTTAAATTTGTATTATAAAGAGGCACAGCTCTCATTTATTCCCCAAGCATATTCCTCTCAACACCATCCACTGTGGGTCTCTATAGAAAACTTGCAAATGCTCCCATACTCATGGGACACCATTATACTGTATGGCTTCCCAGGCCAAGTAATACCCTGGAGAAAATAAAGAACCCAATGATCAAGCACTCATTGGTGGTAAGGGCATGGGCAATCAGTAATTATCATTTAGACCCAAAATTGGCTAGCATATCCCCTATTATACCTAACCCACTACTAACTATTCAGCTAACTTCATCTTCTAAACACTGGTGGAGCTCCAGGAGGTTGCTGACTTTTACAGCCTGGTACCAAGAGGGTGCACTACACCTACTGCAGATTCAGACATTTTGTATGCCCCACTCTAAATTCTTTAGGAACTCCGTAAACCAATTGGCTCGCTAGACTTTGTAGGAATCTTCCACTGTCGACCAATATTATAAGCTTATTATATGATACATTCAATGAGACTCCACGGTCACAAAACCCAAAATATGTGCAACTATGGGAGAAGGATCTGGGATACACTCTAGATCAAACAATTTGGCGCAGTCTTGCCAGAAGATCATTAAACTATAGCGTGTTAGAAACATTGATCCTACACATAGGTCCTACACATAATTTATCACACAACAATTAAAATGTTTTAATGGGGATTGACCCAGGATTCTAAGTGCTTTAGAGACTGCATGGATTCAGGTACATGTTTGCATATATGGTGGGTGTGTCTTGATGTGAGGGGACTCTGGACAGAGGTATTTGAGCTGGCTTTGAAAATCTTTAAAACCAAAATTCACAAGTCCGTTGAGGTTTGCCTCCTAGGCCTTTCTAACTCACTTCTAACATCTCATCAAAATTGATTGCTACAGTTTTGGATGCTTCCCACAAAAAGCCACATTGCACTGTAGTGGAAGTCCTCAAATTTGAGCTTTCAGGAGTTAAGAATAAATTACATAATTTTTTGATTACTGAGCGAATATACCATCTCCTGGAGGACTCAGTTCCTAAGTTTATGGACATTTAGATAGTATTTCACTGGAGTCCAGCACAAGCTGTTAAGTAATGGGTAGACCCCTAGTGAAAGGGTCTGGGGGAATAGATGCCCCTGGAGGAGGTGGACGGAGGTAAGAAATATTTGACATTATTTTTTCAACTTGGATAATCTGTGAACGAACTGTTTTATGATCCCCCCCACTTTTATTTTTTCCCCAATTTGGGATTTGACTGTATTAATGTTACAGGTTTAAGAAACTACAATATAAAAAAAAAAAAAATATATATATATATATATATATATATATATAGGATTTGGTAAATGGAAGGTATTATGAAATTAATAATCTAACAATGTGATGCTCCAGGATTCTGAGCCCGAATATAGCAGACACAGGGTATAAGATAAAGTTTTATATGTGAAATGTGTATCTACCTGATATAAATGCTTACTCACTGTAATGTGATTTACCATTGCCTAATAAAAAATTAATTGTTAAAAAAAAAAAAGATTGAATGGTGTACAATTTCCCTACCTTGTGTTCAGCCGGAAAGGAAAGCCCCAGGTTTATTTCCAACATCTGGCTAGTACAAGTTCCAGAATGGGTTTTAGTGTCTTCCTCTTAAATAGGGTTGTTGCAGACAAATCTGAGTAGATACTTGATTGGCAGCCTTCTACTTCAGGGATATCGGTTCTAGCCACTCTCATAAATTTGTCTTGGTGGAGAAATAATGGAACCGCTCTATAACATCTCTTGGTCGATCTGCGTTGGATGACCAACCTCCCAGCGCTCCGTGGACTCTGTCCACTCTATATTCCTCTTCGCACATGTCTGGCAAAATAAATTTGCATAATTCTAGCAAATATTGCAGGAGATCTCTCACCGACTCAGGGAGGTTCCTTATGCGGACATTTTGTCTACGGGATCTGTTCTCTAAACCTTCTTGGACAGACTGTTGAAAAGATTGTTCCTCCTTCATTTAGACCTTCTCCTCAAGTTGCGTATGTGAACTAAGAAAATCATTGTGATTGTCCTCTAGTAGTGTTGTTTTGGAGTCTACTGCCTTTATCTCTCTAGACAATTCCGTTGCCACCTTTTGAATTTCTGACTTGATCTCCCGTCTAAAGGAGGATATCAGTTCCTTCAGGTCTTGAATGTCTGCCTTTGTACTTGGGGTGGATGCCTCCTTAGTTGGCGTAGAGGCTTGTTGAGGCGCTTGTAAAGTTTTTCTTGGTGTACAATAAGTTTGTATGTCTTTGGTGTTGCGTCTTGTTGATACACCTGCCATCTCCTATGACCAAAACATCTTCAGTTTACTTCATGTAGATGTTACTTTGCTTAAGTAAGTGCCCTCACATAGGGATGGGGTAGTGTTTTTTACATAGTAGTGATTACAGCGAGTCCTCTTAAAAAATAACACCGTCCACCGATGGTGACAGTTCCCTGAAAATGTATTTAAATGGTTGTATAGTATTATTCCTTTGTATAATCAAGTTGTCTTGAGTTGTGTCTTTATTTCAGTTTCTGTAGTCAGAGGTAACCAGCCAAAAGATAGTGGATCAGTATTGCTTGAAAGACGTAAAAATAGGCATTGAAAAGTGGAACAACTGTTATAACAATATGAACAAAGGGTATTAAGCTCAATATTCCCGGCCCCACAGGTTGGGTAACATGCACTTTCGTCGCTATTGGGTCTTGATAGCATGTATTTCCACTCTCAGCCAATAGATGGCGTTGTTGGGCTTGGTAATGCAGTTCAATAGCAATAGATGGTGCTGTTGAGTCTAGAAACTGTTGTTTTAACATGCAATGGCAAGGTAGAGTACCAAGCCAATAGATGATGCTAGTGAGCTTTGTAAGTATACAAATATTTGTAAGGTAGTTCCTTTCTGTGTAGCAGGCAGTAATCAGAAAACTATTTACACAGTTTATTGATTGCCTGATTTATCAGGATAATACAAGTTGTGGTTTTGCAAGGAAAGTCAATCATGCTTTAATTATGAAAAGCTGTTATTGGGGGTACTGTTTGGGGTGTTGGTTTTGTAAAGCTTAAACAGTAAATGAGGCTTGCAGGAAGCTTTCTCAAATACCCTTGCATTAGGGCAATATAGGGGTCCCCCTCCCCTCAATCCCCAGTACCTGTATATAGGATATTTGCTTCAATGACACTTGGAGCAGGTCTTCTACTGCTGAATCCTCCAAACAGAAAAATAAGTTGTAACAAAGTCCTGCAACAGGGTTTACATATGTCTGTCTCTTGCCAATAAAACTATTTTTCCTGCTTCAACACATAGATATCAAATGTGTGTTGTGTTTGGGGTCTTATTCAGATTGTTCCTTCGTGTATATCCATCCAGTACCTATTAGTCCAGTAGATTATTTAGATCTGCTGTTAAAGTTAAGTCCAAAAGTTGCTGCACAGTTCCAGAGCAATTCAGACTGTAACCTGATCTTGTAGATCAAATATAATCCAAATTGCTTGGTATTTTCATGTTTTTAAAGCCTTATTGCAGGGAGCTCTTTTGACTTGCTTCCTCTCTGTTTGCTGCCAGCTACACTCAAGAATTTTAGTTGTGTCTTGAGAGAGAAAGTGTCATATTTTGGAAATGTTGTATAGGTGTAAATGACAATATTTATTGATGTATTGTATGTGAGGAATGAAAGAGAGGGCAGAATCCAGTAAAACCCCAAGCCAATGGGCCTAAGAGGTTGGTGTGATGGTGGCATTGTCAACGGTGAGAGATATGCGAGGAGTGGAAGCTGAGTTTGAGTGGGTGGGCAGACGTCCAGCAGGACATGCTAGAGGCAGTTGGCAACATGAGTTAGAAGAGAGGGAGATAGTCCCGACTCAGAGAGGTACATATGGGTGTCATCAGCATACAGATGTTATTGAAATCCAAAAGAAAAGAGTTTATTAGGGTACCAAGTGAGAAGGAGAAAAGGAGAGGACAGAAGGATAGAACCTTTGGACAACAATCAGAGGGCGAGGAGATGAAGAGAAGCCAGAGAAGGACAAGGTACTCCGATAGGTTAAAGTAACCCAAACCCCAAAGAAGAAGGGGGGTGGTGGGCTCAGTGGCCCCTTTTGGATTGTGAGGGGAGTCCCGGGTATATAGACTTCATAGGAGGTAAATGGCTAGTGTAGTGTGTTAACGTTAGATATTCTAGTAATAAGTAGTGCAACTGGCCATGCATGGACATGGTATTATTTCACAGGGTTTGTTATTATATGTCATTATTGACGAATTGCCTGCCATTGCAATATGGTACCTGCACCGAAGGACAGTGATGCACATGCCTGATCCCTATAACATGCATGGATGCATACTTACCACAGCCCAACTTGGACCTATTTACTATACCAGCGATTTAGTAAATCTCATGGAGACCCAAGAAGAGAACGATGAGCCATGGTAGATTGTGGCTTATGGCATGTCTTCTTAGTAAATTGCCTCCATTTAGGTGCAATTCAGGAATAATTTTTGCACTGATTTTGCCAACACCGTGTGCTCATTTGCAGTAGATAGTTTAATAGTCCCCTGCCTTGGGAGTACTCATCACTCTCCCTCACTTCCCACATCCAATCACTTATCAAAATCTGCCTCTAAAAAAATTCTAGAGAATCTGCCCACATCCAAGTTGCAGTGCATCTGTTGCTATTGACTGCGGCATTGGTTAAAGGGCTACTATAGGGCTCTAAATATAGGAGCTGTATATGTTAATTATGCATTGGTCATTAATAAAATTTATATTCTAGGCTTTTAAAAAGCAGCATTAAATATTAAACTTACTTTCAAAAATCGAATCAACAGCTGGTGGTTCCTACCCACTGGACGGCCAAACTGGGGAGGAGACTCTGGCTTCCTGGCTGTGCTTAACGTTTAGGCAAAAGTTGTATCAACCTTATTCACTTCGTTGGCAGTAGACTTTCCGGTGTTAAGGTGATTTTAGTTAGCAATGATTTTTTAGCTTATGCTGATCTCTATCTACTCAGATATCTCTTGACATACTTTAGACCTGTCTACCATAAATTATGGGTCAAAGCTTTTATGGGAAATCTGGTAATGCTTGACTAAATTTAATTTTGCTATTTTTTTGTGTCCCCTGGTCATTTAATCTGGGGGAATCTGTCCCCCACCCCCCACAGTTCCTACACCTCTGTATATGCAACAAGAATAAGATCTTAGTCATGAACATTGCAGTCTCAAGTGATTAATTATTTCTCTCTAAGAAGTAGGCAGGTCCTGCATTACTGTTTATGTGCAGAATGATTGTGGTGTCCATGTTTGCTTCTTGTTGGGTTTGTAGCATGGATGAGGTAGCCATATTTGTTACTGGCATAATGAGCCTGCAAGAGCTGCTGCACTGCAGCATTTACATGGGAATGTGCAGCTGAAGTACAGGGTCAGTCATTTTTACTAGGAATTGATGAAGACATTACTTAAAAAATTATTATATTATAATATAATACTTTTATGAACACATATAAATTAATAATAAGGTTTGAAGTTTGCACAGATTTTATTTCAGTTGTCTGAAACATCAGTTCATTTGGTTCTGAACATGAGTTCATTTAGTTAATGGTAAAATTTTCTGTGCACAACTTGATTCAGCCTAAAATTAAATGTTTTGTAATAATAATATAATATAATGTAATATGATTTTAATAAATAACAAGCTTACTCTGAATTATCTTCAGTTTTTCCATAGCTGGCTCCTCAGACATCTGAATTTTTTTCTTTACAATTTGCTCAAATATCCTGTAGCTGACAAATCCTGGAAACTCCCGCTCTCAATACTTTTCATATTCAGTTTTGTCCGTTTTAAAGTCTGTAGAACTGAAATGTGTGACAGTATTAGAAAAAAAAAGTATTCACTGTTCAGAATATAAATACATAATCTCAGGCTTCATACTAACAAGAATGATGTAGACAGACAAGATGGAAACTTTCAATACACAAAAAAGATCTAAAAAAAAAATAAGATTTTCGCTGCAAATGGTTTTATGTCAACTAACTGCTAATGTTGTAAGTTTGTTAGATCACATATAATAGTTGTCACGCTTTGCATGGTGCATACGAGTTAGTAGATGAGCGCCGCAGGCGCCCATTGCAGCGAGCATTGCAAAGCGAGGCGAACCTTTAACGCGTCGCATTTAGGCAATGAGCGCCGTTAAGGCAATTAAACACACTGGACTTAGCCACCAAACACTTAGTAAACGCGCAATCGCATTAGCCTCCAAGCACTTGACAAATGCGGGACTTAGAAAAAAAAAATTACGAGACCGCAAAAATCCAAAAAACACATAGAAAATAAAAATAAATACAACAAAAACATCACTCACAGCACAGGGGAACAGCCAGGACGTCTGGGAGTGAGGTGGAAAGCGAATTTAAGGCGATTTCGACGACTTTCACCACACAAAAATCGTCTAAGCAAGAAAAAAAATGGCCACCGAAAAATTAAAATGAGGCTACACGACCCCGGACCGAGCAAAACACTGACAAACGTGTAGTAC
The DNA here is from genome assembly GCA_027410445.1 of Discoglossus pictus. NCBI lineage: Eukaryota > Metazoa > Chordata > Amphibia > Anura > Alytidae > Discoglossus > Discoglossus pictus. The sequence continues at coordinate 26,967,427 of CM050164.1, forward strand.
TTTCACATAGGAACGAACAAACTACAAAATACACTATTACAAATGACGGAAAATGCTTGCGAGTCACGTAACACATTAATAACACTACCAATCTGCACAATGGCGCTTTACGAGACGCGGGACTTTGAAAAAAATATACGACCTAGCAAAAATACGAGGTTAACGGCCAAACTGCGAAAATCCCCAAAAAACAAAAAACACAAAGAAAAGACAAAAAAATACAACAAAATCATCGGGTTTGCGTCTCTGGCCCGTTGGTCGCGGCATGGTTGAATATAATAGCTCTGTAACTCCCCCGAATTTCAAGCCTGCAGGCTTTGCAGATGTACCGGTGCTGCTACGGGCTTGGACTTTAATATGGCCCTATAACAACTATATAATGGCTTCAATAAATGTTTGCCACCTCTTGTCATCATGCCCCCATAACTGATGGGAAAGAGTTGAAAAAATAAATGTAATCACTTTTTAGTGAAAAATATGAAATATGCTGATGTGTTTTTTTTAACTCTTTTTACATTAGTTTTACATTAGGAATGTTCTTCTGTTCCTGACCTGTAATAATGTACAATGTGAGGACAGTTGTAATACATGCGAAAGAAGGGAATCCCTTGACCTGAATATATAGTGTATCTCAGTTCTTGTTAACTCTGGTTACAAGATGTAATCTGACTCCAGTCCTTGAGGGCCGGTGTCACGTTGGGTGCTCAGAATATTTAGTTATGTACAGGTGAGTCAGTCAATAGCTCCACCATTTTGTTCTCCTCACCTGTGCTCAAACACCAATACCCTAAAAGTTCAATTTCTAAAGTTAATTTTGTTTTTACCTCCAGACCCTGAGCTTCATACACCACCTCTTCTGCCTCTAAAATCATCTAATATGTCCTCCCATCAGCCCTGTTCACACCCACCCACCTATGATTTATGTTGCTTTGTAGTGCTGGTTTCATCTCCATTTTTTTCACAGCCGATATCACTAACTAACTCTCTACTCTCTTTTAAATTTCTTCCCAAGACATTGATCTCCCCGTTTAATCCCTTCACCTCTTGTTTCATTAATCCTTTAGTCTGTAAGCTTGCAAACTTTCAGTCATACAAGGCACTTTGTATAAAAGTATCATGGATATAATTGTTCACTCAACAGCAGGGTGATCAACTCCATTTGTATCAGTCATAGCCATATTTTACTGTACCCCAGCGCTACGAAATATGGCGGCGCTATATAAATGAGATATAATAATAATAATAAGTGATATAAGGATTTCCAATTATACTGTATGTCTTTATTATGCTGCAGTAGTCAGTGGCTAAATGGAGATAAAGCATAATTTAAATGTTCACCTAGATAGCTGGAGTTTGACCATTGGGTTACAACGCTGCCTACATTAGATATCTTAAACTGCACCAACTGAGACTTAGGAACCTAGTATGCATAGCATTGCAATTTATACTCACTCTCAGTAATGTGTAGATTGCTTAGTGGTAGAATATTTGACTGAAGTGCAAGAGGTTATTGGTTTCTATCACATGGACTAAACAAACCAATGTCTGTTCCCATCACAGAATAATTACATTTATTGATAAATACACGTAAATATCTCCTTGACTACTGCAAATCATTCCTTGTTGGCCTTCCCATTATCTGTTTGTCATTTCAATCCACAATGACCGCTCTACCATATTGCTCACACGCAACCCAACAGTATAACACATAACCACCTCCACTTGCATCAGCCGACTGCCTTGATCTCTGCCATCTTGTATCTGTCACCATACTGTCTCACACCTCATCCTTACCTTCTTGATTGTAAGCTCTGCGGAGCAAGGATTTTAGCTCTGTTGCACCTGCATACACTCACAGATAGAGGGACAACAATATTTTATATATCTTTTATTTATTTGTGCGCACATAACTGTTTTCACAGACATACTAAATTAATTTATAAATATTACACAGAAATGCATTTAAAGGACTATTGTAGTTTGGAAAATATCACATTATTTATTTTCTATTAAGGTGGGAATGGGATGTGTTATCCCATTGGTTACTGAGACCAGCTTTTAGTATTTGACCCTTTCTCCTCCTCGCACATGCTTAGAAGCAGGCGGTCACATTTCAAACTAAAAATCCTGATTCCCCTGATCTCATGCCCTTGGCAGGAAGCATTACCATCATGGCAACTGTTATCGTAAAATCTGCTCTATAGTGCACCGAACAAGGAGACAAAATCAGTTACGTCAATCAAGTTTCTTTGTTGCAAGCTTGGAGAGCAACGTGATACTCTCAAAGGACTAAATGCAGAGGTTTGTCTTATTACATTTTACACAACATTGGGTGGGTAAATAAGGTTACACTACATGCTAGCACATACACACAGGACTGCCCGGAATTGATAAGAAGACCTTGTGGTCTCTGGCAGGTGATAGTACTAGGCATTATCATAAAAACAAAACAAACAAGATGGCAAGTTAGTGAAAAACATCTATTATACTGAATACAAAATTAATTTTAGGCAATACAAAATGGATGCTATGCATGAATATTTATTCTCTACACAGTCTATATACGCTACATTTTGCAAGTGAAGATTTTTCTGTAGAAATGCTTTTATACTTCCCAAAGATGTGATGTTTCTTTTTCTAAAGAAAACTGTTTTCCTTTATGTAATAACTTACTTACTTTAAACCATAAGTTAGCAGCATGTAACTGACTACACATTTATGGCTTAATATTTGAATTCATACAAGCACTGATGTGCTGCATTGAGACGCTTGATCTGATCCTTCAAACCCTTCCGTTGCCTGGTTAGCTCCGGTTTCTCCTCAAGCAGCTCGTCCATCCTCTCTTTATCTTGCAACAGGAACATCATGTCATTCTCTATCCTCTCTGCAAGCCCTTGGAGGATGTAGTATTGGATGATTAGTGGGATCTGGTTGGAAAGACGTTTAGACGTTTCCTAGAAAAAAAAAAAATACAACCTTTAATTAATCACATATTATATGTAATTATATGTAATCCTGATGATTTCATTGTTTACATAAAAAGAATTATGTTTTATCTCAACTTTACTCGGGATTCACCACCCCAGCAAAGTGCAAGCAGGCATGGAAAGCATAAATGTGTGACAGATTCTCAAGTCTCCCTGACACTCTCTATCACGAGAAAGGTCAGTACATAAAAATTGTGTAAAACATGATATTTTAAAGACACGGTAGAAAATGTGGATCGCCAGTATTTCTTTAAATAATAATGTAATAGAGCAGCCAAGCAGAGAGCTAGCAAAACATCAGAGCGCCTACATTAAAGCTTAAAAAAAACAAAAATTACAGAACAGTTCTAAGCATTTTTGATCCTCAAGGCCATGGTGAAGATACTAGAGCATCTCGATTGCAGCTTGCAGACCCCATTTTAGCGCAGATCTGATTGTTTAAATCACTGGATTGATTGAAGACTTTTGGCTGAATTACACACAGGGAGCAGCGACATGGTGGTCTTTGTCATTTGTAGCATTACAGGGCATGAACATCAATTAAGCAAGCCCGTAAGTACGGATTTAAAAAACAGCCAATAGTAAAAGAGACGGTCATCATTACGTCAGTAAAACATGGCGTTTAAACCACAATCAATTCTTGTTTAGAAGTACGAGTTGCCATTGGGCCCGCATTCCAGAAATAATGCAATTTGAAAAAAATCAATAAATATAATATTCTAGTCCATGCAAGTTCTATTATATGTATTAACACATTGATTGCCGGGATCGATTAACACAAAAATGACACATAAAAAAAATGATTTTTTATTGCAGATTTGCAAGCTTGAGAGTTTTGTGCAATTGATTCTAATGTATTTTATTGCTTTCCCGGCATTTTAAAGCACAGAAGTGTGTTTATATTTTCTTTTACAGTGCTACGGACAGGTGTTTAACCAACTTGCAGGTCCTCTTTAGTACCCATAGGATTTTTGGCTACATTTGCCAGTTACGCCTGTGAAAGCAATTGCGGGCTTGAGGAATTGTAGCAATTTGATAGTAATTTACGATTTTAGCGATTGTAACTTTTGCGGGCTTGTAAGATCAGGCTTAGCTGGGCCGCAGTTGCTTTTCAGCCTGTAACCTAGAGATCGATTGCGGGTAGCTAAAAGAGGCCAATTTTTTAGTTGTAACATTTGAGGGCTACGTTACGGGCTTCAGTAACTACAATTTGGACAATTTAATGAGGCCCATTGTATCAGATTGTATATTCTTCCGGTCAATCTACCTTTTCCCCTCCTATTCCCCATTTTTGTACCTTCCATTAACCCTCCCCTTTTCATATTTACTGGTCTTTGTTAAATGCCACTTGTGGTATTTAATGCTATTGTGTACACAATTTATTGTCAAAACCATTGAAAATCCAAATAAAAAGAAAAAATAATAATAATGCAATGGAAAAATTAAAGTTATATGTTGCATCTAACATAATGAATTATTATTATTATTATTATTATTATTATTATTGCTATTTTTTAAATGTTGGCCTCTCTTACTCTTTCATCTCTTAGTTTGTGTCACTGTGCACAGAAAGTTGTGAATCTCTACATTGCAGGTCTGTGTGTATCTTTGCAATGCACGCAGCACGGCCAGAGACTTCCCATTTGTCCATGACATTATACGGTGAAACTTCTACAGGGAAGACTCACCTTTAAATATGCCTTTACATGATAGGACAATTCTTCTAAAGAAATCTGTTGTACATCTTTGGAACTAGGAACAGTTTGAGGATAAAAGCTGACAGCGATAGGGACAGCGGCAGCGGCAGCGGCAGCGGCTTCTCTGGCTTCCTTTAGTGATCCAACATACAGCGAGTCCTGGCAGTAGATGACATCTTCCATTTTGAACTGAGTTGTTATAGATTTTTCTGCTTCTTGTTCCTGTTCTTCTCCAATGTTTTCAATTTTACTCTTACGGAAAGTAGAAATAAGTGAATATCGGTCATATAATTAGTATCTAATGCATAGAAGAAGAACAATGGGCAACTATAAACCTAGTTAGATCAAGGGCATAGATAAAAATAATGGTTAATAGTATCCTCTAGTCCAAGAGATAGTGTGAAGTCGGGAAGGCAATCCCATAACTAAATAATGTGTTTAAAATTACAATCTATATTATTACCAATTAAAATGATTCAAAAAGCAGATGTACAAAAACATAAAATAATTATATTTTTGGTTGTTAATTACTCAAATGCAAGTGCGTCTAAGAAGGGTGCAGACCATTTAGGGCTCCAAATGACATGTATACTAATATGATTTCTTAGATTATGAAATTTAAACGGTTAAATCTCCATTGTTGTTTCCTGGAATTACGTCCATATAAGGGTGAGTTGTATTACTGCTCAAATTGCCCGAAATGTTTTTACTTTCTATATCCAAAATGGATGTTTATGATAATAGATTTTTTGTGTGCGTGTTAGATCTCACAAGCTTCACAACTGAGGTCACTGTTAAGGATGGCTTTTATAAAATAGACAGAATATATAAATAAATACAGAGCACTGACTACATATAATAGCAGTCACAGATACCTACAACTTTTAAATAGGTCTTGCAAGCTTGATAATCAAAATCACAATTATAGATGCCTATTCATAAAGTTGACAGGGTATATAAATCAATACAGTAACTACATATGTTGGTAGTCAAAAGTACCTAAAAATGACTACTTCTAGTTATAGGTAATCAGAATATTTTCTATCAGATTAATGAATTGCCTAAATAGCAAATCATTCTTCAATAAGCTATGCCTATAAGCAGGAAATCAGAACAATAAATCTTATTTTTAATAACACTCGGATGCTCCGGCGGCTGGTGTATAGTGGCAAATGGGCAATCGCCCTCACAAAATGAAAACACTGACTTAATCCCCCCATCACTTACTTAATTGTATAATTTATAGAATAAATAAATAAAAACATGTTTTATCATGTTCAATATTCTGTTTTTTTAATAGCTGCTGCTGTCACTTTAAATTTTAAAAACCTCTGTGCTGAAGTTAAGCACACTGACTTATTACATTTAGCCCCCTGCTAGTGACTTGCCTAGTAATACAGATCAGGGTACATGTGAGAATTAAAAAAAAACAGTCACAATGCTGTCTATGCCCAAACTGTGCTCTAACTGACAGAGCTGAGCCTGTCTGTCAAACGCAGTATCACCCAATCAGAATGGCCAGGAGGGAAAAGTCCTGTATTATACAGGGACTGCACCTCTCACAGTCCTCCCGGGAGTGAATACATTGGTGCAACCTCAATATTTTATATTTATAAATATAAAAAAAAAAAAAACCTCCCAGCTCACAGTGCATGCAGATAGAGGGAGCCACGTGTAGAGCTTCAGTTTTCTCAATACTTTGGTGGTCTTATTCATTCTGACTACCCTGCTCCACACATTAAGCTTGTGACCTGTCTATCACCATCCCGACTTATCCCAGACAGAAGCAGCTACAGAGCTCAGGTGAGTCCATATCCCTCTCTGTGTCTTGTTGTTTTTGTTCTGTCCTTCATTTAGTGTCTGACTCTCGGTGACCACATGGATGCAGCACACCAGGTACATCTGTCTGTGTTTCTGGTATGGTTTTCATGGCAAAGATACTGGAGTGGGTTGCCAGTTCCTTCTCAAGTGGACCATGATTTGTCTGACCTCTCTGCTATGACCTGCCCATCTTGGGTGACCCTCCATGATATACCTTACAGCTTCATTGAGGTAACAAGCCCCTTCACTATGACAAGGTAGCGATCCAGAATGGGTCCTGTGTGTGTGTAGGAGCAAAAATAGAAATATATGTTAATTAACCACTCAAATGTGTTTTTTGCAACGTAATATTATGTACTAGCAACTTGCCCGTCAAAAAATGACGGCAATAAAATTGTAAGGCAGGTAATGCTGTTTGGTCAAGACATTAATTTTGTTGGTGGTCTGAGATCCTTCGGCGCTCATTGTGAGCCTCGCGCTGAGCGCCTTTGACTGTTTGTAGTATTTTTTTTGTCTGATTAGCGCTTTTGGTGTTATTGTTTGGTCGGCGGTGATCTGTTTTTTGCACTTATTGCAAGGCTTTGTGTGCTATGAGCAGCTTTGGCGCTCGTTGTGAGTGGCGCAGTGAATGGCTTTTGTGTTTATTGTGAGAGTGTTTTTTTTTGTGTATATGTTTATTTGTATGCTAATTAAATAATTAAAAAATAAAAAAATGAATGTACTTGAACTATTTTGAAGTAATATAGCAGGAAGCATTGTTTTGAAGAGCTGACAATCTGTTTTGATGTTCCTGCAGCATACAATGTCGGTTTGCAGTGTTGTGAAGCTGATGTGTAAGTGTCAGCAATGTGTGCAGTGTGTAGTGTAAATAGACTGCGTGCGCGAGGAAAAGCCGTTAGTGTAGCTGTGTACTTCCGCATTGTTTAAGTTAGTTTTGTTAAATGGCGGCGAATGTGTATGTGGTACGCGGCTGTGTATGATGTAGCGTCCTTGTTAATAGTGTATCTTGTACCTCGTACGGCTTTTAGCAAAATCAGTATGTGCTTGGTGGTGTTTTGCGTGTTTAGGGTCCTGTAGCCTCGTTTTCGGCGGCCATTTTTTCTCTCACGTAGGGGATTTTCGGGTGTCTAAACTCTTGAATGTGGACTTGAATTGAGGTGTGACTTCACTTGCAGAGGTCCTGGGTGCCCCCCCTTGCTGTGGGTAAGCTTTTTATGTATTTGTTGTGTGTATTTATTGTGTTTTTAATGTTGTCATGTGCGGGCGGTTAGGGCGTTAAGGTCGTATTTTTGCGAGGCCGTAATGTATTTTTTTTTAAGTCCCGCGGTTCGTATTTTTTGATGCTGAGTCTGTAAATTTTCCGTTGTAAGTCCCGCCTGCGGCTCATTGCAGCCGATGTGGGAGCCTCCACCTCCACAAATGCGGCCCCTCACTTCGCGAGGGTCCGCATTTGCGGGCCGAAAGTCGTAGGGGGTCGTAGGGCGCTCATCTCCACCAGCGCAAGGAGCACCTTCGCAAGGCCCGCAGTTGCCGCAGGCTCGTAATGCGAGCCCGCAAGCGTTAGCAACAACCCGCATGCTCACAACTATATATGTGATATAAAGGGAGCCAATAAACTGAATAAATATTTGGATTTTTTACAAACACATAGATTTATTCAAATATATTGTTTAAAGATAATAATGTTTAAAATGGAGGGAGAAAATAAAACAGTACTGAGTCCTGCAGAACTAACTTTCTTGCTCTGGTCTGTTGTTGGTGAATTATCACCCTGTCCTTCCGTAGGTGCAAGATGCTGTTTAGTCTCTGTTTGTTTAATTAATATATTTGCTCATTTAACAAATTATCTATTTATGCAGTTTTACTCTGTCAGTATATTTGCAGCTATCATAGTATCTGATTGTATCATTATTGGCTCAGTCATAAAATACCTGACCTAGGCTCAGAGTCAATGTAAGGGGAGGGGCCAGATCTGTTTTCCGTCCCACCAAGTTGGAAAGTCACCAGTCTGCTTGGATGTGATATATTAGTCTGAAGATATATCACATCCAACCCCATGCCTCCTTCTGGATCGCTACCTTGTTGTGGTGAAGGGGCGTGTCTACTTCAATGAAGCTTTGGGCTATACCATGTAGGGACACCCAAAATGGGCAGATCATAGCAGAGATTTCAGACAAGACAGAGTTATTTCTATGAAAGTAGTGTGGAGATAGTGCCTATCTACACAACAACCACAATATCATTCGTATATTGATATTATAACTGTTATATTCTTTTTTTCAGAGACTCCTGCTGCCTGCACCCTACTGAGCTACCACAGCACGGTTGTTTGTGACGTCATCTTATATCTCTGTAAGTTAACGGCAGAACTGTGAACATCGAAAAACACCCAAAACACATAAATAAAAAAATCAAAACATAAAAAAAACATCACACACAGCACGGGGGGACAGCCAGGACGTCTGGGAGTGAGGTTGCATGCCAATTTAAGTTGAATTTAAGGAGTTTCGGCACTTGAAAATCGTCGAAGAGAGAAAAAAAATGACGGCTGCAAAAAATTAAAACGAGGCTACACGACCCCAAGGCATGCAAAACACCGCCAAGGACGTATGACTTTTAGAAACAACAATTACGAGGTTGCAAAAATACAAAGTTACCGGCCAACTGCGCAGATCGAAAAACACGAAAACAAAAAATTACAACATAAAAAACACATCACACACAGCACGGAGGGACAGACAGGACGTCTGGGAGTGAGGTTGCACGCCAATTTAAGTCGCATTCAAGGAGTTTCAGGACACTTGAAAATGGCCTAAACAACAAAAAAAAACGGCGGACAAAAAAAATGAAAGCAAGGCTAAAGGAGACAAAGTCGCGAAAATCACCGCCAGGCATGTATGAGTTAGTCATTGTAAAAGAATTACAACGTACGGAAAATGCTTGCGAGCCAAGTAGCACATAGAAAAAAGCCGCCATTTCACAACACTAACTTGCAACTAATAACGTTAGGATTCTAAAATGCAGCTTTACACGCCTAAACAAACGGTTTGGCCTCGTGCACGCAGCCTATTTATACTGCACACTTGGCACATTGCTGACACTTTCTCCTCAGGGCAGCAACAGTCCAACTGTACATTTTCAGATGCAGGAAAATCCAAAGAGATTGTTAGCTCTTCAGGATATTCATTGCTGCATATTAAATATAAATAGGTAAAGTATATTTATTTATTAATTCATATTACTTTATTAATTCACTGTACTCCCATTTTTTTATATTTTACACTGTACTTATATATCTGTCTTTGTGATGACCGCCAAAGGTGATCGTTGCAAAGCAGAAAACTTGAAGTACACAAGGGGAGAGGTTCACAATGAGTGCCGAATATCCACAGAGGAGCAAAAGCCTCACATTTTGAGGGGCAAGTCGCTAGTATATATATATATATATATATATATATATATATACACACACACACATATATACCGTATTTACGTGATTCTAATGCACACCTTTTTCAAAGAGGCACACAGAGCCTGGCACCCTGAGAGCCTGGCTCCAGGGTGGCACGAACAACCTGGCATCCAGAGACCCCCAGCACAGTGGCACACAGAGCCTGGCACCCAGAGAGCCTTAGAACAGTGGCACGCAGAGCCTGGCACCCAGAGAGCTCCAGCACAGTGGCACAGAGCCTGGCACCCAGAGAGCCCCAGCACAGTGGCACACAGAGCCTGGCACCCAGAGAGCCCCAGCACAGTGGCACGAAGAACCTGGCATCCAGAGAGCCCCAGCACAGTGGCACGAAGAATCTGGCATCCAGAGAGCGCATTACAATCGCCTGCAACAACTTTTTTTAATTCATGGGTTCCAAATTAGGAGTGCGCATTAGATTTGATGGCACACTAGATTTGAGTAAATACGGTATGTGTACAGTTGCAAGCAAAAGTATGTGAACCCTTTGGAATGATATGGATTTCTACACAAATTGGTCAAAAAATGTGATCTGATCTTCATCTAAGTCACAACAATAGACAATCACACTCTGCTTAAACAAATAACACACAAATAATTAAATGTTACCATGTTGTTATTGAACACACCATGTAAACATTCACAGTGCAGGTGGAAAAAGTATGTGAACCCTTGGATTTAATAACTGGTTGAACCTCCTTTGGCAGCAATAACTACAACCAAACGTTTCCTGTAGTTGCAGATCAGATGTGCACAACGTTCAGGAGTAATTCTTGACCATTTCTCTTTACATAACTGTTTCAGTTCAGCAATATTCTTGGGATGTCTGGTGTGAATCGCTTTCTTGAGGTCATGCCACAACATCTCAATCGGGTTGAGGTCAGGACTCTGACTGGGCCACTTCAGAAGGCGTATTTTCTTCTGTTTAACCCATTCTGTTATTGATTTACTTCTATGCTTTGGGTCGTTGTCCTGTTGTAACACCCATCTTCTGTTGAGCTTCAGCTGGTGGACAGATGGCCTTAAGTTCTCCTGCAAAATGTCTTCATAAACTTGGGAATTCATTTTTCCTTCGATGATAGCAATCCGTCCAGGCCCTGACGCAGCAAAGCAGCCCCAAACCATGATGCCCCCTCCACCGTACTTCACAGTTGGGATGAGGTTTTGATGTTGGTGTGCTGTGCCTTTTTTTCTCCACACATAGTGTTGTGTGTTTCTTCCAAACAACTCAACTTTAGTTTCATCTGTCCACAGAATATTTTGCCAGTACTGCTGTGGAACATCCAGGTGCTCTTGTGCAAACTGTAAACGTGCAGCAATGTTTTGCTTGGATAGCAGTGGCTTCCTCTGTGGTATCCTCCCATGAAATCCATTCTTGTTTAGTGTTTTACATATCGTAGATTCGCTAACAGGGATGTTAGCATATGCCAGAGACTTTTGTAAGTCTTTAGCTGACACTCTAGGATTCTTCTTCACCTCATTGAGCAGTCTGCGCTGTGCTCTTGCAGTCATCTTTACAGGATGGCCACTCCTAGGGAGAGTATCAGCAGTGCTGAACTTTTTCCATTTATAGACAATTTGTCTTACAGTGGACTGATGAACAGCAAGGCTTTTGGAGATACTTTTATAACCCTTTCCAGCTTTATGCAAGTCAACAATTCTTAATCGTAGGTCTTCTGAGAGCTCTTTTGTGTGAGGCATCATTTACATCAGGCAATGCTTCTTGTGAAAAGCAAACCCAGAACTGGTGTGTGCTTTTTATAGGACAGGGCAGCTGTAACCAACACCTCCAATCTCATCTCATTGATTGGACTCCAGTTGGCTGCCACCTCACTCCAATTAGCTTTTGGAGATGTCATTAGTCTAGGGGTTCACATACTTTTTCCACCTGCACTGTGAATGTTGACATGGTGTGTTCAATAACAAAATGGTAACATTTAATTCTTTGTGTGTTATTAGTTTAAGCAGAGTGTGATTGTCTATTGTTGTGACTTAGATGAAGATCAGATCACATTTTATGACCAATTTGTGCAGAAATCCATATCATTCCAAAGGGTTCACATACTTTTGCTTGCAACTGTATATATATATATATATATATATATATATATATATATACACACATATACACACACACATATATATACATATATATATATATATATATATATATACACACACACATATATATATACAGTGCCTTGCAAAAGTATTCACCCCCTTGACTTTTTACCTATTTTGTTACTTTACAGCCTTAAGTTCAAAACTATTAAATAGAAAAATTATATATATATACTAGCGACTTGCGCGTCAAAAATGACGGGGCAATAAAATTTTAAGCCATGGGAATGCTGTTTGAGACATAATTTAAACCGTTATGTAATGTAAGGACCTTTGGCGCTCATTGCGAGCCTCGGGACCTTTGGTGCTCATTCTGAGGCTTGCGCTGAGTGCCTTTGGGGCTCATTGCATGCCTCGCAATGATCGCCTTCGCCGCTCATTGCGAGGCTTGCGCTGAGTGCCTTCGGCGCTCATTGCATGCCTCTCAATGATCGCCTTTGCCGCTCATTGCGAGGTTGCGCTGAGAGCCTTTGGCGCTCATTGCAAGCCTCTCCTGTTGGGTACTTTTGGTCCTGTGAGAGAGATATCTGTAATAATTAATGAATAAAGTAATAATTAATGATTTATGCAATAAATACAAACAATCTGTTTATAAGCAGACGCAAAATACAAAGTGTAATGAATGTTTGGAGTGTGCATTCTAAATAGGCTGCGTGCGCGAGGTAAAGCCGTTGGTGTATTGTGTAAAGCGGAATTGTATAGACATAATGTTATTAATGTGTTACGCGTCTGGTGAGCATTTTCCGGCTTTTGGAATGATGTATCTTGTAGGTCGTAGTTAGATGTGTAAAGTGCTACGCGTTTTGCATTGTTTTGCGTGGTCCGGGGTCGTGTAGCCTTGTTTTAATTTTTTCCGGTGGGCATTTTTTTCCTTGCTTATGCGATTTTCGAGTGGCGAAAATCGTCTAAATCGAGTTAAATTTGCATTCCACCTAAATTACAGACGTCTTGGCTGTTGCTCCATGCTGTCTGTGATGTTTTTGTAATTTTTTCTTGGGTGTATTTAGTGTGTTTTTCGGCCGCTAATCTCTGAAATTTTTGCGTCTCTCACTTTTTTTTTCTAAGTCCCTCGTATTTTAACGGCTTGCATGGGCTAAGTGCTCCGGTTTAACGGCTCGCAGCGATGAGCGCCTTTGTCGCTCATTGGCTAAGTCCTATGCATTAACGGCTCGCAAGCAATGAGTCATAAGCACCACACAAAGTGTGACGTCGTCTCGCAGTTTGACAACTATTATATGTAATACATTTTAGATGTATTACATATAATAGTTGCACCGGTGCATCATATTCCATCACATTCGGTAGCGCTATACATAAAAGCAAATTTCCAGGCAAAGACATATTCAATATTAACACAAAGTCTTTGAGCTTAGAATCCGGTGTCCATAGAGTTTTCCCCAAAGCGCTGTGCAAAATTGAAAACTCGCAGAGATAGGTGATAGGCTTCTTTAAACAGATGTGTTTTTAATGAGGTTTTGAAGCAGGAAGATGATTTGGTGAAGCGAGGCAAGGAGTTCCAGAGAATCGGGGCAGCACGAGAAAATTCCTGAAAGCAGGAGTGAGAGGAGGTCCAGGGGTGGAGCTACCGCCGGTGCAGCAATGCACTGAGGCCCTGGTTCTCTGTGGGTGCCCAAGGCTGTCATCTTTATTTTTTTGTATTTGATTTTTTTTCCCTTGTTGTGGTATGAAGGGATCCCACACCCCCCTTACGCCCCTCACTCCCTTCCAACCTGTAACACCTCCTTGGCAGCCTCTACGGACCCTCAGTTCCCAGCACTCTCCAGACAGTAAGTGGAGCTTGGCACAGAGCTTCCTGCAACCCCTCTGGCCAGGAAGTGCATCAGGCACGTCTAGAGGATCTGCAGCTCTTTACAGGCAGGACTAGGAGGTAAGTCATCAGCACACTATCTATCTATCTATCTATCTATCTATCTATCTATCTATCTATCTATCTGTCTGTCTGTCTGTCTGTCTGTCTGTCTGTCTGTCTGTCTGTCTGTCTATCTATCTATCTATCTATCTATCTATCTGTCTGTCTGTCTGTCTGTCTATCTATCTGTCTATCTATCTATCTATCTATCTATCTATCTATCTATCTATCTATCTATCTATCTATCTATCTATCTATCTATCTATCTATCTATCTGTCTATCTCTGTCCCATTGTAGTGTGGATAAAGCCCAAATATATAGTTTAATAAATACCACAGTCCCCCTTTAAAAACAGTAAATCATTTTATCTAAATTCTTCCCCTACCTTTGCAATCTTGTGAAGATTCGTAAATACCAAAAACTGTTCCTCTGCTATCTTAGAGAAAGCTGATTGGACAATTCCTAAGGAAAAAATAACAATATCAGCCAAAGCGTACTAGAAAAATAGCATACAATAACAATAAGATGTAAATGTCTCATAACTTGACACTTAACACTTTAAATAGTGACAGAACTAGTGCACGGACGGCCCCGACAAAACCCTATTAACTTCTCCATATATAAATAAACGATATACATTTTATAATGTACATAATTTTAAAGACAAATTTAAATTAATAATTAGTTTTAAAGTTTGCACAGATTTTATTTTACGTCGTCTATGGTTTAATTCCCGATGTCCACAGAGTAATATTTCATTAATGGTAACATTTCCTTTGTAATATTAATATAATGCAGTATGCTTTTAAGCTTACTCTGAATTGCCTTCAGTTTTTCCATTGCTGGCTCCTCAGACACCTGGATTTTCTCCTTTACAATTTGCTCAAATACCCTGTAGCTGACAAATCCTGGAAGCTCCCGACCTCGATACTTATTTTCATATTCAGTTATGTCAGCTTTAGAAGTCTTTAGAACTGAAATATTAGAAAGAAAGTATTTTTTTGCGCAGAATAAAACTACAAACATTTTAGGCTTCAAACTAACAAGTGATGTAGTCAGACACGATGTAAACTATTTATACTCAAAAAAAAGTTTGCAAAAATTAAGAAGTTCTCTAGAAAATGGTTTTATGTCAACTGTGACGAGACCAATCTCGCCACTGTAGGAGCCTGGTTGCCCGCCTGGTGCCTTTTGACTATGGACCGGCATTTAAATACTTTAATTTCCTATGCAGAAAGACCATTGAACTGTATGTATGTGGTCTGAGCGCCATTCAGTAATAATGTGTGCTCAGACCTAAGCTATCTGCAGATATGTTCTGGGTTATAATATGTTGTGGTTTTATCTGTAAAAATATTGTATTGTGTGGTATGCAGTCACATATCTTTGGTCTCATACACTTGGTCAGGAGTTGCCCATCTGCCTCTTAATACAATCTGCTAAAACACACAAGAGATAGCAGAAGAAAAGGGTTTTAGCAGACAAGATGGTACCATGAACAATGGGGGTAGGGACTCTTGATAAATGAGATGGTCTGGGGTTTCCCCATACTCCCAGCAGGGGAGTAAGTGAGCCTAGGGATGTTACTCTCTCCACCGCCAGAGGTAGAATGAGCAGTTAGCCACGCCTAGTGGGTGGCTCCTGGGGGAGGGGACTCCTGGCTCCCACGCCTTAACCCTGTCTGATTGGCCAGAGGTAATTAGGGGTTGACCAAAGGTAGTCACTGCCCCTACTGTGTATGTGAAGTGTTTAAAAATGTGTGGTGTTTCAATAAAGAGGAGTTCACTGCTTGACCCTCAAACACAGAGCTTATGTCTCGTTCTTGGGGGGATTCATGGTATGCTGTTATAGACTGACTGCCAGGAGTGTAAGCATCTTGGGGTGCTTTTCCTGTTCAGCTGCTAGCAGCTATTCGTGAGGTTCCAGTTCCAGGCTTGGAGCATTTTCCCCTTGGATCCAGTTTGGGGGAATGGGTGTCCTGCAGTAGCTGTCCCTTTATCACTAGACGGGCAGATCAACTAAAACGGCCTTGGCAACCCCTTATATGTGTGGGGGTACCGTTACATGAACTAAGAGCTAATATTGTAAGTTTGTTACATGTTTCACAAACATGTGAGTTTTTTCCTAAACTACAGTGGTTGTTTATGTTATGGGAAGTTTCTGCAGTTTTACCTGCTCAGGGATGTTTCCTATAGAGAAGTAAAGATGCTTGTAATCTTGATTTCCCTTCTTCAAACAGGATACAGAAGAAGGAGGGACATTTTCATATGGTGAGAAAATCCCTTTTTTTAAAGGTATCTATTGGATCTGTTGTCACAATCTCCTTTGGTAGCAAGTTCCACAATCTGATCTTTCTTACTTTGAAGAACCCTTTTCATTCTTTATGGTGGAATTGATTTCTTATAATCTTAAAGGATGTCTTCTTGTTAATTGAAAACCTCCTGGGGGGAAATTCACTTGATAAAGCATTTTATTGACCCTGGATGTATTTATATAAGGTAATCATATCCTCTCTTAAGCAACTTTTTCCCCCCAGAAAAATGTAATTGACATAGTTACATACAGCCTTATTAAATTGCGATTCGGTAAATTTAATAGGGCTCTATTTAAGCAAACAGCATATTTTTTTTACAGAAGTTTTTAGTTAGTGAACTTCTATCCAAAAGCAAGGTCTTCACTAACTAAAAACTTATGTAAAAAAAATAGTGTGTGTTTAAATAGAGCCCTTTTAAATTTATTGAATCGCAATTTAATTTAATAAGGCTGCAAGTTCTCCTCTGATCTGCAATTGCAGATTATTTTTTAATTGATCCAGAGGAAGGCAAACAAAAAAAAACAAGTAATCAAAAAAATTATATCAAAATGGGGAAAAAAATGAAATTCCTTTCTGGTGATCGGATTCCTCCCTGGATCAATACTCCCTCTCTAATTATCCAGGATAACCCTAAATGCCCTTTTTATGTAAAAATATTTTCAATCCCTGTTTAAAGTTATCTATCGAATACGCTGTCACCACCTCCTTTGGTACAGAATTCCACAGTTTAACCACCCTTACTGTGAAGAACCCTTTTCTTTCTTTAAGTTAGAATCTTTTTACTTCTAAGGATGTCCTCTTGTCAGTTGAAAACCTCTTGGTGCAAAAAGTTCACTTGACAAAGCTCAGTATTAACCATGGATATATTTATATAAGGTACCATTAACCTCGCTTTGACACCTTTTTTCTAGAGAAAATAAGTTTAATTTGGTTAGTATTTCTTCATAACTTTCAAACCCTCAATTCCCCTTATTAGTTGTGTTGCCCTCCTCTGTACCTATTCCAGCCCTAAAATGTCCTTTTTATGAAGAGGTGCCCCAAATTGTGCTTCATATTCTAAATAAGGGCGTACTAGAGATTTGTAGAGTGGCAGAATTATATTTGCTTCCCTGGCTTCTATACCCTTCTTAATACATGCTAATATTGTATTTGCCTTTGCAGCTGCTGCTTGGCTTTGAGCACTGTCACCTAGGTGGTTGTCCACTTTCTATTCTTTCTGTTCTTCATAGATTTGTTCCATTTAGATGTAAATTGCATGGCTATTTTGCATTCCCAATGTTATAACTTATTTTAATTGATGTAAGTCTCTTTACAATAAATCTATATAATGCTCTAATTTAACTATTTTTGTTTCCTGTCTTTTAGTCAGTGCAATATTTGTACAATATCCTCCCTTGTAGTACTGTATCAAAAGCCTTTGCAAAATCCAAAAGAGTACATTGTCTGAATTGCCTTGATCCAAGTTCCTTCTTACTTCCACATATCTGCAGGAGGCAGGCTTAGTAAAGAAAGTAGAAGTTAATAGTAAGGAATATTTGCATATACCATGCAAAATGCAAAGGCAGTGTTTGTTTTTTTACTTTCTACCATATTTTGCCCATTGTTGTTCAAAAAATATATAGTAAAAATTGACCACAGTGGTTATTTAAAGGAGAAGATTATTTCCACAAATGAAGCCTCCTTCCTATACACAGGAAGTTAACTGGGTTCCATCTTGCTTTCTCGTACCTTCTATAGTGGGGGTCGGTGCTACACTTACATTTGTCCACTTCATTTTCGAGGAACGTTTTCCACCCACAGAATTGTGTTCGAACTTCATTGAACAGCTTTTCAGAACCATTAATCACATCTTCTTCTCCCTGGGCTGCCCGAAAGATTAATGCGGTAAAGGTACTGATTTTCTGTCAGGGAAACAAACGAAACTTATGTACACCTATTACAAACAATTAAAGCAATATTTGAAACTCTATAGCAGTTATCCTATTTGTTGCATAAAGTTAGTTTTTTTTATTTAAAAATGGCATGGGTCCTGGGTTTGATTTTCCAGTCAGGAATACAAGAGGTCACATTATTCAGAAGCCAAGCAAAGTTGGGTCTGGTCAGTACTTGGATGGGAGAAACCACCTAGGAATACCAGGAGCTGTATGCTGTGGCCTACTGGAAAAGGAACTGACAACGCACTCCAGTGTCTCAGTATCTCTGAATACCAAGTGGATCAGCATGGTGGTCCATTAGGTCACGTAGAGTCGGACACGACTGACAAATACACACAACATTACACAACATTACTAATGAATAATGTAGGCAGTATCCATCTGTTTGAGTTTTATATTTAGCTCTCTAATTGTGGGTGCCATATTTCATAGCTGTGTCAAGGGGGTACACATACAACGAAGGGATTTACACTTCCAGTGTAATGCTGCTGCATTCAGATACACAGCATGTCACTGTCTGCTTGTAGCTGCATGAGGCACTGACAGTGAAGCACTCCCCTGTGAAACATGGCACCCTAGGTGAGAATCTGTTACTGTGTAGCGTTCATAGAAGTTAGTAAAGTGTACATTTTATATGGCAACTACATTGAAGAGGATTGAATCAATTAAATAACCTGATTACAATATGTATATAGACCCCTGGGCTAAACATACCACCTAATGTAACACTACTTGTGATAGGCTGAAGAACTCATATATCCTGTCCTCTTGTTAAATAAATGGACAATAGAGCCACAGTTGTACTCTGTGTCTAACTGTATATTAGTGAGATAAATAGATCAATAATTGTTTATTTTTTAAAAACTGAGCAAGAATAAAAGCAACAGTTGTTCATTTTAGTTATTGCTTGTATAGCCTCTGAAGCCCTCCCACAAGGTCCAGGCTGTGACTCTGATAGAGATGTGGTGCAGTAGGTAAAAGCCTCTGTTTTTACAACCGTCGGTCCCCAATTTTTACTGCAGATTCCCCTTTTCTTTTTCTAGAATTATATTTTTACTTTAAAAGCTTTACAACTCCCCTATTTGTTTCACAACATTAGCATTATACACTTTACAGTGTATACATATTTTCTATTTTATTGTACAAAAAATAATAATACTATTAATACTAAAAATACTATTTATATAACAAGGCAGAACCATAACCACATTTGTATTATATATATATATATATATATATATATATATATATATATATGTGTGTGTGTGTGTGTGTCTGTATATATATATATATATATATATATATATATCACATATATAGTTATCATCAGTGCGGGTTGTCAAAAGTTGTTGCTAACGCTGCGGCCCTCGCAAACCGAGGGCCGCAGTTGCTGGCAACGAGCACCAAAGGCGCTCCTTGCCAGCAACGGAGGACTTTAGGCCCGCAAATGCGGACCCTCGCGAAGCGAGGTGCTGCATTTGTGGAGGTGGAGGCTCCCACCGCGACTGCAAAATTTACGGAATTAGCATCCGCAAATACGACCCGCAGGACTTAGATAAAAAAATATTACAACCTCGCAAAAATACGACATTAGCGCATAAAACCCGCACACATGAAAACAGTAAAACCACAAGAAATACACACAACAAACACATAAAGCACCTCTAAAAGTGAAGTTACACCTGAATTTAAGCTATGAAAAACACCAAATATGGCTCCAATTTGTTTGCAACTTCACTCCCAGGCTTCCTGGCACTCCCCCTGTTTTGTGTGTGAGTGTGTTATTATTTTTTTTAAATATTTTTTTGTTTTTTTAGAGTTTTTGAGTTACGCATTTAAACCAACTGCGTGCCTCGCGTGCAATGAGCGCCTTTGGCAACTGTGTGACCAACATCGCAAACGTTACACACACTGACAACTATATATGTGACATACAGTGGATATAAAAAGTCTACACACCCCTGTTAAAATGTCAGGTTTCTGTGCTGTAAAAAAATTAGACAAAGATAAATCATTTCAGAACTTTTTCCACCTTTAATGTGACCTATAAACTGTACAACTCAATTGAAAAACAAACTGAAATCTTTTACGTGGAGGAAAGAAAAAATATAAAAATAAAATGATATGGTTGCATATGAGTCTATCAGCATGGCACATTTTGACTTGGCAAGATTTGCCCACTCTTCTTTGCAAAAACACTCCAAATCTGTCAGATTGCGAGGGCATCTCCTGTGCACAGCCCTCTTCAGATCACCCCACAGAAAATGTAGGGACATTAAAAAGTTAAACAGCCTGACTGATAAATAGTGACCAGGAAATAGTTATTTTCTTATGTGTATAGGTTTGCAACCAAATTGAGTTATTCTACCATCACAAAATAATTGGTTAACGCAGGAAGAAATCCAAAAGAATCTGGAGATGAGAAATGTTAATAAAGTCCCAGGTCCTGATAGAATATACCCAAGGCTACTGAGGGAACTAGCTTAAGTAATAGCCAAACCATTTTATTGCTACCATATGACTGGAGACAAGCAGATGTAATACAAGAAGGGAGCAAGAGCTAATTCAGGGAACTAGACATATAAGCCTCATTTCTGAGTGGAGAAGATTTTAGAAGGGTTAATAAGGGATCTTATACAGGAACATATCCATGTAAACAATATATGTAGAAGCCAACATGGATTTATGAGGGATATGTCATTTAAATTGTTTTTTAATTAGATTCTGCCCCCCTGTGTGTGTGTGTCACCTATGTCACCTGTCCCTCTGTGTGTGTGTTACCTGTGTCCCCTGTCGCCCTGTTATAGGTGACACGCGCACAGTGGGACAGGAGAGACATTGTGGTGCCGCACTCAGTCCGGTCCCCGGGCAGTGAGTGGGGGGATAGCTGGTGCACGCGTGGAATACATGGCTCCTTGGTGGGTTTATTGGCTGCACAAGGTCCCACACCTGCAGCCCCGGAGCAGCAAAATCAACCCCACGGAACCGGGCTACAGGCAGTTCAGTTGGAGAGACTGTACTTGTAGGCTATTTTCCGCCGTGCAGTAGTTTGTTCGCACATGCGTTGACGCACTGTTGACGGTGCGCTTTTGAGCATGCTGTATTTACGGGACACCATGAGATACAGTAGGTTAGATGCATTATGTGAGATACAGTATGTGTGATACAGTATGTGATACAGTATGTGATATACAGTATGTGATACCACATGTGATACAGTAGGTGAGATACAGGGTGTTACAGTATGTGTGATACAGTATGTGAGCTACAGTATGTGATAGAGCATGTGAGAAACAGTGTGAGATACAGTATGTGAGAAACAGTGTGAGATACAGTATGTGAGATACAGTGTGAGATACAGTGTGTGGGATAAAGTGTGTGATACTGTATCACACATACTGTATCTCACATACTGTATCTCACATACTGTATGTGCAAAACAGTATGTGTGATACAGTATGTGTGATACAGTATGTGTGATACATTGTTTCCTTTGCACTGAAGGGGTAAAATAATGTAATTATATCACATATTATAATTGTCGAAGTATAAGACGTTGTCACGCTTTGCATGGTGCATATGACTGAGATGAGTGCTGAAGTCGCTTATCACCTGCGAGCCACGCATAGCGAGGCGAGCCGTTAGCTCGGAGCACTTAGGCCTCGCATTACCCCCAGTCTCTCCTACCTTCTACCGCTCCTCCTCCCTCCTCCTCCCTTTCCCCCTCTCCAATCACCCAGTCTCTCCTACCTCCTACCGCTCATCCTCCCTTCTCCTCCCTTTCCCCCTCTCCAATTACCGCCCCACTCTACCCTCACCTCACTTAACTTCTTCGGCTGCTCTCCATGGCGTCTTCCGGCTGTGTCGGGACACGGCATATGCTTACGTTGTGACGTCACATTTGCGCCACGTCATTAGCATATACTGGGTCCTGACACAGCCGGAAGACGCCACGGTAAGCAGCAGGAGCAGCTGATGAAGGTAAGTGAGAGAAGAGGGAGAGGGGGCTTGCATCACCCCCATTGTCTCTTTCCTCCTTCACCTCATCCTCCTCCTCCCCGCCTCCCCTCATCCTCCTCCTCCCTGCCTCCCCTCATCCTCCTCCTCCCTCCTCCTCCCTTTCCCCCTCTCCAACTAACCCCCCCTCACTTACCTTCATCAGCTGCTCCTCTCCATCACGTCTTCTGTGTCGGGACGCAGCATTTGCTAATGATGTGACGTCACATGCGCGTCACTACTTTAGCAAATGCCGGGTCCTGACACAGCCGGAATACGCGATGGAGAGCAGCAGGAACAGCTGATGAAGGTAAGTGAGGGGACAGGAAGAGGGGGGTAATTGGAGAGAGTGAAAGGGAGGAGGAGGAGGGAGAAGGAAGATGAAAGGGGGGAAGAGACACAGGGGAGGGAGAGGAGAGGGGAAAGGAGACACAGGGAAGGGAGAGGGGAAAGGGGGCACAGGGAAGAGAGAGGAGGGGGAAAGGAGCCACAGAGGAGGGGAGAAAGGAGGCACAGGGGAGGGAGAGGAGGGGGAAAGGAGCCACAGAGGAGGGGAGAAAGGAGGCACAGGCAAGGGAGAGGAGGGGAGAAAGTACACACAGGCGAGGGAGAGGATGGGGGAAAGGAGATGTGGGGGAGGGAAAGGAGGGGGAAAGGAGACACAAGGGAGGAAGTAGACAGGGGAAAGACTTGCGGTGAGCGCCGAAGGTGCTCACATTGGGTGGCAAACAGCATTGCCAGCATTACAATTTTATTGCTGTCATTTTTGACGGGCAAGTCGCTAGTCCCTCGCTCGTTTACTCTTTCTCTTCTTCACACTCTTCTTCTCTCTCCTCCTCCTTCCTTCTCTCTCCTCTTCTCTCCTTATCTCATTCTCTTTCTCCCTCCTTCACACTCTCCTACTCTCCCTCTCTCCTTCACTCTACTTCTCTCTCCTTCACCCTTTGCTTCTCACTCTCTCCTTTTCTCTACTCTTTCCTTCTGTCTTTTTCTCTCTCTTTTCTCCTTCCTGCTCTCTCTTTTTTTTCCTCTCTCTATCCATGTCTCTCTTCTCTCTCTTTCCTTCCCTTTCTCCTCTCTCACATTTTTTCTCTCCCTCCTCTCACGCCATTTCTCTCTCCCCTTCTCTCTCTCCCTCCTTCACTCTTATCTTCTCTATCTTTCTTTCTCCTCTCTCTCACTCCTTTTCTCTCTCTCTGTCCTTATCTCCCTCATTCTTTCTCTCCCCTTCTCTCTCAACCTCCTTCACTCTCTTTCCTTTTCTCTCTTCTCTCCCTCTCTCACTCTCTCTCCTTCACACTTTCCTTCACTCTCTCTACTTCTCTCTTCTTTTCTATCTCCCTCCTTTTCTCTCTCTCCCTCCCTTTCTCTATTCTCTTATCTCTCCTTCCTTCTCTCTCCCTCATTCTCTCTCCTTCACACACTTCCTCCTTTCCTCTCTCTCCTTCTCTTTCGCCCTCCTTCCATCTGTCTACTACTTTATCCCTCTCTCCTTCACAATTTCCTTCTCTCTCTCTCCTTCTCTTTCCCCTTTTCTCTCTATCTCTCTCCCCCCCCTCCTCTTTTTCTCTCTCATTCACACACTCCTTCTCTCTACTTTTCTCTATCTCTTTCACGCTCTCCTTCTCACACTCTCCCTAGCTTTAAGCTCTCTCTCTCCCATTCACTCGCCTTTTGTCTCTCTTTCTCTTTCTTCTTTTCTCTCTCTCTCCTTCACGCTCTGTCCTCTCCCTCCGTCACTTTCCCTCTCCTTCTTCCTCTATCTCCCTCCTTCTCTCTCTCTCTCTCATTCACGCACTCCTCTTTCCTTTTCTCTCTCTCTTTCACTCTCTCTTCTCTCTCTCACACTCTCTCTAGCTTCAAGCTCTCTCTCCCTCCTTCAAGCTCTCTCTCCCTCATTCACTCTCTCTCCTTCTCTCTCTCCTCTTTTCTTCTCTCTCTCCTCTCTCTCCTTCTCTCTCTCTCTCCCTCCTTTTCACTCTCTCATCTTCTATCTCCTTTTCTTTTTCCGTCCTTATCTCCCACCTACTCGCTCTCTCTCTCTTTCACACTCTTCCTCCTTCCCTCTCTCTCTCCCCTTTTCTCTCTCTTTCATTCTCACTCACCTTCTCTCTCTCCCTCCTTCACACTCTCTCTTTCCTTATCTTTCTTTCTTCTTCTCTCTCTCTCCTTCTCTCCCTCATTCTCTCTCTCCTTCACACTCTCCCTTCTTCACTATCTCCCCTTTTCTCTCTCTCTTTCATTATCTCTCTTCTTCTCTCTCCTCTTTCTTCCTCCTTTCCTCTCTCCTTTCTTTCCTCTCTCTCCTTTTCTCTCTCTATGTCCCTCCTTCACTCTATCCTTTTTTTCTTATCTTCCTTCACTCTCTCCTTCTTTCTCTCTCTCTCTCACTCTCTCTATCTCTCCTTCACTCTTCTCTCTCACTATTTCTCTCTTCTTCTCTCCCTCCTTCTCTGTCCCTCCTTCTCTCTCCCTCTCATTCACACTCTCCTCTCTCTCACCGTTTCTCTCTCCCTCCTTCATGCACTCTCTCTCCTTCACACTGTCTCTCTCTCTCCTTCACACTCTCCATCTCTGTCCCCCTCTCCCCCCCCCCCCCCTCTGCACTGTCTCTTACCTCCATGCTCCTCATGTCCACTGTGTGGAGCAGGACAGCTGGAGGCAGAGAAGCACAGGGGAGAGCAAAGGGCTGGCGAGGTGGCCTTGGGGAAGGGGACAAGAGGGCCATGGGCAGGTGAGGTAGGGGTGCACAATCAATATAGACAGGCAGAGGCTGTCACATGAGCACTCTGCCTGTCAGTACTGCGATGGGATGCTGAAGACTGGGCAATGGGGAAGTATCTGATTGGTTGATACTTCCCCATTGGAATAAAGTGCAGATTGAGCGATAAGAGCATCTATTAACTGGAGACACACAAAATTGGCTTGTGGGCACGTAGCCTGGGGGCATGCATAATATTGTAGACACATAAAGACATTTTTTTTACATTATAACATAACTTGCCCTGCCAGATGCAGCAGATCAAGTTAGCAGAACATACTATGCTTTTAAGTAAGTTTGTGGTAGCTGTTTCCAATAAACTCTGATTTAAGGAGCCTCTATAGATATTTCTCCCGTTCCCAGTTCCATTTCATATCCGCTTCCCAGTCCTTAATATATTTATCTTTCTCTGAGCTTTCCTGGGAGTTGTAAATGTCATAGATGCCACTAATTATACCTTTCGCCGTCGGAAATTTGAGACAAATTTGCGATAGCCAAGTCTTTCTAGGAAGACCTTAGTCTCTGATTATGGAGTCTTATTAAATCTACAAAGGTTGAAGTGCTCATGCATTGGAAGGTTGAATTTATTACTGATGGTTTTAATGCGCATATGTTTGTCGTCCTCCATCCGGGCTCCTAGTCTATCTAAACCCATTGTCCTCCACCAATATAATGATTCCATGCCTTTGTGAGCTAGTGGATGTATAAGGACCGGGGTATGCAAACTTTTGAGCACAAATGTATCTATATAGAAAAAGAAGAATATATCAGGATGAATAATTGGACTCTAGATATTTGTATTTTCCACTAGACTAAACAATTATTAGTTAATCATCACACTATAACAGTTCTTTCCACAACCTTCACACATTATTCCTATTAGTGCCACTGACTGGTGCAACTCAATATATATTCTACCAGAGCAGAGGAGGCCAGAAACAGCCTAGTATTAAAGAGTATAGAGCATTCTGCACCAGTTGTATATACTGTATGATACATTTTCACTCAATACATAAATGTCCTTTTACCAATGTAAATAACCTACATTGTAGAGGAATGAAAATTTCTCCATTTGCGACTCAGGAACCCCTGTGCCAATGATTTTCAGTTTTTGTTCAGCAACCTTGAGTTTATCTTTAATGTGCTTTTCCAAGGATGGTAGTGTTTTCTAAAAAAAAAAGAAAAAAAGAAAATGTTTCATTAGATATGACCTTTCCAAACAAAATACTTCTTAATTTTCAATAAGTGACCTTTCTTTTAATGAAATGAAGCTTAGTGGTCAGGTTGATTAGTGCATGAGGAGGTAGATGATTTAAATAGCCTGTAATAATTAAGAAAATTCCCTTCCAGCTTATAAGGCTTCCGTTGAGCTGTTTCCTACACCCTGACAGGGTCATAAATGGTTTGGACAGGATTGGGTGCATTTGATTGGTTAGTGAGTTGCTGTATTAAATGCTTCATAGCTTTGGCTGAGCATTAGATTAGCTACTGAGCATTATATATTAACTAGCGAATTGCCCGTCAAAAAATGACGGCAATGAGATGTGTATGTTTTGAAAGTTGTTTAGTTATTAATATACATATGGAATTGTAAGGTAGCTAATGGTGTTTTGTGTGTACTACTGAAATATATAATAGAAATTAATAAATGAATATACTTTACCTATTTTGAAGCATTGTGTTGAAGAGCTGTGAACCTTGTTTGATGTTACTGCAACATTAGTGGTGTGGAGGTGCTGTGTGAGCTTGCTGAACGTGTGCAGTGTAATATTGTGCGTGTAGTTGTGTACTTCCGCATTAGCGTAAAATGGCGGGTAATGTGTGGTATGCGTCTTAGCGGATTATCCGTAGGTCGTTTGTGGTGTTTTGCGAGTTTCTTGTGCAGTTTTCCGTGGTTAGAGTGCAGTAGCCTCGTTTTCGTTTCGTTCGGCCGCCATTTTTTCTCTCGCTTAGAGAATTTTTTAGTGTTTAAACTCTTTTATTTTTAGTTAAGTGAAGGTGTAAGTTGCTTTTTTGAGGTCCTGGATGCTTCCTCTTGCTGTCGGTAAGCTTTTTATGTATGTGTTGTGTGTATTTATTGTGTTTTTGCTTTTTTCCTGTCCGCGGGTTGCGTCCGATTTTTGCGATGTTGTAATGTGTGGTAACGTGTCTCGTATGGTGTTTTGCGAGTTTCTTGTGGTGTTTTGCGTGGTTATAGTGCTGTAGCCTCGTTTTCGTTTTGTTCAGCGGCCATTTTTTCTCTCGCTTAGCGATTTTTTTTATTGTCTAAACTCTTTTATTTTTATTTAAGTGAAGGTGAAAGTTGTTTTTTTGAGGTCCTGGATGCTTCTTCTTGCTGTAGGTAATCTTTTTATGTATGTGCTGTGTGTATTTATTGTGTTTTTTTATTTTTCATGTTCGCGAGTTGCGGCCGATTTGTGTGAGGTCGTAATGAGTGTATACGTGTGTTATTCGCGGTGCGCGTTAAAGTTTGCGAGGGTCGCAGTTGGTGTGTTGTGTTGTTTGCGCTACAATGTTAATTTTGCGAGGGCTTCGGCGCTCCTTGCCAGCAACCGAGGCCCTCGCCTGTGGCCCTCGCTACGCGAGGGACGCGGGTTCGCTACGCGAGACCGCAAGCGTGAGCAACGGCCCATATGCTCACAACTATAGATGTGATTGTCCCAGTCAAGTAACCAGGAAGACGCCCTCCAAAAAAACAACTTCCCATCAATTAAACATGACACACTAACAATACTTTAACATATAAGCCATTGGTTACTCACAATAATATGGGCCACAAGCTCATTGGTGAGTTTCTCTGCTAGGCAAGGGATGGTAGCATATCCGTCTTCCAGAAGAACCCTAGATGATAAATATTAGTATTAGGTAATTGGATTATCCAGAGAATGGTTCACCAAGAAACTTGATTTACTCAAAATAACTCAAATAATTGTAAATATTTGCACACATTACAAAACATTACGTCAAACGTAAATATTGATATTCGTTAATTGGATTATCCTCTGAAGGTTTCACTAATTCAATAGTGATAAGAAACTTGATTTACTCAAAATAACTTGATTAATTTTAAAAATGTGCACACAGTACAAAAGATTTGCCAACATTCATAAATGTCAGGATGGTACTAAGCTTCAAAAACATTAGTGGGAAAATGTTGTCTGTCTTCACTATTTTCTTAATAATTTTCTACTCTTTAACAATTCACTCAGGCGCGGATAAAGGGCAAGTTGGATCTAAACATAATTGTTTTCATATCAAAGATCCCTTTTGGATAAGATTAATTCTCTATGTAAAACTTCAAAAACGTCCTAACTTTGTGCCATATTCCTCTTAGCCGATATTTTTGCTGCAGGTGTTTTTTTAAAATAAATGTTTAGATGTATTCCATTGACTCCAGCTCGCAATTTCCGACCTGAAGGCTGAAGACGCCAACCCTGCCTTTTTTAAGTCGGATTACAGGGGGCGTGATCATATGATCTGACAATATTTAAGCAAGCCTGTAATTAACTTCTTAGACATAGCCTTAACTAGCGACTTGCCCGTCAAAAAATGACGGTCAATAAAATTTGAAGCCATGGGAATGCCGTTTGAGACATAATTGAAACCTTCGGTGCTCATTGAGAAGCTTGCGCAGAGCGCCTTTGGCGCTCATCGCATGCCTTGCAATAAGCCTTCGGTGCTCATTGCGAGCCTCTCATGTCATGTACTTTTGGTCCCCTGAGACAGATATATATTTCTATGTATATGTAGTTAAGTAAAAATTAATGATTTATTCAATTAATTAATTAAGTAATAATTTTTTAAGCAATAGATTAATATAGTTTAAGTATTTATAATTGATTTATGCATCGAGCAATAGGCTGAAGAGCTAACAATCTGTTTGTATTGTGCATCTGCATAGAATATACATTGTGAGTGTTAGTGCCCTGCTTATAAAGTGTAATGAATGCTTCGAGTGTGCATTCTAAATAGGCTGCGTGCGCGAGGTAAAGCCGTTGGTTTATTGTGTAAAGCGGCATTGTATAGTCGTCATGTTATTAATGTGGCACGCGTCTCGTGAGCATTTTTCTGCTTTTGTAATAGTGTATGTTGTAGGTCGTAGTGTAATGTGTAACATGCTACGCGGTTTGCAGTGTTTTGCGTGGTCCGGGGTCGCGTAGCCTCGTTTTCATTTTTTGGGCGGACATTTTTTCATCGCTTAGGCGATTTTCGTGTAGCGTCCTGGCTGTTGCCCCATGCTGTCTTTGATGTTTTTGGAACTTTTTGGGTGTATTTAGTGTGTTTTTCGGGTTTTTGGTTCGGCCGCTAAGCTCGTAATTTTTTGCGTCTCGTATCTTTTTTTTCTAAGTCCTGCGTCTCGTATCTTTTTTTCCTAAGTCCTGCGTCTCGTATTATTTTTTCGAAGTCCCGCTAAGTGCTCCGAGTTTAACGGCTCACCTTCGCCGCTCATTGCTTAAGTGCCTGTGGCGCTCATCGCTAAGTCATACGCACCACGCAAAGCGTGACGACGTCACGTAGTTAGACAATTATAATATGTGATATGTTCCTCCAGCTTGCATGCTTATCTACTTCACATACAGCTGTTGAATATGACCATGTGATAGCCATGCAGAACCCAGGGATGTGATAATGATAATCAGTAATAGACAGAGTTAGAAGGAATCATTGCAAGTTTGCGAGTTTTCAATCTTGCAATGTTCTTTGGAGAAAGCACCGGATTCTAAGCTCTAAGACAGGCCCCTCCATCCTTTACAACGTGTCAATACTTTTATTGTTTTTGCCTTGATTGTAACCCATGAATAGCTACGGAATATGTTGGCACGTTACAAATAAACGATAATAATAATAGTGAGGCTGATTCATAGATATAAAAGAGCATGTTCAATCTAAGATCTAGGAGAAAACATATACTTCTCCCGATCTCCCTCAGGAGGACTTCATGCATGCCTGGGAAAGCATAACATCATTCTGAGGATTTATTAAGAAAACTTTTTTCAGTAGATGAAATGGACACACCTGATGAGCCGTTTGGCGTTTATCTACAGTCAGATCTATATTTCTACACTTGTTTCATATCTCTTGGCTTTTAATTTTTACGCACAAATCTAACTCACCTCACTTTCTGGTAAGATCTCAAACTACAAAACACTATCTTTGTTTAAAATAGCACAAAATATATTGGTAACAATCCTTCCTTAGTTTCTTTTATATAAACGATCTGTCTTAGATAAGATTAACTATCTAAGTAAAAGTTATGAAATCTGTCTAGTTTGCCATGCTTGCGGAAAGAGGAAGCTGCCATTTTAAACTGCGGCAGTTCACATAATCTAAAACATAGGGGGTTGTAGAAATAAAAGGCAAGCGCTAAATCCTTTAAATCCATATTTTAACTTTTGTAATTCTTTCATTTAATAGCAACTTGTGTTTAGGTATAAATTCCCGTTTAAATATGCAGTGTTCACGCACATCCTCGCCATTGATTTTTGCTCCCACTTACCCCCCTTTGAAAAAACTAGAATTGTGCACTGTGCATGTGGACAGGACAATGTGAATAAAGATAATATGCATTAAAGCTTAACCTGAAATATTCATGTTCCTCAAAAAAGGCTCTCTCATTATTTAAAGCATCTTGCAGAGAAAGGTTGTTCTGTATCTCCTGCTGCCCACGACATTTGACCATCATGTATCCTTTTTCCAGCTTGTACACCTCATTCTGGACCACATGAAGAACCTCAACTTCTGATCCTTTATCGACTAAATCTGGTTTAGTCAGAATCCCTGCAAAGATAAGAGGTTGATTACTTGTCAAATATTGGAGATGTGATGCTCCATCTTCTAAAAAAAACAGTAGATTAATCCACCTAGAATTAAGTAATTTGCAATTATTAAGTACAATGGCCGGCGCGGAGGCAGCCCAGGCATGCCGGGTCTGATGCAGCGCAGCGTGACCCGGCGGAGCCTGGGTGCTCCTGATTGGCCAGGGGTCAGGGGGAGTGATTTACGCCCGGTTCGCGGGCTTTTCCTTCACTCTACGCCGGCCATTACCCAGATCTCCTCCCTCCCACCCTTATTTGGAGGTAGTTAAAAAAAATAAAAAAAAGAATTTGTGTGTATATAGATATATTTATATATATAGATATATAAGTTGGGTAAGAAAGGGGTTATGATTGTCCGATAGGAATTGAAG
Source organism: Discoglossus pictus (assembly GCA_027410445.1). Lineage (NCBI taxonomy): Eukaryota > Metazoa > Chordata > Amphibia > Anura > Alytidae > Discoglossus > Discoglossus pictus. The sequence continues at coordinate 26,998,585 of CM050164.1, forward strand.
GGTTAATAGCATAGAAAGAAAAATGTCATATGGATATGTGTTTGGTATGGCGGGAGGTGAGTTGCCCGGCCCACTGGCTTAAGTGGGCGTTGCCCTGCCTCATGGGCGTGCTTTGGAAAAGCATTGGGGGGCTCTGGGTGCGGGCCCAGAGCGTGAGGTTACTGACTTGGCCGGGCTCCTCCTCTGGGACGTTAATTAAAGAAATTGTTTAAGAATGTTAATTATGTTAATTTATGGTTATATAAATTGGTTGGCTTAATAAAGCTGTGACCCGTATTTTTCCCAAAGTTGGTAGTCTGTCTGTTTATTGACAATGCCAAATGGACCTGGCAAGTTATATTTTTGAATAAATCTGTTTATTTTTTTTTTCTTTTTCATTCTGAATATATACGTTTAGGATTACGGTGACTCTAATGTTTTGTGCATCAAATTAGCAAAATTACCTGTTCTATGGCTCCTGGAAAATAGAAGCCCATAAAACGTATTCGCTCACACCGAGGGGGTTTGCCCAGAGCTCAATTGGAGTCTAAAGTTACTAACTCACATTAGTTCTTTAGATCTAAGGAGTCTCCACAACCTACCTTACGTATACTCGTAGGTGTGTGAATCTTAGTAGTCTCCATAGCAACACTGTGAAAAGCTAGCCACTACCTAAAGTGAACACACTACACTAGCCACATCTTTCCATCCATCTATCTATATAAATCCCCCCCATGGCACAAGGGGTTGGTGGAAGGAGTGGCACTAACCCCACATTAACCCCTAACTTACCCCTACCCACAATAAATATCTAAAAACTGACCCATGTGTTCCCAATTGGCTCCAATAGACCCTATCCACTATAGTGGTCCCTATGGACCCCCAAGGGCCCTGTCACTATCTAATATGGAGGCCACAATAGACCTCCTTGCCCATGGCTGAAATCTATAATTGGGCTGTCTAGGAGTGCCTCCCTGGTATAGTTGCTTCATTTGCATAACAATACATGTACATTTCAGTTTGTTAATGCTTTGCACATAGACCCTTCTCTAGCCAGGTGCTTTGAGCTGTTTTGAGTTCTTTTGTGGGGGCAGGCTTAAAGTGTTTTGCCCTACCTGTAAGAGGAATTATGCTTTATGTTGTGAACTGAATAGGAAAGTTTGAGTATGTTATATGCTATGTTTTGTTTGTGCCTGTATATATTTGAATATCCACATTCTCCCTTTCCCAGCCCTCTATTTCCATCACAGACGGTACTTTTAGAAAGTTCTTTATACTTGTTATAAAGTCTATTATACTACTTCCCTTAATCTCAACAACAAACAAATTGTACAAAAAGATCTTTGTAAGGAATTGATAAACCTCTTAAAAAGGAAATAATATAATGTATAGAACAAACAATGCCTGTTACTCTGGCCACCACTTATTATAGAATGCATTATATATTTAAAAAAAATCATACACGCATAAACAATCTCACACATATGTTTATTTCTGCACCATATTATTTTAAAGTTTATATATATATATATATATATATAAACTTTAAAATAATATTAGCTACTTGTCCGTCACAAATGATGGCATGCTTGATTTTTCTAAATTGTTTCCCTCCCCCTCTCCCTCCCCTGTGTCTCTTCACTCTCCCTCCCCAGTCTCTCTTTGGCCCCTCTCTCACTCCCCAGTCTCTCTTTGCCCCTCTCTCACTCCACAGTCTCTCTTTGGCCCCTCTCTCCCTCCCCAGTCTCTCTTTGGCCCCTCTCTCTCCATCCGCTGACTGTCTTTGCCCCCTCTCTCCATCCGCTGTCTGTCTTTGCCCCCTCTCTCCCTCCGCTGTCTGTCTTTCCCCCTCTCTCCCTCCCCTGTCTCTCTGTGCCCCCTCTCTCCCTCCACTGTCTCTCTGTGCCTCCTCTCTCCCTCACCTGTCTCTCTGTGCCCCCTCTATCCATCCCCTATCTGTCTTTGCCCCCTCTCTCCCTCCCCTGTCTCTCTTTGACCCCTCTCTCCCTCCCCTGTCTGTCTGTCCCCTCTCTCCCTCCCCTGCCTCTCTTTACCCCTCTCTCCCTCCCCTGCCTCTCTTTACCCCTCTCTCCCTCCCCTGTCTCTCTTTGCTCCCTCTCTCCCTCTCCTACCTCTCTTTGCCCCTCTCTCCTCCCGTCTCTCATTGTTGCCTCTCTCCCTCCCCTGTCTCTCTTTGCCCCCTCTCTCCCTCTCCTGTCTCTCTTTTCCCCCTCTCCCCTGTCGCTCTTCCCCCCACCCATTTTTGTGTTTCCCTTACCTCTCCCCTGCCCCACAGGTGCTCCCTCTGTTCCCCCTTTGCCCTGTATCTCAACGGAGTCCCACCCCTGCCTGCTGTAGCAATGACGTCATTTGGGAGTCCCTACGCTGCGGAGAGAACGCGCTGGCAGGGGTGGGACTTCATTGGTCAGCTGAACCACCAATAATTGAGCAGGTAGGCGGGCAAAGTGTGGTCAGAGGGAGCATCAGTGGGGCAGGGGGAGATGAGAGAGGATTAGTGGAGCAGGGTGGAGGTGAGGGAGTATCAGTGGGGAGGTAGTGTCCCCCGGTAGCGTCCCCCTGCTGTAGTGTCTTGAGGGCCTTGCGATGAGCGTCTGTGGCACTCATCGCGGGCCTGCAATGAGCGCTTGCAAAGCGTGACGACAACTCGCAGTACGACAACTATATATATGATAAATATATAAATATATATATATATCAGAAATCGTGCAGCACTGTTGATTTGTTAGACATACAGCTGCTGGTGGAGAAATGGTGGCAGGGGAACAGAGATGCACATGTGCTCCTGCACACAGGGAAGGCTACTGAGGCTAATAATACTGTTGTGCCCTTGCCCCCAATTATTATTATTAACTATTACTTGTAATGCGCCAACACATTCCATAGCGTTGTACAGGGGATAAGAACAAGGAAAAATACAATATTAACAAACTGTAGAAGATTGAGGGCCTTGTTTTGTGCTTGAAATCTTAGAAAGTGCTTTTTTCCCCAAAGCTAAAATAAATAAAGTACCCCATGGGGGTTCCTATGGACCCCCATGTGGCCTCTAACTATCTCAATGGGAGCTTCTAAGAACCCAGATGGAAAGCTAACCTATAACCACTGGGGGTCCTTATGGACACCCATAATAGCTAATGTTAACCTCCTACCATTGTATCCTGTTATGCTAATAATTTATTCTCTGATTGGCTCTTTCAACAGCCAATCATCTAAGGGCCACACAAGTATTGCTACTTTCACGAATCAGAATAGGGGAAAATAACCAATCGAAATGCTCATATTTCAATCTATGCATTCTGATTGGTTCCATGCATTCTGATTGGCTAACTTCTTGCTGGGGTGGATTGCAATAGCCACATATCTTCCTACATGAAAAGTTCATAGGATGGGATTAGATGAAGCAGTTAGTTTTTTGAATATGGCTAGCAATCTATAGGCTAGCCTCTTAAAACACTTTTAATAGATATCTTTACTCAGACCCCACATCCGATCTCCACGGAATATGTGAGGATTCGAACCTGTAAAAAACACCTTTCTTAGTTTTCTCTGTACCAGCTATAAATACTTGATGTGCTTGGAAGACATTTGTCTTTGCTCTATTTCCTGCTCTTAAAAGACCATGGTGGCTTGAGAAAAAAATTCAGATGCTTGTGAAGTTTGTTACACATTAACAACAATAGAATAATAGAATTTGTGCAAACTGTGGGCATAAAATAATTTTGATTTAAAAAAAAAAATCTTAGTAGACACTGCTGGTGCGTGAGAGATGCTATGTTTGTGTCTTCCCCACTTCCTGCTGACTTCGAGAGTGAGTGGGAATGTTCTTCTATTTTGTTTTAAAACATTCAAGATTGGGAGGAGGGGACACTTTTCCCCTCCCTCTCAAGGGCTCAGGAGAATCAGTTTGTAAGAATTCTTGCAAGGCTATGTTGCCCTGCTCTTTAACCACCCCTTATACTAAATATTGGTTGTTTATTGTTATATGAACCATGTCATATTACCTAATGTTCTTTCTCCAGTGGGATCCACCTCTCGGGCCATTTCTAGGGCTTCAGTTGTTGCAAGGTCCACATTACTTGGAATCACAGCAAGACATATGGTCTCTTGCCTTTTAATATATTTTTGAATCATCTTCTTGATCTACAAAAATTTGAACAACATTAAATGATTCATAACTTTAAAAATTCATTGGTATTTTTTCAATCTTTTTTTTTAATAACTAAACCTGGATTATTGCCTAAACACTTTAACTTTTTTTTTCATTGTTCCTTATTAAGGACACACAGAAATAAATGTACGATAAATATAGACATCTACAATGAACAATTGGTAATAACATCAAAGAAAACATGTGATTTCCATAATCATCAAATAGAAGCAAAGTTGTATAATTTAAGTTATAAGAAAGTGTTTAAGTACAGTCCTTACTCTTTTTATAGTCTTTTTGTGAGATTCACCCTTCAGCAATACATTGTATAAGGCATCATACTCCGTAGTAAAATGTTACAGCCTACCTAAGTAATGTAAAACCTATATAAAACTTTTTATACATTAAGGGTATTCAAAGTAATCGAGAGTTACACGTTTCAATCAACTAATAATTTTCTTACTTGCTCTAAGCAAAAATTAGAGATAAATCCAAGCCAGATAAATCAGAAAGAAAAGAGAGCAGAATAAATAATATATAAAACAGAAAATAAAGGGGGAGGGTGGGGGAGGTTCATGGTAACCCATCCCTTTCCTAATACTGCCTTTTAGTTGAACCCTCAAAAGGGGATATGAAATAATACCTATCCAAACATCTCGGCTCCGCATCCAGATCCATCTGTTCCAATCTGCTCCCGGCTCCACTCTCCTCCAGCCTTGGGTAAGAGGCTTTCAAAAGTTCCCCAGCTTCAATGCCCCCCTTATACACACTCCAGAATTGATATACAGGGCTCCCATGCATTCAGAAAGACAGGGTATAAATCTAATAAAATATGGGTCATCCTTTCATTTATAAATATGTAATTAATTGTATTAATTACATCCTGAAATCTAATAAGATTATCTTTCCAGGACCTAGTGATAATGTTTTTAGCTGTAAAAAAGATTAATTGAGCCAATCTATTACCCTGCGTTCCTAGATTAGTAAAGTGGATGACCAACAAGAAATTATCAATAGCAATTCATTTAGTAGTCCTAGACCAGACTTCTTGAACTATGGGGCATTGCCACCATGTGTGTATAAAATTACCTTGCACTTGACATCCTCTAAAGCATTTGTCATTGCCCATAGAAAATATTTTGTACATCTGCACGGGGGTCATATACACCCTATGCAAAATCTTTATAAAGGTTTCTAACAGGCTATAACTAATTGAGCCTTTGTAAAAGTTCAAACAGACCTTAGTCTATTTTTTTTTGTCCCAAATTTGGTTCAGGTCCAACTCCCATTTCAACATGAAAGCAGGGTTTTGTTTGTCAGATGGAGTGTTAAAAATGTTGTGTAGGGACACAAAAACCCATTTGGATAGGGGCAAGGTTTTACAGATCATTGATAACCAAGAAGCCTTGGGTGACCCATACTTTTTGCACATTGTATAAACCCAGTGTATGAGTTTAGTATAATTAAATAGTTCTTGTCGGGGGATATCAAAATCCTGCCTCATTTGATCTGAGGGAATGATGCAGTCACCTAAGAACCATGAACCCACCCTATCTAATGTGAGCGAAGACCAAAAAGCTTTTGATTCCATCGAAAAGGTGGCTTACATGGTGTATGACGAAAATAGTGAAGTGAGAGGGGAATGTTCGAGCTTGGCCCACCTCCAGGTTCTCAGAGTAAGGTTAATCATTGGGTTTAGGGAATTGGATTTGAGTGAGTCAGGATAAGGGGACCACAAAATGACCCCCCAGGATAAAGGGGCCAATTGGGAATTCTCTATAAATATCCAGCTAGGCTGGTGTTGATTTTGAAAGCAAATTAGTTTATTGTTGTTAATTGGAATAGTCAAGGTCCTAAACAAGGTTCTCCATCATCTTGATGGAGGCTATACGATCCATCCAGGAAATGTGTGATTTCGACCATGTGCCCATGTCTGAAATTAAGGTCTTGTAGAGAGGGGGGTAGTTTGCTTTATAAAGGTCTGATATTGAGCTAGTTAAGTGAATATCTAAATACTGTAATTTATGTGGGAAGTAGGCCAAATGAAGTTGTAATTTGATTTTAGGTGACTCAGAGCTTCAGTTTTATAGCGGTCCAGCAGGAGACCTGAAAGTGCGCGTTGTAGTGGTCAATAGTAGACATCAGGGCCTCAATACAGGACTCAGGGTTTGACAATGTGCATAAAAGGTCATCGGCAAAAAGAGAGCATTTGATGTGGTGATGTCCTACCCTAAAGCCTTTGATCGCAAGTTGGCCCTGATGGCTGGGCAAGGGGCTCCATAGCCAAGACAAAGAGTAAGGGGGATAAAGGGCATCCCTGTTTATGTTAATGAATGCTCTTTGAGATCCTGGGAGTTTTAGATTAGCCCTAGCAGAGTTGTAATATGTACGGAGCATGTTTATAAACTGTCCCTCAAATCTGAATTTGTACAAAGTGGCAAATAAAAAAGGCTATTTGAGCGCATCAAACGCCTGCTCTATATCCAATGTAAGAAGACAAATAGGGGAATTAGAAGTTCTGTAAAGATGTATGACATTCAGGGTTCTCCTAATATTGTCTCATGTTTGTCTGTGGGGAATAAAACCAGATTGGTTCTTGTGTATCAGGTCATGCAAGAAATTCGAAAAATCTTAGCTAGTAACTTGACATCCCCATTCAAAATTGAAATTGGCTGATACTTTTTTGCCCCCATAGAGGTACTCCCATCTTTGGGAAAAAGCTTTAAGTCTGCGTGATTTAATTCTGGGGGCATTGCCTTGCCTCTGAGAATTGAATAAAATAGCCTACATAGGTGAGGAGCGAGGATAACTGAGATTGTTTTATAATATATGTTAGTAAGCCCATCTGGACCAGGTGACTTCCCTGGCTTCGAATCCTTAATTGCGTCTTGGACCTCCTCACAATATACTTCTCAATTTAACTTTTGGAGGTCTAGAGGGGAAATTGAGGGGAGGTCTAATGAATTTAAGTAGGATGCAATTACATTATCAGGGGCCAAGTTTTGGGTTGAATAAATATTTTGGTATAAGTCTTTAAAATTTTCTTGAATTTCGTTTTGGCTTATAGTGGGAAAACTGGACTGAGTCCGTATTTGGGAGATTCTAGATTGGGAAGATTTAGCTTGCAGACTTCTGGCCAGGAGTTTATCAGGTTTGTTCGCCTCTAAAAGAGATGTCCAGTCTGCCTAAGTGCTTTTTCTGTTTTGGAAGAAAAAATACTATCAAGTTCCAATCTGTTTTTTTTTCGATTTGGCATCTTAAATAGGGGGAGGTTGAAAGCTGGTTCTGTTTCTCTAAATAATCTAGTTGCTTCATTAAAGGGATATCTAAGTGAGCTGGATTAATACATTTCTGCACTCTGTAGGCAAAAAGCAGCCTATGTGTATGCAGTGCATCTCATAAAACATTTTATTTTTCTAAAAATCCCTGTAATGATTATTTTGACACCTCCAGGGGGCGTCTACACAACTTCCTGGTCCCCCACAATCAGCATGCAGCATCCATGGAGCAATATTAACCTACTATTTACCTGCTGTTGCAAGCTCAGCCAATCTCCTTGCAGCTTCCTCCTTGCAGCTTCTTGTCACGTCAGTGATACACTACATTTCCCAGTCTCCTTTGCTACATACCCCATGCTGCTTTGCACTACAGCCAAAAGGGGACCAGTGTTGTCACTGCTGGTATATGACTCATCCCTACTTCCTATCTATGCTGTGGGCTGTTGCCGTAGCAACTAACATAGTGCTATGTCTCACATCTTTCTCTAACCAGATTGGCCAAAACAAATTGGAAAGGGGGTGTTAACCTTCATTTTAAACTGTCAGAAATCACAATAGATTTTGCTAACTTCAAGGTAAGTGTTTAAATGTTTATTTTAGTATTTTTTCATGCAAACATTTTTTTTCATTCACTTCTGATTCTCTTTCATCAGATGCATTCATAATCCAGGAAACTTAGATATCCCTTTAAGTCTTGCTCTTTCTGATGATATTGTCTTTAGTGGCGGAAACCTATTTTTATGCAGGTGCCTCGGATAAATGCCTTATGGACTACCCACAACTAACCTGCCGAAGTTTCTGCATTAGAATTAGTGTCAAAGAATAATTTTAGGTCAGAGGAGATATGACCTAGGTATAAGGGGTTGAAAAGAGTTACTTATTGTGTATCCAGGAGTAAGGCAAATTAAACTGTGCCCCAAGATTTACATCAAGTGATACTGCTGCATGATCAGACCAAGTGCAGGAATGTGTACTTGCTTTAGAGGAAATGTCAAAAAGAGAGGAGCTAATGAGTAGGGCATCGTGAATAAGTGTTATGAGCCGGGGAGAAGAAGGTGAATTATTTATCACGCGGATGATGCCCCCTCCAAGCATCCACAAGGTCTAGAGAGTGCAACAGTTTTTTAATTTGTCTTAGGTTATTAGATCTAGATCTCCAACAGATGGCTGTTTTTCTATCTATGGCCGGATCAAGAGCCAGATTAAGGTCACCTCCTATAACCAGCTTTCCCCAGTCCCCACCCTCAAGTGTCCTAAGAAATGTAATCAAAGCCGCGTGTGGTGTAGTTGTAGGGGCGTAGAAAGAAGCTAAAGAGGTCCTGACTCCCAATATGGTACCTTTCAGGATTAAAAAAGAACCTTCTCAACCCATCACCTTAGATGCTAATTTGAAAGGTAAGTTTCTGTCTAGCAATATTGCCACTCATTCCTTCTTATAAGTGTGGTTGGTACAAAAAAAGTGTGGATAGTCTTTGTTGAGATATATGGGAGTTTTATTTTTAGAGAAATGGGTTTCCTGAAGAAAAACGATGGAGGGCCTGACATTTTTTTAGTAGAGAAAAGCCTTCCTCCTTTTGAAAGGGGAGTTGAACTCTTTAACATCATGGGTAACCAAAGTAATATCTTTGGTCATTATTGGGCTAGGAGTGTAAGCACAAAGGGCCTCATTCAATTGTGATTTGGCCAATTGAATAGGGCTCTAAATAAGCACATAGGATATTTTTTATAGAAGTTTTTAGTTAGTGAAAACTTTGCTTTTGGATAGATGCTTACTAACTAAAAACTTCTTTAAAAAAATATGTTATGTGCTTATTTAGAGCCCTATTCAATTGGCCAAATCACAATTGAATGAGGCCCAAAGTATGTAAATCCCAGTTTACCTTTTGAATAAGTTGGAGGAGAGGGAGGCGGAAGCGACTGTCCCAACATGAGACCAGAACCAAGTAGAGCCAAGGAAGTGCAGTACCAGAAGAAGGAGTCACAATGGAGGAAGGAAAAAACAAACAACATATGAGAACGAGCAAATAATAAAAACAATATAACTACGTACACAAAGAAGCAGTGCCATCTGACCAGCAGATGTAGATCTAAATAGTCATAAGGGGTATTACACTTGCCCCTCTCTGTGATCATCCTCCCCACAGATTGTAGGAGGGTTCAAGGTTCTAATCGAAAAATGTAACACCTAACTAGGGTAAATTTGAACAACCAGGAGGTAATTCCAGCCGGCAAGGATATGTTAGCAATTAAGTGAAAACCAGTGATACAAACTTGGGGAGCTGGTGGGAGTAAAAATACATCTTACAGCAATAAAGAGAAACCTTGAATAGATACAAAAACCTAATGATAGATTTGATTTAATCTAACGTTTATATCGTCACGGGCATGAGGGAACCATTGGAAATAGTTTAAATTGACACTTATTGCCTACCATGCCTAACTTGTGCCATTCTGGCTTAAAGCTAAGCAACAATTAGCCAGTGGGCTTGACTACAAATATATGCTTAGGAATAATATTAAATCAACTGTGTAGTGTCCCTGTCATAATAGCTAGAGCATTAGCTAACAGTTCTAGCAGTAGTAACGTGGTGTCTCTTTGCAGGAAAGAATCTTCAAATTAGGGAAAGAGGAGAGATAGTCAGTGACATATCAAAACAATTAGAAAGCAGTCCAGATAGCCAAGTTCACCCTCAAAGTTACAAGGCATGAAGTCCCAGAAGACCACTTGGAGCATTTGCTCCTACTGTGCAAAATTTCTGTATTAAGACAAGCAGAGGCATGAGATCCTCCCGTCAACAAATTAGTTCCTCAACCAGTGTTTGAAAATATAGAAATCTTGTCCAAACACAATATTAACATTAAGATGGTGGAAGACAAGGCACAGAAGTTAGCCGGAAGGAGAGGCAGTGGAAGTCTGCCCTTTTGATCTATTTTGTTTTGGAGCTTCAGTCCATTGCCTTTGTGGTAGCGCACTGGTAGTAGGAGCTACTATGTCCGTGCTAAACTCTTCCATGGTAAGGGCCAGCAGCCTCTGTAAATCCATGCATTCCTCTGGGGAACGAGTGGTATGTTGCGTGCTATTATGATGAAAGGAAAGAGCAAAGGGGAAGCCTCATCTGTATCTGATGTTGTGATCAATGAGAATCGCTAGAGCTGGTTTCATCAGCTTGCGCTTCAGAAGCGTGGAAGGGGACAGGACCGCATAAAATTGTAGCGGGATCCATCAGGGCCACTGATCGTTGTCATCTTATGGGTTGTCGCCAAGATTAGATCTCTGGAGTGTTGGCGCAAGAGTCTAACAATTATGTCTCTAGGCAGGTCCTGATTTTTGCTGCCACCAAGGGCACTGTGAGCTCGTTCTACTTCCCACACGTGATCTGGGTGTCCCGAGAGGATCATGTCAATTGTAGCCTTAAGATATTGTGGCAAGCTCACCACCGCTGTTGGTACTCCTCAAGCGATTCTCTAGATTCTCCAGTTTGTCCTCCAAGATACAGATACTAGAGGAGTTCTCTGATATTCTCGCTCTATCCCTCTCCTGAGCCTCAACTATTTGATCCGAAGTCCAGGAGTTGAGTCCTCTGCCCTAGGCATGAATTTCTTTTTGGAGAGCTTCAATTTTGGCCATCGATTGCTCATTCAGATTCACGTTGGGTTGTGAGGTAGCCATAGCAGATTCCAAGTCAGAAAGGTCAGACTGGCCAGAAATAGAGCCTTGGGCTCAGGTGACGGAAGTTTCAGAAGCTTTGAAGTGTCAATCTTTTTGGTGGCTAGAGTTCTAGTGTTTTTCACCATCCTATGTAGTAATAAAACGGGCCTTGAAGAGTAACTTCATTGGGATGTTAGAGATCAAAGAGGACCTCCTTTCAAGGTGTCTTTATGGTTTTTGTTTCTTGTCTTGTGTTGGGGTTTCTTATTTTTCCCCCAGACTTTTAAACATCAGATATCAATTGTGTTGCTGAATCCTGGTTGCCAGGTCATTAGAGCTATTTAGCCTTATCCTTACCAGCTGGGAGTCCCAACTTGAAAATCATTATATCATGGGATGAGAGGAGTTGGAGTTTTGTTGGTGGGGTGGTAGCCTTCTATGAAAACACAGTCCATATAGAAGTTTTTATAAATCAGAGCAAATGGTGACTGTAGCTATCTTTCACCAAAGTTCCACACAAAGTCTGTATGTAGTCTTCAGAATCTGAGTTGAGTTTCAATTTAGTGCAGACACTGCAAAGTAGCTGCAGCAATATCAATTAGGCACCAGGTGACAGCATTGAAGCAGTAGAGAAAAGATGTCTTAAGGCAGCCTGGAGATTGGGGTTGAAGTTGTTTCGCAATTTATTGCAGTCTCTGCAGTATAGCTGCAGCAGTAGCAATGAGCCACAAGGTGGCAGTCTGGTATTGTCTGGCGGCTGTAGTTGTCCAGCTACGGGGTGCCGCAGTTAGTTTTTCTTTTAGAAACTTGAGTTGGTTTGCAATTTAGTACAGATTCTGCAATATAGCTTTTACAATAACAGTTAGGCACAAAGTGACAGTCTTGTAGTATCCAGCGGCTGGAGCTTTACTAATATACAGTACCTCCATTGATTCTGTGTTTAATCTTTGGAAGTTGAGTTGATTTGTAAATTAGTGCAGACTTTGCAATAGAGATGTAACAAAGGCAGTTAGGAACAAAATGGCAGACTCTGGAATTTAAATTGTCTTTAATTTACTTCAGTCTATGCAACACAGATTCTGCAATATGACTGCAGCAATAACAATTAGGCACCAGGTGGCTGTATGGTAGTGTCCAGAATGAGGTGTCTTAAGGCAGTATGCAGATTATTACACCAAAGTTAAGGAATTAGAAAATTCAAGTTATACTTATAGGAATCCAGCTCAACTAAGAGCCCCTGAGGTTTCCAAGCAGGTTTTCCCCACTACTCTCAGTTATAAGGCCTTCCTTGGGAGCCCTTGATAATGGTGGTGTACCACCTTGTATGGGTTTTAGGGCCAAATAGCGCAGTGTGAGGGTCTCCTCTGTGTTTATCCTGTTGATAGTACAGATAAAGACTGCTACCCTCCAATTTGTGCAAGAAATGAAGGCCCTAGCATGCCCAGTCAGGCCTTTGAATTACTTCCTTGTTCCCCTTATGCTGGGCCGTGCCCCAAGATGACGGCGCCTCTTAGTGCCGTGGGCCGGGACACCTCTCCCACCTCCCTGAGTCTTCGCCCGCAGTGGAACTGGCTCCCCCTGCTACTGGCCGAGGTCCTTTTACCCTGCAATCCCTGTTCCCGCCAGCAGCCCGCCAGCCTCATGGGAGGCAATCTGCCAAGCGCCCCTCCTCAGTGCAGGAGCCTCCAGGCTCACTCACAGACTCGCCAGGGCACTGCACAGTCTATTCCTCACGATCCCCGGAGGACGGGAGGACGGGAGGTAGCAGGACCTCACTAGGAGGTGAGAAGATCCTTGCGTAGGTAGGTTTCCAGGCTCTTCTGATGGATTGGCAGTTAAAGCTGCATGGACTTAAATACTCAGGCAGGCACGGGGCCTAGTAGGCCCAAAATCTCGTGGCCTCTCTCCAGACATGTTCTTGCCCAAAATTGCTTAAAAGGTCTTCTGAGCCACTATGCATGAGGCAGAGTCTTTTTAGATCAATTTAGGTCAGTTTGGCCCAAAATTAGGGGCTTTTTTCTCTTGGGTGTTGAGGAGCTCTAGCTGCCTATGGCCATTCAGCGTGCCTGCAAGCCATCCCCCCCCCCCCACACACACAATTTAACGTTTATATACAATTATTCTTTACTGTGGTATTCAATTTTGTCACAGTGGTGTGTACTTGTAAATGAATGAGCTTGCCATTAATCCTGTTGAACTCACTGACGGTTTTAGCTACCATATTCCCATTGTGCCATACTTTTGCTTCATTCAAATTCTGCTCCCACCTGAGAAAGTTGATGAGCAGAATCCAACATTGTATATTCATCTACATTGTAATCACTCATCACATATATAGTTGTGGTACTGCGAGTTTGTGTAGAAGAACCTTTTAACTTTTACAGGATATGACACCTGGTACAGTCAATCAAAAATCAACAGGATGGAACCCATAGACTCATGGCTTTCAAAAATATGCGGTAATGCACCCTTAGTTTAGGGTATCCTGGGAATGCTGTATAATTTATTTAATCAACCGCCTTGGGTCCAAAAGGACAAGTACATAAGAGATTGGGAATCTGACCTAACTTGTACATGGGATATTGCCAAATGGAAAGTATCTTAGGACAGTCTCTCTAGGGGATCTCTAAACTACAGGGTTTACATTACCCATTAGCCTTTTCAGGTGGAAAGCCACAGATAGCCCCAATTGCTTTAGAAATTGCGGCATGAGAGGTACCTTCATCCATGCTTGGTGGAATTGTCCAACAATACCATTTTTATGGCAAAAAGGCTTCCAACTTATCTCAAATCTGTTTCAGGTTAGCATAGAACCACAGTTGGAAACGGTCTATTGGGCATTCCCCTAAGGTGACTGTCCTCCTGTCAGAATAAGTTAATACCATTTCTAATGTTGGCAATAAAAAAACAGATTGCAAGAGAATAGAAGTCCACAACCTTGGATTTCCGTTCTGTAATTCAGACTTTTAACCACCTCCTGGTTTTTGAACGCATCACTGTCACTTTTAAAGACTCCATGGTGACATTTACACAAATATGGGGCCCCTGGATATTACACCAAGAAAGTCACCAGAGAGATCACGGGGGAGAGAATGATGCACAGGGGTCGGGGGGAGGCGGGGGACTGGGGGAGAGACAGGAGACTGGGAAGCGAAAGAGCCAGGCACAGGAGGAGGTAAAGAATAATTTACATATTAAGGAGATGCTTCCAGGAGGCATGAGTTTTATGTGAAACAGGTTGGAACTTTGTTACAATTAGTTTTATTTGTATTTATTTATTTTGTTTGTTTGTTAGTAGTAATATTAACTCTATGCATGTTAAATATTTCTGTCAACCTAAAGTTAAAGGTAAACTATGGCATCTGACGGAAGCTAGTAACCTCTACTCTGGGTATCATATATGCGGATTTCTACTGAGGGCTGAGAACAGTGGGATGCCCTCAGAGAGAGGTGTTACATTGAGCTCTGAAAAGGGGAAGAAGAGGTGTTATAGAGAGTATTGGAGGAAAGACTTTATCATTTACCAAACCATATTATAGTGTATAAATGAGACTTAAAATGCTGTATCAACGTATATGAGCCTCATAATATATTGTACAAATAAACTGTAATCTGTACTCTCAATAAAATATTTTGAGAAAAAAAAAATACTGGGAAAGCATGGAAAGGCATTAGAATTAATTGCACAATAGTGTCAAACCTGCAAATCTGCAATAAAAAATAATTATTTTTTGCTTTTATTTCTGTGTTATATCGATCCCGGGAATCAAGTGGTTAATACATATCATACCACCCACATGGACTTAAACATATGCTTTAATGAGTGCAGCCCGATTGACAAACATTACTTAGACTAGAGAGCTTAGACAAAAACAACACTCTCTTGAAAAATCTGCTTAGCCTGGAGAAACTCGCGTCGGGAGTTGTTTTTTTTCTTTGTTTTTTGTTTAATCTCTCTATTCCTTTTAATTTTAACTTTGAATATGATGCCAAGTTATACTCTAATTCACTAACAATAACTGCAAGTCATGCTCCTGAAGAAATGTAAACATTCCTTTCACACATGCATCCATTACAAAACATTATGGATGCCTCCAGACTCAAATTTTTCAAACATATATTTGTTTTCTATCACACAGTACTAAAATAAGGGCTGTTTAATTAGGCCATCAATACATGTTCTTCAAAATAGAAATATTTTCTAGTAATGTTTTCAGTTATAATATCGATACAAGATAATCTGGTATAAATTAGCTTTCAAACCTTGTCGCTGGTATCACTGGGCTGATTGGGTAAAGCAACTCTCGTGATCCCAGGCAAATCAATCAACGTCAAGTCTGGGACATCTGGAGAGGTAATCTCCAATGTTATAAGGTCCTCGCTGACACCACAATTAGTACCAGCCATGAGGTCTTGGGCTGCAATGAGAAATGGTACAATTTCAGGAATTACCAAGTGTTCTCACAAAGAAATCTGATAATATTAAGTATACCCAGATTAAAGCTTGGATTAAAGCTGTGGTTGTCAGTGGTAGTCAATAGGTGGAACTAGGTATGACTTTGGACCTCCAGTGTTTTCCTTCATCACCTTTGAGGTTCAGTATATGTACTAATTTTACCTCCTGATGCCTCAAAATCTTTGTAAAGTCAGATCAGTGTTAGATTGTTTTATTGCTTATAAAACAACTCTCGGATCATATCCTCTTGCTAAACAGATTACATGTAGACTTTGTTGACCAATGACACTTGCAAATAGTTTAATTTCTGTGAACTTCCTCTATAATTCCAAATGAGTTAGAGTCATCAGTAACGTAGAACAACATACTTTATTTGCAGTTATTCTGTTGTATATTTAGCTTTATCTGAAGCTTTTGATCAACGTGTATCTAATAAACTATTTTCAAGTTGCTTCCTTGTGAAAACAGCCAGTATGAGTAAAAAACATAAATCAAACAAGAAATATTGTAAATTATATTTGAATAGTGGATATAATAAAAGATTCAGGGCAAGCAGTTTTCATGTAGAATACCTACTATGTCAGTGGCTTGTGTGCGTTGGCCCAGATCCAAGATATCTTGTTGGATTTCTTTCACTGCGTTTGATAAGTGTGACTGCAGTATGTTTTCAAATTGAGAGTGAGGTCTGTTAATTTAGCAGCCTGATTTGGGTTGCTTTGGGGACCCTCTGAGTCTGACCCATCTCTAGAGCCTGCGGTGGATTCAGGTAGAGGGGTTTGGCCTTGGATTTGTGATTTGAAATGATCAGAGATGCTTTTTGATTGAAGATTGTTCTTGAGTATTGCAAAAGAAAAAAATCTTTGCTTTTTAACCCCAACACCAGAGTAACAGATCAGGCGTGTGTGCTTGAGAAACATTGCTACTGTATATTGCAATTTTTGTTTTCAGTTTGAATAAAAGTGTTGCTCTTCATAAATAGTTTCATTAGGATGTGAATCAACACGTTTTTCAAATGTTGTTTTAGAGAGTAATGCCAGATAAAGGGATATCAGAGCTCAGAGAGAGAGCCTACCAGTCAGCCGAGGCTCACAAGAGCTTGGGTATGTTGATGTTATGTTTAAAGAACTGCAGGTTGCAGGTGCCACTTTAAATAGTAAAAAAAACAGACCAATTATTATAACATGAAGCTTAAGGAAAAAATATCTGTCCTTGTTTGTTAACAGGTTGGGTGCTCCTTTGAATGGGGTTATAGTATGTTCCCCAAAGGTCAGGGATTGCTCTTAGAAAGGAGGGGGGTCCCTGCATGGCATTAATATCAGCACTGGATGGATATGTGGGGTTATTAATAAACTATTTGCCCTGTGATGGTAATACAGCAGTGGTGCATAGGGCAGGGTATTTTTCAGTTATGCTTCACCCCAATCGGTTGTAGATTTGATCCCCCTATGGTTCCCCAGTATTTTAGGGTGGTTTACCCTCCTTGTGACCAGCTTAGACATGGCGTTTCCCGGAAAGGAATATGGCGGCCGCCACAATCCTCCTCTCTATCTTGTCTGCCGGGTGAGGCCAATGGTCTGGAGCTACTGAGAGTTATTATAAAGGGTTGAGCCTTGTTTCGGGTACCGCAATGGGGCTGATGGTGCCTCTCCGGAACAGACTTTCATGGTACCCCAACAGGGTAAGGCTCTTCCGTGCAGTCTTCTCAGCAGGGGCGAGCCATCTCTTATGGTTGGGGCAACCCAATGCGCAATCCCAGGGTGATATGTAGGTGGAGACTCGACGGTTGCCTAGCCAAGGTAGGTCCTCACTGGCGGTTAAAGGCCTGCTGGTAGAATAGGGCAAAGCCGCCAGGACGCCTGTCTAATCAATTTTCTTCCTCCCAAAAGTGTCTGCCGATATGGTCGTTGTCTTTAGAATAAAATAAGCCAAATTTGGGACCAAATTGTGGTATTTATAATGTATTTACCACGGAGCTCCAGCTAAGTGCGTCTAGACATCAACTGCCAGATTGTTCCAGTCTTTTCTCCCTCCTGATTTGCCAAAACAATTTTTCAAATTGTATACCAGTTTAGCTTGGGTTTGGAGGGTGTTAACCCTAAGTTTCAACTGACAGAAATTAAAAGATATTTTGCTAACTTCAAGTTAAGGGTTTAAATGCTTATTATGGTATTTTTTCATGCAACTAACATGTTTTCATACACTACTAAGTCTCCTCAATCAGGTGCACTCATAATACAGCTCACTTACATATCCCTTTAAGATACACAGGGGATTTCTACCTTCACAAGTTGGACAATTGGGGGTATAAACAGTTGGACAATTCGGAGGTATGATTAGTTGGGACAGTTGGGAAATATGAATAGTTGGACAGTTGGGAGGTATAAATAGTTGGAATATTGGGAAGTATGAATAGTTGGATAATTGGGAGGTATGGATAGTTACCTAATTTTACTTGGTTTCCGACATCTGAAGAGCTTTCTAGAATTACAAGCTTATCAAGGAAGCTCATTTTTCCGCTCCACTCAGTGGAGTCTCTAGATTTTTTAAGTTTTAGCTCCAGTGGGCATCGTGTAACAATACCTGTAAAGGAAAAAATGTATTTTAAAATACAGATTTTTCAATAAACATTTTAGAGCAGGTAAAAGGATTGAGCCACAGACTGACCAACCTACATCTAAAGGGACCCCAACAGAAGGTTGGTTTCCTCGTATAGAGCATAAAAACCTGGCTATACATTCTACTATCCATTTTTTCTATACAGTAAATAATTCCAGAAAAAACATAGCTTTGTTTTGCCATCTAATATGCGGATTCATGGCAGAGATCTTGACAAGAGTGAGGGAGAGTTTCTAGATGAATAACAACATTGGGAGTCATTGTTCTGGCCACTATGGCGACACACAAGCAAAATGTTGTTATTGTAATTTTCATTATTGGAATTAACATATCAAACCAGCTTATTAGAGAGGAGGGGGAAGAGAGACACGGTGGAGAGGAGGGGGAAGAGAGACACGGTGGAGAGGAGGGGGAAGAGAGACACAGTGGAGAGGAGGGGCAGAGAGACACATGGAAGGGAGGGGGGGACACAGGGGAGGGAGAGGAGGAGGGGGAAGAGATACAGGGGAGGGAGGAGGGAGAAGAGACACAGGAGATGGAGGAGGGGGAGAGACACAGGGGAGGGGGGAAGAGAGACACAGGGGAGGGAGAGAAGGAGGGGGAAGAGACACAGGGGAGGTAGGAGGGAGGAAGAGACACAGGAGATGGAGGAGGGGGAAAGAGACACAGGGGAGGGAGGAGGGGGGAAGAGACACAGGGGAGGGAGGAGAGGGGGAAGTGACATGGGAGGGAGATAGGGGAAGAGGCACAGGAAGGGGGGAAGAGGCACGGGGAGGGGGTAGAGACACAAGGGAGAGAGATGGAGGAAGGAGAAACAAGGGAGGGAGGGGGGGAAGAGACATAGAGGGGGGAGAGACACAGGGGGACAGAGGAGGGGGGAAGATAGGCACAGGGGAGGGAGAGGAGGAGGGGGAAGAGACACAGGGGAGGGAGGAGGGGGGAAGAGACACAGGGGAGGGAGGAGGGGGGAAGAGACATATGGGAGGGAGGAGGGGGGAAGAGACACAGGGGAAGTAGGAGGGAGGGAAGAGACACATGGGAGGGAGAAGGAGGGGTAAGAGACACAGGGGAGGTAGGAGGGGCGAAGAGACACAGGGGAGGGAGGAGGGGGGAAGAGACAGGGGAGGGAGTCGGGGGGAAGAGGTACTGGGAGGTGGGAAGAAACACAAGAGAGGGAGATGGGGGAAGGACAAACAAGGAAGGGAGATGGGGGAAGGAGAAACAAGGGAGGGAGAGGGGGGAGAGACATAGAGGAGGGGGAGAGACATGGGGAGAAGAGACACAGGGGAGAGAGAGGGGGGAAAGAGACACATGGGAGTAGTATTCAGCTGCTCATCAGCATAAAAATACAGTATGCATAATGCTGTATTTCCCAGGAATGATCAACTTTAGAAAAAAATGGATAATACAACATACAACCAGATTTTCATGCTCTTTAAGAATAAACTGATTTTGCATTGACAGCCCCTGAGCACAGGGGGTTAAACAAATCAGGCCCAAGGGCAAAATGCACTGAATTGCTGAATTCCATGCAGCACTTGCCATGACTGCCCCCAGCTTATATGGAAGTTTCTGTCATGGTGCAGTCAGCATTGCACTCCTATATTCAATATAGCTCAGTGGACATTTATGGTAAACTTTAGGCCTCTGTCTACTTAACATGTGAGGACCAGCCTTCATTAATAAGCTCTTTTTAAGAATAAAACGGATGTTCTGTTTGTAGATTCCTGGCTCTATACCCAAATTCAATGCTATGGAAGCCAGGGGCATAAAATAACTATTAGAGATAACCTTATATTTAGCTACCTCCTTCCCCTGCTCCCCAGCACATGCTTAGGAAGCCACAGATTGTTTCAGTAGATGCAAGCATTGCTCTCCAGTCCTGTAAACCTCCTCCTAACACACTTCTACAAACCAATCATGGATGCCTTCTGGGTCCAGCAGAGAAATGAAAATGTATTTTTTCCTAACCAAAAATGACCTTTTCCCTTCTTAATTATGCACCTAAACTCAAAGTTTTTAAACAAATATATATTTATGGTCCTTGGATAAAGGCACAAATGGTGGCAAGTTGGATTGTTAGATTCAAAAACATTTGTGCATTTTCTTATTCTAAGAAATATTGTTAATATTCAATCCTCACCACTGCCTCTAGGGAGTGTGACTCCAGACAGAGCTTCTAATACAGAGCTTTTCCCAGAACTCTGATCCCCAATAACAGCGATGGCTGGTAGACCCAGATCTTTCTCAACTCCAAGAGCTCTCAGAGAGTCAATGAGGTCAATACATGGACGGATCTTCTTCTCATATTGGCTGGTCAAGTCCATGATCTGGTAGAAAACAAAACAACATGGTTAAGTCTACTACTGGTAGAGTATGGAATCAGAAACAAGAATATCACGGATATGAGCAGAATCAATGATAAAAAAAGTAATTAATCTACTGATTTGGTCAGAATTGTATAAATATTTTTGAGTGGTGTATCTCAATCTGGTTTCCATCTGGAGACTGCATTTGAGATCCAAAAAACGAGGCGAGGCATTAATTCTGAGCACTTGCGAGGCAAGCCGTTAAGGCACTACAACTAGCAGCACAAAGGCGATGAGCGACCGAACGCAATGAAACATGCAGGACTTAGCCACCAAACACTTAGTAAACGCCGGATCGCCTTAGCCTGCAAGCAGTTCACCAACGCGCCACTAAGGGAAAAAAAATACGAGACGGGAAAAATATGAAGTTAACGGCCGAACCGCGCAAAGCAAAAAACAATAAAAACACACAACATACAAAAAAAAATACAACAAAAACATCAAAGGTGGAACTCTAATTTAAGTCGAATTTCGCCTTAAGGTTTTGAGGCAGGGAGATAGTCCAGTGGAGTTAGGCAATGAGTTCCAGATAATAGGGGCAGCACGAGAAAAGTACTGAAGGCGGGAATGAGAGGAGGTGATAAAAGAGGTGGAAAGAAGAAGGTAATTAGCAGAACGCAGAGTGCGGGTGGGGGAGTATTTGGAGAAGAGAGCAGAGATATAAGGGGGTGCACTATTGAGGGCTTTGTAAGTTAGGGCCATGATTTAACATTTTATTCTGGAGGGAACCCGAAGCCAGTGGAGCGACTGACAGAGAAAGGGTGCAGACACTGAACGTTGAGTACAGTAAATGTGTCTAGTGGAGGCGTTAATTATGGATTGAAGTGGGGACAAGCGGGTGATGGGGAGGACCAGGAGGGAGTTTCAGTATTCAAGACAAGATATGATGAGAGAGTGCATTAGAATGTTAGTTGTGTCTTGTGTGAGGTACTGAGGTATTTTAGAGATGTCCACACCACCACTTTGTTTGTTCCTAGGTCTAGGTGTGTGACCATGAGTGAGTGCCGCCGGGGGAGACCGTGTCTGATGAGGAGAGCCAGGTTTATTTTACCCCTTCACTGCAATGGGAAGCAGGAAAGATAGATAGATAGATAGATAGATAGATGGGAGGAAGTTAGGGCTAGTGTAGTGGGTTCTCATTAGTGGGTACTACAGCAACCATTACAAACTCACCAGCAAGACAAACATCAACAGCCTCTTATTAAATTAGATGCTATGTGGTTGATAGGCCCCATATTTTTTAACAATGTCAGGGACTTAATGGCCCGTTGCCAGACTAGTGGGGTTCCTTGGGGGTCTCCTTTGATTGGGAGATGCAGAAGCTAACATTGCTGCACATAAGAGTTCATGTGCTCATTTTGTCACAATTGCCACGTACTTTTGTCTGTCTGGGCTGCCTCATCATCATCATGTGTAAAAAAATGTAGCTAGCTAGAAAATAAATAATAAATGCTGCAGTAACAGTTTGTGCTCAGTCTCAGACAGGAGGTGACACTGATTTAAAATGACAGTAGGTACAAAAATAACAAATATATATATATATACTAGCGAATTGCCAGTCAAAAAATGACGGCAATAGAAATGTAAGTCAAGGAATCGTGTTTGGCACACAAATTAAGTGTTTTGGTTGTGTGAGTACGTTTTGCACTGACTGCGAGCCTTGTGGTGAGCACCTTTGGCGCTCATTGCGTGGCTGGCAATGAGCGCCTTCGCTGTTTATTGTGATCGTGTATTGTGGTGTTTTTTTTAAAGTTTTGTATATATGTATGTTGTAATGATAATTAATTACTAAATACATGAAATCATAAATTAATATACTTTACCTATTTGTAATTAATATATGCAGCAAGCAATGTACTGAAGAGCTAACAATCTGTTTTGATGTTCCTGCAGCATACAGTGTAGGTTTGCAGTGTTGTGGAGCTGAGGTGTAAGTGTCAGCAATGTGTGCAGTGTGTAGTGTAAATAGGCTGCAAGCGCGAGGGGAAGCCGTTAGTGTAGCTGTGTAGTTCCGCATTGTGTAATTTAGTGATGTAAAATGGCGGCGAATGTGTATGTGGTACGCGGGTGTGGATGATTTAGAGTCCTTGGTAATAGTGTATGTTGTAGCCCGTATGGCTTTTTGTAAAAGTCGTATGTGCTTGGTTGCTTTAGCGGTCGTGTAGCCTCGTTTTCGTTTTTTTCGTAGCTATTTTTTCTCTCGCTTAGGGGATTTTCTAGTGTGTATACCATCAAAATTGGAGTTGTATTTATTGTTTTTTTCGTGTTTTTCAGTGTGCGCGGTTCAGCCGTTAATTTCGTATTTTTTGCGGCTCTTATTTTGTTTTATGCAAGTTGCGGTTTCCTTTTGTAAGTGTTACGGGCCATATTTTTTTTCGTTAATTTTTTTCAAAGTGCTACGGGTCTCGCAGTGTGAATTATGTATTTGAGTGTTGTGTTCATGTGTAGTCCCGCGGGTCGTAGGTATGATGAAGTGTTGTGGGGTCGTAGGGTTGAGCGCCTATGGAGCTCATCTCCACCAGTGCAGGGAGCGCCTTTGAGGCTCTCTGCTTAAGTGCTACGGGGTCGTACGGATGAGCGCCTGTGGCGCTCATCTACACAAGGACAAGGAGCGCCTTTGGCGCATCCTTGCCTGCCCGCAGCAGCGGCCCTCGCTTTGCGAGGGCCGCAGTTGCTGTGGGCTCGCTTTGCAAGCCCGTAGTTTCCACATTGCCCTACCAACAGGTTTTGCCAAGCCCGCCTGCTGACAACTATATATGTGATTGCATATTTATATTATGGGAAAGGATAAAATACAAATTCTGTCTTTCTGGGAGGGTGGTTGCCCGTTTTCTCTAATGCACCTGCCACCCGTGAAGAAAAACATATTTTAAGTTATTAGGCACTACTTATCCCTCTCTATTCCTGAGGACCATCAGATAAGGTTTCAAGTACCGGCACTGCTCCTAATACTGACTGTTGAGAGACACTGCTCTTCTGTATAAATGTTGATGTTAAAGAGATATACTCACCTTGCAAGTGTTTAGTTGTAGAATGAGAGGTTTCACCAGGGGACACAAATAAGGTATAGTGCCAAGGGACACAGCGATTTACACTTCACTGAGCAGCTTAAGACACTGAGGGAAAATAGAAAAATACATTACAGAGTCAATATGATGGGTACACTTCGGCAAAATCAAGTGAAAACTGAGAATTCAGTATACTAAAAAATTAAGATGTTGTAAACTCTCCCCTAGCTACTCCATCAGGAAACCAGGTCAGTTTTAGGGTGAACTGAAGGCTTAAAATATTTTTTCTTTACTAATATGTTCCATATTTTTACATCCTTTTTCTGTTTCCATGGTAAAAAAAAAAAAGATTACAGAGTCCTTTTAAACTTGTATTTCTGCATAGTTCTCTTGAGCCTGCCATGTCCTTTAGATTGTAAGTTTGCGAGTTTTCAATAGTGCATGGCGCCTTGGGGAAAGCTCTATGGACAACGGATTCTAAGTTTAAAGACAGGGCCCTCCATCTTTTACAATGTGTTAATAATGCTATTGTTTTTGCCTTGATTGTAACCCATGTATAGCGCTACGGAATATGTTACAAATAAACAAAAATAATAATAATGTTCTAGCCTTTGGCTCATGTAATAAAGAAACATATTTGATGGTAGATAAGGACCATGTGGATTGCTATCTTGTCGTGGTGAAGGGGCTTCTGAACTTCGATAAATCTATGAGCTATACCATGTAGGGTCAGCCAAGATGGGCAGGTCATGGCAGAGAAATCGCGGTTCACTGAAGAAGGAACTGGCAACCCACTCCACTATCTTTGCTAAGAAAATTTTATGGACAGGCACAATCAGAGACATAACGATATGGCACCGGAAGATGAGCCCCTCAGGTCAGAAGGTGCCTACCACATTACTGAGGTAGAACAGAGGACAAGTAAAAGTAACACCAGATCTAATGAAGTGGTTGGGACAAAGCCGAAAGGACACCCAGCTGCGGACGTGTCTTGAGGGGAAAGGAAAGTTCTGTGCTGCAAAGACCAATTCAGAATAGGAACCTGGAATGTTAGAACTATGAACCAAGGCAAACTAGATGTGGTCAATAATGAAATGAAAAGGTTAAACATTGATATCCTGGGAATTAATGAACTTAAATGGACTGGAATGGGACATTTCACATCAGACAACCAACAGATCTTCTACGGTGGTCAAGAATCCTGCAGAAGAAATGAAGTAGCCATCCTAGTCAATCAAAGAGTGGTCAAAGCAGTGCTCAGTTACAGATCTTTGGACCGAAGTTTGCAACTTAATCCAGGAAGCAGCAACAAACAATATCCCTAAAAGAAAGACAATTAAGAAGCAAAACTGTCTGTCTGATATGGCTTTGAAAGTAGCCCAGGAAAGAAGGAAAGTGAAAGGTAGTGGAGATAAGAAAAGATTTGTCTAACTGAATGCAGAATTCCAGAGGATAGCAAGAAGAGACAAGGAGACAATGAGCGATGTAAAGGGATTGAAGAAGATAACCGAAAGAGTAAATCAAGAGATCTCTCCAAGAATATTGGGAACCTAAAAGGCACCTTTTATGTAAAAGTGGGCGTGATAAAAGACAAAAATGGTAGGGTCTTAACAGAAGAAGATCAGATAAAGAAGAGGTGGCAGGAATACACTGAAGCTCTATACAGGAAGGATCTTAACAGCAGTGATGACCTCAATAATTTGTCCAATGAGTTGGCGCCAGACGTCTGGGAGAATCAAGTGAGATGGGCCCTAGGATGTCTTGCTGATAATAAGGCGGCAGGAGGTGATGGAATCCCAATTGAACTATTCAAAATTCTACAGGATGATGCTGTAAAAGTGTTACTTGCCTTATGCAACACATTTGGGAAACTCAACAATGGCTATTAGACTGGTAAAGGTCAGTCTACATAACAATCCCCAACAAAGGCAGTGCCAAGAAGTGCTCCAATTATCGAACAATTGCATTTATTTCAAATGCCAGCAAGGTAATGCTGAAGATTCTACAAGCTCGACTCCAACAATATATGGACCAGGAAGTACCAGATGTGCAAGCCGGGTTCCGCAGAGAAAGAGACACAAGAGATGAAATTGCCAATATCCGCTGGATAATAGAGAAAGCAAGAGAGTTCCAAAAAACATTTACTTCTGCTTCATAGACTATTCTAAAGCCTTTGACTGTGTGGATCACAACAAAATGTGGCATGTCCTTAAAGAGATGGGAGTACCATATCATCTCATCCTCCTCCTAAAGAATCTGTATGTCCACCAAGAAGACACGGTCAAAACCGAACATGGGACAACAGAATGGTTCAAGAATGGAAAAGAAGTGTGACAAGGTTGTATATTGTCACCTTATTTATTTAACTTATATGCAGAATACATCATGTGTAAGGCTGGACTGGATGAATCCAAAGCCGGAATCAATATTGCTGTAAGGAATATCAACAACCTCAGATACGCCGATGATACTACTCTGATGGCTGAAAGTGAAGAGGAACTAAATGACTTATTGATGAGGGTAAAAGAAGAGAGTACAAATGTTGCCCTGCTGCTCAATGTTAAAAAGACAAAGATCATGGCAAACGGCAACCTCCCTTCTTGGCAAATAGTAATCCTTGGACCCTATATCTCTGCAGAGGATGACTGTAGTCATGGAATTAAAAGACGTTTGCTTCTGGGGAGGAAAGCTATGGCAAGCTTGGACAAGCTAGTAAAAAGTAAAGATATTAAACTATCAACAAAGGTCCACATAGTTTGAACTATGGTATTCCCAGTAGTAACATACGGATTTGAGAGCTGGATTTTACTAATGGAACTATGATGTAATGTTATGAATTTTGAGGTTTGTCTTAATAAAAATAAAGTACCAAAAAAAGAAAGGGAAGAGGAAATCTTTGTGCATATACATTTACATAGTAATGGAGTTACAGCACTAATAGTTTTTTTGCATATACAAATCTACAGAACAATTGAATACTTTTAGATCATATAGTTTTCTATGTTAAGAGGCACGAGATCATTGATAAATTCTATAGTGATGACTGAGGTGTGTTCTTAAAGAAATTGAGGAAGAGAACCCACAAGGAGTTAATGATATATATTTGTTTGAAAACAGTTTAGGTTTCTGGCACTACTGTAATTTGGGAGGCATAAAGAATTATCTGAATTAACTGAACGTTTGATAAATTCCATTATGGCTGAGATGTTTTCTTAAAGAAATTGAGCAAGAGAGCCCACAAGAAATTAATGGTATACAATTGGTTTGAAACCAGATTAGGTTTTTGATTGGATGAGTTGAGTTGCTATAGCAATAACAAAAAGAAAGGCGCCTCCTTTGAAAAAGCTGAGTTTGACAGTGAAACACGTGTCATGTATTATGACTGTTTGATAAGAGATGTTAGAGCAAGTTCGTCTATGCAGTTAAAATGGATACTTTGACATAACTACGCTCCAAGTACAGTACACTGGTTACAGGTGTCTTTTGGAGCCTTTAAAATGACATAATAGTATTAATGTCTGCACACAAGATAAAACAAGTTGCTATTATGAGCCTAGATAGCTGTGATTCAGCTTTTGTTCATATTTCAAGGAGATGGGTAAAAAATCCTCCTGGTCACAGTCAAGACATTGAGCACTTGTAATATTTGATCATCAAGGAAAACTTTGGTTTAAAAGAATTTGTGGAAAAGGTAAATATTTATTACAAGGGTAAATTCAAATATAATTTTTCTTTCGTTATCAGAGATTGTTTGTTTTAAAGAGGCAGTTGTGTGATTTCTGCCTCAATTATAGATGTTTATATCTGCTCTTTAGTTTTTGGCAAGTTTGATATATATGGCAGTCAGACTTTTAACCCATTTTGAAACCAGAGTTTATTAGAGATTTCAGAAGATCAGTATATCATTCCAAACAGATGGACTGGTGGAGAGATTTAACCAAATAATAAAGGGAATGATAAGGAAAGTGGTGGTTTGCAGTTGAAAAAAAAAATTGGGACATGTTATTATCTTGTCTTCTACTTGCAGATTGAGTGTGCCCAAGTGGCACTTATTTTTTCAGGAAAACAAAGGATCTTTCCTGTTTTGGTGTCAAAACAGTCAGTAGCAGCGCGGCGACGGGCCACTAGATGGCGATGTAAACATTTTACACAATTTTTAAACCATTATCCTAACCCTAACCCTAATTCTTTAAAAGAGAGTTAAATTTCAGAAGATCTTCAGTAAAATCAGCAGTAAAATCTTGGCAGCGCCATATAGCAGCCGCTTGTTGCCACTGCTAGCGGCCACCCTACAGGAAAGGTCCAAAACAGATACTTTTGTCATTTTTAAAACCTACTATTTTAAACACTTCATAGTACATTTAGTGTCCCTTTATGAATAATAAAATAATGATAATAAAATAATTCAAACATATAAAACTAAAAAAAGTATGTTTAAAAAGGCAATATAATTCAATAGCCATTCACTTGATAAGACATTTTTTTTTATTAAACTTTTACTGTGCATTGAAGAAAAAAAAATTCCTTTTTTTTTTTTTAAATCATGCCCCAAGGCTGTATAAGCTGCAGATCTCTCCACCCTTTGAATAATGTATTGTCTCTGGAGTGGAAGCAGCCCAGGGTGAGGTACCAAATAGAAAACCTTTTAAAACCCTCTGTAAAATACACATTAGTAGCAGACACAGTAGTATCACGTGAAATGTTGTGCACAAATGCTCTTCATGCAGCCCTATTAAGTTAGAAGCCAGTAATTGCAACGTGAGACCCACAAAGATTGCGGTCTAGTTACCTAGCTATTAAATTAGAACGGGCTGCGAGTTACAGGCCTGAGACAAAAAAATTCGTAAACAATTTGTCGACCGTTGGATGTGCGGCCTTGAACGTGATCAATTAGTCAAACCCGTAGTTATGTGTTTAGATGGAGCCAATGGAAACAGAGATTGTTATTATTGTGTCACAGAAAAATGGAGGTTGGATTTCAAAGTCTTAAGGTGTTCAATTACGAGTTACGACCAGACCCGCATTTCAGTTATAATGCAATATTGATAAAGCAGTAAATATGATATTCTATTACATACGAGTTAAAGTATATGTTTTAACACATTGATTGCCGGGATCGATATAACACGTAAATCAAACATGAAATAAAGTATTTTTCTGGGCCGATTAGCGGGCTTGAGAATGTTGTGCTATTAATTCTAAGACCTAACATCACTTTCCCTATTCGTAAACGTACAGTAGTGTGTGTATATGTGCATTTAAAGTGCTACGGATTGGACTTTACCCCCCTTGCGAGTCCTCTCTAGTGCTTCTTGGCCACTTTTGTGTGTTACGGGGTTGAAGACAAGTGAAATTGTTGCAATTTAATAGCATTATTGGAATTGTAGCAGTTACGGGCTTGAGAGTAAAAAGATTTTGTGTCCGCAAAGTTTCATATTCCATGTCCTGTAGGTTTTTTCGCTCCAAACCCGCAGATCGGCAGCGGATTGATTTACAGGACTAATTTAATAGCTGTAAGTCTTACTGGCTACATTACGAGCTACGGTTTTACACGTAGGGGGAATTTAATAGGGCTGATGGTCTCCGTCTGCTATCATACTGCAAATACAGCATGCCTATTTGAAGTGGGAGCCGCCCAGAGGGGAATGCTCTGAAAAGTCAAAACGTCATTCAGGGGTGGAAAGATAAGGAGCTTATAGTGCCTGTAAGCTTGATTTAAAAAAAATGAAATAATTGGTGGCACGTCCTGTCATCAGCGCGTCAACAAATGCGTGCACCGACTACAGTGCGACCGACAATAGCGTGGCCGACAACTGCGCGTCGGACTGCAGGTAAGGTGGCCTTAGGGGTGTTAGGGTTAGAGGTTTTAGGGTTAGGGTTAGACTTAGAGGTCTTAGGGTTAGAGGTCTTAGGGTAAGGTTTAGGGGTCTTAGGGTTAGGCTTAGGGGGGTCCAGGGCGTTAGGGTAGCCGGCAGTGGCGGCTAATGAACTTTCAGGTTGGAGGGGAGCCAGAGCAAGACTTGGCTCCTCCCCTTACACAGACCTCACCCATTTTAAAACTCCTCCCCTGTTGTCATATTGACCTATATATGCCCCACCCAATGACCTTATACTTGCCCCGACCATTGAAATAGACCCCACCCACTGTTTTTTTAATACTGTTTAAAAATGCTAGAATCTTGGGATTCAGGCAAATAATAACATTTCTCTTCTGCATGAATGTAATGACACTCACCAACAGTTGACTCTCCATCTCGGGGTGTCTTCAAGTGTAGTAGTCCAAAATAGTCTGCAGCCGCAGAGTGTTTGGATCTTGGCGTGATATAAAACAAGCAATCAAATCCGTGCAAGACCCCAATCGTACTTAAAAACACTTATGAAACCAAGCGAGACTAGGCCCCAACCATACCTAAAAAATCCATATTATAGAAAGTAGGACTATATAGGCCACAACCGAACCTTAAAAACCTACATTATACAAAGCAGGACTATATAGGCCCAAACCATATCTAAAAAAACATAAAATACCAAGCAGGACTAAATGGGGCACAACCGGACCTTAAAAACACACATTACACAAATCAGGACTATATAGGCCTAAACCATACCTAAAAAAAACATAACATACCAAGCGGGACTATATAGGCCCAAACGGGACCTTAAAACCCACATTACACCAAGCGGGACCATATGGGCCCCAACCGGACGTTAAAAACCCACATTACACCAAGAGGGATCATATAGGCCCCAACCTGACCTTAAAAGCCCCACATTACACCAAGCGGGACCATATAGGCCCCAATTGTACCTTTAAAACCTAAAAATACCAAGCGGGACTACATAGGCCCAAACCAGACCTTTAAAACCTTAAAATACCAAGCGGGACCATATAGGCCCCAACCGGACCTTTAAAACCTTAAAAATACCAAGCGGGACCATATAGGCCCCAACCGGACCTTAAAAACCCACATTACACCAAGCGGGATCATATAAGCTCCAACCTCACCTTAAAACCCACATTACACCAAGCAGGACTACATAGGCCCAAACCAGACCTTTAAATACCAAAGAGGGACAATATAGGCCCCAACCGGACCTTTAAAACCTTAAAATAGCAAGCGGGACTATATAGGCCCAAACCGGACCTTAAAAACCCACATTACAGGGGGGGCGTGGCTACCGGGCATACTGAGCAGTTGTGCCAAGAAGGAGCTCTGCCAAAAAGAGCTCTTAAAAGACTAATTTTGGGCGAAATACAAACTCAACCTACCCCTACACGATCTCTAATCCATCTGCTCTTATAGAGGAGCAGTTTGATATGCCACAAGCGGGGGTTTGGGCACGAACCCGGGAGCTACGAGGCTTCAGGCCTACAAGGGCCTAGGAAGCCGCCACAACATCAGATGCAGCACTCAGTCGACCCCCGATCCAGAGTGCTCGGGCTAAGGAAGAGCAGGAAGGCGCTAGCAGATAGGGTGTTTCGGTCCTACTCCGACCACAGCAACAAGCAGACTGCCAGAGGAGGTGGAGTGATGGGGTGAGGCGGCGGGAGCTGCCCCCCGCGGTCCGGAGGGGACCGGGACACTGCACTGACCCCTACGTGCCTGAAGTGGCGTGGAGGCCCAGTGCCCGGCTGGGGAGTCCCTGGGCAAGGTAGGAGCGGAGAGACAGAAGGGGAGGCAGGCAAAGACGTGGCAAAAACTCGGCGGAGCCGCCATTTTGGGGCGCTGGCCCAGGCAATACCAGTGGCAGTCCTTTCATCAGCATAGGGAGGGCAATATAGTCTCCTAGCCTGGTAACAGACACCCCTGCAAGCACCATATTGCTGTGCCCCTTCTTGCCTAGGAAGGGGGAGAAAAGGCATATAGACCCAGCATAAGGGTATCAAGGCAAGTGTGCCCTCCCTACCCTGCCCCCCTTAAGTAGACTGTGCAAGGGTTAACTGGAGTGGGAGTCTCAATGGGATCAACTCTCTTACCCTTGCTCCTCTATGAAAGAACCTGCTGTTACCTCTGAAGCCCCAAATAATATGGAAATCAGGGACCTGAACTGGGGCTCTCCTATCCCACATTGCTTGTGATCTCCCTGTATATAAGGGGCCCCTGTCTCCACATTGCAACTGAGATAGCGTCCGCATGCACTGTTGAATACTATCTTTATATTTATTGAAGAGAATATGCAGGATTGCTGACTCCATAAGTGCCTGTGAGATTATTGTGTAAGTGCTTTCTGTGAATATAGCAGATACATGGACTGTGTTGAACTGTCTGCATATCTATTTCTACACTGCCGCCTGGTGGCCACTTGGAATACTGCAGCAAGACTTTGACTATATGTGAATAACAAGCAGCAGAATGCAGCACTCTCATCGATTGTAGAGCTGGTATACAAACCGACGCATGCTACATGCAGAGTTCAACATTATCTTGCCTTACCCCAAACAGCACCTGAGAAGCTACGATCATCAAGTCTGTCCCTATAAGCTGCTACAGTACCCCTGGAATTTTATGGCAATCCTGACTCTCTTCGCCATATAGAGATCGCTCAAGGAGTTCCTGACAACTGCTGGACTTGACTTAGGGACACGCCCCTATCATGGACTAAGAGCTAAATGGGGACATAATCCAGCAATACAACTAGCAGACATCTTAATTACATCTATGGAGTGGCATACCTCCCCTAACGGAGGCAGTAGATTATCAAGCCCAGCATTCACCGCATCAGCCCTTCGCATCCTCCCTATTGATTTAACAGCGGGAATCTTGCTGACACTTTCAAACTCACTGCCAAGATGCCGAAACCCAAGCGGGCTACCCCTGCCAAGGGTATACAGGATCACTTTCCACCGAGACCGACTCAGCGCCCTCCCTTGGCAGACTCTCTCTCTGAACGCTCCAAAGACTCAGACCAGGAAGGGCGGCCCAAGAAGCCCACCAGCGACTAGACCTATCAGCCAAGTCAGTGGCTACGATTTAAAGACTCTTAGCAAAGGCGATTGACCCCCTACGACAGGATCCGAGGGAACTGGGACAGCGCACCCAGCTCCTGGAAGAGATGACGGAGGCTCAGGAAAAGGAAAGGACATCGATAGTTCAAAACACATTCCAGGTTTCAGAACTCACAGATAAGATTGAGGATCTAGAAAACCGCTCTCGCTGCCACAACATTCGCATCTCCGGCATCCCGAGAGCCATACAAGATCTAACTCAATACCTGAGAGACACTATTGCTGCAATTCCCCCTAATCAGGCTGAAAGCATGTGGGAAATTGAGCGAGCTCATAGAGCTTTAGGAGGCACGAGGAGCCCGGATGCTCCGAAAGATGTCATTGTCAGATTTCTGAGGCAGCAAGCTAGAGACACTCTACTCTCGGCTACAAGGAAGCTACATACTGTTAAGGGCCCGGACAACTCCCCTTTGCAGATCTACGCCGACCTGTCTCCTGACACCCTTAACAAACGGAGGCTAATGAAACTTGCTCTTACAATTCTGCTCCACCACAAAATTCAGTAGCGATGGAACTTTCCATTTGCCCTGTCCTTCAACTTCAAGGGCACAACTTACACTACACGCACACTGGAAGGCTGCTTATCGGCGCTGAATCGCTTGCATCTTTACTCTGGGGAAATGCAGGAAACACGGCAAGAGCAATCTCAACCACCTATCCCTAAGAGGCAGTGGACGCTGGTGGCAGCCCAAGTCCACAGTAAACAAGTCTCTCCACAGGGGGGAATGAAACTTCTCCTGGACAGTGCAAGTGGTCAATGTGCTGGACACAAGGCCTGCACAGGGGATGCTAGTCAACTGGTCGACCCGAGGACTAGCTCACGTTCGGATTAGATCCTCTTCAGAGTGGACTTTCATAACATATCTTTCATTGCCACATAGAATGTTAGATGCAAACCTGTTTTTGCCTTAAGTTTTGATTCAAGAGTTTGTGTAGTTTAAGATATAAGTTTATCATTGATCGTACAGATTGCTGGATTGTTTCCCCACCTTATGTGGACGATTTCTTCTCTTTGCTTAGAGTCTTGGAGGAAGAACACTAGTGAAAATTGATTGTTACTTCATGTTCTTAGTTCAACAACTTCGTAGTTGTAGCCTTAGAGAACTGCTAACTGCTAACTTGATACTGTTTATCTGCTTATTTAACTGTTTTTACCTCATTGGCCTAGAGCTAACCCTCCCCTTTTTCACACTTAAATCTCTGTTTAACGCCAGGACGACTACCCAGTCAATTGCAGACCGACTCCCTTGGCAGAGGTTGGCTTTCCGGGCTCCCTTCCGCCTTGCTCCCCATGGGGCCAGCTATCAGGTAACGACACACACAGCTAGGGTCTTACCCCTATCTTTAAATGGCTACCTCTAAGTATACTTTGATAACCCATAATGTGAAGGGATTCGACTCCCCCTTTAAAAGGAGGAAAGCCTTCACATTTTATAAAAAACACAAACCCGCAGTTATATTCATGCAGGAAACCCACTTCTCCCAGGACAATAAGCCTACATTTTTGCACAAGGAATACCCCACCTATTTTCTGGCCACTCTCCGCACTAAGAGAGCAGGGTGTGCAATTCTTCTACATAAAAACTTTCCTTTCCAGGTAGAGAATACAAAGATAGATGGGGAGGGTAACTATGTTATGGTGACTGGCACTATTGGGGGGGTTAGGCCTACATTGGTCTCCCTATACTCTCCTACAACTTCTCCTTATGCAGTCTTAACCTCTTTATTGAAGAGAATTGAATCTCAAGACCTGGGAAAACTGATACTTGGGGGGACCTAAATCTTACTTTAGACCTGATCCTGGACAGATCGGGGACACCCTCTAGTTATAGATTCACCAACAAAATAAAACGGATTAAGCTCTTGCTCAACAGATTGGGATTGGTTGATGCCTGGAGGAAGCTCCACCCAGGGGGTAGAGAATATAAAAAATTTTCTCCAACCCATCTGACTTACTCTCGATCGATACTTTCCTTACTAGTTCCTCTCTATACGACTCGATCTTAAAATCTGAGATTGTCCCCTGCCCCTGGTCGGATCACGCCCTGGTACTTATTGAGTTAGACTTGAGCCCTAATTTACGACCCCCCTACACTTGGAGGATGAATGAGTTCCTATTATCCAACCCAAGTAGTATGGAATCAATAGCCAAAGACATAAATATATTTTTTGAGGCCAATGTCTCTCCTGAGACTGGAGCTGGCTGGCTCTGGGTCGCCCATAAGGCCTATATCAGGGGGACCTGTATTAAGTTGGCCTCCATCCAAAGAAAAATTCTTAGGCAAAAGGAGACAGACCTAACAGCGACATTAAAGAGACTAGAGGGATCAAACCAACAAAATCCCTCCCCTGCGGGACGTAAGCTAATAGATAAAACCAGGTTAGAATTAGACGGCATACTGTCACATCGTACTGAACAGGCGATGAGAAGGACAAAACATTTATATTACTGGAAGGCAAATAAGCAAGACTTTCTTCTAGCTAGAAGGCTTACCAATACATTTTCCCAACATAGAACCACTCAAATTAGGATGACTGGCGGTCAAATTTCATATAGTCCTAATGACATTCAAAAGGCATTTCAAAATTTTTATCAACAAATATACTCCTCCCAATCTCAATGCAGTGGGTCAGATATACACTCTTTTCTTAGCACACAGAACCTTCCCGTAATATCAGACTGTCATTTGGCTGACTTGAATGCAGAGGTTTCCCAAGAGGAAGTTAAATCTACTATCCAAGGTCTTAAATTAGGCAAATCCCCAGGGCCAGATGGCTTCACGAACCTGTATTACAAAAAATTTGAACCCCTGCTTACCCCCTATTTAACGCTCCTTTTCAATGCAATATTAAATGGGGAATCCATGACCCTGAACTAAAACATGCTGACCTAGTCGTTTTCCTAAAGAGGGTAGGGATAACTATCGTCCTATCTCGCTGATTAATGGAGATGTCAAGATCTTAGCCAACATTATGGCCAATCGTATATCTAAATTTTTGCCAGACTTAATTCATAAGGACCAGTCAGGGTTTATTCCTTTCAGAGAAGCAGGGGACAATGTTAGGAGGGTCTTAAATTCTCAGTATATAGCACATAAATCTCACACTCCAATGTGTCTTCTAGCTCTGGATATTGAGAAGGCTTTTGATACGGTTGAATGGCAAAATACTTGACAAGTTTGGATTTAGGGGACGCTTCATTAACTTACTAAGGAGTTACTATAACTCCCCAACAGCAAACTTGAAGCTGCCAGGAGAGCACAGGGCAAATATTCAAATTCAAAGAGGGACCAGGCAAGGGTACCCCTTACCAAAAGGGTTCTGGGCTCACTGTACAACACCTTTCTTAATTCCACAAGCGACCAGAAACCCAGATATTTTGTACAGTGGGAGAGGGATCTTGGGGTGGAGTGGGACTGGGTTAAATGGACAGAATCCTGTTCCAATCTCTCTAGAGACTCTCTAAATTTGGCTTTATTAGAGACGTCCATCAAAGTTTTACATAGAGTTTACTGTACACCCGACAAACTACAGAAATTTAAGCCGTTAGAAAGCAATAAATTCTTTAGGGGATGCCAAAACATAGGGGATCATATACATACATGGTGGTCATGTCCATCCACCCAGAAAATATGGGGGCAATTAGCCCAATTAGCCTCCACACTTTTTCACAAGGCAGTTGCGCCCTCGATGGAATCTTGCCTACTGGGGATTCATGTTACGGATTTATCTCAAACTCAGAATAAACTATACCAATTAATGGCGTTAGCTACTGAGACACACATAGCCAGGAGCTGGAAGAAAGAGCCTCTTAACTTTAAGGAGGTGATTAGAAATATCAATCACCTACTTATTAATGAGCGATTAACTTATATTATTCTGGACAACATTCCCCAATTTCAGGCACTCTTACCAAGGACGCAACATCATCCACAGCCGTGTACCACATACACATTCGCCGCCATTTTACAACACTAACACAGGCTGCACATTGGCTCTTACAGACATGGGCTGCACATTGGCTCTTATAGGCACAGGCTGCACATTGGCTCTCACATGCACAGGATGAACATTAGCTCTTACAGGCAAAGGCTGAAAATTGTCTCTTACAGACACAGGCTCTGGACAACATTCCCCAATTTCAGGCAATCTGGGAACCCTGGTTAGCATCTTCATTTAGCATCCCTTTAGTATAACATCATATAATATAATACAATATCTACACTTTGGCAAAGGAGATCCGATGGAGGAGCCGGAAGCGCGCGCGGGGGGGGGGGGCAGAAATCTTTCAGCTGTGCGGTAGAGGTGAATGTAAGTTGTACTGGGATGTCTTTAACGAGGTATGTGTTGAGCACTATTAGGGGCGGATATTCTAGATTAGCTCTATACTTTATGCGAAGATAGCAGTATAATGGTTTAGCTAACTAATTTAATATTTATTGTATTCTCTTTTTAATTTGTGATCATTAGATGTTTTACCTTGTGTTGTTGTTCTCTCTTTCTATTTCCTTATTTTTTATTTTTATTATTTCTTCTCTTTCAGTTATGTTGTTTAAATTGAAATGTTTACTATGATTCACGCAACCTTAATAACTAAAAAAGGAAAAATGGAAGGCCTAGTCAGTTTATGATGGGAAAATGTTATACTGTGAATATTTGCATATCTTAACTGACTAAATACAGTTGTGTTAAATGTTTTATTGTTAATTGCCTTCTAATAAAAGATTATTTTCGAAAAAAAAAAAAAAAACACATTACATCAAGCGGGACCATATAGACCCCCAACCTGTCCTTAAAAAACAACATTACACCAAGCGGGACCATATAGGTCCCAATCGTACCTTTAAAACCTTAAAATACTAAGCGGGACTACATAGGCCCAAACTAGACCTTTAAAACCTAAAAATAGCAAAGCGGGACCATATAGGCCCCAACCGGACCTTAAAAACTAACATTACACCAAGCAGAACATATAGGCCCCAACCGGACCTTAAAAACCCATATTACAACAACTGGGACCATAAAGGCCCCAACCTGACCTTAAAAACCCACATTACACCAAGCAGGACCATATAGGCCTTAATCGTACCTTTAAAACCTTAAAATACCAAGCAGGACCATATAGGCTCCAACGGGACCTTAAAAACTCACATTACACCAAACAAGACTATTTAGGCCCCAAACGAACCTTAAAAACCCACATTACACAAGCGGGACCATATAGGCCCCAACCGGACCTTAAAAACCCACATTACACCAAGCGGGACCATATAGGCCCCAATCGTACCTTAAAAACCCACATAACACTAAGCGGGACCATATAGGCCCCAACCGGACCTTTAAAACCCACATTACACCAATCAAGACCATATAGGCCCAAACCGGACCTTAAAAACCCTAAAATACCAAAGTGAGACCATATAGGCTCCAACTGGACCTTTAAAACCTTGAAATACCAAGCGGGACTATATAGGCCCAAACCTGACCTTTAAAACCCACATTACACTAATCGGGACCATATAGGCCCCAAGCGGACCTTAAAAACATTAAACCACATTAAACCAAGCGGGACTATATAGGCCCCAACCGGACCTTTAAAACCCACATTACACCAATCGGGACCATATAGGCCCCAACCGGACCTTAAAAACCCACATAACACCAAGCGGGACCATAAAGGCCCCAACCGGACCTTTAAAACCCACATTACACCAATCAAGACCATATAGGCCCAAACCGGACCTTAAAAAACCCATATTACAACAACTGGGACCATAAAGGCCCCAACCTGACCTTAAAAACCCACATTACACCAAGCAGGACCATATAGGCCTTAATCGTACCTTTAAAACCTTAAAATACCAAGCAGGACCATATAGGCTCCAACGGGACCTTAAAAACTCACATTACACCAAATGGGACTATTTAGGCCCCAAATGAACCTTAAAAACCCACATTACACAAGCGGGACCATATAGGCCCCAACCGGACCTTAAAAACCCACATTACACCAAGCGGGACCATATAGGCCCCAATCGTACCTTAAAAACCCACATAACACTAAGCGGGACCATATAGGCCCCAACCGGACCTTTAAAACCCACATTACACCAATCAAGACCATATAGGCCCAAACCGGACCTTAAAAACCCTAAAATACCAAAGCGAGACCATATAGGCTCCAACTGGACCTTTAAAACCTTGAAATACCAAGCAGGACTATATAGGCCCAAACCTGACCTTTAAAACCCACATTACACTAATCGGGACCATATAGGCCCCAAGCGGACCTTAAAAACATTAAACCACATTAAACCAAGCGGGACTATATAGGCCCCAACCGGACCTTTAAAACCCACATTACACCAATCGGGACCATATAGGCCCCAACCGGACCTTAAAAACCCACATAACACCAAGCTGGACCATAAAGGCCCCAACCGGACCTTTAAAACCCAAATTACACCAATCAAGACCATATAGGCCCAAACCGGACCTTAATAACCCATATTACACCAAGCGGGACCATTGGAAGCCCGTCTCCCCCCCCCCCCCCCCTACTTTACCTTTGGCGCTCATCACGGGACTCACAATGAGTGCCTTTGGTGCTCATCATGGGCCTCGCAACAAGCGCCTTTGGAGCTCATTGCGAGCCTCTCCCCCCCTCTACCTCCCCCCCTCTACTTTACTGGCCTTATGATGAGCGCCTTCTGCGCTCCTCACGGGCCTCGCAATGAGCGCCTTCGGTGCTCATGATGGGCCTTGCTCATTGGGAGCCTCTCCCCACTTCCTATGTGTCTCATCCACCCCGTCTCTCCCCCATCTCCCTCCCCTGTGTCTCTTCCCCCTCTCTGTGTCTCTCCCCCATATCCCTCCCCTGTGCCTCCTCCCTTCCCCGTGTCTCTCCCCCATATCGA
This sequence comes from Discoglossus pictus, assembly GCA_027410445.1. NCBI lineage: Eukaryota > Metazoa > Chordata > Amphibia > Anura > Alytidae > Discoglossus > Discoglossus pictus. Next base: position 27,038,029 of record CM050164.1, read on the forward strand.
GCCTCTCCCCCCCTCTACCGCCCCCCCCATACTTTACTGGCCTTGCGATGAGCGCTCATCTCGCGCCTCTCTCATTGCGAACCTCTTCTCCCTTCCTCTGTGTCTCGTCCCCCCTCTCTCCCCTGCTCTGTGTCTTATACCCCCGTCTCTCCCCCTCCTCTCCCCCTCCTCTGTCTCATCCCCCCGTCTCTCCCCCATATCCCCCCCTGTGTCTCTTCCCCCCTCTGTTTCTGTCCCCCCATATCTCCCTCCCCGGTGTCTCTTCCCCCCCTCTGTGTGTCTCTCCATCGCCCTCCCCTGTGTCTCTCCCCCCTCTGTGTCTCTCCCCCCATATCTCCCTCCCCTGTGTCTCTTCCCCGCTCTGTGTTTCTCCCCATCTCCCTCCCCTGTGTCTCTCCCCCCCTCTGTGTCTCTCCCCCATCTTCTACCCTGTGTCTCTTCCCCCTCTGTGTCTTTCCCCCCATCTCCCTACACTGTGTATCTTCCCCCTCTGTGTCTCTCTCCCCATCTCCCCCCATCTCTGTGTCTCTCTCCCCCATCTCCCTGTTGTCAGCATGCAATTGTCCTCCGCGCAAAGGATAGGGTGCCAAAATAACTTTAAATGCACAGTAAAAAAATAATACAGGTTTTTGTTCTTATCAGAACATGTTATAAGGAAACTAAAGTGTCCCTTTAAAGAACTGAGTCTGATGATAGCGAGACGTACTCACCTTCCCAGCTCCCTGTGCAGAATGAGAGTGATCACAAGGCAGTGAATTCATTTATATTCCCAGCTCAAGTGGGCAGAGGAGAAATGAAACTGAAACTTACAAGACAATAGGAGGAACATAGAACTGAGTCACACTGGTAACTGATTATTTAGCTTTATAAGTACCAAAGATGTGGGTGTCAATAGGATGGCAACATGGACATCTGCACCCCACTCACCTAGAATTAAAGGACAACTATAATCACATTGAAAAATACATTTTTTAACTTGAATTGATAATGTCCAAAATATTTAGCAAGTGTCCATCTAAACTTGGTGTTATTAACAATTGTTTACAAGCTCTGCTTTCAGTCACTCAAACCTTCCAAGCTGTCCCTGCAAAGGTCTACCCCCAGCAGCTCATGCAAACTTTTGGTACTAGGTCTACTAGCCACTTACAGACTGTTTCTCAACAGCAATTTTTTTACATGCTTCTGAGAGCAAAGCGAGGGCCGCAGTTGCTGGCAAGGAGCACCAAAGGCGCTCCTTGCGCTGGTGGAGATGAGCTCCATAGGAGCTCATCCCTACGACCCCCTAAGACTTTCGGACCGTAAATGCGGACACTCGCAAAGCAAGGGGCCGCATTTGCAGAGGTGGAGGCTCTACGGCGCCTCACACGCGGTTACAAACACCCACACAAGCGGCACTATACCAAAATACATCTAACACGCAATCACTATGGACTATACAGACTTACACAAAAAATACGAACCGCCGGACTTAGAACGAAAAATTTACGAACTTAGCATAAAAAAATATGAGACGCGGGACTTATGACCTTAATGACCTTAACGCCCGAAAACATTAAAAAAAAAAAAAAAACACACAAAAATACATAAAAAGCTTACCCACAGCAAGGGGGGGGGGGGGGGGGTGGCACTCAGGACCTCTGCAAGTGAAGTTACACCTCAATTTAAGTCCAAATTTACGAGTTTAGACACCCGAAAATCCTCTAAGCAAAAGAAAAAATGGCCGCCGAAAAAACGAAAACGAGGTTACAGGACCCTAAAGACGCAAAACACCACCAGACACATACGGATTTTCAAAAAGGCCGTACGAGGTACAAGATACACTCTTACCAAGGACGCAACATCATCCACAGCCGTGTACCACATACACATTCGCCGCCATTTTACAACACTAACACAGGCTGCACATTGGCTCTTACAGACATGGGCTGCACATTGGCTCTTATAGGCACAGGCTGCACATTGGCTCTCACATGCACAGGATGAACATTAGCTCTTACAGGCAAAGGCTGAAAATTGTCTCTTACAGACACAGGCTACCGTTTGACACTTACAGGTAGAGGCTGCACATGGGTACTTACAGTCAGAGGCTGCACATGGGCTTTTACAGACATAGGCGGCACATGGGCTCTTACAGATACAGGATGCACATTGCCTCTTACAGGCACAGGCTGCACATTGGCTCTTACAGACACAGGCTACACATTGGCTCTTACAGATACAGAATGGCTTTTGCACAGGCTGAACTTGAATCTTGCAGACATAGGCCCCACTTCCACATGGGGTCACGGGGGGGGGGGGGGGGCACAGGGGACATGTTTCAACATGTAGCATTTTATCTAATAAAGGATGGCAGGATTATCATAAATGATGGTAAGATAGTGGACTATTAAAGCCTACCAACCTAGGCTCCATGTGACTTTGGGGGTACTACTACACAATTTCCACACATACAACAGGAGCCAGGTAGTCAAGGTCTTAGTGGAGCTTTTTATCGGATGCTTTACAAGGTTTAGTGTAGTATTGGCAATTCAATCCTACCAGGGCCTCCAGTTGTCCAGGATGTCAGTGTCTTCCTGCATAAGCACAGGGGAATCAATCCAAATGAAAGAAACATAATATGTGTTAAAGCAGATAGACCCTGAATACACAAGCATCGAGATCCAAAAATCCTGGACTGTTGGCAGCTCTCATTGCACCAAGTTGCCCACCATTGATCTAATGAGATTTCCACATAGTGTATGCTAACTATGTAATATTAAAAAATAATTTAGCAATCTACAACGTACCTTAGAGACCATCCCAGAATACGATCGTGCCTTCAAATTATATTAGCTTTCTCAGCCTATGAAACACCACTATTTTTGCATTTTGGAATATGTTTTATAGCATCGGCCTTCTCACTCATTTTTTATTGATTTCCCATTGGGAGAATTAAATTGGGCATCCAGATATTGTAAGTTTGAGAGTATTCAATCTAGTGTCGGTGTTTTGGGAAAGCTCTACGTACGTTTGATTTGAAGCTCAAAACCAGGGGCCTCCATTGTCTTACAATGTGTTAAAATTGTTTTTGCCTTGTACTTAACCCACATATAGTGCTACGGAATATGTTGGCGCGGTACAAATAAAAGATAATAATAATTATTATAATCCAGAGTACTTAATACTATCTAAAATCCAGATGGTGGTATTTCTTTGAAGGCATCCTCTTGTACAGCTCTCAATATTTATACATTTTTGAGAGCAAAGCTGGTATTTCACATTAAGTGCTTCTGTAAAACTATGAGGGTTTCATGTACTTGTGCCCTCGGTATTCTTTCTTGTAAGGCCCGTGGAGGACGATATTATTTCACAATTAGTTTTCCTTAACATGTTTTTTTTTACATGAAAGAGAAACTTCTCTGGTTCGGTGAATATAGAGGAAATGAAACTAAACCTTACAGGATATGAAAAACATTGGGGCTGGACAGATTTCTGAGCTGCTCAGGTAACAAAGTAAAAAAAGCCAGTGTGTGTGGGATTGTGGGATTTAAAGGGATAATGTCATGCCAACAGGAAGTGAGTTTAATATTAAAGAGCAGTAAGAATTGCTACATATTGTATTACTTTTTGGACCTTTCCTGTTGGGCGGCCGCTAGCAGTGACAGCAAGCGCATGCTAGATGGCGCTGTCGAAATTTTACTGCTGATTTCCTCTGAAATGTAACTCAATTTCATAGCATTAAGGTTAGGGTAAGGATTAGGATAACAGTTTAAGGTTAGAAATGATGTAAAAAGTCCACAGGGCCATCTAGTGGCTCCTCGATGCACTTTTGTCAACACTGCTCCCAGCCACCCAACAGGAAAGATCCTACTTATTTATATACAGATATAAAAAATACATTTATTCAAAAGAAAGTTATAATATTTAGTATTTTAACCATTAGTGTAAGGCGAAAAAGGTCTCTCTTAACCTGACTGCTTGCAAGTCATAGTACAAATTATATATACAAAATACATACAACAACTCATTATTTCCTTCTCAATTATTTATTATAGTAGTGTTAATTCCTTTATATTATTCCCAATAAAGTGCGTGCATTCATATCAGATTCATAAACTCCAGCGCATAGGAAGACGTGTCCATTACTATAATATCGGGCCAGATTTATCACACGATAAGGATCATGTCATGCCAATAATAAAGGGAAAAATTCAATCATACTTCATACTTTAGTTTATTGGCAATACAATATTTTATTAAAACCTGCCCTTTTTAGAACCGCACAGTTAGTTTAGAGAGAAGGAGAATGAGAGAAAGAGAAAAGGGAGGGGAGAGAGAGAGAGTGAGAAGGAGAGGGAAAGAGAGAAAGAGAAGGATAGAGAATGAAAAGGAAGGGGGGAGAGAGAGAGGGACGGAGGGAGGGAGAGAGAAGGAAAGAGAGAGAGAGAAGGAGGGAGAGAGAGAATGAGGGAGAGAGGAGGGAGAGCATGAGAGGAGGAGGGCGAGAGAGAGAACAAGGGAGGGAGAGAGAAGAAGGGAGAGAGAGATAGAATGAGGGAGATAGAGAGAGAGGGCGCACAGAGAGAGACAGAACACACAATATTTAATACAATATTTTAATCTATATATATATATATATATATATATATATATACATAGAGAGAGAGAGAGAGATACACACACACACATATATATACAGTGGATATCAAAAGTCTACACACCCCTGTTAAAATGTCAGGTTTCTGTGCTGTAAAAAAATGAGACAAAGATAAATCATTTCAGAACTTTTTCCACCTTTAATGTGACCTATAAACTGTACAACTCAATTGAAAAACAAACTGAAATCTTTTAGATAGAGGGAAGAAAAACTAAAAAATAAATTATTATGGTTGCATAAGTATGCACACCCTTAAACTAATACTTTAGTTGACCAGCCAAAGAGAGTAGACGTGGAAGATTGGAGCTCCCCAGCTTAAGACCCAATAATAGGGGTTTTTACTCTCTAAGAAGCAATTTTACACAGCCAAATATAGCCTTATTTATCCCAGCTCATTAGGCTGATTAAAAAGATACCTGTGGTTTGTGGGTTTATTGAGATCAGCCCGCCACGAGGGAGAGGCCTGTGCGGGAATGCCATCTTTTCCCTGCCTGAATGTAACCCCTCTGCTTGAAAACCAGCTACCGGGGAAGGCTCTCTCCTTGTCTGCCCCTGCGTCGGCGGCGCAGGAGGGATCTACTGCAGCACCGGAGTGTGGCGTTGGTGGGGATAGCGCAATCTCTGGCCTTCTCGGAGAGGACCGAGCGGCCCGGGGGGGCGCCCAGCAAGATGAGCGGTACAGCGGAAGAGACCGCGGAGTGACGGAATCACCAAGGAGGGTGAGTGGGGTAAGGGACACGGATGCCCCGGAGGGGAGGAAAGTCTACCTTGTAGGAGGCCAGGACTCACATCACCATACAGGCATACAGCCTGATAAGCTTCCCGCCCACCCTAAGTGCTCGATACAGGCCCGAACAGCATCTCCCCCCCCCCCCCCCCCCCGCGAGCACGGGACTCTGACAGGCAGCTTGTGCCGCATTGGCCTGCACGCAACATACCTTCCAAAAGCGTCAGAGGATCAGGGCGACGTGGGGGGTAGCAGTAGAGCTGCTAAGAAGCTTTCCCCATATTCCAGCCCAGAGCAGCCATTTTCTTTTTTCTTTCTCCTTCCTATTTGGCGCCAAAAAATACCCCCCAGAAGAAGGGAGGCCATCTTGGATCTCTAAATTGGAGGGGAATACTCCTAGACTTCAATTGCATGTGCCTAATTGGCTTTAAGGCATTTAGCCTTCCATAAAAGACATTTTCAGATCAACTCAACGAAATAAAAATAAAAAATTGAAAAAAAAAAAAAAAAATAAGAAAAAAAAAATAAAAAAGAGGAAAAGAAAAAAAATACAAAAAAAAAGATACGGGCTAAGTGCAAAATGAGATCTATATAAAATGCACACTTAGGAGGCCATATTGGAGCACAGAAGCAGCAGATGGACTTTGGTCTAACAGGCACATGTTTCCGGCGCTACCTAGTGGAGAATCCCACCATGAGGGTGGGCGGGTGGGCGCCCACCCCACTGTTTTTTTTTTGTAAGGGTCTCATTGATGGAATCTAGAAGATAGAGCAACAGGGGGAGCAACAGGCAGAAAGTCTTGAGGCTTTGACAATGCAAGACTAAACAAAGATGAAACTATAAATTGCCCCAACTCGAGCAGCACCTTCCATAACATTTTTCCACAGGCGCTTCCCAGAGCAGGACTCAGTGTTCTTTTTTGGGTGCCACGACAACTAATATCGGGGAGATACCCTTCTGCCAGTGCGGCCGCCTCAGAGACAAGAGAGTCAGGGAGGAAACAGAGCGAAAGATGAAGAAGGCTAAGAGAAGCACATCCTCCAGAGGCATCCCTGAGCATTTCCAAGCAGTGTCCAGTTCGGCAACCAAAGCAGGGGAAAGCTCCCCAGAAAGATCTGAGATGTCTGAGAATGAAGGGGAAAGGCCCAACACCATCACTGACGTGGATTTCTCAGTCTCGGCAATGGCAAAATTTGAACTAATGCTGAAAACTCAACTTGCATTAGCACTAAAGGAGATGAGAGAAGAGATCTGTGCAATAGGACAGAGAACACACTAGCTAGAAAAAAGAACAGAGAGGATTATCTCTACACAAGAGGATGATAAAATTTATATCAGCGCCAACTCAACTCGTATAGAGGCTCTTGAAAATAAATTGGAAGACCTGGAAAATAGATCCAGAAGGCATAACGTACGGTTGAGAGGTGTTCCTAAAAATGTGCAGGATCTCGGACCCTATCTAGAAGCGGTGTTTGCCACCATCCTACCGAATCAAACAGAGGAGGTGCTGCTCATTGAAAGAGCCCACAGGGCGCTTGGAGGTCCAATCAATTCAGAGAAACCTAAGGACATAGTAGTTCGTTTTTTGAGACAGAGCTCCAGAGATCTGCTAATGGCAGCAGCCAGGAAATTGCCTAAAATAGTTGGCCCGGACGGAACACAATTACAATTGTTTATTGACTTAGCTCCATCCACCTTAGCGAAAAGGAGAGAAATGAGACCGGCTCTAGAAATTTTAATAAAGAACAGAATTCAGTATCGCTGGGGATTCCCCTTTAGCCTACAATTTCGCTGGAATGAGCAAACACATTTGGCTCATTCACTGGGCGCGCTCCAAAAAAAGCTTATTCACCTACAACTGCCCCCAGAAGGCTCTAATGTAATGGGCCCGTTGTCTAAGTCGAGGGATAGACCAACTAGAGACTGGATGGATGTTTCTGCCAAGAAAAAGCAAAGGAATGACAGTAACAAGGGACTTAGGGACCGGAGCGATGGAGCAGTAAGAACCGAACAAGGGAATGCTCCAGTAGGGGTTTGACTTTCTCTAAAGATGATTTCCAAGGTTGCAGAGACAATCAGGTTATTCTTTACTAATGGACTTTATTGTAAAGCGCTAGAATTACTATTATAAGATTTAGGTAGGAGTTGGGGTAAGGTTTCCCAAAATATCCACGATATCTGATTCTTATAAGAGAATACTAGTTGCAGTTTACAATACTTGTTGCTCCCTCCAATGTAGTGGGGGTTAGCACTCCAGTCCAGTACTTTTCGACTCGCTCAGTTTTAGGAACGGGTTACATTACGAAAGAGAATTTCCTCATTCTAGGGAAGTATTCTGGGTTTTTTAGTGGCTATTCCCTAGGCACAATAGGTGCAAGATGAAAGGAAACATGAGGAAGAAGAAAGGGGGGGGGGGGGGAGGACCAAGGGTCCGAAAAGTTTTATTTGTATATGTTTGGTCATCATTTTTTCTCTCTTCATACTATACATAACCAGATTGGCGGATGGAGGACTGCGGGGCTTCCTCGCCGGCTTTCCTACTCCTCGGGCGCTGACTCCGAATCCTCTATCCCTAGGGGTAAGTCTCGGCAGACATTAGCTACACACGACACTATAGATTATGGGTGAAGCTGAATACGTTTTTATTACACATAACGTTAAAGGATTTAATTCCCCCACTAAAAGTAACAAGGTGTTTCAATCTTACAGAACATTTAACCCTGCAGTAATTTTTATTCAAGAAACCCACTTTAAGCATCAACAAATCCCGACATTTATGAACAAGAATTTTCCTACGTTCCACACAACAAGTAGCAGTGCCAAAAGGGAAGGGGTGGCAATCCTACTCCACAAAAACTTTCCCTTCACTCTGGACAAAAAAATTACAGATAGACAGGGAAGCTATCTTTTTTTGATGGGAAGGGTACTAGACATCTTGGTCACGCTAGCAGTAATATATGCTCCTACCATCTCTCCTCATAAACATCTCATCAGGGCATTGAAACATTTGTCATTGGCAAAGCAGGGTAGGATCATTCTGGGGGGGACCTTAACTTGGTACTAGATGTCAAAAAGGATAGAACAGGGAAAGACTTGGGAGACAAGTTCGCTAAAAGATTGAAACAAATTAACAGACTGTTAAGAGAGCTCGAGCTAGTGGAGGGAAAGACATTTAGGACACAGGGAATTCACTTTCTATTCCTACCCCCATAAAACATACTCCAGAATCGACTACTTGCTAACCGACCCTACCTTTATACATGACTCTCAAAACGTGGACATAATACCATGTGCCTGATCAGACCATAGTCTGGTTAAGGCAACCATAAACCTAGGATCCATAACTAAACCCCTTTATCAATGGAGATTGAATGAAAGAATACTGACGATCCCAATAGTTAAAAAACGAATAGCCGAGGAACTGGATTTTTTTTTTGAAAGAAATGAGACACCTGGGGTGGGGACCGGCTGGGTCTGGGCAGCTCATAAGGCATACATCCGGGGCATTTGCATGAAAGAGGCATCTAAGTTCAGACGAGAACAGAGAGCCCAGGAAATAAAACTCACAAAGGAATTAGGAAGATTAGAAAAATTAAATCAACAAAACCCTAAAACACAGACTAGGTGAGAAATAGAAAGCGTGAGAGTAGAACTAGATAAGATCTATTCGGAAGGGGCGGAAAAAATTCTTAGGAGAACCCAACACAAATTCTACCTCCAAGCGAACAAACCGGATAGGATGTTAGTGAAAAAATTAAGATCTAAACAAGTTCTCTCGAAAATTTACTGCATAAAGAATAAAGAGAATATTAAAACAGCAGATCCTACCAAAATACAAGAACTTTTCTATAATTTTTACCAAAAACTCTACTCAGCTTCAAGTAAAGAAACCGTATACAGTAGCAGAGCTTGGCTGGATAGATTTGACCTGCCCTGTTTGGAGGAATCGGAGGTAAAATCTCTTAATGCTAGGATCACACAGGAGGAAGTAGGAAAGGGAATCCAGGCAATGAAAATGGGAAAGGCACCGGGCATAGACGGGTTCACGAACATGTACTATAAAACCTTTACAGATATATTAACACCTAGACTAACCAAACTATATAATCATATCCTGGATGGTCAGGAGATCCCTCCCGAAATTAACTTAGCGGAAATTACCCTATTCCCTAAAGAAGGGAAGGACAGCTCAGAAATTAAAAACTATAGACCCATCTCCCTTCTAAATGGGGATATTAAACTACTGGCAAAAATAATCGCGGACAGAATTTCAAAATTTCTCCCAAGGATTATACATAGGGACCAGGTGGGGTTTATCCCCCACAGGCAAGCCAGAGATAATATTAGGAGGGTGGTGAACCTAATACACCACGCTAATAGTACCAAAACCCAGGCCTGCTTGTTAGCACTAGACATCGAAAAGGCCTTTGATTCTTTGGAGTGGCCATACCTTAAAGAGGTCTTAAATAAATTTGGTTTTAAGGGGGGTTTCTTAAACTTAATAAATACATACTATAAAAACCCAGAAGCCCGACTTAAACTTCCGGGCAAATACAACCAGACCATTAAAATAGAGAGGGGAACTAGACAGGGGTGTCCTCTTTCCCCCCTACCGTTTGCCATTGCGATAGAACCTCTCGCTCAGGCGATTAGGACGAACGCGGGAATTAAGGTGCTTAAAATAGGGCAGCAACATTTTAAAATCAACCTATTTGCAGACGACATGTTATGCACAATTACAGACCCTTACAAATCAATCCCATTATTTTTGGACACACTAACAGAATTTGGCCAGAGATCGGGCTTACTTATAAATGTTGAGAAAACAGAAGCATTAGCATTAAACTTAGAGGCCAAAACAAAGGAATTAATAACGGAAAGGTTCAAATTGCAATGGGCTAAAGCCTACATCCAATATCTTGGGATAAAACTCACGCCGTCCACAGATTCCATATATAGGGCTAACTACCCTCCGATCTATAAAAAACTAAGCGAGGATATGCTGAAGTGGACTAGATATCCTATTTCCTGGTTGGGCAGAATTAATGCCTTTAAAATGTCGGTTCTTCTGAAGCTCCTGTACCTGTTCAGGACTTTGCCGGTCCCCATCATTCAGCTTGAACTGAAAGGATTCCAGAGAAAGGTGTCCCATTTCATTTGGAAGGGTAAACCCCCCAGAATTAAAAAGGAATTAATGTTTAAACACAAGGATAAGGGTGGACTGTCATGCCCAGACTTAAAGAAATATTATAGAGCAGCACAGTTAGCTATAAGCCACTCAGGGATCCACCATCCTCTATGGAAGACTATGGAGGATCAAATACTACACCCTAACACCTGGGATACATTGGTGTGGCTAGACAAAGTTCCAGATACAGTAGGAGGGATTAGACACCCGGTTATTTCAACCACAGTGCAAGGCTTGAAATGGGCACTAAAGCATACATCCCTCTTCAAACATCCCTCCCTAATGATGTCTGTCCTTTGCCATCCATGGCTGCCGCAGTGACTAGGTTCAGAAGCTAACTAGTGGTGGAAATCTAGGAAACTGGATAGATTGGGAGCTTGGCTGGGCACTGAGACTCCTATAACTTTTGAATTTTTAAGAGACCATCACAACATCCCCATCAGCCAACATTTCAACTTTTGTAGAATCAAACACCTGGTTAACAAGATATCTAGAACATTGGGGACTCCCAAAATAACCTGACTATCTGTAATATGCCAGAGGGCCCCTTTAACTAAGGGAATTATTGGGGGAATCTATGATATATACAATGAACCACCGGAGGGAACAAGGGACAGATGTATGGAGGAGTGGGAGAAGGATCTGGGTGAACAATGGAATGAGGAGAGATGGGGGGAAGCGTGGAAAAGCATATACAAAGGCTCTCTAAACCAAACACTTTTAGAAACAGCCATTAAAGTTTTGCATAGAACATACTTGACCCCGGAGAGGTTGACAAAATGGAGCAAGACAGGAGGGAGAATGTGTACCAGAGGGTGCCACATTCTAGGAACTTTTAAGCATATGTGGTGGGACTGCCCCAAAGTTTCACAGATGTGGAAAGAAGTGTCAGATCTTGCCTCGGAAACATTGGGAACACGAGTAGGGGGCACAATGGAAACCTGCTTATTAGGAATCCCAGATTTGGGGTTATCCCCTTCTCAAAACAAGCTTCTCCAATATATATACTTAGCCACCAAATCACACATTGCAAAGCAATGGAAGTCAGACACACTTGAACTACAGGCAATAAGGAACAAAATAAATTACATAGCGGTGAACGAACACATGACTCATATATTAGCAGATGCTATTCAGAAGTACAGGGACATATGGGATCCGTGGCTTGTTAACAGGGGCTCGAACAGTGGGAACATAGAAAGAGAGGAAGCCGTGGGAAACAATTAAAGTAACAAAGGGTTGGGTAAACTTAGGCAAAAAAAAAAAAGAATCAAAGAGAAAGAGAAAGCAAGAAGAGGTAGAGGAGGAGGGGAAGGCGATGAGGAGGTCGGGGGAGCCGGCGAGGAACCTGGGCGCAGCAAGGAGGTAAGAAAATAAGCCAACATTAAGAAGGTTATTTGGTCTTCTCCTTCATTCAGATCGATTCAAATGACCAAACTGAGTTAAGTTTTAAGTGTTATTTAAGGTGATTTGGTTAACTGCAAAGGGGATGGAAAAAGGCAAGAAAAGATAAGGGTAAAGTTTAGAGTTCCATTAGGTTCAGACCTTTAGTACAGGAGTTTCTTGAGAAGCTCAATAAAGAAGACCCTAGCCCCTACATAGAGCATCCTACTCTAAGGAAATAAAGAGGATAACATTCCCCTATCTTTAGGCAATATTACACTTCGTTATTTTTCCAGTTAATCTCAACAAGTTGCCCTAGCTCCAAGGGATAGAGTTAGTATGTGTATAGGAGGAAAGGGGGAGGAGAGGTCATAGCTGAGAAGGCCTAATGGGCCCGGGCAATGATATACCAATTGAAACATAGGCCTCACCATCCTAGCCTGCGAGCTAAGGACTACTGTGATAGTTACCGAACAGTCTTTAAAGCGAAAGTTATTAAGGTTTAATGTTTAGAAAACTGAAAAAGGTGTTAAGGAGGTCTCATAACTGGTTAAATTAAAATTTCCACCTATACAAGTTGTAAAATAGCATGATGTTGCCTGATCTGCGTATCATGGCTTACTGATATACTGTGGAATATTTTTTTCCTCCCTTTAGGGGACCAATAAAAAAAGGAATGTGAAAAAAAAAAAAACTAATACTTTATTGAAGCACCTTTTGATTTTATTACAGCACTCAGTCTTTTTAGGTATGAGTCTATCAGCATGGCACATTTTGACTTGGCAAGATTTGCCCACTCTTCTTTGTAAAAACACTCCAAATCTGTCAGATTGCGAGGGCATCTCCTGTGCACAACCCTCTTGAGATCACCCCACAGATTTTCAATCGGATTCAGGTCTGGGCTCTGGCTGGGCCATTCCAAAACTTTAATCTTCTTCTGGTGAAGCTATTCCTTTGTTGATTTGGATGTATGCTTTGGGTCCTTGTCATGCTGAAAGATGAAGTTCCTCTTCATGTTCAGCTTTCTATCAGAAGCCTGAAGGTTTTGTGCCAATATTGACTGGTATTTGGAACTGTTCATAATTCCCTCTATCTTAACTAAGGCCCCAGTTCCAGCTGAAGAAAAACAGCCCAAAGCATGATGCTGCCACCACCATGCTTCACTGTGAGTATGGTGTTCTTTTGGTGATGTGCAGTGTTGTTTTTGCGCCAAACATATCTTTTGGAATTATGGCCAAAGAGTTCAACCTTGGTTTAATCAGACCATAACACCTTTTCCCACATGCTTTTGGGAGACTTCAGATGTGTTTTTGCAAAATGTAGCCTAGCTTGGATGTTTTTCTTCGTAAGAAAAGGCTTTTATCTTGCCACTCTACCCCATAGCCCAGACATATGAAGAATACAGGATATTGTTGTCACATGTACTACACAGCCAGTACTTGCCAGATATTCCTGTAGCTCCTTTAATGTTGCTGTAGGCCACTTGGTAGCCTCCCAGACCAGTTTTCTTCTCGTCTTTTCATCAATTTTGGAGGGAGCTCTAGTTCTTGGTAATGTCACTGTTGTGCCATATTTTCTCCACTTGATGATGACTGTCTTCACTGTGTTCCATGGTATATCTAATGCCTTGGAAATTCTTTTGTGCCCTTCTCCTGGCTGATACCTTTTAACAATGAGATCCCTCTGATGCTTTGGAAGCTCTCTGTGGACCATGGCATTTGTTGTGGGATGCTACTAAGAAAATTTCAGGAAAGACCAACTAAAGCAGCTGAACTTTATTTGGGGTTAATCAGAGGCACTTTAAATGATGGCAGGTGTATGCTGACTCCTATTTAACACGATTTGGAATGTGATTGCTTAATTCTGAACACAGCTACATCCCCAGCTATAAGAGGGTGTGCAGACTTATGCAACCACATTATTTTTCTTTTTTTCTTTCTTCCCTCCACCTAAAAGATTTCAGTTTGTTTTTCAATTGAGTTGTACAGTTTATAGGTCACATTAAAGGTGGAAAAAGTTCTGAAATGATCTTTGTCTCATTTTTTTTACAGCACAGAAACTTTTAACAGGGATGTGAAGACTTTTTATAGCCACTGTATATATATATATATATATATATATATATATATATATATATATATATATATACCGTATATACTCGAGTATAAGCCACGTTTTTCAGCCCTTTTTTTAAGGCTAAAAAGGGCCCCCTCGGCTTATACTCGAGTCACTCCCCCTAGTGTCTCTCTACCCCCCCCCCCCCGTGTCTCTCTACCCCCCTGTGTGTATCTATCCCCCCATGTCTCTCTAAACCCCGTGTCTCTCTAACCCCCTCGTGTCTCTCTAACCCCCCCGTGTCTCTTTACCCCCCTGTGTCTCTTTCCCTCCCCCCTCCTCATCCTCAACCCCCCTCCTCCTCCTCAATACCCTCCTCAACCCCCTCCTCACTTTCTCCCCTCTAAATACCTCCCCTTCACTTACCTGCTTCTTCTCCGGCCTCTGCTCCGTCTTGACCCCAGCACGCATGTGACGTCACATGCGCGCCGCGTCATTCGCATATACCGGGTGAACGTTATTCTATTGCATCAAAATTATTTTTTTTATGCAATTAAGAACTTGATGTTATTACAGCATTAAAATATAGGTGAAAAACATTATAATCAGCATAAATATAAGGCACTGTATGAAATACTAAAACTCAGGTAATATCACATAAACTTAACCCTGTGTGTATGTCTTTAAGGGATATGGAAGTTTTATTGGTTTTACTAGGTATATAATATCCCTGTGTATCTATTTACTTTGATGTACTTTATTTTAATAATAAATGCTTAAAAGCTCTGTTTTTACTGCCTGGAATCAAACAAATAGTGCCTGTATGAGTCTGCCCACTGCAGCACATGCAGACATAGACACTGTAGGGTTGGATGTGCAATGCAGTGTCTTGACCTATCAGGGACCACCTCAGCAGTATGTTGTAGTGCAGTTGCTGTAAAAAAGTGTTTTATTTTTTATTAACATAATTGTTTTTTAACTAATAACTATGTATAAAGCTACCTTGTGGTGGTGAAGGGGCTTGTGTAATTCAGTGAAGCTGTGAGCTATACCATGTAGGGTCACCCAAGATGTGCAGGTTAAAGCAGAGAGGTCAGACAAATTGCGGTCCACTGGAGAAGGAACTGGCAACCCACTTCAATGTCTTTGCCATGGATTAGCACACCCAGACACAAGATGTATTAATTAGTGATGGTTCTGTTAATTGTCTCTATGGTCATATTAGAGTAATGTCAGACTTCAAAACATATTGTGGCATATTGTCTAGTTCATCATTTTTTTCATTTAGCTTTTTTTTCCTCTTCACTAATAATTCAGATATGATGTAGACGTCCTTAGCTTTTGGGTAGGAAGCCACCTATCTG
Source organism: Discoglossus pictus (assembly GCA_027410445.1). Lineage (NCBI taxonomy): Eukaryota > Metazoa > Chordata > Amphibia > Anura > Alytidae > Discoglossus > Discoglossus pictus. The sequence continues at coordinate 27,053,383 of CM050164.1, forward strand.
GGTATCTTTCTGGTAGAAAATGGTTTACCTGTAAAGGAAAATTCAATACAGAATTTAGATGATGTTTATTAATGGACTGTATGTGTGAGCAGACAAAATAACAGAAAATGTCAGATTTTACTGTCTTATAAATAGGGCACCACATGTGCTCTGCACCATCAGAGGATAGAGGGGCTGGGTCACTCTTTTGGATGAGATCAGACTGATATACTGCAGGATATTTCTCCCTGTGAAGGGCACAAGTGGCTAAAAGAGGTTGCTCTTAGGGTTATCATGTCCATAGAACTAACCTATAAAGTTTAGTTTGTTCTCATATTTTTTTTATTTTTTTTTATTACAATAAATCCATACATTATAATCTTCTAATACAAAAATTGACATCTTTGTCTTAAAAATATTTCAAAATTCATACCAAGACATACAACATATAACGAGTAAGACGGAAGAGATCATTAACATTCTTCTCCTTTAAACTATTCCCACATCTCCCGTTTCTTCAATACTTTCTTGTTCAAAACCCTCTCTTCTATAATAGAATAGTTTTTTTCAATATTATATATTCTCTCGATATTAATATTTATTTCATTCCATGAAGGTAATTTATCCTGTTTCCAATGGCTATAAGTCATTTAATTACTAATAGGATTTGAACATTCAAGTATTTTACAGGTTCTTTAAAAGAAGTAAGAAAGATATGGAATAGTATCAAACCAGGGTTTCTATCAATTGGGTTTTTAATAATGATTGACATTTTTTCCAAGCACATAGACCAAAAACTCTACATTTTGGGACATTCCCACCATATATGATTATGGGAACCTAAACTATTTCGGCCTCTCCAACATTTCCCATTGGATATCCCTGGGTAAATCTTCAATAAGAAGGCTGGTACTCTACACCACCTTTGCACCAATTTAAAGCGTGTTTCTCTTAATGTAGTGCATGATGTTGCCTTTGCAGTTAGTGCAAATTAATTTGACCTCTCTAAGTCATCCCATCTAGAATCTAGATTTCATTTTCCCAGTTTTCCATATTGATAGTTTTCTCTTCATGGGTAATATTTATCATCACATCTAAACAATCCCAAATCCTAAATCTATTTCCTTTTTTACTAGAGCATCTATTTTCAAATTTAGAGGCAGATTTCACTTTTACTAAAGCTAGATTAGAATTCTTAATAACCCTTTTTAAAGTATTATATTCCATCCATTTAGAGGATTAAATTCCTTACACAGATCCTCAAAAGATTTAAATATATCTTCATTATACAGATCATTCAATAATACTATTCCCCATTTATCCCAAACATCTATCATCTTGACCTTATTGTTTTTCAGGAGAAGCATAATTTATTAACTTCCATTTCCTATTGATTTTAAACCATGTTTTTAAGCTTGTTTTAATAATCCAGGGAAGTTTAGTCAGATCTGCTTGGTCTGGGTTATACCACATAACATTTTCTAAATCTATCCTCTGAGTAAGTGATAACTCTACATCTCTCCACTTAGATAGAATTTCATGGGACATCAAATCTAGTATTTGTGACATTCTGACAGCTTCATAGTAATCAGCAATACAAGGTAAAGCCAAGCCGCCTTTAACAAACTGTCTTTTTGTTAACTTAATGTAAATTCTTGTTTTATTTTTTATATATATATATATACATCTGTCTAACTGACTTTGTGTATATACCAAAAGACTTAGGGACACTTAACAGGAACATCCTCAATATGAATGTGATCTTAGACAAGATTATCATCTTAACTACCGTTTTTCTCCCTGACCATGATAGTTTCCAACCTTCCCTTTAAATGCACAGTAAAAAAATAATACAGGTTTTTGTTCTTATCAGAACATATTATAAGGAAACTAAAGTGTCCCTTTAAAGAACTGAGTCTGATGATAGCGAGACGTACTCATCTTCCCAGCTCCCTGTGCAGAATGAGAGTGATCACAAGGCAGTGAATTCATTTATATTCCCAGCTCAAGTGGGCAGAGGAGAAATGAAACTGAAACTTACAAGACAATAGGAGGAACATAGAACTGAGTCACACTGGTAACTGATTATTTAGCTTTATAAGTACCAAAGATGTGGGTGTCAATAGGATGGCAACATGGACATCTGCACCACACTCACCTAGAATTAAAGGACAACTATAATCACATTGAAAAATACATTTTTTAACTTGAATTGATAATGTCCAAAATATTTAGCAAGTGTCCATCTAAACTTGGTGTTATTAACAATTGTTTACAAGCTCTGCTTTCAGTCACTCAAACCTTCCAAACTTTTGGTACTAGGTCTACTAGCCACTTACAGACTGTTTCTCAACAGCAATTTTTTTACATGCTTCTGAGAGCAAAGCGAGGGCCGCAGTTGCTGGCAAGGAGCACCAAAGGCGCTCCTTGCGCTGGTGGAGATGAGCTCCATAGGAGCTCATCCCTACGACCCCCTAAGACTTTCGGACCGCAAATGCGGACACTCGCAAAGCAAGGGGCCGCATTTGCAGAGGTGGAGGCTCTACGGCGCCTCACACGCGGTTACAAACACCCACACAAGCGGCACTATACCAAAATACATCTAACACGCAATCACTATGGACTATACAGACTTACACAAAAAATACGAACCGCCGGACTTAGAACGAAAAATTTACGAACTTAGCATAAAAAAATATGAGACGCGGGACTTATGACCTTAATGACCTTAACGCCCGAAAACATTAAAAACAAAATAAAAACACACAAAAATACATAAAAAGCTTACCCACAGCAAGGGGGGGGGGGCACTCAGGACCTCTGCAAGTGAAGTTACACCTCAATTTAAGTCCAAATTTACGAGTTTAGACACCCGAAAATCCCCAAGCGAGAGAAAAAATGGCCGCCGAAAAAAACGAAAACGAGGCTACAGGACCCTAAAGACGCAAAACACCACCAGACACATACGGATTTTCAAAAAGGCCGTACGAGGTACAAGATACACTCTTACCAAGGACGCAACATCATCCACAGCCGTGTACCACATACACATTCGCCGCCATTTTACAACACTAACACAGGCTGCACATTGGCTCTTACAGACATGGGCTGCACATTGGCTCTTATAGGCACAGGCTGCACATTGGCTCTCACATGCACAGGATGAACATTAGCTCTTACAGGCAAAGGCTGAAAATTGTCTCTTACAGACACAGGCTACCGTTTGACACTTACAGGTAGAGGCTGCACATGGGTACTTACAGTCAGAGGCTGCACATGGGCTTTTACAGACATAGGCGGCACATGGGCTCTTACAGATACAGGATGCACATTGCCTCTTACAGGCACAGGCTGCACATTGGCTCTTACAGACACAGGCTACACATTGGCTCTTACAGATACAGAATGGCTCTTGCACAGGCTGAACTTGAATCTTGCAGACATAGGCCCCACTCCCACATGGGGTCACGGGGGGGGGGGGGGGGGGCACAGGGGACATGTTTCAACATGTAGCATTTTATCTAATAAAGGATGGCAGGATTATCATAAATGATGGTAAGATAGTGGACTATTAAAGCCTACCAACCTAGGCTCCATGTGACTTTGGGGGAACTACTACACAATTTCCACACATACAACAGGAGCCAGGTAGTCAAGGTCTTAGTGGAGCTTTTTATTGGATGCTTTACAAGGTTTAGTGTAGTATTGGCAATTCAATCCTACCAGGGCCTCCAGTTGTCCAGGATGTCAGTGTCTTCCTGCATAAGCACAGGGGAATCAATCCAAATGAAAGAAACATAATATGTGTTAAAGCAGAGAGACCCTGAATACACAAGCATCGAGATCCAAAAATCCTGGACTGTTGGCAGCTCTCATTGCACCAAGTTGCCCACCATTGATCTAATGTGATTTCCCCATAGTGTATTATAACTATGTAATATTAAAAAATAATTTAGCAATCTACAACGTACCTTAGAGACCATCCCAGAATACGATCGTGCCTTCAAATTATATTAGCTTTCTCAGCCTATGAAACACCACTATTTTTGCATTTTGGAATATGTTTTATAGCATCGGTCTTCTCCCTCATTTTTTATTGATTTCCCATTGGGAGAATTAAATTGGGCATCCAGATATTGTAAATTTGAGAGTATTCAATCTAGTGTCGGTGTTTTGGGAAAGCTCTACGTACGTTTGATTTGAAGCTCAAAACCAGGGGCCTCCATTGTCTTACAATGTGTTAAAATTGTTTTTGCCTTGTACTTAACCCACATATAGTGCTACGGAATATGTTGGCGCGGTACAAGTAAAGGATAATAAGAATTTTTATAATCCAGAGTACTTAATACTATCTAAAATCCAGATGGTGGTATTTCTTTGAAGGCATCCTCTTGTACAGCTCTCAATATTTATACATTTTTGAGAGCAAAGCTGGTATTTCACATTAAGTGCTTCTGTAAAACTATGAGGGTTTCATGTACTTGTGCCCTCGGTATTCTTTCTTGTAAGGCCCGTGGAGGACGGTATTATTTCACAATTAGTTTTCCTTAAAGTGTTTTTTTTTCCATGAAACAGAAACTTCTCTGGTTCGGTGAATATAGAGGAAATGAAACTAAACCTTACAGGATAAGAAAAACATTGGGGCTGGACAGATTTCTGAGCTGCTCAGGTAACAAAGTAAAAAAAGCCAGTGTGTGTGGGATTGTGGCATTTAAAGGGATATTGTCATGCCAACATCAAGTGAGTTTAATATTAAAGAGCAGTAAGAATTGCTACATATTGTATTACTTTTTGGACCTTTCCTGTTGGGCGGCCGCTAGCAGTGACAGCAAGCGCATGCTAGATGGCGCTGCCGAGATTTTACTGCTGATTTCCTCTGAAATGTAACTCAATTTCATAGCATTAAGGTTAGGGTAAGGATTAGGATAACAGTTTAAGGTTAGAAATGATGTAAAAAGTCCACAGGGCCATCTAGTGGCTCCTCGATGCACTGTTGTCAACACTGCTCCCAGCCACCCAACAGGAAAGATCCTACTTTTTTATATACAGATATAAAAAATACATTTATTCAAAAGAAAGTTATAATATTTAGTATTTTAACCATTAGTGTAAGGCGAAAAAGGTCTCTCTTAACCTGACTGCTTGCAAGTCATAGTACAAATTATATATTCAAAATACATACAACAACTCATTATTTCCTTCTCAATTATTTATTATAGTAGTGTTAATTCCTTTATATTAGTCCCAATAAAGTGCGTGCATTCATATCAGATTCATAAACTCCAGCGCATAGGAAGACGTGTCCATTACTATAATATCGGGCCAGATTTATCACACGATAAGGATCATGTCATGCCAATAATAAAGGGAAAAATTCAATCATACTTCATACTTTAGTTTATTGGCAATACAATATTTTATTAAAACCTGCCCTTTTTAGAACCGCACAGTTAGTTTAGAGAGAAGGAGAATGAGAGAAAGAGAAAAGGGAGGGGAGAGAGAGAGAGAGAGAGAGTGAGAAGGAGAGGGAAAGAGAGAAAGAGAAGGAGAGAGAGAGAAAAGGAAGGGGGGAGAGAGAGGGACGGAGGGAGGGAGAGAGAAGGAGGGAGAGAGAGAGAATGAGGGAGAGAGAGGAGGGAGAGCATGAGAGGAGGAGGGCGAGAGAGAGAAGGGAGGGAGAGAGAAGAAGGGAGGGAGAGAGAAGAAGGGAGGGAGAGAGAAGAAGTGAGAGAGATAGAATGAGGGAGATAGAGAGAGAGGGTGCACAGAGAGAGACAGAACACACAATATTTAATACAATATTTTAATCTATATATATATATATATATATATATATATATATATATACATAGAGAGAGAGAGAGAGAGAGAGAGAGAGAGAGAGAGAGAGAGAGAGAGAGAGAGATACACACACACACACATATATATACAGTGAATATAAAAAGTCTACACACCCCTGTTAAAATGTCAGGTTTCTGTGCTGTAAAAAAATGAGACAAAGATAAATCATTTCAGAACTTTTTCTACCTTTAATGTGACCTATAAACTGTACAACTCAATTGAAAAACAAACTGAAATCTTTTAGGTAGAGGGAAGAAAAAATAAAAAAATAAATTATTATGGTTGCATAAATATGCACACCCTTAAACTAATACTTTGTTGAAGCACCTTTTGATTTTATTACAGCACTCAGTCTTTTTGGGTATGAGTCTATCAGCATGGCACATTTTGACTTGGCAAGATTTGCCCACTCTTCTTTGCAAAAACACTCCAAATCTGTCAGATTGCGAGGGCATCTCCTGTGCACAACCCTCTTGAGATCACCCCACAGATTTTCAATCGGATTCCGGTCTGGGCTCTGGCTGGGCCATTCCAAAACTTTAATCTTCTTCTGGTGAAGCCATTCCTTTGTTGATTTGGATGTATGCTTTGGGTCGTTGTCATGCTGAAAGATGTTCCTCTTCATGTTCAGCTTTCTAGCTGAAGCCTGAAGGTTTTGTGCCAGTATTGACTGGTATTTGGAACTGTTCATATTTCCCTCTATCTTAACTAAGGCCCCAGTTCCAGCTGAAGAAAAACAGCCCAAAGCATGATGCTGCCACCGCCATGCTTCACTGTGGGTATGGTGTTCTTTTGGTGATGTGCAGTGTTGTTTTTGCGCCAAACATATCTTTTGGAATTATGGCCAAAGAGTTCAACCTTGGTTTAATCAGACCATAACACCTTTTCCCACATGCTTTTGGGAGACTTCAGATGTGTTTTTGCAAAATGTAGCCTAGCTTGGATGTTTTTCTTCGTAAGAAAAGGCTTTTATCTTGCCACTCTACCCCATAGCCCAGACATATGAAGAATACAGGATATTGTTGTCACATGTACCACACAGCCAGTACTTGCCAGATATTCCTGTAGCTCCTTTAATGTTGCTGTAGGCCACTTGGTAGCCTCCCAGACCAGTTTTCTTCTCGTCTTTTCATCAATTTTGGAGGGAGCTCCAGTTCTTGGTAATGTCACTGTTGTGCCATATTTTCTCCACTTGATGTGTTCCATGGTATATCTAATGCCTTGGAAATTCTTTTGTACCCTTCTCCTGACTGATACCTTTTAACAATGAGATCCCTCTGATGCTTTGGAAGCTCTCTGTGGACCATGGCATTTGTTGTGGGATGCTACTAAGAAAATTTCAGGAAAGACCAACTAAAGCAGCTGAACTTTATTTGGAGTTAATCAGAGGCACTTTAAATGATGGCAGGTGTATGCTGACTCCTATTTAACACAATTTGGAATGCTTAATTCTGAACACAGCTACATCCCCAGCTATAAGAGGGTGTGCAGACTTATGCAACCACATTATTTTTCTTTTTTTCTTTCTTCCCTCCACCTAAAAGATTTCAGTTTGTTTTTCAATTGAGTTGTACAGTTTATAGGTCACATTAAAGGTGGAAAAAGTTCTGAAATGATCTTTGTCTCATTTTTTTTACAGCACAGAAACCTGACATTTTAACAGGGGTGTGAAGACTTTTTATAGCCACTGTATATATATATATATAAATATATATATATATATATATACCATATTTAGTCGAGTATAAGCCAAGTTTTTCAGCCCTTTTTTTAAGGCTAAAAAGGGCCCCCTCGGCTTATACTCGAATCACTCCCCCTAGTGTCTCTCTACCCCCCCCCCCCCTGTGTGTCTCTACCCCCCTGTGTGTCTCTAACCCCCCCATGTCTCTCTAAACCCTGTGTCTCTCTAACCCCCTCGTGTCTCTCTAACCCCCCCATGTCTCTCTACCCCCCTGTGTCTCTTTCCCTCCCCCCTCCTCATCCTCAACCCCCCTCCTCCTCCTCAATACCCTCCTCAACCCCCTCCTCACTTTCTCCCCTCTAAATACCTCCCCCTCACTTACCTGCTTCTTCTCCGGCCTCTGCTCCGTCTTGACCCCAGCGCGCATGTGACGTCACATGCGCGCTGCATCATTCGCATATACCGGGTGAACGTTATTCTATTGCATCAAAATTATTTTTTTTATGCAATTAAGAACTTGATATTATTACAGCATTAAAATATAGGTGAAAAACATTATAATCAGCATAAATATAAGGCACTGTATGAAATACTAAAACTCAGGTAATATCACATAAACTTAACCCTGTGTGTATGTCTTTAAGGGATATGGAAGTTTTATTGGTTTTACTAGGTATATAATATCCCTGTGTATCTATTTACTTTGATGTACTTTATTTTAATAATAAATGCTTATAAGCTCTGTTTTTACTGCCTGGAATCAAACAAATAGTGCCTGTATGGGTCTGCCCACTGCAGCACATGCAGACATAGGGTAGGGTTGGATGTGCAATGCAGTGTCTTGACCTATCAGGGACCACCTCAGCAGTATGTTAGAGTACAGTTGCTGTAAAAAAAGTGTTTTATTTTTTATTAACATAATTGTTTTTTAACTAATAACTATGTATAAAGCTACCTTGTGGTGGTGAAGGGGCTTGTGTAATGCAGTGAAGCTGTGAGCTATACCATGTAGGGTCACCCAAGATGTGCAGGTTAAAGCAGAGAGGTCAGACAAATTGCAGTCCACTGGAGAAGGAACTGGCAACCCACTTCAGTGTCTTTGCCATGGATTAGCACACCCAGACACAAGATGTATTAATTAGTGATGGTTCTGTTAATTGTCTCTATGGTCATATTAGAGTAATGTCAAACTTCAAAACATATTGTGGCATATTGTCTAGTTCATCATTTTTTTCATTTAGCTTTTTTTTCCTCTTCACTAATAATTCAGATATGATGTAGACGTCCTTAGCTTTTGGGTAGGAAGCCACCTATCTGGGTATCTTTCTGGTAGAAAATGGTTTACCTGTAAAGGAAAATTCAATACAGAATTTAGATGATGTTTATTAATGAACTGTATGTGTGAGAAGACAAAATAACAGAAAATGTCAGATTTTACTGTCTTATAAATAGGGCACCACATGTGCTCTGCACCATCAGAGGATAGAGGGGCTGGGTCACTCTTTTGGATGAGATCAGACTGATATACTACAGGATATTTCTCCCTGTGAAGGGCACAAGTGGCTAAAAGAGGTTGCTCTTAGGGTTATCATGTCCATAGAACTAATCTATAAAGTTTAGTTTGTTCTCATATTTTTTTATTTTTTTTTATTACAATAAATCCATACATTATAATCTTCTAATACAAAAATTGACATCTTTGTCTTAAAAATATTTCAAAATTCATACCAAGACATACAACATATAACGAGTAAGACGGAAGAGATCATTAACATTCTTCTCCTTTAAACTATTCCCACATCTCCCGTTTCTTCAATACTTTCTTGTTCAAAACCCTCTCTTCTATAATAGAATTGTTTTTTTCAATATTATATATTCTCTCGATATTAATATTTATTTCATTCCATGAAGGTAATTTATCCTGTTTCCAATGGCTATAAGTCATTTAATTACTAATAGGATTTGAACATTCAAGTATTTTACAGGTTCTTTAAAAGAAGTAAGAAAGATATGGAATAGTATCAAACCAGGGTTTCTATCAATTGGGTTTTTAATAATGATTGACATTTTTTCCAAGCACATAGACCAAAAACTCTACATTTTGGGACATTCCCACCATATATGATTATGGGAACCTAAACTATTTCGGCCTCTCCAACATTTCCCATTGGATATCCCTGGGTAAATCTTCAATAAGAAGGCTGGTACTCTATACCACCTTTGCACCAATTTAAAGCGTGTTTCTCTTAATGTAGTGCATGATGTTGCCTTTGCAGTTAGTGCAAATTAATTTGACCTCTCTAAGTCATCCCATCTAGAATCTAGATTTCATTTTCCCAGTTTTCCATATTGATAGTTTTCTCTTCATGGGTAATATTTATCATCACATCTAAACAATCCCAAATCCTAAATCTATTTCCTTTTTTACTAGAGCATCTATTTTCAAATTTAGAGGCAGATTTCACTTTTACTAAAGCTAGATTAGAATTCTTAATAACCCTTTTTAAAGTATTATATTCCATCCATTTAGAGGATTAAATTCCTTACACAGATCCTCAAAAGATTTAAATATATCTTCATTATACAGATCATTCAATAATACTATTCCCCATTTATCCCAAACATCTATCATCTTGACCTTATTGTTTTTCAGGAGAAGCATAATTTATTAACTTCCATTTCCTATTGATTTTAAACCATGTTTTTAAGCTTGTTTTAATAATCCAGGGAAGTTTAGTCAGATCTGCTTGGTCTGGGTTATACCACATAACATTTTCTAAATCTATCCTCTGAGTAAGTGATAACTCTACATCTCTCCACTTAGATAGAATTTCATGGGACATCAAATCTAGTATTTGTGACATTCTGACAGCTTCATAGTAATCAGCAATACAAGGTAAAGCCAAGCCGCCTTTAACAAACTGTCTTTTTGTTAACTTAATGTAAATTCTTGTTTTATTTTTTATATATATATATATACATCTGTCTAACTGACTTTGTGTATATACCAAAAGACTTAGGGACACTTAACAGGAACATCCTCAATATGAATGTGATCTTAGACAAGATTATCATCTTAACTACCGTTTTTCTCCCTGACCATGATAGTTTCCAACCTTCCCAACTATGGAAGATGTTTCTAATCTCTTGATGTAATATTTGAAAGTTTTTTTATATCAGATTTTTGAGGTTAGAAGTAAATCTTATACCGAGATATTTAATTTATTTTTTTGACCATATAACTTGGTGTTGTTTTTTAAGTAGCTCTCTTAATTCAAAATTCTAATTTAACCACATTATTTCAGTTTTATCCAGGTTAATTTTATAATATGAGATCTTACTAAACACATCAAGTTTATCATAAAAAAAAACTAACATTGTTTGAAGGATTGTTAAAGTCATTAAGACATCATCTGCGAATAACATCAACTTATTCATATGTTCCTTAATGTTTACCCCTTTAATGTTGTCAGCCATTCTTCTGCTTTCAGCCAGAGGTTCCATAACAATCGCAAAAATAAGTGGAGAGAGAAGGCACTTATTTAAATCATATTCCTCTAATCTGTTCTGAGGGGTTGACCTATAAGGCTTTCAAAGCTATAGAACCAAACTTGTCCAATCCAAATGCCTGTAGTACCAATTCCATGTATTCCCAGTTGACCCTGTCAAATGGCTTCTTGGCGTCTACGGACTGGGCCAACATGGGAATTTTATACTGTTTAACATGAGTCAAATTATTTATAAATCTCCTAGCATTATCTGATCCCTGCCTCATTTTGATGAAGCCTGTTTGGTCCATGTTGATTAAATCAGGTATCAGATTGTTCAATCTGGAAGCTAACATTTTTGAATATAATTTGATGTTGGTAGTTAATAACTATATAAGCCTATAATTCTTACAGCTATTTGGATCTTTCCCTGTTTTAATTAGGGTAATAGTAGCTTCTAGCACTTCAGGAGGTGCAAAACGCATGATCTTAATTTCATTGAAAGTTTTGCCTAATTTATCTACCAAAAGAGAAGCAAATAGCTTGTAATATTGATTAGATATGCCGTCTGGGCCTGGTGTCTTATCTGCTTTAAGATTTCTTATTGCTATTTCTATTTCAAGGGGAGATATAACTCTACTGAGATCCTCCAGCTAGTTTCTTGTTAACCTAGGGAGTTTCATAGTATCCAAAATTTCTGTATTTCCTCTTTCTTAGGTTTAATAAAATGTTCTTGTTCTTCTAAGTTATATAATTGTTTATAATACTCAAAGAAAATGTTACCTATTTCTTTCAGTTTATATTGAAATAAACCTTTGATGTCTTTTAAATTCTTTATTCTTCTCTGGGGCAACGTTTTCTTTATTTTTTACCAGAAATCTCCCAGGTTTAAGGATTAAATTTGAAACTTCCCCTAGCGCCTGATTTATCTTACTTATTTGCAATCGGATTAATGTTAAATCCCTTATAATATCTAATCTGGCAAAATACCCCTCGCCTCTCAGAACTCACAATACCCCTCACCTGAAGCAATTCCCTCCCACCTGTTTACACTTAATTTATTGAGGCCTACTAATTACCTGCACCTGTCCAATCAGTGACATCTGCTTATTACAGCTAACCACTCCTTTAAGAACACACAGTGTAACAATGTTTCCCTCTTCTTCCATCTCTTTTATCATCTCCTGTCAGTTTCTCAGGCTCTCCTCACTTTCTCCAATTCATGTTTCAAACTGTATCACCATCTCACCCTCCCTGCTCTCTTCCCCTCTTCTTTGCTCCCACGAGCTCCTCTTCTTCCTCCAGTCACTATCTCCTCCCTCTTCCTAAGGTCAATAAGCAGAAATATTTCGGCAAGTCCCACTCTCACATCCTCTCTCTTTCATTGCTTATTTTATTGGCTGCTGGAGATATATCTCCTAACCCAGGTCCCTCATCCATTCCTACCTTTTAACAGTCACGCTCAGCCCACAGGACAACAAACACCAGAAAACCTCCTAACTTAATACCTATCATCTGCCACAAATCCTCCACTTTGTCCTTCTCATGTGCCCTTTGTAATGCTAGGTCTGTGTGCAACAAACTCACTTACACTCATGACCTATTCATCTCCAACTCCCTCAACCTTTTAGCTATGACTGAAACCTGGCTCACATTTCAGTCACACATCTAGACCTAGGAATAAGCATGGTGGAGGCATGGGCATATTACTTTCCACCCACTGCTCATTCAATTGCATTCCCCCAGTTCCCTCTCTCCAGTCCTCTTCTTTCGAATTTCACACTATCCATCTCTTTTTACCCATCTCTCTATGAGTGGCTGTCATCTATCGCCCGCCTGGACCAGCCTCTCAATTTCCTGGATCATTTTGCTGCCTGGCTCCCTGACTTTCTCTCCTCTAACATACCTTCACTCATCTTGGTGATTTCAACATTGCCACTGACACTCCCACTTCACCCACAGCCACAAAACTACTTGCACTTACCTCTTTCCTTGGCCTCTCATAATGGATCGAATCACCTACCCACCAGGATGGCCAATTCACTTGGGTTGGGGCAGATGATGAGGCAATTAACTGGGGCTGGGGCAGGTGATGGGGCAATTCACTGGGACTGGGGCAGGTCAGGGGGCAATTCACTGAGGCTGGGGGAGGTCATGGGGCAATTCACCTATGCTGTGGCAGGTGATGGGGCATTTCACTGGGGCTGGAGGGCAATTCACTGGGGCTAGGGCAGGTGATAGGGCAATTCACTGGGTTGGGGGAGGTGATGAGCCAACTCACTGGGGTTAGGGAGGGCACGGTGCAATTCACTGGGGCTGGAGGGCAATTCAATGGGGCTGGGGCTGGTGATGGGGCAATTCACTAAGGCTGTGGGAGTTCATGGGGTAACTCACTGGGGCTGGGGCAGGTGATGGGGCAATTCACTGGGCAGGGGCAGGTGATGGGGCAATTCACTGGGGCAGGCGGATGTGATGGCGGAATTAACTGGGGCTGGAGCAGGTCACAGGGCAGTCCACTGGGGCTGAGGCAGGTAATGGGGCAAATCAGGTGGGGGCTGAGGCCGGTATGGGGCAATTACCTGGGGCTGGGGGAGGTGGTGGGGCAATTCACTGGCCTGGGGCAGGTCATGGGCAATCCACTGGGGCTGGGGAAGGTGATGGGGCAATTCCCTTGGGTTGGGGCAGATGATGGGGCCATTAACTGGGGCTGGGGCAGGTGATGGGGCAATTCACTGGGGCTGGGGAAGGTGGTGGGGCAATTCACTGGGGCTACGGCAGGTCACGGGGCAATTCACTGGGGCTGGGGAGATAATGTGCAATTCACGTATTCTGGGGCAGGTGATGGGGCAATTGACGGGGGCTAGGAGACGTTATGGGGCAATTTGATGGGGCAATTTCCTGGGGATGGGGCTGGTCATGGGGCAATTAACTGGGGTTGGGGAAGATGATGGGGCAATTCACTGGGGCTGGGGGAGGTCATGGGGCAATTCACTGGGGCTGGGGCAGGTGATGGGGCAATTCAGTAAGGCTGGGGCAGGTCATGGGGCAATTCACTTGGACTGGGGCAGGTCACAGGGCAATTCACTGAGGCTGAGGCAGGTGATGGGGCAATTCACTGGGGCTGGGGAGGTGATGTGGCAATTCACTGGGGCTGGGGCAGTTGACGGGGCAATTCACTGGGGCTGAGGCAGTTGATGGGTCTGGGGAAGGTGGTGGGGCAATTCACTGCGGCTGGGGAGGTGATGGAGCAATTCACTGGGGCAGGTATTGAGGGCAATTTGTTGGGGCTGGGGCAGGTGATGGGGCAATTCACTGGAGATGGGGCAGTTGATGGGGCAATTCACTGAGTATGGGGGAGGTTATGGGGCAATTCGCTGGGGCTGGGGCAGGTGATGGGGCAATTCAGTGAGGCTGGGGCAGGTGATCGGGCAATTCACCGGGGCTCGGGGAGGTCACAGGGCAATTCACTGGGGCTGGGGCAGGTCAAAGGGCAATTCACTGGGGATGAGGCAGGTGATGGGGCAATTCGCTGGGGCAGGTGATGGGGCAATCACTGGGGTTGGGGGAGGTCTCAGGGCTATTCACTGGGGCTGGGACAGGTGATGGGGGCAATCACTGGGGCTGGGGGGTTACAGGGGCAAATCACTGGGGCTGGGGGAACTATCACCTGGGATGTAAGTAAAACAATTAGTGAATGACGGGACACAGACCTTGTTCTGGGGCAGGTAATGTGGGCAATTAATTGGGGCTGGGGCAGGTGATGGAGCAATTCACTGGGGATGGGGCAGTTGATGGGGCAATTCACTGAGTATGGGGGAGGTTATGGGGCAATTTGCTGGGGCTTTGGCAGGTGTGGTGCAATTCAGTGGGGCTGGGGCAAGTGATTGGGCAATTCACTGGGGCTGGGGGGGGTCACAGGGCAATTCACTGGGGCTGGGGGAGGTCTCAGGGCAATTCACTGGGGATGGGGCAGGTGATGGGGCAATCCACTGGAGCTGGGGCAGGTGATGGGGGCAATCACTGGGGTTGGGGGAGGTCTCAGGGCAATTCACTGGGGCTGGGGCAGGTGATGGGGGCAATCACTGGGGCTGGAGGGTTACAGGGGCAAATCACTGGGGCTGGGGGAACTATCACCTGGGATGTAGGTAAAACAATCAGTGAATGATGGGACACAGACCTTGTTCTGGGACAGGTAATGAGGGCAATTCATTGGGGCTGGGGCAGGTGATTGAGCAATTCAATGGGGATGGGGCAGTTGATGGGGTAATTCACTGAGTATGGGGGAGGTTATGGGGCAATTTGCTGGGGCTTTGGCAGGTGATGGGGCAATTCAGTGGGGCTGGGGCAGGTGATCGGGCAATTCACTGGTGCTGGGGGAAGTTACAGGGCAATTCACTGGGACTGGGGGAGGTCTCAGGGCAATTCACTGGGGCTGGGGCAGGTGATGGGAGAAATCACTGGGGCTGAGGGGTTACAGGGGCAAATCACTGGGGCTGGGGGAAGTATCACCTGGGATGTAGGTAAAACAATCAGTGAATGATGGGACACAGACCTTGTTCTGGGTATTACAGAAATCTAAAGGAAAGCTGCAGCTCAATCCCAGGCTAAAAAGATACATTGTATAAGTTATGGTAATTATCTCTGGGAATATAAGGAGGTGTCAACATTGATAGAAAACTCTTTGTAAATGCAAGAAATTCAGCAAACTTCAGGCTAACGGTTTAATTGTTTACTTTGGTATTTTTTCATGCAAACAAGTTTTTTCAGATGCTATAAATTCTCCTCTATCAGATGCAATAATAACCCAGCTCACTTTAATATACCTTTAACCTCTTCCCCCTCACCTTGTACTTTAATACTCCTCCAACCTTTATTCTCACTCGCTCCCCAAACACCCCTCCTCTTATTTCCTCACACTCCTTATAACCTTTTCCAAAGATCTATTATGATCACACGTGTCTGCTAAGTAATACACTCACATTACCCAATATGAGGTTAAACAAAATGCCCCTCTTGGTAGATTGCATTACACTATCATGAACAATAGGTGGTTATAACAGATCTTAAAGGGTGAATCAAAACATTCAAAATGTTCCATTATGTCCAACTGGATAAATTGTAATAGCCCAAATGTGTTCCTTATGCTGTCCATAAACCACAGGTGTCCCAATGTCCACTTTACTGATATGAAAAAAAGATCTTCTATTTTCATATTCTTCTTCTATTCTTCTATTCTTCTATTCTCATAGATCTTCTTCTATTCTCATAGTCCGCCATGTTCTGGCGGACTTATTAAATTTTCCAAAACTGTCTGTTCTTTGTAAAAAACATTGTATAAATATAAATAATGCAAGTATATCCAGTGATCTTCTGTAAATATACTATTATCATATGTCACTGTAGGTGACTTTACTTGAAAGGAACAAGTAAAAGTCTATTCAACTTTAACCAGTGAGACTAATTTGGTTAAGGTATTAAATCAATAAATTATAGTGCAGAGCAGTATTGCCTGGGAGAGGTGATGGGGCAATTCACTGGGGCTGAGGCATGTGATGGGGCAATTCACTGAGGCTGGGGCAGGTGATGGGCAATTCACTGGGGCTGGTGAAGGTGGTGGGGCAATTTACTGGGGCTGAGGCAGGTGATGGGGCAATTCACTGGGGATGGAGGAGGTGATGGGGTGATTCACTGGGGCTGGGGCAGGTGATCAATTCCACATTTACTATATAAATGTCTTATTTGTCTATCTGGAATGGTTACAGACACTATTCCAATAAACTTCTTGCTGCTTTAGGTTTAAAAAAGATAGAATATTGGTTGACTCCAGGCAAACAACCTTTGTGGAACTTTCACCTTACCCCTGGACTCGGCAGACGAGTAGATGACTCCCTCCTCCCTGTACAGGTCTCTCTGGTGTGCTTCCAATTAACATCTGATCGGGCACCACTCCCAGTGCCTATGGCTCCACTCAGGCCTCCTCAACGGGAGTCTCACTGATCTTAACAGACTCGTCAGACTACCCGGCGGTTTACAAACCTTCTAGGGGTTTATACCCCAGTTCCTCTGCAACACTCCCACTTGTCCCGCGGGGCAGGTCAGCTTTAGGGGATCACCTGAACGATCACTACTGCTGGTTCAGGGGCACGCCTGGGCGTTTACTGCTCCTAGTACCTTGTGGTTCCAATTCAGATCCTCTATTATCCACACTCCTGGAGATCTATCAGGGATATATTCTCACTTTCCAGGGATATATATCAAAATTACCCTCCATCAGGGTCCCGCTGCTCTGCACTTTTCTGTTTTGGTGAGGAAAAGTGAAATCTTGCCGCACCAGCGTCTTAGATGTACATTTAGATGCTGTACTAAGTGGACTGCATGTCGGTTAGGACACACTCACTAGGCCTTCGCCCTAGTTACTTCCTGGGAGAGGCAACATCCATCCTAGTTTGCTCTCATATTGAGTACCTCTAACTTTGTTTTTTGTTTATGCAAATAACCCTTAGTGATTAGTCTCCTCAGGGTGATTGGAGGCTCCAGACGTGGACTCCTTGCTCACTGTGCCTTAGAGAGCTCAGCTACACCTCACTGACGAGGCCCAATGAAGGCGTATCATACGTCTGGGATTTGCTGTTTCTCCTGTTAAGGGTAGAATTGCCTGGTATTTCAGGGCTTGATCACTCTATTGGGTGAGACCAGACTGATATAGTACAGGATATTTCTCCTGTGAAGGGTACAACTGAGCTAAAAGAGGTTGCTCTCAGAGTGGATTATCATGTCCATAGAACTAACCTATTAAGATTAGTTTGTTCTCTTATTGAGCACCTCTGACTTAGTTTTTTGTCCATCAGATAGAGGATCCTCACTTCACCCATTGCAAATCGTCTAGTGGTAAAGTTATAAAATGGAAGAAGTGGATTTGAATGTATATAATAATATTATTAATTTGGTTACAAATACTGTATATCTATCTATATATCTATATATATATATATATATATACTGTATATATATATATATATATATATATAAAAATAGTTATGAAGAGTGAGGTAGCCATGACTGTCCAGTAATCTAGATGAGTATTGCATTATATAGAGATACCTTTTTTTTTTATTGGCCAACAATATTCATAATTATTATGACAAGCTTTCGAGAAAAAAAAAAATATAAATAAATAAAAATAAATTAATAAATATATGTGTATTTTCTAAGTCCCACTTGCCTAGCGTTGTTCGTGTAAGTGTTACTGTCTTTGCCGTTGTTTATTTTCTCAGTCCCGCCATATTTTTTGTCACTTAGCAGATTTTTGAGTGATGAAACACGGCTCAAACTCACTTGCAGCCTCACTCCCACTCACTCTTGTTTTTCGTATTTTACGATTTCCGCAGTTCGGCCATTAACTTCTTATTTTTCGCGGTCAGAATTTTTTTACCCCTGAGATTCCGAGGTCGGATTTTTTTAACTAAGTCCCACATTCCTCAACTGGTTGCAGCCTAAGTCCTGCGTGCTCGCAGGAGCGCCTTCGGCGTGCTTCAGGGCCTCAAGCATGACATTTTTTTCATTTTCTCTTTATATATATATATATATATATATATATAGGAACATAGTGCCCCCCAGAGGTGAGAGCAAAACACATTTTGAAAAGTTTGCCCCAGAAAAGAGAGAGTTAACTTCCTGGAGCAGAGCTAAGCGACTTATTGAATGTGTGGGTGTTGTAAGATTGTTAAAGGCACGCACAGAGAAATGACGGGGTAAAGCCTGCATTTGAGAACTACAGAGTGCCCAACAGGAATAAGATACAGATGCCTATTTGGGAGCAGAGGAAGAGTCCTCCCAAGTTTAAGCTGAAAGAGTCAGTTGTGCGGGAACCGCAGCACAATGGTAAACAGGAGAAGCAAGATCTCCTCACTAATCATGCATCTCAGAGAGAAGGAGAGATCAGCAATTCCACCTCTCAGCTACAAGAGATAGAAGAATCCTTTAAGCAGAGAGAAGCAACTATGATAGAGAAAGATATGCTGTTACATACCCCACAAGCCCTGAGGACGACCAATCCATCTGATATGAAGACACAGTTAACTCAGAGTGATGCATGTCCAGAAGAGACTAATGCTGACCTCCAGAACATGTGTAGCCAAGATGCTACGTTGAATGTAGAGCATTGGCGAGAGAGAAAGAAGCCAAACTTCATAAGATGGAGAGTGTCCTCGGCAGTGTGAGGCAGAAGCTTCAAAAGCTACAATGGAACATTAACGGCCTCTCGGCTCAGGTCGCTCAACCTGGTGTTGTTGAGCTGAGGGGAGGGATGTGTAACATAGTGCCCCCCAGAGGTGAGAGCAAAATACGTTTTGAAAAGGTTCTCCCCAGGAAAGAGAGAGTTAACGTCCTGGAGCAGTGCTAAGCGACTAATTGAACCTGCAGGTGTTGTAAGCCTGTTAAAGGCCCACACAGAGAAATGGGTGGGGCACCCTGCAATTAGGCCCTGTGTGGCCTAAGCAGAAGTAAGGCCAGAGCCTCACTACAAGCTAAGAATGACGCTTGTAGTTATCTGCCAGTGAGAATGAAGGCAGTGTTTTTGATTTTTGTCTGCTGAAAGCAGAAATTGAGACCCGAAAGTTTACAGAGGAGACTGTTTACTGCAGAGGAAAAAAAGGGATTTGCAGAGGACACTTGTTTGCTGCAAAAAGGATTTGTGCCACAAAGTGCCTTTACAGAGGAGACTGTTTGCTGTAGTGAAAAAAGGGATTTGTGGAGGAACAGCTACAAGGATTTTGCCAGAGCAGTATTTACAGAGGAGACTGATTGGTGCTATCCCAGCAATTGGGGCAGAGGATCCATTACAGCTGATATAAAGAGAGACACCATTATAGAGTCTGATAATACACCCCAGGGAGAAGCCTATGAAGTTAACCGATTTTTTAAGCCTTCAACAAAAGAGGGTGTTAAGGGTTCCTGGAGGTTGGGGTATCTGGAGAGTAGAGCTGGCCAGAACCCCACCCTATTGTATGAAATCAAAAGACAACTGTCTGCAGAGAAAAAAAGACTTAATACAGTTGAATATGGACTATTCAAAGACTGGGTATATTTACCTGAAGGCAGAGAAGCTTCTTCAGGGATAGCAAGGGTGTACCTGATGTTAAGCCAGTATGTTTATGTAGATGTTTATTTCATTCTGAAAAAAAGCTATTTTTGTTTGTTTTAAAATGTTTTATTAAAAAGAGATAAAAAGCACTTTGGGACTTGGTTGTTTATATGAAGTCACTAAAGAAACCAGTAGCCAAAGGCCACATTACCATATTATATATATATATATATATATATATATATATATATTTATATATATATATATATATATATATATATATATATATATAATAAAAATAGAATATAATAATAAACCAAATGAATGTGGGAGTTTAATGACCTCCTCCGTCTATGACTCTTCCACACCCACTAAATCCAATACATTTTCGGGTTCCCTGGCACTTCCTCTTTGCAGGGCTTTGGGTCCCCTTTACCCCACCCCCTGATGACTTGAGGTAGTGGACTATTAAAGCCTAATAGAGGCTACAAACCTAGGCTCCATGTGACTTTGGGGGAGCTACAACACAATTTTCACACATACAACAGGAGCCAGGTAGTCAAGGTCTTAGTGGAGCTTTTTTATCGGATGCTTTACAAGGTTTAGTGTAGTATTGGCAATTCAATCCTACCAGGGCCTCCAGTTGTCCAATATGTCAGTGTCTTTCTGCATAAGCACAGGTGAATAAATCAAAATGAAAGAAACGTAATATGTGTTGAAGCAGAGAGACCCTGAATACACAAGCATCGAGATCCAAAAATCCTGGACTGTTGGCAGCTCTCATTGTACCAAGTTTTCCACCACTGATCTAATGTGATTTCCCCATAGTGTATTCTAACTATCACATATTATAATTGTCTAACTACGATTCGTCGTCACGCTGGGTTGCGTAGTGCGTACGACTTTGCGTTGAGCGCCGCAGGTGCTCATCGCCCAGCGAGCCTCGCACAGCGAGGCGAGCTGTTAAACCGCTCTGTTGCGTAGTGCGTACGACTTAGCGATGAGCGACGCAGGCGCTCATCGCCCGGCTCGCCTCGCGCAGCGAGGCGAGCCGTTAAATTGTAGCACTTTGGCAATGAGCGCCGCAGGCGCTCATTGCAGACGAGCCGTTAAATTGTAGCACATTGGCAATGAGCGCCGCAGGCGAACCTCGCGAAGCCATTAAACCGTAGTACTTTGGCAATGAGCGCCGCAGAAAACATGTACCGACAATCCGCTAAGACGCATACCACACATTATCCTCCAATTTAAGGATAATGCGGAAGTACACAGCTACGTTAACGGTTTCGGATCGCGCACGCACACTATTACACTGCACACGTTCATCACGCTTACACAGCACCTCCACAGCACTAATGCTGCAGCAACATCAACACAGATTGCCAGCTCTTCAACACAATGCATACAAATACGTAAATTCATTTATTAATTTGAATTCTATATTTCAGTAGTACACAGAAAACAACATTAGCTACCTTACAATTCCATATGTATATTAATAACTAAACAACTTTTAAAACATACACATCTCATTGCCGTCATTTTTTGACGGGCAATACGCTAGTGTAATCTAAAAAATTAATTTTGCAGTCTAGAACGTACCTTAGAGACCTTCCCAGAATACGATCGTGCCTTCAAATTATATTAGCTTTCTCAGCCTATGAAACACCACTATTTTTTTGCACTTTGGAATATGTTTTAAAGTTGTGTTTTTCTCCCCCATTTTTTATTGATTTCCCATTAGGATAATTAAATTGGGCAGAAAGCTCTATGTATCTTTATTTTGAGCTCAAAACCAGGGCCCTCTATTCTCTTACAATGTGTTAAAATTGTTTTTGCCATGTACTTAACCCGCGTATAGCGCTACGGAATATGTTGTCGCGGTACAAATAAAAGATAATAATAATTGTTATAATTCAGAGTACTTAATACTATCTAAAATCCAGATGGTGGTTTTTCTTTGAAGGCATCTTCTTGTTACGCTCTCTCAATATTTATGCATTTTTGACACAAAGATGGTATTTCACATTAAGTGCCTCTGTAAAACTATGAGGGTTTCATGTACTTGAGGACGGTATTATTTCATAATTAGTTTTCCTTAACGTGGTTTCGTTTCCATGAAACAGAAACTCCTTTGGTTCAGTGAATATAGAGGAAATGAAACTAAACCTTACAGGGTCTGAAAAGCCTTTGTGCTTGTAAGTGATATTAAAAATTATATATACAAAATCCCTACAAAAAGTCATTATTTCCTTTTCAATTAATTATTTATAGTAGTGTTAATTCCTTTACATTATTCCCAATAAAGTGAGTACATTCATATCAGATTCATAGACTCCAGTGCATAGGAAGACGTGCCCATTACTATAATATCGGGACAGATTTATCAAACGATAAGGATCATGTCATACCAACAATAAAGGGAAAAATTTAGTTATACCTCCAGATTTTTGGCAATATTTTATTAAAACCTTCCCTTTATAGAAACGCACAGTTAGTTTAACAATATTGGTTACAAATGGAAATTATCATTTATTTTCTAGTTTTCTAAAAATATTTTGCACATTTTCGAAATAATCTGGTAGTTTTATTATGAAAGTACTTGGTGCAGGATAGTTGAAATTCCATATATACCATGCTCCAAGTCTTGGAAGGAATAAATAATACATATTTAAGATGATTTATTATGCACAAACATATTCAGCACTTCTATAAACTAGTGCTACATAAAGAAGAAATATGCAATGTCTAATTGTTAAACATCTGTTGGTATTAATTAATTGTTGTTGATAAAAACATTACCCCAGAGGGTGGCTCTTTCAGTTAATCACTAATATAGTGGCTCATGCGAGCCGCACATTGCGAAGCTTGCATTGTGAGGCTGACATTGCGCAGCGAAGGGAGAGGGAGGGAGAGAAGGAGAGGGAAGGAGAAAGAAGGAGGGAGAGTAAAGAGAGAGTGCGGAGAGGGAGAGAGAGAGTGAAGGAGGGTAAGAGAGAGAGGGACGGAGAGAGAGAGAAGGAAGGTTGAGAGGTAGAGAGAGAGAAGGAGAGGTAGGCAGAGAGAAGGAGAGGGAGGGAGAGAGAAGGCGGGAGGGGGGAGAAAGAGTGTGAAGGAGAGGGAGAGAGAGAATGCGGTAGGGAGAGACAGAGGGATAGAGAGGAAGGGAGAGAGGGGGGAGGGAGAGAGAGAAGGAGAGGGAGAGAGAGAGTGAAAAGGAGGGAGAGAGAGTGAGAATGAGAGGGAGAGAGAGAGAGAAAGTGAAAGAGAGGGAGAGAGAGAGGGAAAAGGAAGGGGGAGAGAGAGAGAGGGACGAAGGGCGAGAGACGTGGAGAGAGAGAAGGAGGGACAGAAAGAGAGACAATGAGAGGGAGAGAGAGAGAAAAGGAAGGGGGGAGAGAGCGACAAAGGGAGAGAGACAAAGGGAGAGAGAGAAGGAGGGAGAGAAAGAGAGAGAATGAGAGGGAGGGAGAGAGAAAAAGTGAAAGAGAGTGAGAGAGAGAGAGAAAAGGAAGGGGAGAGAGAAAGGGACAAAGGGAGAGAGAAGGATGGAGAGAGGGAGAGAAAGTGAAAGAGAGGGAGAGAGGGAGGGAAAAGGAAGGGAGAAAGAGAGAGGGACGAAGGGCGAGAGACGGAGGGAGAGAGGGAGAGAGAGAGAAGGAGGGACAGAAAGAGAGACAATGAGAGGGAGAGAGAGAGAAAAGGAAGGGGGGGAAAGAGAGAGAGGGACGAAGGGAGAGAGACGGAGGGAGAGAGGGAGAGAGAGAGAAGGAGGGAGAGAAAGAGAGAGAATGAGAGGGAGAGAGAGAGAGAAAGTGAAAGAGAGGGAGAGAGAGAGAGAGAAAATGAAGGGGAGAGAGAGAGGGACAAAGGGAGAGAGAAGGTGGGAGAGAGGGGGAGAGAGAGAAGGAGGGAGAGAAAGAGAGAGAGGGAAGGGAGAGAGAGAAGGATGGAGGGAGAGAGAGTGAGAAGGAGGGGGAGAAAGGTAGAAGGAGAGGGAGAGAGAAAAGGATGCGAGAGAGAGAGAGGAAGGGAGAGAGAGAAGGAGGGAGAGAGAGAGAAAGGGCACAGAGAGAGAGAGACAGGGTATAAAGAGAGAGGGTGCACAAAGAGACAGAACACACAATATTTAACACAATATTATACCGCCATTTTTGACAGGCAAGTGATTAGTTTATACAATATATATGCCCACCATATATTAAATGATTGTTGTGGTGAATTACCTACTCAAAATATCCACTACACAAGCTGGGATTCAGCCCCACGCTGATGATAGAGAGTAACCTTGAAACGGCTGTCCGTGTGTAGGTTTCACAGCTTGTGTATAATCCAGCCTTGGCTTTGCATAAAAGCTGTGTAATGCAGCGGGCATAAGCTTAAAGGTAGCCATGTTTAAAATGGTTATGGATAGACAGTGCTGGACCTACCTTTTTGGATCCCCTAGGCAGTGAAGTGGAGGAGCCCCTGTGAGTGAGTACACAAAGGTATGCACGGACCCATTTTTGCCTTTTCTGTGCTTGTAAGTTCCTTTACCTATTGTAACTGGTTACCCCCTAGTAGCCAGTCTATGAACTGCTGCATTTAATTTCATTTTAGCCAGAAACCACAGAGAAGCGCCCTTAGGCGGCTGCCTAGTTGGCCTAATGGGTGATCCGGCCATGTGTATAGAAGAACAAAGCATTTGTGGGCACATTTGCATGGCCCTGCTCAGCTTCCCAGAATGTAGTGTAAGAACTTTCTTGATATACTGAGCAAGAAACAAGTTTTTAACTTATTTTAGACATTCAAATGTGAACACAAATGTACTATTTATATATTAAATAAATAAATATATATATATATATATATATATATATATATATATATATATATATATATAGTAAATAAAAAGTACATCTGTGTTCACATTTGAATGTCTAAAGCAAGTTAAAAAACCTGCTTCCAGCTCAGAGCTCCAAGAAAAACAGTTATTACACTGCATTCTGGGAAGTTGAGCTGGGACACACAAACATGGCCACAAATGCCTCACTCTTCATTCCTTAGCCATTATCAAACATGGCTTCCTTTAAGCTTATGCATGCTGTATTACACAGCTTTAATGCAAAGCCAAGGTTGGAATAAACACAGGCTGAGTATCCAATCCATGTACATGTTTCAAGCTTACTGGCTATCATCAGCATGGAGCGGGATCTCAGCCTGTGTTGTGGAAATTATGAGTAGGTAGTTCACCATTATTTACTGTACTACTGTACGGTGGAGGGCTTCTATCACTCTTTTGCCCACCATATTATAAATGATTGTTATGGTGAACTATATATATATATATATATATATACACATTTTTTTTAAACTGATAAATACATATAAAGCTACTTTGTCGTGGTGAAGGGCCTTGTGCATTTCAGTGAAGCTGTGAGCTATGCCATGTAGGGTCACCCAAGATGTGCAGGTCATAGCACAGAGGTCAGACAAATTGCGGTCCACTGGAGAAGGAACTGGCAACCTGCTTCAGTGCCAAAACCCTTATGGATTAGCACACAATGGTTCCGTTAATTGTCTCTCTAGTCACATTAGAGTAATGTCAGACTTCAAAACATACTTTGGTGTTTTAAATATAAAAACAGTCTAGTTCATAATTTTTTTTCATTTAGCTTTTTTTTTTCTTCTTCACTAATAATTTAGATATGATGTAGACATCCTTAGCTTTTGGTTGAGACCAGACTGATCTAGTCCAGGATATTTCTCCCTGTGAAGGGCGCAAGTGGCTAAAAGAGGTTGCTCTCAGAGTGGGTTATTATGTCTATAGAACTAACCTATTAAGGTTAGTTCGTTCTCTTATTGAGCACCTCTGAATAACAGGAAAAGTAAATGTGCATAACTATTCACCCCCCTAAAGTCAATACTTTGTAGAGCCACCTTTTGTGGCAATCACAGCTCCAAGTCGCTTTGGATATGTCTCTATTATTATTATCGTTTATTTATAACGTGCCAACATATTCCGTAGCGCTGTACATAAGATACGTTCAATACAAAGATACATACAAATTAACAAATAGCAAGGCAAGGAGGGCCCTGTCTTTGAGCCTCAAATCCATAGTGCTTTCCCTAAAGCACCTTGTGGGATTGAAACTCGCAGACTTACAACCTAAATGAGCTTACCACATCTTACCACTGGGATTTTTGCCCATTCCTCCTTGCAAAACTGCTCCAGCTCTTTCAAGTTGGATGGTTTGCGCTTGTGAACAGCAATCTTTAAGTCTGACCACAGATTTTCTATTGGATTGAGGTCTGGGCTTTGACTAGGCCATTCCAACATATTTACATGTTTCCCCTTAAACCACTCAAGTGTTGCTTTAGCAGTGTGTTTGGGGTCATTGTCCTGCTGGAAGGTAAACGTCTGATTAATGCTCTCCTTGCTCGGTCCATGAGTTTAGGTGGGCGGCTGTCTCTTGGCAGGTTTGCTGTTGTGCCATGTTCTTTCCATTTGGTTATGATAGATTTGATGGTGCTCCTGGGGATCATCAAAGATTTGGATATTTTTTATAACTTAACCCTGACTTGTACTTCTCAACAACATTGTCCCTTACTTGTTTGGAGAGTTGTAACAATGACAGGGAGGGGCAGACAATTACAGGAGATGACCCCATATGGGGCCCAGCAGTAGCTTCCTGAGAGCAATAGGCTTAACCTCCTATACACATCCTGCCACCTCTTAATCACATCTGATATGTGTTACTTTATCTGGCAAACAATGGGACAAAACAGATTGCAAATACAATGGAGGTGTTTATGTACATAATCCAGTGGCTGGAGCCAAGCTCTCTGTCCTTTTTAATGGGCTAAGATCCAGGAAATGGAAAATGGGGTCCTTGACAGCACCATTGCCTTATTGTAAGGAGTTGGTCTTCCTGTCTGTCTTCACCGCAGGGAGTTTAGTATTGTAAACACTTGCTTCTAGACAAAGTGTCTATAAACCCCCCAATACTTCTCCTGGCTAATTTCTGCCACACAAAACCCATAACTGGACTCCCAGAGCCCCTGGTAATACACACTATCACACTCCCTGGGAAAAATGCTGCAAGTAGATATTAAACATGAACGGGTACCACCTTTACATCAATAAATCTATACAATCATGAATCCTGCTGTTAAGGCCACACACCCACTCTCTCACACACACCTCTGTATAATACACACACATACTGCCCTGTGCAAATAACATCATATAGCGACCCCAACATTAATTATTCATGCCTACATCATGTCATATTCCTTAGCAAGTCCCATATCCATTGCAATATTTAGCAATCATATGGGCTGTGGTTATCAATAACAGAATCCATGATTTAGGTACCAGGTTGCCTTCAGGGCTCACAGTAGTCTAATAAGTTCAGAGGGGCCCTCCTGGTGATTACAATTATAATTATTTTAGCGTTCAAGAGACCATGTAGAAGAAAATTGAGTGTATTGATCCTTTGATTCCATGCTGACCGGTGCAGGCATTTCAACTCATTGTACTTGTGTTTGCAGATTTTTCTGGACCAATGATTGAATTTCTCAATAAGGTCCCAAAAGGAGCAGTTGTCATGATCTCCAGTCACGATGATCCATATACAAAGTAAGTATAATGGGCCAAAATCCTGAACAAGCCCCAAGTCACTTGCACTAGGAAACCTAAGCATAAGGCTGTCCTGAGGCTTAATTCAACCAAACTTTTAGGTAAATAGAATGGGCAGACAATAAGGGCCTTTTTAGTTCTTATCTGCCATCCAAGCTATGTTTCTTTGAATATTTTTAGAGAAAATGTACGCATTATTTATAAGAATCACAATGCAAAGGGGTACAGCAAATATTTGAAATATAGTTGTGAGCGTACGAGTTGTTGCTAACGCTGCGGGCTCGCTACGCGAGTCGCGGCCCTCGCGTAGCGAGGGCCGCGGCTCGCGCAGCGAGCCGAGGCCCTCGCGTAGCGAGGGCACTGCCCGAGGGTCTCAGTTGCTGCAAGGAGCGCCAAAGGCGCTCCTTGCCAGCAACTGAGACCCTCGGGCAGTGCCCTCGCGAAGCGAGGGCACTGCCCGAGGGTCTCAGTTGCTGGCATGGAGCGCCGAAGGCGCTCCATGCCAGCAACTGAGGACCCTCGCGAAGCGAGGGCCTCAGTTGCTGGCATGGAGCGCCGTAGGCGCTCCATGCCAGCACCTGAGGACCTCGCAAAGCGAGGGCCGCAGTTGCTGGCATGGAGCGCCGAAGGCGCTCCTTGCCAGCAACTGCGACCCTCGCAAACTTCACGTCGCAACCCAAACAGTACGACACACACATTACGACACTCGCAAACAACATACGACACACGTTCACACACATTACGGACTCGCAACACTCGGACGCAACTCGCGAACATTACAAAATGTCAAACACAATACATACACACACCACATACATAAAAAACTTACCTACACCAAGAGGGAGCACCCAGCACCTCAAAAATACAACTTACACCTCGATTTTACTTCAAATAAAACAGTTTAGAGACTAAAAAAAAAACGAAGCGAGAGAAAAAATGGCCGCCGAACAAAACGAAAACGAGGCTACAGCACTCTAAACTCGCAAAACACCACAATAAACTCGCAAAACACCACAAAACACCTACGGATATTCCGATACAAACGTATAACACACATTACTCGCCATTTCTCGCCAATGCGGAAGTACACGACTACGCTAACGGTTTGGTCTCGCGCACGCACAGTGTTACACTGCACACATTCAGCACGCTTACACAGCAGCTCCACACCACTAATGCTGCAGCAACATCAAAACACATTCACAGCTCTTCCACACAATGCTTTAAAATAGGTAAAGTATATTCATTTATTAATGTATTATATATTTCATTATTACACCAAACACCATTAGCTACCTTACAATTTCATTGCCGTCATTTTTTGACGGGCAATTCGCTAGTTTGAAATAAAAACAAGTGTGTGTGTATACGGTGGAGGGCTTCTATCGCTCTTTTGCCCACTATATTATAAATGATTGTTGTGGTGAACTACCTACTCATAATTTCCACAACACAGGCTGAGATCCGCTCCATGCTCCACACTGATCCCTACGACCCTGCACAACTTAGGCAGTGACCGCAGAAGGCGCTCACTGCGCCGAAGGAGCGCTGGTGGAGATGTGCGCCATAGGCGCTCATCCCTACGACCCACGGAACTACACATCAATATAAATCTCAATTACACAATTCACAATGCGAGACACGTTGCAGATTGAAAAAATCTTGTGGAAAAATTACGGCCCATAGCACAAAAAGGAAAGCGGGACTTCTAAAAAAATAAATACGACCCGCGGCATTAGAAAAAAAAAATACAAAAAAAAACATCACACACAGCACAGGGGGACAGCCAGGGCGTCTGGGAGTGAGGTTGCAAGACAATTTAAACGCAATTTGCAGAGTTTCGGCACTCGAAAATCGACTAAGCGATAAAAAAGATGGAGGCCAAAAAAAACTAAAACGAGGCTACACAACCCCTAACCACGCAAAACACAGCCAAGCACATAAGACTTTTTTACCCAGGAATGTACGAGGTACAAAATACATTAGGAAACACGGAAAATGCTCAAGACCCGCGTAACACATACACACACGCCGCCATTTTACAACACGAACTTGCAACTAATAACATTACCATTCTAAAATGGCGCTTTACACAACTAAACAAACGGTTTGCCCTCGCGCACGCAGTTTATTTACACTACACACTGCACACATTGCTGACACTTTCTCCTCAGGTCACCAACAGTCCAAATGTACATTGTATGCTGCAGGAAAATCAAAACAGATTGTTAGCTCTTCAGGATATTGATTGCTGCATATATTTAATTACAAATAGGTAAAGTATATTAATTTATTATTTTATTAATTCATTAATTATCATTAAAAAATATATATAAAAAAAAGGACATGGGGAGAGGATCGCAATGAGCACCAAAGGCGCTCAGTTCGGGGCTCACAATGAGCGCCAAAGGTACTCAGAGGACCAAAAGCATTAGTTTGTGTGGCAAACAGCAATACCTGCCTTACAATTTTATGACTGTAATTTTTTTTTTGACGGGCAATTCGCTAGTCAGATATATAGTTGTGGATCTTCGCACTGTTCATAACGTTTGCAAAGTTGGTAACACACCCCAGGGCGCAACAGCGAGGCGAGCCATTGGCGCCGGCAGACATGCGAGCCTCGCAGCACTTAAAGTTAGATATTTAAAGATAATTGACCTTAAAGTTATATATATAAAGCATAAATTATCTGTACAGAACCTTCTACTATAGGGCTATCTTGATCTACTGCGATTAATTTATTTTATTGATAAAGTCGGTATATAGTAGAATAATGATACGATTTTTTAACAATTACAATTCTTTGTGACTATTAATGTTTATCAAATAATATTTAATAATATAATAAAAAAAATTGTTTTGTTTTGTTATCTCTCACTGTGAGAATGATGAATGAATGGCCCTAGATAAAGATAAAGTGAGACGTCTTTAGTAGATAAGTTATGCTTAAACCCTGGAACAACGAGATAGAAATCAGTGCTTGGTGGGTGGATCAGAAACACGAACATGTCAAAATTACAGACTTCACAATAAGATTAATGGAAGAAAATACATTTTTTTTTTTTTTTATAATTTTTTATTGCAGGAATACAAAGTGCAAACAGTTGTACAATATTGAGCGTAATAAAACAATACCCCAACATCAATTGTGAAATCTCATCCTTGTATCCTGCCTCCTCCTTTTTTCCGTATTTACCTTTGTGCTATTATCGGTGAACCAATGTATTGAATTATAATGGACCTTTCTTGGTTATGTAAACATGTATCCCTAAACTTATCCGTTACCTATACTATTCTTTGGTTATTAAGTTGTTATCTCCTAATACCTTCCGTTATTAACCTATGACTTAGAGGATCATAAAGATATTATAAAAAAGCCCTAATTTTATCCATTGGCGGACTCATTTACCTCTAGAGGGATATAGTATGATTATCTGCGTTTGTTAGTCTTTCAGTATCTTCCTTCCATTCAATTCCCCCCGTTATCTTTTCTTATATATTAAGAGTTGCTTACAAACTTTTACAAATGTTAACCTAACTAATTAAACTAAAACATTCTATCTGACACATCTATGTCAAGCCTTCCTCTTTGGAAAACATTTCTCTATCTCGATCTTGTTATTGATCCAACCTAACATACCTGTCTGTCTTCTTCCATATCGGTGCAGATCCTCTCCCGGTATCTCCTCTCCGGCCCCCAGCCCCCCCTGTATCCTGTCAACAAGGTGAGGGTGCCCTTCCCTCCTCCTTCCCCTTCATTGGAGTAGAGGGATTCTAATATCAGTGTATCCTATCCAGGGACCCCATATTTCTAAATACTTAGGGATTGAATCCGCCACTGAGTGGGAAATCCTTTCATTAACCGCTAAGTAGTGAATCTTAGCTCAAACTGCCCCTATCTCAAGTGTCTTTTTCCTCCAGTTCCTGGCAATATGTGATTTCGTCGCTAAAAAGATAAATTGTAGGAGTCTGTTGTGGGGGGCAGAAAGAAAGGCCACCGGAATCCCCAGTAGACTAGATTCTGGGGTAACTTCAATATGGTGTCCAAAGATACTATCCACTAAGTCACCCACTGCCGTCCACAACTGCTGAACCTTTGGGCAGCTCCACCAAGTATGGTGAAAGGAGCCCAGCTCTGAGCACCCCCTAAAGCATTTCGGACTTTCCGTCTTACTCCATTTAGCTAGTCGATCTGGGGTAATATACGCCCGATGAAGGACTTTAATTGATGTCTCTAATACACTATAGTTTAGTGACCCCCTCATGAGATTGGCCCAGGAAGTCTCCCACGTCTCAATCTCCCAGTTCTTGGCTATATCCTTTTCCCATTCCCTCATGTATTTTTCTTTGGCTAATGATTTTGGGGTATTGAAGACCTCGTATAATTCCCCTATCACTCCTCTTTTAAGGGGGGCTTTTTCACATATTCTAGAGAACCCATTCCGGGAGGGGACCCCTGAACTCCTAAGTAGTTTATCTACAAAGTATCTCAATCTGCAAAAGTTATAGTGCTCATAAAGGGGGATGTCATATTCGTCTCTCATAGTTTCGAATGTTAATACCCGACCATCTCTCATCCAGTTTCCCAATCTATCAAGTTTGTTATTCTTCCACCATTGCCGAGAGACCTTTGAGATACCTGCCGGAGCTAGTGGATGCGTAAGTATGGGATATCCGGGGTAGGAGGTCTGTATGATTGAAGGCCCAGATAATATTAGCCGCAGAGTTCCTTATTATAGGATTGGCAGATTTCTTAATCTCTGTTGGGAGTGGGTGAATCCAGACCGCCGTGTCCCATGTATAGGGAATCATGTCTTGGCTTTCAACAAACATCCATGCCGGATGGGCTTCGGGTAAGTGGGCCTGGGGAATAAAAGCTAATTGAGCTGCTCGATAATAAAGTTTTAAATTGGGACATGCCAACCCCCCTCTGGATTTATGTTTGTACATGTTATTTCTCGCAATCCTGGAGGGACCCCCACCCCAGATAAAACGGAACACCCTGCTTTGGAAGTTTGAGAGGTCTTTCATATGCATCTGGATCGGTAGAGATCTAAATAAATATAGCAGTCTAGGTAAAATGTTAATTTTGACCGAACTAATCCTACCGAGCCAGGAGATGTTATATTTGCCCCATTTTATCATCTCCTCTTTGAGTAAACGGAACATTGGCTGGTAGTTAGCTTTATATAGATCTTGTACTTTAGCTGTCAACCAAATTCCTAGGTATTTAATCCCCTTCCCAGCCCATTTAAATTTAAACCTCCGTGTGAGGGAATCTTTCTCCTGGGAGCGGTATATCTAGGGCCAAGGCTTCAGTTTTTTCTACATTAATTTTCAATCCTGAAAGCATCCCGAAGTGTTCAAGTTTTTGCATCAGGGGTGGTACCGACGTCGATGGCTCCGAAATGGAGCATAGTAAGTCGTCCGCAAATGGTGACACCTTGAAATGATGTGACCCCACTTGGATACCCTTTATCTCTGGGGAGGCTCTAATCCATTGGGCACGACTGCCAACGCAAATAGGAGCGGTGACAATGGGCACCCCTGTCTCGTCCCCCTCTGGATGCTGATCGCTGGCCTCCCCCCACCCGGGAGTCTTAAATTTGCCCTAGGATCTTTGTAATAAGTCCGAATTAGATTTAAAAACTTCCCTGAAAACACGAATTTGTTTAGCGTAGCAATGAGAAAAGGCCATTCCAGGGAGTCAAAGGCCTTCTCTACATCCAGAGAGAGCAGGCAGGCCGGAGTGTTATTTAATTTAGAATGGTGGACTAAATTCAGAATTTTCCTGATATTGTCCCCTGCTTGTCGCCCTGGGATAAATCCCACCTGGTCTTTGTGAACCAAGGAGGGGAGAAACCCAGCTATCCTATCCGCCATGATTTTGGCCAGAAACTTTATGTCGCTGTTAAGGAGTGAAATTGGTCTGTAATTCTTGGCTTCTAACGGGTCCCTCCCCTCCTTGGGAAACAATACCAGGTCAGCTTTGTTGAGTTCTGGGGGGATTGGTCGTCCCTCCAGTATTGTATTGTATAATGTGGTCAAGTATGGGGCTAAAGTGCTGACAAATTTCTTATAATATGTGTTTGTAAAGCCATCTGGGCCTGGGGCTTTGCCTAATTTTGATTCTAGAATAACTTTGCTCACTTCCTCCTGGGAGATTGCTTTATTCAATTAAGTAACATTCTCCTCCGTTAGTTTAGGTAGATCCAGGGAGGATAAAAGTGATTGTGTTTCCCCCTGAGCTGGGGAGTTCGAGGCTTTATATAGCTTGCTTTAATACGCCTGAAAGATGTCCTGAATTTTTGTGGGGTTGGAGGTCACTAGCCCTTGGGGCGATTTAATTTGGCAGATCCTAGATTGGTTTTTGCTTTGATTTTAATTTATTGGCTAGGAAAGTGTCAGGCTTGTTTGCTTTGCTATAAAACTTGTGATCTGCGATTCTAAGCGCTCTCTCCGTTCTCTCTGACAGAATCATATCCAGTTCCGCTCTGGTTTTCTCAATCTGGGACCTATCCCCCATAGAATTATCTTGCTGCATTGCCCTTTCCAATCTCATTAATTCTTTATTTAATGCGTCCTCTCGGGCCCTGTCTTGCTTTTTATGTTCAGCACATATCTTCATGCAGACCCCTCTAATATATGCTTTGTGGGCCACCCACACCCAGCCTATTCCTACATCTCCTTTAGTATTTTCCCCAAAATATATCTCAAGTTCTTGCTGGATCTTATCTTTGGATTGAGGAAATGCTAGTAGCGTATCATTGATGCGCCATGTCGGGGGGGGGGGGGGGGGGGGTAGTATGCTGTGCCAAAGTCTAGGGCAATTTTGACTATTGAGTGATCCGACCAGGTACACGGAATAATCTCAAAAGTCTCATTTCCCTGCGTCTCGCTAGGGTGGCTGGTGAGAGATCTGCATAAATCTGGATGGTGGTGCCGTCAGGACCCTTGATTTCGTCTAGACCTCTGGCGTGAATGAGAATCTGATCTCTTGTGTGTTGTCTCAGAAAGCAGGCGATGATGTCTTTAGGCATGTTAGGATTTGGGGATGCTCCTAGTGCCCTATGTGCCCTTTCAATGCCGATTTCACCCTCCTGGGGGTCTGGAAGAATTGATTTATTAAGTCTGAAAGATACGGCTCAAGGTCAGTGATTGAGTTTGGGACGCCTCTGAATCTGACATTGTATCTTCTCGATCTATTTTCGAGGTCCTCCAGTTTGAGTTCAAGAGAGCATATTTTCATTGCATTTTTATCAATGTCTACTCGATCTTGTCTTTGGGAGTCTATGACCTGGTCCAGGGAAGATTCCAAAATACTTGTCCGCTGGCCCAATACTTGGATTTCATGTTTTAGATCTTGAACTGCCAATGATAGTTGTGATTTTAGCATGTTCTCAAACCAAGTTTTGGAGTCATTGGATAAGTTTGCATCCATCATATTCCCTTTTTGGGAGCCCTCAGCATCCGATATATCTGAAGCCCCTGAGATTGATTCCGGGTGGGGGGATCTTCTAGCCGTAGTAGAGGGGAAATGTTCAGTTATCCGTCGGGTTCCCTCACCCTTTTTGGTTCTAACCATCATGACTTTTGCCCTTTGTATTGTAGATCAGGGCGGTGCGGGGCCTAGTTTAGGAATGAGCTTTCCAGTAGACCTGGTCTGTGCAGTTGGGGGAGGAGGTCTAGATTAAGGTGAGTCCCAGCCCACTGGGTAGCAATGCTGCTGCAAGGATCTCTTAAGTGCGCTTTAAGACTTAGGAGGGGTGGTGGCCCATTTATAGGGGTGTTGGCCCTACATTTATCTCATCTTTTCTTTAGTGAGCAGGGTGTTTGCCAACTGGTTTAGTGTTAACATCTTCCAGGGTCCAGGCAAAGTCTGTGTCAGGCTAAATATTGCCTTGGATCTTCCAAGATAAACCTAGTATGTTAACCCCAATGTGACGTCGTGATATGGAATTAATTCAGTCCTTTGTACTACCGTTTCTCTCTAGTATATGGAGGAGCCGAGTGGGAGGACAGCAGTCAAAGTATAAAGATCTTTAGTCCCTTGGTGTTCTAGAGATTGGCAGGTTCAATTTAGTCTTGAAGGACAGAAG
This sequence comes from Discoglossus pictus, assembly GCA_027410445.1. Classification (NCBI taxonomy): domain Eukaryota; kingdom Metazoa; phylum Chordata; class Amphibia; order Anura; family Alytidae; genus Discoglossus; species Discoglossus pictus. The sequence continues at coordinate 27,089,174 of CM050164.1, forward strand.
GCCTGCAATGCTTTGAGGCTGCCACCGGGTGGGAGTAGAGTATTGTCAATTGAGACTGCCTATACAATGTGGTGAATGACACTGCATATCTTTATATAACTGTTGATGAGTGGTATATAACGTAATATAATAAGGTGTCTGGTTCAGTCCCAAACACCCCGATAGTGTCGGTGATAATAAAGTCACATTAGTAGTCCTGCAACATATAAATGCAAAGCCAGATAAATAGCACTCTTTGCCTTTGAAGTCCTGTGCAGTCCAAAGTGTATTTTAGTGTTCTGAGTCTCTGTAGACAGGTTAGCCTGGTGTGCTTAAACCAGGGATACTGGGGGGACCTGATGGGGGGACAGAAGGCACAATGTGGAGAGCTGTGGCCCCTTGATGTTCTAGATATTGGCAGGTTCAATACAATGTTGGAATACAATAAGCCTGTAGTGGTTGATAGTTGCCACAGGGTGGGAGCAGAGTGCAGTCAATTGAGACTACTTATATAATGTTTTGGGTGAGATTGTAAATCCTCATGGTGCTGTTACAAAACGTTATATAACACAGTGTAGTAAGGTGCCTGGTTCAATCTCAAGCACCCCGGTGCTGTTGGTACCAATAAAATCACTTTAGGAGCACTGAAGCACATAGATGTGAAGCTAGATAATCTGCACTCTTTATCATTGCAGTCCTATGCAGTTCAAAGTGTACTTTTAACGTTCTGAGTCTTAGTAGATAGGTTGGGCTGGGTTGCTTGGACCCAGGGTATGGGGAGAGCTTTAATGGGGATATGTGGGTAAGGGGCCCCGGATTGCTTAATTTTTCTGGGGCTAATTTGCTGCTGATGCCCCCCTGGGTACCCCTTCCTTGGATCAGGGCTATCTTCTCCCCCCACAGCTCTATAGCCTCTCCCCTGTACCTGCTTATATATGTCCTCAGCAGTGCAGCGCCACACTCTCTCCCTCCAGGCTTCCAGGGGGAAAAGTTCAGCTGGATAGGGATTCCATGCAGGGGCCTCTTCCACTTTCCCCTTTTCTTGGAGACCTCTGCTGCTCTGTGCCCCGTGTGGGATGTTTCAGGGAGGATGGAGCTGTGCACCCCCTTCTGTCGCCAGCTTATGCTAGTCCCCCTGCTGTTTGTGCTCCAGCCCGGCTTCTCTCTGCTTGCCTGCCTCCTACTGCGCGCCTGCACAGTTTTCTCCCGCTGCGGCTGGCCTCCAGAGGGATCCGGACCCTCGGGAACAGGGTAGGCCAGGGGAGGGATCCAGGGAGCAGGAACTCTTAATGAGGCCGATTGGGCACGGCCCTCCGGAGTAGGCCCCGATTCAGAAGGCGCCTGGTAACTGGGCTATTATCCCCTTCTGGCGCTCATAAACACCCCTCTATACTCTTTGAGGTGGGGGAACCTCTGCTGGGTGTTTTAAGTGTCCAGGTGGCTAAATAATTTGGTAAATGGCCCTTTTAAAGTGTATTAAACGTGGAGCTCCAGCTCAACACGTCTGGCCTCGTCAGTTGCTAGCCACGCCCCGAAGAAAATACATTTTTAATAATATTAAATGAATAAAGTAGTTATTAGGCACCTACAGTGCCTTGCAAAAGTATTTACCCCCCTTGGCATTTTTCGTGTTTTGTTGCCTCACAACCTGGAATTAACATGAATTGTTTGAGGATTTGCATAATTTAATTTACAGAGCATGCCCACAACTTTGAAGAGGTTTTTTTTTTTATTGTGAAGCAGACAACAAATAGGGCAAAATAACAAGAAAATGTCAATGTGCATAACTATTCACCCCCCTTAAGTCAATACTTTGTAGAGTCACCTTTTGCGGCAAACACCGCTCCAAGTCGCTTTGGATAAATCTCCATGAGCTTGCCACAACTTACCACTGGGATTTTTGCCCATTCCTCCCTGCAAAAAATGCTCCAGCTCCTTCAAGTTAGATGGTTTGTGCTTGTGAACATCAATCTTTAAGTCTGACCACAGATTTTCTATTGGATTGAGGTCTGGGCTGTGACTAGGCCATCCCAACACATTTACATGTTTCCCCTTAAACCACTCAAGTGTTGCTTAAGCAGTGTGTTTGGGGTCATTGTCCTGCTGGAAGGTGAACCTCCGTCCTAGCCTCAAATCACGCACAGGTTTTGGTACAGGTTTTGCTGAAGAATATCCCTGTATTTAGCACCATCCATCTTTCCCTCAACTCTGACCAGTTTTCGAATCCCGGCCGCCGAAAAACATACTCACAGCATGATGCTGCCACCACCATGTTTCACTATGGGGATGGTGTTCTTTGGGTGATGTGATGTGTTGGGTTTGCGCCAGACCTAGCGTTTTCTTTGATGGCCGAAAAGTTACATTTTAGTCTCATCAGACCAGAGCACCTTCCTCCATACATTTTGGGAGTCTCCCACATGCCTTTTCGCAAACTCAAAAAGTGCCATTTTGTTTTTTAGTGAAATTAATGACTTTCTTCTGGCCACTCTGCCATAAAGCCCAACTCTATGGAGCGAACGGCTTATTGTGGTCCTATGTACAGATACTCCAGTCTCTGCTGTGGAACTCTGCAGCTCCTCCAGGGTTACCTTAGGTCTCTGTGCTGCCTCTCTGATTAATGCCCTCCTTGCCTGGTCTGTGAGTTTTGGTGAGCGGCCGTCTATTGGCAGGTTTGTTGTTGTGCCATGTTCTTTCCAATTGGTTATGATAGATTTGATGCTGCTACTGGGGATTATAAAAAAGTGTCCCTTACTTGTTTGGAGAGTTCCTTGGTCTTCATGGCAGTGTTTGGTTAGTGGTGCCTCTTGCTTAGGTGTTGCAGCCTCTGGGGCTTTTCAAAAAAGGTCTGTATATGTAATGACAGATCATGTGACACTTAGATTGCACACAGGTAGAAATTATTTCACTAATTATGTGCCTTCTGAAGGTAATTGGTTGCATCAGAGCATTTTTATGGTCTTCATAACTAAGGGGGTGAATACATACGCACATGCCAATTTTCTGTTTTCTATTTAAAAAAAATAGTTTTATTTATATATTTTTCTCATTTCACTTCATCCAACTTAGACTATTGTGTTCTGATCCATCACTTAAAATTCAGATTAACAAAACATTGAACTTTAGGCTGTAATGTAACAAAATAGGTAAAAAGTCAAGGGGGGTGAATACTTTTGCCAGGCACTGTAGTTGTTCAAATGGAGTTAAATTATTGTTATTTAAATATCCTAATTTATTTTCAGATAAACCAGAAATTATATTCTTGTAAATAAGCCATCTACTATCAGGTATACCAAACTTCAGGTGAATCTCCCTAAAGGATAACATTCCACTTTGTTCATGTAAATCCCTTAAGTAAATTAGATTTCTATCCCTCCATTCCTTAGGCATGGAGAGTTTATAGTACCTAGCAATAGACTTCAATGGGAATATGGGGCTTGGATAGGGACTAAGATGTAATTTGTCGTTAAGCCTTTGCCAAAAATTATAAAGGTTTATACAATTAATGCTACATTTCTTATATCTTTTCTATTAAAATTTTCAACGAATACCAGTGAAGATAGCTCACCAAAACCATTTTAGTCTCAATCTGGGACCAATCTGGGACCATGGAACCAGCCATTTCACTATGTGCGAAATAAGGATTGAGTCATGATATGTTCTAATAATTGGATATCCTATTCCACCTTTTGTAAAATGTTTAGCCATTGTTAGTTTTTTAAGTCTTCTGTGTTTTGACGTATGGATGAACTTATCTTTAGTGATTTGGAGCCTTTCAGTCCAATACCTTGGAACAACTAAAGGTATACAACGAATAACGTAATTGAATTTGTATAGCAAAAAAAAATTTATTAACGCTATTCTTCCAAAAAAAAGATAGGTTTTTATTTTTCCAACAGGAAATTAGATCCAAACATTCTAAATGTAACTTTTTGAAATTTAAAGAGATCATCTTTTTTAAATCCTCATTAAATTGGATGCTTAGATGTGAAAATCCTTTAGATGTACAATTAGATGTATATTTTTTTTCTAGTTTTTCAATTCCATCTATTTACATGTTTATTGTTAAAACTTCAGATTTCGATGGATTGATTTTGTAGTTCGTTATCAGACCACGTTTTTCAATTATCTCATTCAAGGACTCTTGTGGATTTGTTATTGAAAGTATTACATCATCTGCGAACAATCTTATCTTGTGTTCCCTCTCTCCTATTCCTATTCCCCTTATGCCCTTGAATTGCCTAACTGCAAAAGGTTCCATGGCCAAGGAGAACAAGAAGGGAGAGAGGGGACATCCTTGCCTGGTACCATTCTGGATACCAAATGTTTGAGAACTAAAACCAATTCCTGACACAAAGGCTGTAGGTTCTAAATATAAGGAGTCAATCATGTGGGTTCCAAATTTGCCAAACCCCAGTCTAGCCATTACAGAGTGCATGTACTCCAACCCTATCCAATCAAACGCTCTCTCTGCGTCTAATGAGAGGAACAGGGTGGAAGCACATCCCTTCTCAGAAGATGCTATCAGGTTCATCAATTTTCTGATGTTATCTACTCCCTCCCTACCAGGGGTGAATCTTGTTTGTCCCAAAGAGATCAGTTTAGCCATCATATTCCATATTCTCAAGGACAGAATTTTTGCAAACAATTTTACATCAGTGTTCAAAAGGGATATTGGCCTATAGTTACCACAATTATCTTTTTTTGGAATTGTAATTAGGTTGGCCACCAACATCTCTTTTGGCATTTTGTCTTCCTCCTTGATTTCGTTAAACAGATCGGTCAAATGTTGGACTATGACGGGATGGCATAATTTATAAAAGGAATTACTGTAGCCATTCAGACCTGGGGCAGTAAACATTTTCAAATTTTTGATGGCTAATGAAACTTCTTCAGTTGTTATTGGTTTGTTATGTCGTGGTGTTTATAGCAAAATGATATTAGAAATAGTCAATTTTACTTATTGTCCGATTATAACGTCAATTTATAGGAAAGTATAGCTTTTAAACAAAACAGCGTTTATTATCATCAATAACACAATCGAATTCTAGAGTAATAAAAAGTTCTAAACAGTACTATATGATTTTCAGATGTCAATAACCCAATTAAGTCTATTGCAATATTAATACGATAAAAATGTTACTAAAACAAGAAAAACCTTCTAAGTTCTTTGTCACAAAATCTTCTAGGGTAATAGGAGATTTACAATAAACTACTATTTATCAATATTTCTTATTTTAGCTATTTATAATAAACACGAAAATCAATCTTATTAATATAATAAATCACAATAATATTGTTGGCAGAATATATAATATACCATATATTGAATAACAAAAATACTATAGGAACAAAGGAAAATATGTCACAATTTGAATAAAACCTACTGTAGATATATTATTGGTGGCTTCTGTGATGTAATTGATTTAGAGGAAGAAATAAGATCAATTTATCTTTTATATCACAGAAGTTTGAAATTAAATCTATACATTACCAGATACCAGAATCAACCCAATTCAACGTATAGTCAGCCTGGATAATCCCAAATCGATTATTATATGAAAAATGAAATATATCAGGAATCAAAAATAGGTCCTCTCTTTCTCAATGTATTGCCTCTCTGTCTCTTCAGCCTCACTCTCCTTTTTGTCTCTGTTCTCCCCCCTTTCTTTTCCTTCTGTCCTATTTTAAAATCCCCATTCTTATCTAGATCTTCACGTTGATCACATCCTGGAATTATTTCTCACTATTGTGTTAAGTGGGCATACATGAATATCAAATGCACAGTCAAACAAATATTGTCTATCAGAGCCAAATGGTGGATCTCTCGTCTCCAATTTGAGGTGTTACTATTTCATGACATTTGTGGATCAAAAGAATCTAGTATGAATACTAATGACTAGCCTTTTGGTGGTTCCACTGTTTACATTCTCATTACAATGTAGACACTTAGTGAAGCTCAGGAAAAATGGAATATGTGAATAAAATTAAAAACTCAAAATAAAATGATGATGTGCAATATAGGTATAACATAACACATAGATATGATAAGTTTAAGATATTTCCTATCCGATGATATCAAACACTGTTATGTTTGAGGAATTTCTATATGTGTATTAATTAAAATATTAAGAGGATATATTTAATCAGAAATATATAATGAAATGGTATATATATATAGGAGTATACTCATTTATATATTTAATAGGTAAAACCCCTGACAAATCCCCCTTTCTGGAATAATGTCTCCCCATTAGGTAGGTGACATTATTACAGTAGCAATATGTGTAATTAAATAGATAAGTATTCGGTTGTCTAAACATATTTCTTTATCTATGCATCATTTCTATTGGGGTATATTTTCTGACCTCATTGCTTACATGTACCAATAATATGGATGATCCAGAGGAAGGCAAACATAAAACCCAATTGTCTTAATTGGGAAAAATTAATTCCTTCCTGACCCCAAATATTGGCGATCGGATTCCTCCCTGGATCAATACTCCCTCCATGATTAAGCAGGATAACCCTGAATGTCCTTTTAATTAAAAGAGATGCAGTCCTGATTCATTATCTATTATTATCTTCCTGATAATAACTTCAATGGTCATGATTTGGCAAATGTTCTGACCGTTGATAACGGGAGTTTTGTGAGTTCATGAAGTTTCCCTTAGTTGTTTTTACGTCTTCTTCTCAATGGCCTATGAACAGGCAATGTGGTCACGATACCACGTTTGAGTCTTTTCCACCCTGATGTGGAATATTCTGAATTGTCTTTTAATCATCCTGTGTGGATCGACACTGATGAAGGTCTTCGGCGACGTTATTCTCCTCCCGGGTTAGGATGAATCTTGGAGCCTCTTGGATAAAGACGCCTGAGGAAGGACCGTGCCACGATAGTTTCCATCTGAACTTGTTGGCGTTAGGATCATCATTACCCTGATACGAGCGGCCTTTTCTTTTATCAATTTGGATACTCTCTCTTTTGGCTTCTATGTTTAATCGAAATACAAGTGGTTTTAATAATACATTCCTAACATGATGGATTAGGTAGATAGATGAAGAGACAGAAGATTTTTTTTTCGCGAAAAACATTTCACAAATCACGGTTCATCTGGGCAAGTATTTTCAATGATTCTTAACTGAGATCTAGGATGACAGGTTCTCATTTGGTTAATATGGACCCATTTCTCTACCATTTCACCATCTCTTGGGATCTGAATCTTATACACGACGGGTGAAATTTTATCTATAATGGTATAAGGTCCTTTCCATGAGGGTAAAAACTTTTTCTCTTTTGCCTGATTACGTAGGAAGTTATACAGATAAACTTGATCTGTGATCTCATATTCTTTCTTAGATGTTTTCAGATCGTAATATGTTTTAGTGCTTTCTGCAGATTTCTCTAGATTTTTCTGGGCAAATGCAAAAGCCTGTTGTAAATGCTTCCTCAAGTTCTCAATATACTGATGGGTCGTGGCGGCATTTACCAAGTTATGGTCTTGGGTTCTATAGATAAGATGTTGTGGGAGTACCATATGTCTCCCAGTCATTAATTCAAAAGGGGACATTTTAGTAGCAGTACTAGGGGTAGATCTTATCGCCATTAAAACTAAGGGTAATTTTATGTCCCAGTCCTTACCTGATTCCTTGACATATTTCTTTAGGATACTTACAATAGATTGGTTGTACCGTTCTACCCCACCACTAGAAGCGGCGCGGTAAGCAATATGTAATTTACGTTTAACACCTAGGATTCTCCACATACGGCTCATCACCTCGCTGGTGAAGTGACTTCCTCTATCTGACTCAATTCGTTGCGGTAGGCCAAAACGAGAAAACACATGGTTAATCAACAAAATTGCGGCAGTCTCCGCTTTACAGTTTGTCGCCGGAAGGCACTCTACCCATTTGGTGAATAGACATGTTACGGTTAACATATACTTATTACCCCTGGAAGAGGTAGTTACCGGGCCAATAAAGTCAATCTGTATGTCTGACCATGGCATGGACATCCCCCTTTTCTGAAGAGGAGCCCTATGGGTAGGTGAATGGGGTTGAAACTGGGGACATACTAAACATCCTTGACAGTAAGTTTTTACATCCATCAACATGTGTGGCCAATATGCAAAATCACGAAGTATCTCATATGTAATCTTTTCACCTCTGTGGCCTGATGTTGGTGCATCATGAGCATGTTGTAGCATTAGACCTCGATAAGCAGTAGGAACTACCCATTGATGTATACCATTCTTAGATGTGCGGATAAGTAAACCATCTAAGATGTTAAACTGGGATTTTGACTTAATTAGGATCCTGAAATCTTCCTTATCTGACACACCTATTTTGTCCAGAGGATACTGTATTGGATCTTGTATATGGTTATAAAATGGACCTATGATAGGATCTTCTTTTTGACTATTGATCAAGTCCAAGTTAGGATTATCATGGGACCACTGTACTGTGGGGAGTTCTGTATCTTTCTGGGATTGCTGTCTAGTATTAGCCTGAATTTGCAATGGACCCATAAGGTGGTCCATTTCAATTGATTCCCCCTCTAGGGCACCTTGCTTTGCTAGTTTATCAGCAAGATCATTTCCGTCTTTATCCTGACCCTTTACTTTGGAATGTCCTTTTGTTTTCTTCCAGTATATAGTTAGTTCATGAGAATTTACCATTTCATCAATGGCATATATTAACTTACCATGTTTTATCGGTTTCTTTCGGACATTAGTCATATTATTTCGTTTCCATACTGGTAAATATTCAACAAAACTATTTCGGGCATATTCTGAATCAGTAATGATTACAAAGTCCTTAATGTTATGCTCTATTGCGGTGTAAACAGCATAATATATAGCCATCAATTCTGCCATCTGACTACTCTTGGGTCCTATTTTACACCCTTTTGGAGGAGCAGGAAAATTATCTATCCATACATTACCAATTCCCGCAACTAGCTTATTATCTGTATCTACTTTTACGTGATAGGCACATCCATCTACATAAACGGTGGGTAAGGATTTACAAAATACCTCTTCATATATTTTATGAGGTGATAATTTATATTCCTCCAGAAGGTCTATATGAGGATCATTATCCTTAATGGGGTCTGCGGCAGTACAATCATGTAAATCCGCTAATCCTTGGGCAACTAGATTCTTTTTATTTTGGGCATATCTTATCTCTAAAGGCCATCCTTGTAAGGATAAGGTCCAAGCAGTTATGCGGCTATTTGATAGATTACCAGATCTAATTTTATTGCTCTGAATATATTGCAATGGTTGGTGTGCCGTTTCCACTATTATTTTCTCACCTTGTATGAAATTTCGAAAATGTTGTAGTGCCCATACTGTAGCAAATAGAGCCTTCTCACAATCATTAAATTTTACCTCTACAGGTGATAGTGTTTTACTCGCACAAGAGATAATCTTGTTATGTTGGTCATATTTCTGATATAACACAGCACTTAAACAATTATCAGTATAACCGGTTTCTAAGAAGAAGGGCTTACCTCGTTCTGGATACGCTAGGCAAGGGGCCTGACTTAGTTTCTGTTTTAACTCATTTACAGCTTGGTTCTGAATCTCACCCCATTTCCATGGCTCACCTTTCTTTAACAATTGTATGAGGGGTCTTGTTATTTCGGCATAATTCTCAATAAATTTACGAGAATAATTGGTGATACCCAGGAATGATCTCAATTCTTTTGTAGTTGTAGGCATTTTAGTTTTAAGTAGGGCCTCTACCTTCTTTTTCTGTGGATTTACACCATCAGGAGTTATCTCATGACCTAAAAAGTTAACTTTAGTGCGGCACCACTGAGCCTTTTGGAGAGATATTTTAACTCCTGCGCGCTTTAATTGGTCCAAAACATGTTCAATTTCTGTGATATGTTTATCAAATTCGCAACTTTTAATCAAGATGTCATCTACATAGGTTAATGTCCCTCGCTCTTGAGCATCAGGCATTGCCTTGTGCAAGAAAATAGCAAACTCATTCCCTGAATTTATAAATCCAAATGGAGTTCTAGTCCATGTAAATTGTTGATTACCAAATGTAAATGCTAATTTATGTTGGTCCTCTTCATTGACTTTAATAGTCCAATAACCTTGGGCACAATCAAGTGTTGTGAATAATTTAGACCCTTGGACTTGTGCTAAACACTGGTCTATATATGGGACAGGCCAAGCCGACATATGGACTCTCTTATTTAATTGCCTCAAATCAGCGCATAAGCGCCATGTCCCATTTGGCTTCAAAATACCTAGAACAGGATTATTATAAGAACTATGTACAGGACGTATAATTCCCCTTGATTCTAGATTCTTTATAATATCGGCTAATGATTCATAAGAGGCGAGGGGTAGTCTATATTGCTTAACAAATATAGGTGGCATACTGGGATCAGTTTTAATCTTAGTGACATGTAGATCCGTTAGGCCACAATCATATGAGTCTTTAGAAAATACACCTTGGTAATTCATAAGCACTTGTCTTAATTTTTGGCGTTCAGTATCATTAGAGCACCCATCGGCTAAAATTATCTGTTCTTCAACTCTTTCTTTAAACCCAGGGAATACCTCAGGTTGACTAATTTCATAGGCTTCCTCTAGTTGTGTAGATAGGTCAGTGGTAATGGAGTTTATCTGTATCTTATCGACCAAATTCTCTTCATACTCTTGTTCATCTATATTTTGATTAAAAATTAGCTCGTCATCTGTTATTTCACACTGTCCTTCCATGGAACTGAAGGGATAAATAGATTGAACAGTAAATAATCCTTCTGGTTGAGTATCGAAACATTGGTCAATCATCTTATCATCACTCATATATTCCTCTGGTATCAAACCAATAACTGAATTGGTAAATTCAGAGGTGAAATATTCTGCATCAATGCCCATTCCTACTATAGATCCCTTCTCCATATGTATTGGATGGGAAGCTATGTTATTTACTAGGATGACAAAAGGTAATTGTGTCACAGCAATTAAAGGAGTGTGGGTGGTGTTAAGGCCTTTTTGTTGGGTTTGATAGCTAAGATTAACATAAGCATCTTTGCCTTGAATCATCTGCCCTCTTTTTACTTGCAAGGCTAGAGGGAATTGGGCTACTCCTTCTGGTATAATGACAGTTCGTTCCATCTGTATGGTTATTGCATAAGGCATCTGTTGGGCATATTTCAAGGCTTCTGAGTCATCACTGAAGTCTAATGGTGACTCATTCAACCGAGACCATAGAACGTTATGGATTAAATCAATTTGAAAAGCAAACCGATGTAACAAATCATTACCAATATATATTGGATATTGGGAATCCTCTATCACCTGGAACAAGTGCACAACCTTTTTATCTCCTATTGAAAGGGGTATTAAACATCTTGCTATAATAGGATGGGTTGAGGTTTCATGATCTATTTTATATATGTATTGGTCATATGGTTGAGAATTACGAATTAATCTTGGATTATTTATTCGTTTTAATAGACTTTCATTAATGTAACTATGTTCATGGGTTAAGGCTATTTTGGCTTGTTTAGGATATCTCATACCTATAATATTTATGGGGATAACTAAACCCTTATCTCTTATTTCTATGTTAGCCATAATTTTGGAATGTCTAGTTATTTCAAAAGGTTTAGAGGTTTTCCTATTTAGTGAAATAGTTAGGACATTAATATTGCAATAGACTTAATTGGGTTATTGACATCTGAAAATCATATAGTACTGTTTAGAACTTTTTATTACTCTAGAATTCGATTGTGTTATTGATGATAATAAACGCTGTTTTGTTTAAAAGCTATACTTTCCTATAAATTGACGTTATAATCGGACAATAAGTAAAATTGACTATTTCTAATATCATTTTGCTATAAACACCACGACATAATTTGGAGGCACTGCTGAGATATATTATTGGTGGCTTCTGTGATGTAATTGATTTAGAGGAAGAAATAAGATCAATTTATCTTTTATATCACAGAAGTTTGAAATTAAATCTATACATTACCAGATACCAGAATCAACCCAATTCAACGTATAGTCAGCCTGGATAATCCCAAATCGATTATTATATGAAAAATGAAATATATCAGGAATCAAAAATAGGTCCTCTCTTTCTCAATGTATTGCCTCTCTGTCTCTTCAGCCTCACTCTCCTTTTTGTCTCTGTTCTCCCCCCTTTCTTTTCCTTCTGTCCTATTTTAAAATCCCCATTCTTATCTAGATCTTCACGTTGATCACATCCTGGAATTATTTCTCACTATTGTGTTAAGTGGGCATACATGAATATCAAATGCACAGTCAAACAAATATTGTCTATCAGAGCCAAATGGTGGATCTCTCGTCTCCAATTTGAGGTGTTACTATTTCATGACATTTGTGGATCAAAAGAATCTAGTATGAATACTAATGACTAGCCTTTTGGTGGTTCCACTGTTTACATTCTCATTACAATGTAGACACTTAGTGAAGCTCAGGAAAAATGGAATATGTGAATAAAATTAAAAACTCAAAATAAAATGATGATGTGCAATATAGGTATAACATAACACATAGATATGATAAGTTTAAGATATTTCCTATCCGATGATATCAAACACTGTTATGTTTGAGGAATTTCTATATGTGTATTAATTAAAATATTAAGAGGATATATTTAATCAGAAATATATAATGAAATGGTATATATATATAGGAGTATACTCATTTATATATTTAATAGGTAAAACCCCTGACAGTTAAGATTTTCCAGCTCTTCATTTGTAATTGACGGTAAATTACATATACTAAGGAAAGAGCTGATTTTGGGCATTGGAAGGTCTTGCATGGGTCTACCTCCAGATTATATAAATTATGGTAGAATTTGGCAAAAAAACATTCTATGTTGTTTGGGGTGGTCCATAATTTGTCATTGAAGCGAAGGGATTCAATTCTATTTCTCTGTGATATCTTCTTAAGCCAAGAGTTTACTGATCTTATTGTCATAATGGTATAACTTCTGTTGCATTCACCAGAGGGATTGGTCTGCTAAGGATTGATTGATCTTTTTTATTTGTTTCTGACTGAGTCTAATTTCCTCCATGGTATTCTCATTATTTTTTATTTTATTATATTTTTTCAGGTTATCTAGTTAAATTTATAGTTTTCTTTGGGGGAAGGCCTCGATGTTTTAAAAATTTAGATTTCCATTGCATCAATATCCCCCTAGTATAAGCCTTTTGGGAAGTTCATAGGGTACTATTGAATGACACTGAATTTAGATTTGAATCATCAAATTTTTCAATCTCTTGTTTGAGGAGATTTTATTTTTCTTCTTTTCGAATCAACATTTCCTCAAATTTCCATTGAGGTCTTAATTTTACTTGGTTAAAAAGTTTAATTGTTAATAAAAATGCTTGCGTGATCGGAAATGTTAATTGAATATATGTCTATTCGGATTATTTTGTCCGGGATGGAACATTCTCCATGCGTCATAGAGATTAGTTTTAATGATAGTTTCAGAAAAGTTCGGACATCTTATTTTTATATTTCTTTTAGAGCTTTCCTATCATAGTTGCGATTGAAGTATCCACAGGCAATAATATATCCTTGAAAAAATATAGACGTTTCTTAAATATTTGGTTTATGAATCGATTTTGATTAAAGTACGGGGCATAGATATTTAAGATGGTGAATTTTTCGGTGTTAATGAGTCCAACCCACAATACATAGCTTCCTTTCGTGTCGATTTTAACAAATTACTCATTGATTATTAAGTTTTTGTTAAAAAAGTAGATACACCTTTTTTTATTTTTTTCAAAGATTGAATTGTATTTATGGGAACAAAGTCTATCCCCAAACCCATGGATTCCATTTTGCACCCAATGGGTCTCTTGGACTTAAGCTATGTCGATATATTTCGTCATTTAGCTTTCTCAGAATGCAATTTCTTTCAACTGGTGAGTTTAGTCCTTTTACATTAAAGCTCATACTGTTCAGAGTCATCTTTTGGTATAGATCAATGCTTTTACTCTAGTCTCCCTCCATCCACCTTCCTATAGGCAAAAAAGAAAAAAGGAAAATTAAAGAAATAGAAGAAAGAAAAAATAAAGAAAAAACAAGTATATAAACATCTAAGAAAAACATTGCTTTTACATATTTACAGTTTTTATTCATTACAATCTTAAAAAACATAATAATCATATTGAGAGGTATTCTCTTTCTGTCTTCTCTCGGACTGGCCACCCAACAAATAGGGGTGTACAGTCAAAGACAAGCAGAAATGGTAAAAGGTGGCTTTGAAGACTGAGCAAAATTATATACTACGATTTTAGGGCAAAAAAAAAAGAAAGAAAAAAAAAATCATTTTTTCAACCTTTCCCTCTCACCCTTGCCCTCCCTTCCCCTTTCAACTTAAGTTAAAGAGTTTCCTAATTTAATCACACTAAATTGTACTCTTTTTACCATTTCCATCTTTTTCCTTCCTTTCACCTTCCCTTATTATTTAACATCTGAGGCATCTGTCTAGACATCTGATGATATAGTAATAGTTACATAGTTACATAGTAATTTAGGTTGAAAAAATACTTTAGTCCATCAAATTCAACCTTTTTAGATCTCCTCTGATCTGCAATACGCATATTTATTGTTAATTGATCCAGAGGAAGGCAAACAGAAAAAAAACAGTGAAACTTTGCCAATTGTCTCAACAGGGAAATAAATATAAAATTCCTTCCTGACACCAGATCGGTCGGATTAATCCCTGGATCAATACTCCCTCTCTATTTACCCAGGATAGCCTTTAATGCCCTTTTTATTTAAAAATATATCCAAATATATAAAATTATCTATCAAATCCACTGTCACCACCTTCTTTGGTAGAGAATTCCACTGATTAACCACCCTTACTGTTCACTATATAATGCACTAACATGTTATATGTACTATACATTTATAAATATACTAGCGACTTGCCCGTCAAAAATTACGGCAATACATTTTGAAGCCTGGCAATGCTGTTTGGTACACAATGGGAGCCTCTCCCCCTCTACTTTACTGGCCCCGCGATGAGCGCTTTTGGCGATCATCACGGGCCTCACAATCAGCGCCTTCAGCGTTCAATAAGCACCTTGATGCTCATTGCGAATCACTGCCCCTGTCTACTTTCTCCCTTGCGTCTCATTTCCCCCTCCTCTTGCTCCCTTCTGTGTCCTTCCCCCATGTGTTTTTACCCCCTCTCCCTCCCCTGTGTCTCTTCTCCCCTCCCCTGTGTCTCATTCCCCCCTGTCCCTTCCCCCCCTCATGTCTCTCCCCCCTCACCCACCCCTGTGTCTGTTCCCCCCCTTCCCTGTATCTGCCCCCCCTCCTTTCCCCTCCCCTGTGTCTCTTTCACCCCCTGTGTCTCTTTCTCCCCTCTCCCTCCCCTGTGTTTCTTTCCCCCTCCCCTGTGTCTCTTCCCCCTCCTCTCCCTCCCCTGTGTCTCTTCCCCCTTCTCTCGCTCCCCTGTGTCTCACCCCTCCTCTCCCTCCCCTGTGTCTCTCCCCCTCCTCAGTGTCTCTTCCCCCCTGTCCCCCCCTCGCCCTCCCCTGTGTCTGGCCTCCCTAATTTCCCTCCCCTTGTCTCTTTTCCCCTCCCATGTGTCTTTCACCCCTCTCCCTCCCTCTTGTCTCTTTCCCATGCCCCTGTGTCTCTTCCCGCTCCTCTACCTCCCCTGTGTCTCTTCCCCTGCCTCTGTGTCTCTTCCCACCTCCCCTATGTCTCATTCTCCCTGTCCCTTCCCCTCCCATGTCTCTCGTCCTCCCCTGTGTCTGTTTCCCCCTCCCCTGTGTCTGTCCCCCCTCCTGTCCCCTCCCCTGTGTCTCTTTCACCCCCTGTGTCTCTTTCCCCCTCTACCTCCCCTGTGTCTCTTTCCCCCTCCTCTGTGTCTCTTCCCCCTCCTCTCCCTCCCCTGTGTCTCTTCCCCCCTCTCCCTCCCCTGTGTCTCTTCCCCCTCCTCTCCCTCCCTGTGTCTCACCCCACTTCCTCTCCCTCCCCTGTGTCTCTCCCCCTCCTCTGTGTCTCTTCCCACTGCCCCCAAAGTCTCATTCTCCCTGTCCCTTCCCCTCCCATGTCTCTTGTCCTCCCCTGTGTCTGTTACCCCTCTCCTGTATCTGTCCCCCCTCCTTTCCCTCCCCTGTGTCTTTTCCCCCTTCCCATGTGTCTCTTCCCACTCCTCTCCCTCCCCTTTGTCTCCCCCCCTCCTCTCCCTCTCCTGTGTCTCTCCCCCTCCCCTGTGTCTCTTCCCCCTCCCCTGTGTCTCATTCCCCCCTGTCCCTTCCCTCCATGTCTCTGCCCCCTCCCCTGTGTCTGCTCCCCCTCCTTTCCCTCCCCTGTGTCTCTTTCCCCACTCTCCCTCCCCTGTGTCTCTTTTTCCCTCCCCTGTGTCTCTCCCCCCTTCTCTCCCCCCTCATGTCTCTCCCCCCTCGCCCTCCCCTGTATCTATCCCCTCTCCCTGTCCTCCCTCCTTCCCCCCCTTGTCTCTTTCAACCCCTGTGTCTATTTCCCCCTCTCCCTCCCCTGTGTCTCTTTCCCCCTCCTCTCCCTCCCCTTTGTCTCTCCCCCTCCTCTCCCTCTCCTGTGTCTCTCCCCCTCCCCTGTGTCTCTTCCTTCTTCTCCTGTGTCTCTTTCCCCCTGTCCCTACTCCCCCCTCATGTCTCTCCCCCCTCACCCTCCCCTGTTTCTATTTCCCGTGTCTGTCAGCCCTCCTTTCCCTCCCCTTGTCTCTTTCACCCCCTGTGTCTCTTCCCTTTCTCCCTCCCCTGTTTCTCTTCCCCTCCTCTCCCTCCCCTGTGGCTCCCCCTTCTCTGTGTCTCCCTCCTCCTCTCCCAACTCGGTGTGTCTCTTTCCCCCCTCCCCTGTGTCTCTTTCCCCTCCTCTCCCTCCCCTGTGTCTCTTCCCCCTTTTCTCCCTCCCCTGCATCTCTCTCCCTCCCCTGTGTCTCCCCCCTCCTCTCCCACCCCTGTGTCTCTCCACCTCCTCTGTGTCTCCCCCTCCTCTCCCACCCCTGTGTCTCCCTCCTCCCCTGTGTCTCTTCCCCCCTCCTCTCACTCCCCTGTGTCTCTTCCCCCTGGTCTCCCTCCCCTGTGTCTTTCCCCCCTCCACTCCCTCCTCTGTGTCCCCCCTCCTCTGTGTCCCCCCTCCTATGCCTCCTCTGTGTCTCACCCCTCTCCCTCCCCTGTGTGTCTCCCACCTTCTTCCTTGTGTCTCTCTCCCCCTCCTCCCCTGTGTCTCTTCCCCCCTCCTCTCACTCCTCTGTGTCTCCCCCCTCCTCTGTGTCTTCCGCCCTTATGTCACTGTCTCTTCTGGGCATCGTCAGAGTTGTGCGAATCGTAGTTGTCAAATTGCGATTTGTCGCAAGCGTGATGATGAATCACAGTTTGACAACTATTAAAAAAATACGGCAATAAATTTTGAAGCCTGGCAATGCTGTTTGGTACACAATGGGAGCCTCTCCCCCTCTACTTTACTGGCCCCGCGATGAGCGCTTTTGGCGATCATCACGGGCCTCACAATCAGCGCCTTCAGCATTCAATAAGCACCTTGGTGCTCATTGCGAATCACTGCCCCTGTCTACTTTCTCCCTTGCGTCTCATTTCCCCCTCCTCTCGCTCCCTTCTGTGTCCTTCCCCCATGTGTTTTTACCCCCTCTCCCGCCCCTGTGTCTCATTCCCCCCTGTCCCTTCCCCCCCTCATGTCTCTCCCCCTTCACCCACCCCTGTGTCTGTTCCCCCCTTCCCCTGTATCTGCCCCCCCTCCTTTCCCCTCCCCTGTGTCTCTTTCACCCCCCTGTGTCTCTTTCTCCCCTCTCCCTCCCCAGTGTTTCTTTCCCCCTCCCCTGTGTCTCTTCCCCCTCCTCTCCCTCCCCTGTGTCTCTTCCCCCTTCTCTCGCTCCCCTGTGTCTCACCCCTCCTCTCCCTCCCCTGTGTCTCTCCCCCTCCTCTGTGTCTCTTCCCCCCTGCCCCCCCCCCATGTCCCCCCCTCGCCCTCCCCTGTGTCTGGCCTCCCTAATTTCCCTCCCCTTGTCTCTTTTCCCCTCCCATGTGTCTTTCACCCCTCTCCCTCCCTCTTGTCTCTTTCCCATGCCCCTGTGTCTCTTCCCGCTCCTCTACCTCCCCTGTGTCTCTTCCCCTGCCTCTGTGTCTCTTCCCACCTCCCCTATGTCTCATTCTCCCTGTCCCTTCCCCTCCCATGTCTCTCGTCCTCCCCTGTGTCTGTTTCCCCCTCCCCTGTGTCTGTCCCCCCTCCTGTCCCCTCCCCTGTGTCTCTTTCACCCCCTGTGTCTCTTTCCCCCTCTACCTCCCCTGTGTCTCTTTCCCCCTCCTCTGTGTCTCTTCCCCCTCCTCTCCCTCCCCTGTGTCTCTTTCCCCCTCCCCTGTGTCTCTTCCCCCTCCTCTCCCTCCCTGTGTCTCACCCCACTTCCTCTCCCTCCCCTGTGTCTCTCCCCCTCCTCTGTGTCTCTTCCCACTGCCCCCAAAGTCTCATTCTCCCTGTCCCTTCCCCTCCCATGTCTCTTGTCCTCCCCTGTGTCTGTTACCCCTCTCCTGTATCTGTCCCCCCTCCTTTCCCTCCCCTGTGTCTTTTCCCCCTTCCCATGTGTCTCTTCCCACTCCTCTCCCTCCCCTTTGTCTCCCCCCCTCCTCTCCCTCTCCTGTGTCTCTCCCCCTCCCCTGTGTCTCTTCCCCCTCCCCTGTGTCTCATTCCCCCCTGTCCCTTCCCTCCATGTCTCTGCCCCCTCCCCTGTGTCTGCTCCCCCTCCTTTCCCTCCCCTGTGTCTCTTTCCCCACTCTCCCTCCCCTGTGTCTCTTTTTCCCTCCCCTGTGTCTCTCCCCCCTTCTCTCCCCCCTCATGTCTCTCCCCCCTCGCCCTCCCCTGTATCTATCCCCTCTCCCTGTCCTCCCTCCTTCCCCCCCTTGTCTCTTTCAACCCCTGTGTCTATTTCCCCCTCTCCCTCCCCTGTGTCTCTTTCCCCCTCCTCTCCCTCCCCTTTGTCTCTCCCCCTCCTCTCCCTCTCCTGTGTCTCTCCCCCTCCCCTGTGTCTCTTCCTTCTTCTCCTGTGTCTCTTTCCCCCTGTCCCTACTCCCCCCTCATGTCTCTCCCCCCTCACCCTCCCCTGTTTCTATTTCCCGTGTCTGTCAGCCCTCCTTTCCCTCCCCTTGTCTCTTTCACCCCCTGTGTCTCTTCCCTTTCTCCCTCCCCTGTTTCTCTTCCCCTCCTCTCCCTCCCCTGTGGCTCCCCCTTCTCTGTGTCTCCCTCCTCCTCTCCCAACTCGGTGTGTCTCTTTCCCCCCTCCCCTGTGTCTCTTTCCCCTCCTCTCCCTCCCCTGTGTCTCTTCCCCCTTTTCTCCCTCCCCTGCATCTCTCTCCCTCCCCTGTGTCTCCCCCCTCCTCTCCCACCCCTGTGTCTCTCCACCTCCTCTGTGTCTCCCCCTCCTCTCCCACCCCTGTGTCTCCCTCCTCCCCTGTGTCTCTTCCCCCCTCCTCTCACTCCCCTGTGTCTCTTCCCCCTGGTCTCCCTCCCCTGTGTCTTTCCCCCCTCCACTCCCTCCTCTGTGTCCCCCCTCCTCTGTGTCCCCCCTCCTATGCCTCCTCTGTGTCTCACCCCTCTCCCTCCCCTGTGTGTCTCCCACCTTCTTCCTTGTGTCTCTCTCCCCCCTCCTCCCCTGTGTCTCTTCCCCCCTCCTCTCACTCCTCTGTGTCTCCCCCCTCCTCTGTGTCTTCCGCCCTTATGTCACTGTCTCTTCTGGGCATCGTCAGAGTTGTGCGAATCGTAGTTGTCAAATTGCGATTTGTCGCAAGCGTGATGATGAATCACAGTTTGACAACTATTAAAAAAATACGGCAATAAATTTTGAAGCCTGGCAATGCTGTTTGGTACACAATGGGAGCCTCTCCCCCTCTACTTTACTGGCCCCGCGATGAGCGCTTTTGGCGATCATCACGGGCCTCACAATCAGCGCCTTCAGCATTCAATAAGCACCTTGGTGCTCATTGCGAATCACTGCCCCTGTCTACTTTCTCCCTTGCGTCTCATTTCCCCCTCCTCTCGCTCCCTTCTGTGTCCTTCCCCCATGTGTTTTTACCCCCTCTCCCGCCCCTGTGTCTCATTCCCCCCCTGTCCCTTCCCCCCCTCATGTCTCTCCCCCTTCACCCACCCCTGTGTCTGTTCCCCCCCTTCCCCTGTATCTGCCCCCCCTCCTTTCCCCTCCCCTGTGTCTCTTTCACCCCCTGTGTCTCTTTCTCCCCTCTCCCTCCCCAGTGTTTCTTTCCCCCTCCCCTGTGTCTCTTCCCCCTCCTCTCCCTCCCCTGTGTCTCTTCCCCCTTCTCTCGCTCCCCTGTGTCTCACCCCTCCTCTCCCTCCCCTGTGTCTCTCCCCCTCCTCTGTGTCTCTTCCCCCCTGCCCCCCCCCCCATGTCCCCCCCTCGCCCTCCCCTGTGTCTGGCCTCCCTAATTTCTCTCCCCTTGTCTCTTTCCCCCTCCCATGTGTCTTTCACCCCTCTCCCTCCCTCTTGTCTCTTTCCCATGCCCCTGTGTCTCTTCCCGCTCCTCTACCTCCCCTGTGTCTCTTCCCCTGCCTCTGTGTCTCTTCCCACCTCCCCTATGTCTCATTCTCCCTGTCCCTTCCCCTCCCATGTCTCTCGTCCTCCCCTGTGTCTGTTTCCCCCTCCCATGTGTCTGTCCCCCCTCCTGTCCCCTCCCCTGTGTCTCTTTCACCCCCTGTGTCTCTTTCCCCCTCTACCTCCCCTGTGTCTCTTTCCCCCTCCTCTGTGTCTCTTCCCCCTCCTCTCCCTCCCCTGTGTCTCTTTCCCCCTCTCCTGTGTCTCTTCCCCCTCCTCTCCCTCCCCTGTGTCTCTTCCCCCTCCTCTCCCTCCCCTGTGTCTCTTCCCCCCTCTCCCTCCCCTGTGTCTCTTCCCCCTCCTCTCCCTCTCTGTGTCTCACCCCACTTCCTCTCCCTCCCCTGTGTCTCTCCCCCTCCTTTGTGTCTCTTCCCACTGCCCCCAAAGTCGTCCTCCCCTGTGTCTGTTCCCCCTCTCCTGTATCTGTCCCCCCTCCTTTCCCTCCCCTGTGTCTTTCCCCCCTTCCCATGTGTCTCTTCCCCCTCCTCTCCCTCCCCTTTATCTCCCCCCCCTCCTCTCCCTCTCCTGTGTCTCTCCCCCTCCCCTGTGTCTCTTCCCCCTCACCTGTGTCTCATTCCCCCCTGTCCCTTCCCCCCATGTCTCTGCCCCCTCCCCTGTGTCTGCTCCCCCTCCTTTCCCTCCCCTGTGTCTCTTTCCCCCTCTCCCTCCCCTGTGTCTCTTTTTCCCTCCCCTGTGTCTCTCCCCTCTTCTCTCCCCCCTCATGTCTCTCCCCCCTCGCCCTCCCCTGTATCTATCCCCTCTCCCTGTCCTCCCTCCTTCCCCCCCTTGTCTCTTTCAACCCCTGTGTCTATTTCCCCCTCTCCCTCCCCTGTGTCTCTTTCCCCCTCCTCTCCCTCCCCTTTGTCTTTCCCCCTCCTCTCCCTCTCCTGTGTCTCTCCCCCTCCCCTGTGTCTCTTCCTTCCTCTTCTGTGTCTCATTCCCCCTGTCCCTACCCCCCTCATGTCTCTCCCCCCTAACCCTCCCCTGTTTCTATTCCCCCGTGTCTGTCAGCCCTCCTTTCCCTCCCCTTGTCTCTTTCACCCCCTGTGTCTCTTCCCCCCTCTCCCTCCCCTGTTTCTCTTCCCCTCCTCTCCCTCCCCTGTGGCTCCCCCTTCTCTGTGTCTCCCTCCTCCTCTCCCAACTCGGTGTGTCTCTTTCCCCCCTCCCCTGTGTCTCTTCCCCCTCCTCTCTCTCCCCTGTGTCTCTTCCCCCTTTTCTCCCTCCCCTGCATCTCTCTCCCTCCCCTGTGTCTCCCCCCTCCTCTCCCACCCCTGTGTCTCTCCACCTCCTCTGTGTCTCCCCCTCCTCTCCCACCCCTGTGTCTCCCTCCTCCCCTGTGTCTCTTCCCCCCTCCTCTCACTCCCCTGTGTCTCTTCCCCCCTGGTCTCCCTCCCCTGTGTCTTTCCCCCCTCCACTCCCTCCTCTGTGTCCCCCCTCCTCTGTGTCCCCCCTCCTATCCCTCCTCTGTGTCTCACCCTCTCCCTCCCCTGTGTGTCTCCCACCTTCTCCCTTGTGTCTCTCTCCCCCTCCTCCCCTGTGTCTCTTCCCCCCTCCTCTCACTCCTCTGTGTCTCCTCCCTCCTTCCCTGTGTGTCTCCCCCCTCCTCTGTGTTTTCCTCCCTTATGTCACTGTCTCTTCTGGGCATGGGCGCCCGCTCATGCGCTCCCCCCGCCGTGCAATGCGCATGCGTGCACCTTGCCGTGGAAGCGTCAGAGTTGTGCGAATCGTAGTTGTCAAACTGCGATTTGTCGCAAGCGTGATGACGAATCACAGTTTGACAACTATTATATGTGATATGCATGCAATTCCATTATTGGAATATATCTATAAAAAGTTACATTTTTCACAGTTTCTCATTGTAGAGAAATTCTAAGACCCATTGTCCTGTAAAAGCAAATTCCTAACTAATTGAAAAGATAAGGCTTAAAACCGAATACTCCTTTAAATTCCCATACATATACAGACTTTATGTCTGCAAAGATTAGTTCTCAAGACAATAAATTTCTCCTGTTTGTAAATATAATGACACTTTTTATTGACCATTTCTGGGTTATAATTTGGTTTATAGCTTGTTCATGTCAAAGTTCATTAGTGAGTTTATGGAAATCACAAGGATAATTTGAAGGTCCAAAAGCCCCATCTTGTGGTTCAAGGAATAAAATGTTTATATAAAAATATATATTCACTTTTCACAATTTAAATATGTGATGACATCATAAGAACATTTGATTGGCTGACAAACCCATAGCGAGATTGGAATGTCTGATAAGTAAATGAAGTTGCAAGTATATTTGAGGGAATCTAGCTGACAGGAGGGGACTGAAAGAAAAGAAGACTGGAGACTTAATGGGAGAGTGTGTATGGAGTGAAGAAACATTTTCAGCTAACTTGTGGATTATCCATGGAAATCTTATCAAACTTGGTAATGTATAAATTGAATTATTTTATTTTATGATATAACTGTAAACCATTATCATACTTTATCTGTTTAAATTGTCACATATCAAAAAGTTATCAAGGTTCCGTTTTTCCATAAAATGTATAATCCGGATATAAATTTTTCTACAAAATATGATATTTCTTTTATCTTTTTGACCAAAACAGATACATTAATTTTATTTCGTTAATTCCACAATTGTGCCTTAGGGAGTTCAGCTGCACCTCACTGACGAGGCCCATAAAGGCCGAAACGCGTCTGGTTTGATACATTGCTTTTGATATATGAACTTTTTATTGAATAATTTTTGTTGATAAAAAAATATATAGAAAATGGCTGAAGGTATTTTTGGTTTTGAAACAGCAGGGCTATTAACTTTAGATGAAATAATTGGGCATGGTAAACAAGGAATGGAGTTGTTGATTAAAACTTTAATTTCAATTGAATATCCTGTTTGTGAGTACAGGGAACAGATGTCAAAATATTTGGATAAAATACATCCTGAAATTAATCCTGGTACAACTGATGATTGGTTACATGATAAAAATACGTTAACAATTGTGATGATTGCTATAAATGCAATTCAAATTAAAACAGAAAGAAAGAAGCATTTAGCTAGGTTAGCAACTGTTGGATGGAATTGGCTAGAAGTTGGAAATATAAAAATTCACAGAAGGACATTACCATAAATAATTTAAATAATCAAATTCAGGAGGTCACTATAACCTGTTGAAGTTCGCGTCCGCGGTTCGCGTACCTAAAATGTAATGTTTGCGACATCACTACTGTCTTTCCATGAGAAAGACCAGACTATAAGAAAATTAATTAAACACTATACAAAAAATTCAAAATTGTCCATAGAAGACCACCTTGATTCATTAGAGAGGGTGATGGTTAAACTAGGAATAAGGGGGGCTGATGAAAAAATCTCATGCCTCCCTTGGTCATTTGATAGCTCTTATACATCATTTTTCACTTCTCTCCATTTTTCTGAATATAGAAATCCACAGGCTGCCATGAAAGCAGCTTATAATCTCAGATGTAAGCCTGATGAAAGCCCCAAAGAGTTTTTAATTACCGTATTTATCGGCACATAACACGCACCTCATTTTAAGAAGGAAATTTCAGGGGAAAAAAATACATTTCAAATAAAGAACTTTGAAGCAAAATCCTCAACCTCCCTCCTCATCCTCAACCCTCTCCTCAACCTCCCTCCTCATCCTCCCTCCTCAAACCCCCTATCCACAACCTCCTTCCTCAACCCCCCTCCTCAACCTCAACCCCCCTCCTCAACCTCCCTGCTCATCCTCAACCCCCCTTTTCATCCTCAACCCCCCTCCTCATCCTTAACCCCCTCCTCATCCTCCCTCCTCATCCTCTCTCCTCAACCCCCCTCCTCATCCTCCTTCCTCAACCCCCCTATCCTCAACCCCCCTCCTCAACCTCAACCCCCCTCCTCATCCTCAACCTCCCTCCTCATCCTCAACCTCCCTTCTTATCCTCCCTCCTCAACCCCCCCATCCTCAACCCCCTCCTCAACCTCCCTCCTCAACCCCTCATCCTCAAACCCCCTCCTCACCCCCATCCTCATCCTCCTTCCTCAACCCCCCTATCCTCAACCCCCTCCTCAACCTCAACCCCCCTATCCTCAACCCCCCTACTCAACCTCCCTCCTCATTCTAAACCCCCCTCCGCATTCTAACCCCCCCTCCTCATTCTAAAACCCCCCTCCTCAACCTAAGCCCCCCTCCTCAACCTAAACCCCCCTAAATACCTCCCCCTTACTTACCTGCTTCTGCTCCGGCCTCCGCTCCGCTCCTTGACCCGGCGCGCATGTGACGTCACATGCGCGCCACGTCATTAGCATATACCGGGTGCCGGCATTATTTACTGTTCAGTCTATTTAACCTTTTAGTTTCACTGAAGGTAACTATGATATTATGGATAATGAACTTATCTTTAACCAGAACATTGACAAACAAGAGTATGAGAAATATCAAAACACTGAGACGCAGGTAAGTGTGATTACTACCGATTTGTCTACATTGGCAGATATTATCAAAAACCTAGAGTCTAGGGGAATTATTAGACCAGTGCACAGCTCTTTTAATAACGCGTTCCATATCGATCAATGTTTAGCACAAATACAGGGATCTAAATTATTTACTACACTTGATTGTGCCCAAGGTTATTGGACCATTAAAGTGAAGAGGACCAATATAAACTGGCTTTCACCTTTGGGAAACAGCAATATACATGGACTAGAACTGCATTTGGCTTTATATATTCCGGTCATGAATTTGCTATATTTTACATAAGGCAATGCCTGACGCTCAAGAGCGAGGGACATTAACAAAAGTGGATGACATCCTGATTAAAAATAACGATTTTGATAAACATATTGCCAAAATAAGATATGTTTTAGATCTACAAAGGATCCACAAAGGAGGAAGGTGGAAGCTCTTCTTAGAACTAAAACCCAGACAAATCTGAAAGAGTTAAGATCATTTTTAGGCATCATAAACTATTCTCGTAAATGTATCGATAACTATGTGGAGGTAACCAGACCCCTCATTCAGTTATTAAAGAAAGAAGAGCCATGGCAGTGGGGTGAGATTCAAAATCAAGCCGTAAATGAATTAAAAACTCAGTCAAGCTCCCTGCTTAGCTTATCCTGAAATGGGTAAACCATTCTTTTTAGAAACTGGATATACTAATTTTTGTTTGAGCGCCGTTCTATATCAAAAATATGACCAGCATAGTAAAGTTATTGCATATGCAAGTAAGACATTATCACCTGTCGAAGTAAAGTTTAATGACTGTGAAAAGGGCTTGTTTTCCACAGTATGGGCCTTACAGAATATCCGAAATTTTATCCATGGTGAGAAAATCATAGTAAAAACGGCTCATCAACCATTAGAATACATTCAGAGTGATAAAATCAGAGCTGGTAATTTATCAAATAGCCGTATAACTGCCTGGACCTTATCCTGACAAGGATGCCCTTTAGAAATTAGATATGCACAAAATAAGAGGAATCCAGATGATTTACATGATTGTACCGCCCCAGATCCCCAGAGAAAATTGGTCAGAGATGGATCTTATGGAGGAATACAAATTATCTCCCCATAAGATATATGAAGAATAGTTCTGTAAAACTCTACCCACAGTTTATGTGGGTGGATGTGCATATCATGTAAGAGATGGTGCAGATAATACATTAGTTGCAGGAATTGGTAATGTATGAAAAGATAATATCCCAATTCCATCTGAGAGTTATAAAATAGGGTCCAAGACTAGTCAAATTTCAGGATTGGTAGCCGTATATCACGCTGTCCAAATCGCAATAGAACATGATTTAAGGGAGTTAGTGATCATTACTGATTCAGAATATGTCCGTAATAGTTTTGTAGAATACTTATACATATGGGAACATAATGAAGTGCTCGGAAGAAACCTGTAAAACATGGTAAGTTAATACATGCTATTGATGAAATGGTAATCGCTAATAGAATGACCATCTATTGGAAGAAGACAAAGGGACACTCTAAGGCAGGGGTGTCCAACTCGGTCCTGGAGGGCCAGACACATGCCTGGATTTGGTGATAACCCTGCTGTGCACAGGTGAGTCAATCACTTCTTCAGTCATCCTGATTGACTCACCTGTACACAGAAAGGATATATTCAAATCAAGGCCTGGGTGCGGCCCTCCAGGACCGAGTTTAGACATCCCTGCTCTAAGGTAATGGGGCAGGATAGCAAAGGAAATGATTTGGCTGATAAGTTGGCAAAACAAGGTGCCCAAGAGGGGGAGCTAATTGATGTAAATCACCTTTTGGGTCCATTTCAAATTCCGGATATAACAAGACAACAAACCCAAAAGAATACAGACTTGTCCCTAGCCCAGGGGTCCCAGGATACTCCCAATTCAGATTTAAATAAATAGTCAGAAAGAGGATCCAATCATAGGTATATTTTATGATCATATACAAGATCCAACTAAAAATCCTATAAGTGAGATAGATGTTGCAGGTAAAGAAGACCTGAAAGTTTTAATAAAATCAAAAACCCAATTTAGCATTAGATGGATTGCTTATTCCAACATCTAAGAATGAGATACAGCAATGTGTGGTGCCTACTTTATATACAGGCCTAATGTTACAACATGCCCATGATGCACCAACATCAGGTCACAGAGGTGAGAAAATGACCTATGAAATACTCTGTGATTTTGCACATTGGCCCCACATGTTGAAAGATGTCCAAACAAATTGTCAGGGATGTTCGGTATGTCACTGGTATCAACCAAATACACCAACCCATAGAGCCCCTCTTCAGAGGGGCTTCTTCTATGGTCAGATATCCAAATAGACTTTATTGGTCCTGTAACAACATCATCTAGGGGTAACGTCTATTCACCAAGTGGGTATAGTGTCTTCCTGCTATAAATTGTAAAACTGAAACCACCGCGATGTTAATTAACCATGTTTTTACTCATTTTGTTTACCACAACTAATTGAGTCTGATCAAGGAACTCATTTCACTAGTGAAGGGAATTTGCATATTTCCTATTGCGCTGCCTCTAGTGGTAGTGTTGAACGGTACAACCAATCCATTGTTAGTATTTTAAAGAAATTTGTGAAAGAATAAAGGTAAAGATTGGGATGTAAAATTACTGTTAGTATTGATGGCTATAAGATCTACCTCTAGTACTGCAACACAAATATCACCATTTGAATTGATGACACTCCCACAACACCTTATTAATAGAACCCAAGATCATAACGGTGTGAATGCAGCTACAACTCATCAATATATAGAAGATCTGAGGAAACATTTGCAGCAAGCATTCGCTTTTGCCCAAAGAAATTTAGAGAAATCTGCTATAAGTACAAAAACTTATTATGATCTAAAGAAAGTTATACAGATACACCTGATCTGTGATCTTGTATTCCTTTTTGGATGTCAACGAAACCAGTTGAAAGAGAAAAAGTTTCTGCCTTCACTATTATTGACAAAATTTCACATGTTGTGTATAAAATCCAGATTCAAAAAAAATGTTGAAATGGTTGAAAAATGGGTTTACATTAATCAAATAAAAATATGTCATCCACTTGGACTGAAGGTCTTTTTTCAACCTTAAATACTATGGCCCTCATTCAATTGCAACTTGGCCAATTGAATAAGTGTCTAAATAAGCACATAACATATTTTTTTAATAGAAGTTTTTAGTTAGTGAAAATCTTGCTTTTGGATAGATATTTACTAACTAAAAACTTCTATTAAAAAAATATGCTATGTGCTTATTTAGAGCCCTATTCAATTAGCCAAATCGCAATTGAATGAGGCCCTATGTAACTATGTAAGATCTCCACTAAGAATTATTGATGATATTTTTGATGAATAAAGTGATCTTGAATACCTATATCTAACAAGATTGTTCTATTTTCCATTGTATAGAATATATTATTAACACTTTTTGTTTTATTTCCTTAAAGGAAAAAGCAAGAAATAATAATGATGAAAGGAAAGGCAGCTTTGATCTGAGTGATGCTGATCCTATGCCAAGAGGTCCAAATGGAACCTATTGTGACACTGGGCTTTTTCCAGGAATTCTAATCCAGGAGATTCCAGGGTTTATTCTCACCAAGAGGAGACCTTCATTGCAAAAAATTCTCTGAGTGTGGATCCCAGAGGATGATTGAAAGATATTTCAACATACCCAGTTTTAGATGGAAGAATATATGTGATACTATCACATTAATCTTGCATCACTTGGAGCATTAAAAAGGAAACCAAAGGGTTTTTGTGTTTTCTTGAAAAAGATACAGAAAAACATTGATGCTATTAAAGCT
Organism: Discoglossus pictus; assembly: GCA_027410445.1. Classification (NCBI taxonomy): domain Eukaryota; kingdom Metazoa; phylum Chordata; class Amphibia; order Anura; family Alytidae; genus Discoglossus; species Discoglossus pictus. Next base: position 27,118,073 of record CM050164.1, read on the forward strand.
TTAACAACTGTTGAACTTATTGGAGATGGGGTTTCAATTGGGAAGTGTTATCCCATAAACTATTAACCCAAAGAAGAAAAATTCTGACTCTTATTGATTCTACATTTTCATTATGACTGAACATACATTTGGTCATGATAATATGCCATATATAAGCCTAATTTATTTTGACATATCACGCAATGGAAGAATGAACTATGTTTTATCAATGGACAGTTATTATATCAAGAAGAAAGTTATTAACTACATGAAGTTATCATATTTACAACTGTAATAATATCACAAGCTTCACAAAGAGTGAGATTATCCAGAGAGGGGGTTATGTCAGAGATTCTGTATGAGTAAAATCCAATTTTATATTGGATATTATAACTAATATAATAATCCTATTATTATCCTTTCTTTTATAACCAATGTACTAATATGTTATATGTACTATATGTATATATATATATATATATATATATATATATATATATATATATATATATATATATATACACACATGCAATTTATTGGAATATATCTATATAAAATTATATTTCTCACAGGTTCTCATTGAAGAGAAATTCAAAGACCCATTGTCCTGGAAAAGCAAATTCCTTAGCTAATTGAAAAGATAAGGTTTGAGACAACAGAATACTCCCTTAACACAGCAGAGTAAAATAAAGAGCAATACATTTCAGCATAGCATGTAGCTTACAAAAACAGCAATAGAAGGGGGGGGGGGGGGGAGTGGAATGTGTTAGCTATAAGACATTAAGATAGTGGGCCAGAAAGACTAAATCGTTGTTAATGCCCAAATCCTTTGGATTAAAAAATGGAATCATTTTTAATTCAAAAGTTTTCCGCTGTTGGATAGTTCTGAAATTCCCTCTGAGTACTTTTATTTTGAGGTTCTGGATGGAGTGGTTCGCCTGGGTGAAACGGTGTCCCACTGGAGTACAATAGCTGTCTTCGTGGTGTTTTTTGATGGAGCTTCGGTGGAGGTTCATTCGCATGTGTAGTTTCTGGCTGGTTTCCCCAATGTAGCACCCCCTTTCACAGAGAGTACATTGTATTGCTGTTTTTGTAAACTATGCTATGCTGAAATATATTACTCTTTATTTCACTCTGCTGTGTTCTTATCTACAACCTGATCTATAGACTTACTGACCTATCAGGACATTATTCACAGTGCTGGTCTGTTTCTCACTTAACTCTGCCCAATGAATTTTGTCTTTCTTGTTTTTCCAATTTTTTTCCCACCTCTTTCTGTTTACTGTTTGTAGCGCATACTTGTATCAGTATCGCTTTTGACTTGATAAAGAGAGGCATTATCTCTCGAAAGATCGTCGCTTTATTATGAATACGTTTGTCCAATAAAAAAGGTATCACTATTCACTGCAATACTATTATTATTCAACTATAAATAATAAATCTTTACTATCTGAAAATAAATAAACAATGATATTATTAAAGATGTATTATTCAGATTCTCTATGCCATCCTATTGGGTTAAATACTTATTCTGGTGTTAAAGCACCACTGGGTGTTTTCTCTGGGTCCCACTCTTTTTGCATTGTATGTATGTAAAACGTCTGTAAAAATATATGCTCTGTGTTTATATAAAGCCCTATTCAATTGGCCAAATCGCAATTGAATGAGGCCCTTACTATTTTAACCATTAGTGCAATGCTAAGAATGCCTATTAACTTGCCCATGTGTAAATTATATTAGAAATGATACATAGAAAAATACAAAAAGCCATTATTTCCATTTTAATTATTTATTATAGTAGTGTTAATTCCTTCACACAATTCCCAATAAAGTTAGTACATTCAGGTCAGACTCCCGTGCATAGGAAGACATGCCCATAATATAAAATTGGGCCAGATTTATCAACGATACGGATCATATCATACCGTCAATAAAGGGTAAAATTAAATTATACTTCCCAGTTTTTGGTAATACAATATTTTATTAAAATCTGCCCTTTATAGAACCTCCCAGTTAGCTTTGCACATATTCTCTTAGTCTTATAATAAAAGTAGTCTACTGGATGAATGGCGTGCACCACACGGTACAAGATAGTGGAAAATAAATATATATTTGTTTGAATAGTTGTTTGAATTGTAATATGTATAACTATTTAAGTACCCAGAAACTTAACCCTGTGTGTATGTCTGAAAAGTATATGGAAGTTTGCTGGATGTTACTAGGTATATAATATACCTGTGTACCTATTTACTTATGTATTTTATTTTACTAAGATGTGCTTATAAGCTCCATTTTTTCAACCTAAACTCAAACAAATAGTCCCTGTATGAGTCTGTCCACTTACGCAGTTCTACCCTATCAGGGGCCACGTCTCAGCAGCATGTTGCAGAATGTTACTGAGAGATGGTCACTGATTGGTTAGTATGAGAGACAGCACAGCAAGTACAGCAGAGTCTGTGTCTTTGTGAGCTGCCGAGGTAAGTATTTGTCTTATTTTAGGCAGTAAAAACAGAGCTTATAAGCACTTATTAATAAAATAAAGTACATAAAAGTAAATATATATTACATACCAAGTAAAATACAGAAACCTTCCATATCCCTTTAAGCTTTTATCATGATGTGACTGCTTCTATACAAGTACAGTTAGCCTGATTTTTTAGTAAACCGCATTGTGGGACTAGTTTTTTTCACCGCAGTGCAGTATAGTCAAACTGTAAATAAATGTAGATTTTTCTGCATTTTTTTTTTATTGATTACGTATAAAGCATCATCTGTGTTAATATTGTGTTTCTTTTACTCAACTCCTGTATAACGCTATGGAATATGTTGGCGCGTTACAAATAATTGATAATGATAAAAAAATACCCTCAATATAATTTGAGTGGCCTTTGATGCAGGTCAGCTTTGCTTCCTAAAATATTCAATATAAACAGTGCAAGAGACGGAGTACAAATATATGCACAGATTCAATTTATGATCCAAAAATTATAATCAGCATTGAAAAATGCATAAAATAAACATCTGTATTAAAATAATCCTAGAAAATATTTTACATTGGTTCTGGACACACATATCACAATAAAACGGATATGACTTTGCTCATTATTAATAAGTGATGGATTTGTTAATTATCTCTATGGTCACATCACAAGAGTAATGTCTGTCTCTGGCATCAAAAGGTACCTTGGTATCTTAAATATAAAAACATCAGTATAGTTCATCATTTTTTTCCATTTGTTTTTTCTTGAAAGTCACAAATAATGAAGATATAATGTACACGTCCTTAGTCTTTAGGTAGGCAGCCATCAATCTGGATTTCTGCTGGCCAACCCGAATATCTATTCTTTGCTTGTTGAGAATGGTTTACCTAAAGGAAAAATAGAAGGTATGGGTTTGAATATCCATAATAATATTTCTATTTGGTTACAATAATGTTTATATATATATATATATATATATATATATATATTTTTTTTTTTTTTTTTATTTTTTTTTTTATTTTTTTTTTTATTTATTTATGTGTGTAAAATCAAATTCAGGGGTTGTACTACTTCCTTACTCAAATAATTATTTGAAAAACCTACATAAAAATTGAATGAGCTTAAGGTAATACAAGACCAAAATGCGCCCCTAGATTGCCCACAATTAAATAGCAAATAAAATACATTACCATATATTTTTAAACAAAATTTTAATTGCGACCTACAGAATATATCTTGGTGCTTTACACCTTTAATGAACATATACATTTTATTAAATCGTAATATATAAAACCAGAAAAACGCGGCTAAATAATGATAAGATAGGTACTGATATATAAGTGGGCAAAAATATATATCTTTTAACTCTACACAGAAAAATAATAATTACACATAACATATCTAAATAATGTGCTAACCCTTGTGGTGGTATATGAATGATGTTGTTAGATTAAATTAAAAATTATCACATATAGATGGAATTGAAATAAATAAGGATACAATATATGTACATCTATTAGTATGTATTATAAGTAAATAAATTAGTGGAGTATTCTGTAATATGTTAATACAATTCCTAGGTGATTATATTATAAGGTAATCCTCATATGCATCGTTGACTAAATCATCAACCCCAGGATTATCATTTATAGATACAGCACTAAGTTAAAAATATAACAACTTTAAAAGAAAAAAAAATGGACATGTTCCCATATGAATACAGTATAGCGCATTATAGCATGACACAGCAATAGGCTGTCACACCCTTAACTCGTACTACTTGCGGTTAGGCTGCCCACATTGGGAGCCTCACTGTTGCGAAACAATCCTGCAATACATTTTTAGAAGAGCTCATCAGTGGGACAATCCCTTGTGAAAACCAAATGCAGACGGTCCATTTCGCTTGCGAACAAGCTTCCTCAAGGGCTCTAAGGCTGTTGGTGTTTTGCTGGCTTTATAAGGACCCTAACTTCCGGTATGATGTATACTAAGGCTCATTCCTTGGTTTTATATGCCAAACCTTTTCTGGTGTACCTTATCTCGAAAGGACTTGCTTAAATGTATTTACATATCTTCTTTCAAAGTCATGTCATGTTTCAAAGTCAATAAAGTTCATTCATTCATTACAGATTAAACAGATTAAGGACCTTTCCTGCACACACGTATTGGCCAGTGTTTAATCTATAATCAATGAATGAACTTTATTGACTTTGAAACAAGAAGAAGATATGTAAATATATTTAAGCAAGTCTTTTAGAGAAAAGGTATACAGGAAAAGCTTTGGCATATAGCCAAAGTAATGAACCTTAGTGACGTATACATCATACCAGAAGTTAGGGTCTTTAAAAAGCCAGTAAAACGCCATATTAGTAGAGCCCTTGAGGAAGCTTGTTCGCAAGCGAAATGGACCGTCAGCATTTGGTTTTCACAAGGGAATGTCCCACTGATGAGCTCTTCTAATAATTTATCGCAGGATTGTTTTGCAGCAGTGAGGCTCCCAATGTGGGCAGCCTAACCGCAAGTAGTACGAGTTAAGGCTGTGACAGCCTATTGCTGTGTTATGCTATTTTGCGCTATACTGTATTCATATGGAAACATGTCAATGTATTTTTCTTTTAAAGTTGCTGTATTTTCAACTTAGTGCTGTATCTATGAATGGTAATCCTGGGGTTAAGTTGATTTAGTCAATGATGCATATGAGGATTACCCTACAATTCCTGGGTGATTATCTTAAATTAACATATTACAGATTACTCCACAAATGTATTTACTTATAATACATACTAATAGATGTGCATATATTCTATTTGCATAGAGGAACTTTGTATCCCTATTTATTTCAATTCCACCTATATGTGATGATTTTTAATTTAATCTAACAACATCATTCATATACCATCACAAGGGTTAGCACATTATTTAGACATGTTTTGGAATTATTATTTTCCTGTGTAGAATTAAAAGATATACATTTTGCCCACTTATATTTCAGCACTAGTTTTATCATCATTTAGCAGCGTTTTTCTGGTTTTATATATTCTGATTTAATAAAATTTATATATATATTTTTATACCCATAAAAAGGTATTGAATTCACAGTTGTATCAAAAAATGTAATTTCTTAACTGCACAAGGACTATGGATTTACATTCATACCTTTTCTTTTTCTAAATTGTCAGGTAATTTAGAGCCTTTAATAGCCAAGAAAACCCACGCTGACCGGAATTTTAAATTACGAACTTCTTTGCTACCAAGCTCTTCCAAGGCTTTCTTTGCTTCTTCGGTTAATCTGCAAAATCAGAAACACATATCTTGGAAATTGGAAAATTACAAATACCTATATTACAGTAAACTATGGGCTCCAATGCAAACCAGTCTCCAAATTGTCTTGAGCACATATACAGTGCCTTGCAAAAGTATTCACCCCCCTTGACTTTTTACCTATTTTGTTACATACACCCTTAAATTCAATGTTTTGTTAATCTGAATTTTATGTGATGGATCAGAACACAATAACCTAAGTTGGTGGGGTGAAATGAGAAAAATATATACATAAAACTATTTTTTAGAAATAGAAAACAGAAAATTGGCATGTGCGTATGTATTCACCTCCTTTGTTATGAAGCCCATAAAAAGCTCTGGTGCAACCAATTACCTTCAGAAGGCACATAATTAGTGAAATGATGTCCACCTGTGTGCAATCTAGGTGTCCCAAGATCTGTCATTACATGTACACACCTTTTTTGAAAAGCCCCAGAGGCTGCAACACCTAAGCAAGAGGCACCACTAACCAAACACTGCCATGAAGACCAAGGAACTCTCCAAACAAGTAAGGGACAATGTTGTTAAGAAGAACAAGTCAGCGTTAGGTTATAAAAAAAATATCCAAATCTTTGATGATCCCCAGGAGCAGCATCAAATCTATCATAACCAAATGGAAATAACATGGCACAACAGCAAACCTGCCAAGAGACATCCGCCCACCAAAACTCACAGACCGGGATAGGAGGGCATTAATCAGAGAGGCAGCACAGTGACCTAAGGTAACCCTGGAGGAGCTGCAGAGTTCCACAGCAGTGACTGGAGTATCTGTACATAGGGTGACAATAAGCAGTACGCTCCATAGAGTTGGGCTTTATGGCAGAGTGGCCAGAAGAAAACCATTACTTTCAGAAAAATACAAAATGGCACGTTTTGAGTTTGCAAGAAGGCATGTGGGAGACTCCCAAAAAGTATGGAGGAAGGTGCTCTGGTCTGATGAGACTAAAATTGAACTTTTCGGCCATCAAAGAAAACGCTATGTCTGGCGCAAACCCAACACATCACATCACCCAAAGAACACCATCCCCTCAGTGAAACATGGTGGTGGCAGCATCATACTGTGGGGATGTTTTTCAGCAGCCGGGACTGGGAAACTGGTCAGAGTTGAGGGAAAAATGGATGGTGCTAAATACATGGATATTCTTGAGCAAAACCTGTACCACTCTGTGCGTGATTTGAGGCTAGGATGGAGGTTCACCTTCCAGCAGGACAATGACCCCAAAAACACTGTAAAGCAACACTTGAGTGGTTTAAGGGGAAACATGTAAATGTGTTGGGATGGCCTAGTCACAGCCCAGACCTCAATCCAATAGAAAATCTGTGGTCAGACTTAAAGATTGATGTTCACAAGCACAGACCATCTAACTTGAAGGAGCTGGAGCATTTTTTGCAGGGAGGAATGGGCAAAAATCCCAGTGGTAAGTTGTGGCAAGCTCATGGAGATTTATCCAAAGCGACTTGGAGCGGTGTTTGCCGCAAAAGGTGACTCTACAAAGTATTGACTTTAGGGGGGTGAATAGTTATGCACATTGACTTTTTCTGTTATTTTGTCCTATTTGTTGTTTGCTTCACAATAAAAAACAAACATCTTCAAAGTTGTGGGCATGTTCTGTAAAATAAATGATGCAAATCCTCAAACAATCCGCGTTAATTCCAGGTTGGGAGGCAACAAAACATGAAAAATGCTAAGGGGGTGAATACTTTTGCAAGGCACTGTAGGTGCCTAATAACTACTTTATTCATTTAATATTATTAAAAATGTATTTTCTTCCATTAATCTTACTGTGAAGTCTGTAATTTTGACATGTTCGTGTTTCTGATCCACCCACCAAGCACTGATTTCTATCTCGTTGTTCCAGGGTTTAAGCATAACTTATCTACTAATGACTTCTCACTCTATCTTTATCTAGGGCCATTCCTTCATCATTCTCACAGTGAGAGATAACAAAAAACAAAACACATTTTTTATTATATTATTAAATATTATTTGATAAACATTAATAGTCACATAGAATTGTAATTGTTAAAAAGTCGTATCATTATTCTACTATATACCAACTTTATCAATTAATGAATTAATCGCAGTAGATCAAGATAGCCATATAGTAGAAGGTTCTGTACAGATAATTTATGCTTTAAATATCTAAACTTTAAGGTCAATTATCTTTAAATATCTAACTTTAAGTGCTGCGAGGATCCCATGTGTGCCGGCGCCAATGGCTCGCCTCGCCTTGCAAGGCTTGCGGTTGCGCCCTTGCAAATGTTACGAACAGCGCAAAGATCCACAACTATATGTGACTAGCGAATTGCCCATCAAAAAATGATGGTCATAAAATTGTAAGGCAGGTAATGCTGTTGGCCACACAAACTAAGGCTTTTGGTCCTCTGAGTACCTTCGGCGCTCATTGTGATCCTCTCCCCGTGTCCATTTTTTTTTATATTTATTTTTGAATGATAATTAATGAATTAATAAAATTATGAATTAATATACTTTACCTATTTGTAATTAAATATATGCAGCAATCAATATCCTGAAGAGCTAACAATCTATTTTGATTTTCCTGCAGCATACAATGTACATTTGGACTGTTGGTGACCTGAGGAGAAAGTGTCAGCAATGTGTGCAGTGTGTAGTGTAAATAAGCTGCGTGCGCAAGGGCAAACTGTTTGTTTAGTTGTGTAAAGCGCCATTTTAGATTGGTAATGTTATTAGTTGCAAGTTTGTGTTGTAAAATAGCGGCGTGTGTGTATGTGTTACGCGGGTCTTGAGCATTTTCCGTGTTTCCTTATGTATTTTGTACCTCGTACATTCCTGGGTAAAAAAGTCTTATGTGCTTGGCGGTGTTTTGCGTGGTTAGTGGTCGTGTAGCCCCGTTTTAGTTTTTTTTGGCCTCCATCTTTTTTGTCGCTTAGTCGATTTTCGAGTGCCGAAACTCTGCAAATTGCGTTTAAATTGTCTTGCAACCTCACTCCCAGACGTCCTGGCTGTCCCCCCGTTCTGTGTGTGATTTTTTTTGTGTTATTGTTCTTTTTGGATGTGCGAGGTTCGTCCGTTAACTTCGTATTTTTTTGGCCTCGTATTTTTTTTTCTAAGTGCCGCGGGTCGTATTTTTTTTTTATAAGTCCTGCTTTCCTTTTTGTGCTACGGGCCGTAATTTTTCCACAAGATTTTTTCAATCTGCAACGGGTCTCGAATTGTGAATTGTGTAATTGAGATTTCTGTTGATGTGTAGTTCCGCGGGTCGTAGGGATGAGCGCCTATGGTGCTCATCTCCATCCGCGCTCCTTTGGCGCAGTGAGAAACATAGCTTTGATGGCAGATAAGAACTAAAAAGGCCCATATAGTCTGCCCATTCTATTTACCTAAAAGTTTGGTTGAATTAGGCCTCAGGACAGTCTTATGCTTAGGTTTCCTAGTGAAAGTGACTTGAGGCTTGTTCAGGATTTAGGTCCATTATACTTACTTTGTATATGGATCATCGTGACTGGTGATCATGACAACTGCTCCTTTTGGGATCTTATTGAGAAATTCAATCATTGGTCCAGAAAAACCTGCAAACACAAGCACATGTACCATGAGCTGAAATGCCTGCACCGGTCAGCATGGAATCAAATGATCAAAGCACTCAATTTTCTTCTACATGGTCTCTTGAACGCTAAAATAATTATAATTGTAATCACCAGGAGGGCCCCTCTGAACTTATTAGATTATTGTGAGCCCTGAAAGCAACCTGGTACCTAAATCATGGATTCTGTTATTGATAACCACAGCCCATGTGATTGCTAAATATTGCAATGGATATGGGACTTGCTAAGGAAGATGACAAGATGTAGGCATGAATTATTAATGTTGGGGTCGCTATATGATGTTATTTGCACAGGGCAGTATCTGTGTGTATTATACAGAGGTGTGTGTGAGAGAGTGAGTGAGTGTGTGGCCTTAACCACAGGATTCACGATTGCATAGATTTATTGATTTAAAGGTGGTACCCGTTCATGTTTAATATCTACTTGCAGCATTTTTCCCAGGGAGTGAGATAGTATGTATTACCAGGGGCTCTGGGAGTCCAGTTATGCGTTTTGTGTGGCAGAAATTAGCCAGGAGAAGTATTGGGGGTATATAGACACTTTGTCTAGAAGCAAGTGTTTACAATACTAAACTCCCTGTGGTGAAGACAGACAGGAAGACCAACTCTTTACAATAAGGTAATGGTGCTGTCAAGGACCCATTTCCTGGATCTTAGCCCATTAAAAAGGACAGACAGCTTGGCTACAGCCACTGGATTATGTACATAAACACCTCCATTCTATTTGCAATCTGTTTTGTCCCATTGTTTGCCAGATAAAGTAACACATATCAGGTGTGATTAAGAGGTGGCAGGATGTGTATAGGAGGTTAAGCCTATTGCTCTCAGGAAGCTACTGCTGGACCCCATATGGGGCCATTTCCTGTAATTGTCTGCCCCTCCCTCTCATTGTTACATTTTGTACACCCCCTCTGTATCTAACTGCTATAAATATTGCTGACTTTTCAAAATAAAACTGTTCACTTCTTAAAACATATAGAAATTGTGTGTCTCTTATTTTGCTCAAGTTCTACTGTATGGCTACAGGGAGGTACTATGAGACTCTGTAGGATCATGCTGCGGTTTGACTGTAACAAGTCTTATCTAGTCCCTAAGAAGAAGCAGATCTGGAGTCTCTTGGTAGCCTGGAAGTGCTGATTCTAAATGGAGAGACCCTGACTGATACAGAAACCAGATATCAGGGTGCTGGTGCCGAGATTTCCAAGAACCCCACAGTGCCTTGTGGATAGTTAACCTGTAGTCTATAGCAGGTGGCCCTGGGCTTGTATAGCCCTACCATCGGATCATCACAGGTGCCATTTGTCACTTGCCAGTAGAGTGGGATAAGGCCCTGACTTTGTAGATCAGAATAGGCAAGATAAAAAAAGAAAACAATGGCTCTCTAATTACAGCAAATGCAGACTCTTAAACCCTGGGAGGTAATTAATAATCATGACATAACAGTAAGTAACAGGTGGGATTATAAATAGACCTCTTGTGATTGGTCCCTGTATGCTATAAATACTGTGTCAGATCAATAAATGGTTGTCAGTTGAACATACATAATTTGAGGTGTGGGTTTCATTCTGAGGAAATGGTTATGAAGGACTCTGCCTGCAACTCTGCTCCTAACCACTGGGGGTAGTATTGCTTCCTGTATCATGAGAACTGGTTGTCAATGGACTTACTATATATAGTTTGAAAACTTTAAGTCTAAGAGCATAATTAAGCAGAATAAATCATACAAATAGAACTAATTATTAAAAATATATATATTTGATGCCTCTGTATGATCCTAGAGGAATCCATAGTACATTGGTGGAAGTTGTGTGTCTGAGTGGGGTGTTAAATTTCTGGAGAGCTATGGTTGCATCGATTGAGGTTACATCCGGCTTCTGGACCAGTGAGGGGGGAGGGGATGTGGTGTCAATCTCACTCTTATCCATTATCAAACCAAGGCTCTGGACTGTTCACTTGTCCCCAACTCCTCCCTAACTACATAACAACACTCCTACACCTCATCATTCAGTGCTTAGGATGTGATGTAACAAACACAAAATGGATTGCTATTCTCAAATAATTTTTAACCATTTCACGCAAAAAATTACGTTGTTTGGCCGAAGACCTGTTGCCTTAAAATTAACAATAGATAATTTACAAGTAAATTACAGATCCAGATCCCTCTAAAAATCATCTATCAGATCCTCTGATTTATAACCTCCACCCATAACTCTCTGAGACATAATTCCTGACAACTGGCTGAGAATTACAGAACAATGGTAATAAAGAAATAACACTGCTAGTTTGTATTTGAGTATGGATCACGTACCTCCTTCATACATGTCAAAGGCTTTTACTTCTAGAACTTTCCAAGTGTCATCTGAAATAAAACACATATCATATTAAAACAATATTAATTATTTTCATTTATTTATAAAACACTAAAGTAGCACTAACTACAGGGGATACAGTGGATATATAAGACAAACATGACAAGTAGCACAATGGTATAGTGGGCCCTTCTCCTGTACAATATACACTGATTAAAAGGGATATGTAGGTGAGCTGGATTATGAATGTATCTGATAGAGAGGAATTAGTAGTGTGTAAAAACATTTTTTTTGCAAGAAAACATCCAAAAATAAACATTGATTAGCTTACCTTGAAGTTAGCAAAATGTTCTATGTTTTTTGGCATTTGCATTTTATCGTGTACACCCCTAGAAAACTCAACCTCAATTAGGGTAACATTCAAATTCAGAAATAGGATAATACATTGTATCATTCTTCACGTCAGTGGCTTCTGGCATGTACTCAGTACAAGAACTGCAACAGTTACTTCCTGGGCTCTGTACCAGAAAGGTCAACATTTGTATCTTGCTGTATTTCCTGTGTGTACCTGACTTATGTAAGCGCCTGTGGGTGTGAACCACTGGATTTGACTTTTGTGAAAATAACTTTGTAAGTAAACTGAACTTTTCTATATAACACATTTCCATACACTACTAATTCTACTCTATCAGATGCAGTCATAACCCAGCTCACTTGCATATACCTTTAAGGGTATTAGAGATGAAACCGGAGCGGATTGCTTGTTGGCTGGTCCAGTAGGATCCATAAATATTCATATAATTTGTTAATGAGAGATCACTGCCATTAATTACTATTTAGCTCCCAAGGCTCATTGTGTTGACTGCAGTCGTCTGCAGACTTGGCATGCTCAGACCCAGTTGCCTACACTCAAGGTAATGGACTCAATGACTTATGGTAGGTCAGTCAATAGACGGACCTGGGTCCGAATCAGGACGGTTGGCCCCTTTCTCCATGATTACATTTATTATAAAACCATCATGAAGATTCTAAAACGTTAAATGAGCAATCAGTTAAATGGTGTCCTATTCCTGGGTCCCCTACACTATGTTATCTTCGGTCCTTTGAAGTACCATTATATGCAACTATTTCTGTGTGTACTTGTAGAATATATGGACTCATTTTCACAAAAGCTTTAGAACTTGGCAAGTTTTGTAAGAAAAATAATTGCTTACCCCCCTGCCTTATTGGACAAGAAGTAATTAGTGACAATGGTCTTTCATTAACAAGACATATCAATCTCTGTACGTGGATCAAAAAGCCTGACTGACGTCTCAAAATGGTGAACTTCAGTGTTTGTGTAATGTAGGAAAATGCTATCTTTTAAATAACATTGAATTGATGAAGTATTGGTATTGGTATATAAATGTTTAACTTACGGTTGATGACAGCAATGTTTAGTCCCCTGTCTGCATTATTCTTTGCTCCACCTATAATCCTGAAAGACAATAATAAAAAATCAGTCTATATATCTGTGGGAGGCAGATTAAACAGGCAAACACAGGTATGGAACAGCAGTATGAGTTCAAACAGTGGGATGATGAGCGCTCTACTTGTGGGAGCTGCTAATAGGAGCTGGGAAAAAAGCCATATTCTGAGGACATGAACTCAAAAACTGAGCTCTTAATAATCCCTCCCTCTACCAGATGCCAGCGCCAGACAATAACCTTATAATGAACAACTGCGACATCATGCCTACAGAATTGGGATTACTCTGGACTCCGCTCTCTCTATCACATCCCACATCCAAGCTCTCACCAAATCTTGCTATTAAATTGGGGCTACGTTTTAAACCGTAGCCCGTAACTCCCAATTTACGTGTTACGGGTATTAAATTATCCCTTTAATGTTGCTCGCAGCGGGCTTTGCGTGAGAATAGGCTACGTGCTGAGCAACGTTGAACTTTGTGCACGGAAATCGCTACTTGTTCCATTCAGCTATTAAATTGCAACGTGGTCACTCGCAAGCAAGCACGTAACACGCAAATGGAGCTCAAAGGCCAACGTGTGCTCTAGAGCATCCGTAAGGGGGGGTAAAGTACAACACGTAGCACTTGTAATGCAATTAACAACACACTACTGTACTTTTATTATAAGGGAAAGTGATGTTAGGTCTTAGAATTAATAGCACAACATTCTCAGGCCCGCAAATCGGTTATTTCGATCCCTGCAATGTGTTAATACATATACTGTAACTCACATGTAATAGTATATCATATTTACGGCTTTATTAATATTGCATTATTTCTGGAATGTGGGTCCAATCGCAAACTGTAATTGAAGCAGGTAGGACTTTGAAATCTACCCTCCCCTTTTTCAGTGAGGTAACACGATCTCTTGTTCCATTGGTTCCATCTGCTTTATTGTTTGCGTTCGAGCACGCAACAACGACGGCTGAGAACTGGTTTATGAAATAGCGTCTCTCGATTGTAGCTCGCAGCCCTTTGTATTTTAATAGCGACGTAGAACGGCACATTTGTAGCACGCAGCCCTTACGTGCTACACGTTGGACTTACGGGGCTGGAATTTAATATGGCCCTATACCTGTGAAACATCTCCAAAATACGTCCTTTTCTCACACAATAAACAACCAAAATCCCAATTAATTTACTGATCACTTCCAGCATTGACTGCTCACTCGTAATCTGAATTACCTTACTCTGCCCATACCAATCCATATGAAATGCCTCTTCCAGCCTCATGCATCCCTTCTGGATTCCTACCTTATTGTGGTGTAGGGGCTTGTGTAATTCAATGAAGCTGTGAGCTATACCATGTAGGGTCACCCAAGTTGGGTAGGTCATAGCAGGGATGTCAAACAAATTGAGGTCTACTGGAGAAGGAACTGGCAACCCACTCTAGTATTAGCCCAAAAAAAAGCACAACCAGGAACTTACAGATGTGCCTGGCTTGCTGCGGTCCACAGGGTCACGGAGAGTCGGACACAACTGAACGACCAAACAACAACAAAGACTCATATATATATATATATATATATATATATATATATATATATATATGCCATTTGTCAGCTGCCCCACTCTGCCAACTTCTTGACTTGCCAAACTTCTTGGCTTCCTATACCCGCTAGAATTAAGTTTTGACACTCGCCTTCAAAGCCCTCAACAACACTGCACCCTTCTACATATAAAATTGAATCTCCAGATACTCCCGTAACCGCCCTCTCTGCTCTGCCCATGACAGATGTCTCTTCACCCATCATCAACACCTCACGCTCATCTACAAGACTTTTCTCTTGCTGCCCACACACTGTGGAATGGTCTACCCCTCTCTGTCCGACTCCACCCTACACTTCACAATTTCAAAAACTCTATAAAATCCAACATATAATAGTAATGTAGTGACACATGCAACTGCCACTAAAGAATCATGGATACCTCAGGGGACCAATAGATGCTTTATGACATGGCTAAGAATTATACACAGGGATGTAACTGAATTCCTACCAGTCTTGGGCAGTACCCAGACTTCATCGCAATCGCTTACACAAGCCATGAACAACATTTTATTTATTTTTCCTGTTTCCAGATAACTACAAAAACCAACATATCCCAATTGTCACCTGTAACTTGCCAGGTAGGTTTAAATAGAAAATAACAACCGGTGTAGACCTGCAATGGTCAGAAGGACTCCAAAGAGACAATCGGCTATATTTTGCAACAGTCACAACTTTATTTAACAGTAATCCATAACTATAAAAATATGCAAATAGTTTATCTTTCCGCTTCAGTTAAAAGAAAACTGGGGAGTTGTACAAACTGAAACAAATGGAAAGTATTGCAAATATTATGCACTAAAAAGAGAAAATAATTGGGAGCACAACCCAGGGTGGCGAAGTTCAAAAAATGTTTATATTAATAAGCCAAATTACTATTATATATATATATATATCAAGTTGTCGTCACACTTTGCGGGCCAGTAACATTTAACCTAAGGCAGTAACCCTCATTGCCAGGCCCCTAAACTACATGGGGGGGGGAGGCTCGCAATACGAGTGTGGAAGGTGCTCATCGCGGGCCTCGCGATAAACGCTGAAGTTGCTCAGGGGGGCAGAGCCTCGCATTGTGTGGCAAACAGAAATGCCATGGCTTCAAATTTTTATTGCCGTCATTTTTGACGGGCAAGTCGCTAGTATATGTTATAGTGAGTAGAACATTGAAATACCTTCAACTGTATATACAGTACGGAAGAAAAAGAAAGCCATTCTGGTTATATCTACAGCTCCCAGGAGCAAGATTTTCCCATAGAAGTACTCCGTGAACAGGGTTTCCACTGCTGTTGAGGATTCTGGGTAAAGATATGCAAATGACGCTCAGAATGATGCCTTGAATCAGATTACGGTGACAGAAAACCACTCTCAACCTCTTTCACCCTTATAATGGACTCTTCTGTGTGGGGCTCATTTTGGCAACTATGAAATGCGACTAGATGGAGTTCTCAAGCCATTTGCATGTCATTACCCAGAATCCTTACCGGCTGTTGAAACACCATTTACGGAGTAATTCTGCAGGAAAAAGTTCTCCTGGTCTGCATGGCATTCTTTCCACCCTATTAAGAAGTAAAGTCTACTTACATCTCATCATCCAAACAAATCTCGGGCATATTGTCTTTGGCTCCACCACTGCGTAATCGATAAGCCAAAGAATTACCAGGGCAAGCTGTCCAGAGGTCACACTTCTGTCTCTTGGGTGCTGGTACTAGAGACAGAAACATGGATTGATTATAGAGTTGGAGCATACCAAGTGACAACTGGATATTGGGAAATATAAATATAGCTACAATTAAATTCATAATTACATAAATCTTAACCAGTCAAGGGTTAAAATAATGTTACCAGGTGTTCTAGTAAATAGTACATTGGTTGCCCACGTAGTCCAAATCAGACCTCTCTGCTACCTGGCAGCTTTACAGACTCCCTCATATCATCACTGATAAGAACGGTATTTACAGGAAACTCTCAGAAGACTACAAACTTAACAGAGGATTTGCACCATTTTACAATAAATACTACTTTATAGACTGTACCTGCAACTAAGCAGTAACACCTTCTTACCATAACAGAACATTCACCATAGAGATACACGGAGAAGCCTGCTGACCTCCATGTTCCTCTACAGGGAATTAATTATAATTGGCAATCAATGTAAAAAAAAATAAAAAAATATTATATATATATATATATATATATATATATATATATATATATATATATAGTGGGCTAAAAGTGTTAGAAGCCCTCCACCGTACAGAGTACAGTAGTACAATCAATGAATACTACATTAGTGATTCTATTTGAATGTCTAGAAAATAAGTTTATTAACTTATTTCCTGCTCAAATTTCTCAGAAATACAGCTGATGCACTGCACTCTGGGAAAACTGGGAGGGGACATGCAAATGAGACCACAATGCACACTCACTCTGTTAATACAATAATCACTAGATAGATCCATGGATCCTTTTAACTTTATGGTTACTGCATTTCACAGTTTTAGGCATAGCAACAGATGGATTATTCACAAACCCGGTCTCTTGCCCACAAACAGAACTGTTTCATGGCGGCTGCCGATCCTCAGTGTGGGGCGAGTGCCTGGTTTGTGTGGTGGATTTTTGTAGAGAGTAATTCATATAGCAATCTTTTGACATATGGTGGGCTACCCATGCTTTGCTATGCCTAAAACTGTGAAATATATGCTTAAAAGGAGCCATGTATATAGTGGTTATTGGATTATCAGAGTCAGTGTGCATTGTGGTCTCATTTTGCATGTTCCCGCCCAGTTTTCCCAGAGTGCAGTACATCAACTGTATTTCTGAGAAATTTCAGCAGGAAATAAGTTTATTAAATCCTGTCTTTCAGATGCACTAAAAAAAAAAAAAAAAAAAAAAAATGCTTTCAACGTTCCTTTAAATGCTGCATTTTTTATTTATAAAATCATTTTGCCCAATTCGGAGGTCTATTAATAAAATGGCTGCAGCAGAGCACAGGTTATCAGCCCACGTATGACTTACATTTTATGACTGGCTTCATGCCTATACTTTGCAGGCTTCCAATGGCGGTCTGCACCGAGTCCTCAGGTAAGATCTCTGCAAAGAGATACCCCAGGTACCAGGCGCACATAGAGGCACAGATGAGACCTACGGCCTTCAGGGTATCTGTGAGAGGAACAGGAAAGATTAGGAGTTATATGAATCAGAAATAATATCCAAATAATGTCACAGGAGAATAAAAAAAGGAACATCATTTTAATAACCAGTGCTTAAAAGCTCTTTTACTCATTGAAACCTTCCAAAAAGCCCCCAGCAACTCATGCTCACAGTGTCTCTATAGTACTAGATGTACTTACCAATCACAGATTGTCACTTAGGTGGGGAGCAAGTGGACATGCACGGAGGGTGGGGAGATATTGATTATATATATATATATATATATATATATATATATATATATATATATATATATACACACACACACACACACACAGTAGAATCCCGGTTATCCGGAACCCAACTAACCGGGACTCTCAAGCAACCGGCACTGGCATCAATTCCCCATTTTCAAAAATTCCTGCTAAACCGGCACTATCCGGCAGTTCGAGAATGCAAAAAAAAAAAAAAAAGCTAACTTTTTTCTAATTGTTTTTCTGGGCCCTAAATGGCCCCATTCGGGTGCCAATGCCTTTTTAAGGCATTTTGAGGGGTTTTGGGGGGTTTAAGGGTCGTTTAGACAATTACATTTGGGGACTCCTAATTAACCGGCAACTACAGTTATCCGGCAATAGGGAGTCCCAGTGGGTGCCGGATAACGAGAGTTTGACTGTATGTGTGTGTGTATATATATATATATATATATATATATATATTTATATTTATTATGACCACATCCTACTTTTGACGCCAGCAGCACATAGCCATTGAAATACGGGACGTGTCGGGAGCTGGCTTGGTGAGTATATTAAGGTGACATGTAGGCATTTTGCAAACATATCACCCATCGCTGTCATGTGTAAAAATATAGATTTCAATTATACCAAATTTGGAACCTCCGTTGTGTCACTTTAAACCTATGCACATACACAGTCATCTTTTCTATTTAGATGACTGTATATGTACATGATATCTTCGTTTTTTGGTTCCTGTCCTATTTTATCTTTATATAGTCTGCAGTGTAAGAGGTGGGTGCGGCCGCTTAATCCTATTCTGACCTCATAGGTTTCATTTGGTTGTGTAAGCAGAAGTAAGGAATCCTGAAAAGTGACACCTTGTTATGGGTTACTGAGCAAGTAACAGTTCAGGGCACCGTGATGTGTCTGAGTATATATCTTCACCCACCTATGGGTGTGTTTCAGCCTAGGCTCATGAGGCCCAGGCCTAGGGCAGCTCATTTTCAGGCGACAGCAGTCTGCTTGAAGTTGCTGATGTAACTATTTGAGGAGAATATTCTGCCTGTAAGTGTACCTGGCACTCTGACATACTGTATACATGAGTGAGTGTATGCGTTCAGTTGTGCCCGACTCTCCAGGACCTCATAGACCGCAACACACCATGCTGATCCACTTGGAATTGATGGCAGAGATACTGGAGTGGGTTGCTAGTTCCTTCTCCAGTTGGCCACAGCACACAGCTTTTGCTATTCATAGGTGGTCTCCCATCCAAGTACGGACCAGGCTTCATGGTGGTGTGACCTCTTTGTCCCCTGACTGAAATTAAACCCAGGTTGCAGCAGTGAAAGCACAGTATCCTAACCACTGGACCACCACGGAACCCATACTATATATACTCACATATATGCTTATGATTTGTAACACACGTGTGTGGTACACTTATCATTGGTCTATAACAAGAGGAAAGGAGGAGGAGTAACTTGGTATTTGGGGGGTGCACAAATCTGAATGGGCATTGGGCAGCTTATAACCTAAATACGTGACTGGCACTTAGAATTCCTAACAGATCTAATTGGGTCAAACTACCCAGCCAGTCTCAGAGCTGATCGAGTTACAGCTGCAATGGTAATATGTGGTTGCTATTGTTCAATCATTCAGTCATGTCCTACTCTCCTTCACCGTATGGACTGCAGAATCCCAGGCGCATCTTGTGTCTGGTTGTGATTATCCATAAGGTTTTTATGGCAAAGATATTGATCCCCATCCTATACTGCAGACTAAGCATGAGTGTAGAAACAGGGGGGGATGGGGGGGGGCAGATTTTATCTGTGTTATATATATAAGCTATCCCCCAGAATTATTCTGGCTCCTACACCCCTGAGACTAAGGATACAGCAAGATCTCTCTGAGAAAAGGTCTAAATCCCCAACTATTCTAGAAGATCAGTTCATAGAAGTGTTAGCACCCTGGTTGTAACTACTTGTGCGGTAAGTGGATCAACAATAAGACATAATACATATGAAAATCTGGGGCTTTATTCACTTAAGCAGGATATACATAGATGTGTGTGTGTAACGTCTTACAAGATTCCCTTAGATTTATGTGAATAATCTTCACAGAATAATAAAGGAAGTGTCTCACCGCATCTTAATGATTATAGCCCTCAGAGCCTTGTCACCACAACATTGTACTAGCAGTTTTTCCTAAAATATTTACAATTGATTTTGCGGCTTTTGTGTGCCAATGTCCGCCTATGTGCTTAGTGTGCGGCTCAGTGGGCTAATGTGCGGCTCAGTGTGCTAATGTGCGGCTCAGTGTGCTAATGTGGGGCTCAGTGTGCAGCTCAGTGTGCTCATGTGCGGCTCAGTGTGCTCATGTGCAGCTAATGTACGGCCCAGTGTGCAGCTCAGTGTGCTAATGTGCGGCTCCTGTATGCTAATGTGAGTCACCTGTATGCTAATGTGCGGCTCAGTATAGTAATGTGCACCAATGTGCGCCAATGTGCTCAGTGTGCTAATGTGCGGCTCGGTTTGAGGCTCAGTGTGCGGATTCCATTGATGTTCATGTGCGGCACCATTGATGTTCATGTGCGGCACCATTGATGTTCATGTGCGGCACCATTGATGTTCATGTGCGGCACCATTGATGCTCATGTGCGGCACCATTGATGCTCATGTGCGGCACCATTGATGCTCATGTGCGGCTCCATTTATGTTCATGTGCGGCTCCATTTATGTTCATGTGCGGCTCCATTTATGTTCATGTGCGGCTCCATTTATGTTCATGTGCGGCTCCATTTATGCTCATGTGCGGCTCCATTTATGTTCATGTGCGGCTCCATTTATGTTCATGTGCGGCTCCATTTATGTTCATGTGCGGCACCATTTATGTTCATGTGCGGCACCATTTATGTTCATGTGCGGCCCAGTGTGTGCCTCAGTGTGCGGCTCCTGTGTGCCAATGCGCGGATCAGCGTGCTAATGCGCGAATAACATTGAGGTCTTTATTGCATAACCCAACATATAACCCTAAAAAATGAAGTTTGCGTGATAGAGTCTCTGTACTGTGAGGGATTAATATTTAGTAAGATATTTGGATAAAAAAGAAGCAGGTGCAGTTTTGGCATTAGAAGATGCAATGTGGGGATCCACAGCATGCCTTATAAATACCGCACATAGTGATATGCTCTGAAAGATAGGAGGCTGGAGAGAGGCCAACATGGCAGCCTCCTAGGTGGGAGGACTAAAACATAATATAACTGGTGGTTTCATTAGAATAGATGTGCTTTATACTTTTAAAGGGCTATGACGTGTATTACTATTACAGCGTCCCTTTATTACAAATAACACAGCGCAGGTCTGGGTTGGGCGGGTCCATTTTTTTCCTTGCACCTCACACTGAGCTATAAATACTTTTCTTACGGGAACACTAGGTAGGGCCCCGGGTTCACTGAAAACACTACATAAAAAGGTTAAATCAATGAAAAAAGTGTGAAAATACAGATACAAGTTCCTACATAAGTGATAAGATGAGTAAGGGTTAACAGGAAGCCTAAGAACTGATAACAAGTCCTTAGTCCACCGGAAGAGTTAGATAACCAACACACAGAAGTAAGAAATGCTTGTTCCTACCATGCTATGAAAATAGCAGGAACAGCACAAATATTGTAGTTTATTGCCAGCTTCAGAGACGTGGTCCCTGATTGGCTAGGACATTACACTGCACATCCAGCATTGCAGAGTCTGTATCCGCTTACAAAGCAGTGGGCAGACCCATACAGGGACTATTTGTCTGATTTTAGGCCACAGAGCAAAAACAGAGCATGTAAGAGCTTCTCAATAAAAACAAAGTAAATAAATACACAGGTATATTACATACGCAGTCATTTTGCATATTTAACAATGAATAAAAATAAGTTAACTACCTAATTCTTGTGGTACAGAAATGGGATATTTCCTGTTTCGCCCTCGCCAGTGCAGTGACATGCAGTGCCCAGTAGGTGGCACGATGACGACACACCGATACCTTGTTCAATTTGTTCTTAGAGTGAGGGCACAGCGCGCCACATTTAGTGAATAAATCCTCCAGATTTTCATATGTATATCATCTACCACTACCCTAACCCTGAATCCTAAACCCAACCCGAAGAACAAATTTAACAAATTCTTGGCGCCCCACAGTTGAGCCACCTGCTGCACACCAAAGCTGGTGTGGACAAAACAGGAAAAAGCCCAGTGGCGGCCATCAGCCACCAGGTGGCGAGGACAATATTTTAGTGAATTTTCTAGGGTTAGGGGTTATAACTTAGGGTTTAGGGTTAGGCTTTAAGGTTCTGGACGATAATAAGCTTTACACCAATTGACTAAAATCTCGCCACTTAGTGGTTGATGGCCGCCACTGCAGGTGGCCAGCTAAAAGGAAAGATCCAATCCCAAAAATGCAAGACCCTATATTGTTCCCACAAGGGAATAAACATTTTATTTAGTTTTTAAATAATATAACCAATTTTTTTCTCCTTTGCCCATATGGACGGTATGCCTTTAAAAAAAAAAAAAAAAAAAAAAAAAAACTTTTATACAGTGGTCCTAATGCAGGTCAACCCCCTCTGTTAGTAAGGAGGTAAATACACTGGGGACACCTTTACCTTCAGGTAAATACACTGGGGACACCTTTACCTTCAGGTAAATACACTGGGGACACCTTTACAGATTCTTATTATATTAATAACAACTTCTACAGAAAAATCTACAGAAATTCCCTAACTACTTTAATGTAATGTAATTTGAAAATAAATGCAATTATAAACAGCAATTAGGTAATTACTGACCAGCTCCGAATCTCTCAAGTAATAAATGAAACATGTTTTTCTTGTTTAGTTGTGGTATAAAAAGAGGTGATGTTACTAGGATATCTCACATTCCTATGTAAAACACATATTAGCATTTAAAGGATAAATTACTATTATTTAATCTTGCCCCCCAGGCAGTATGCGCTCTGTATCTCTCCTCTCCCTGAATGAGATCTTTTATCTGGGGTGGGAGCCGCCCAGGGGGGAAGCTCCCCAACAAGATGCACCTGCAGTATGATAGTGGGAGGCGACTCCATCTCTGCTAAACTGTATTTTATCATTTAGGTTAAGTCAATATCTGAATTTGCGGCACCTCATGGACCGCAACACACCAAGCTGATCCACTTGGTATTCATGCAGAGATACTGGAGTGGGTTGCCAGTTCCTTCTCCAGAGGGCCACAGCATACAGCTCCTGGTATTCCTAGGTGGTCTCTCATTCAAGTACTGACCAGGCCCAACCCTAGCTGGCTTCAGGGTGGTGTGACCTGGGTTCCCTGATTAGAATGGAGCCCAGGTCACAAAGGTGAAAGCACCGAATCCTAACCACTGGACCACTGGGGAACCCATTAGGTCAATAGGTTGTTGTTGTTCAGTCGTGTCCGACTATGTGACCCTACAGATCACAATCGTTATGTCTCTGGTCGTGTTTATCCATAAGGTTTTATTGCTAAACATACTGGAGTAGGCTGCCAGTTCCTTCTCCACAATCAGTCTGACCTCTCTGCTATGACCTGCCCATCTTGGGTGATCCTACATGGTATAACTCACAGCTTCATTGAAGTTTACAAGCCCCTTCACCACAATAAGGTAGCGATCCAGAAGGGGAAGTCAGTATACTTACCAGCAAAATAAATAAAAAAAAGGTAATTTTTATTGCTTCACTTTATGAACCATTTAAAGAACCACCACGGGTCAACCTAGGACTCAGCTGCAGTTTGATTGGCTCTTGTACTTTTCACCTAATCAGCTCATCATTCTAAGTGTCAGTGACAAAAAGTAATCTTAAAATGGCACTTCCACTCTCCATAAACATGGAGGAGTAACTGGGCAAGTAGGCGAGATTCAGGACTTTTACACAGATGGTTCATCTTCTCTAACAGTTCACTTTCATATAAAAGTAATATTTATAGGTGGAACTTGCAGTCATGTATTGTTATAGTATCTATAATGAATGTAAAGAATGCTGTTCTGCAAGACAATCCTATCACATATATAGTTGTGAGCATGCGGGTCGTTGCCAACGCTGCAGGCTCGCGAAGCGAGGGCCGCAGTTACTGGCAAGGAGCGCCGCTGCATCTACTACTTCCAAATAGGTAAAGTATATTCATTTATTAATGTATTATTTATTTGATTACCATACACCAAACAGCATTAGCTCACTTACAATTTCATTGCCGTCATTTTTTGACGGGCAATATTCTAGTAATAGAATTCACAAGTGCACTCTCCCAAGAGGGTGTCACCGCTACAGCCAGCAAAACAGGTTTTGTACATTTATTCTTAACAGGAACTATATTTGTTTTACATAATTGAGAGCTCCTGGAACTGCTTTAAATACCATTGATAAATAACATCTATTTGGCGAGGTTTGGGTTGGTTATTGAAATCAACATAGCATGGATATTCATCCTGGGGAAAGTGCGCCGCTCCACAATCATCACCTGCTAGGCCCTAATTGTGGTCAGACATGATCCCTAGCTGAGTGCCATCTTCACGGTTTCGTGACCCTGGGCTGCATAAACTCCCAGGTGTCTTAGCGAGAAATATTAACCCTTACACCGCCCCTGCCCTAAGCAGAGCAGAACACTGAAAAGAAACATAAAAACACCAGACACCGGATAGTTTATTACCATCTCTGGAGTTGTCAAGAGGGAACAATAATGGACAGACAAGAAATAAGAGAATAAGAGATAAAGAGTATTGATAGACAATAGGGGGGGGGGGGGGGGGGGGGAAGAAATCAAACACGCTTCTCTTGTCCAATAGGATGGGATAGTTTATTTTGGTTTAGTTAAATAACTGTGAGAGAAATAAGCGGAGTCTGCTCTGCACTAAGAAATGGTGTGATCCAACTCTCCTGCTTCTACATGAATGATGTCCTGATCCGGATTAACTCTAAAAAAGTTCCCCTTGGGACAAAACACGTCAAGAAATACAGTTGGTGGATAGACTGTGAATATGATCTTGACCATGAATTATTACTTTATGATATGAATGTCTCTGTTGGTTTTATGAAGATTAATAAAAGATTAATAGATCCAGGTTGCATTATGACCATTTTTTCCTGAAGATGTATTAAAAGTGGAGTGCAGAGAGGGGATCTAAGATGTATCAAGGTTGGAGAGAGAAAAGAAATGGATCATCACAGAGGTGTAACATATGCAGATGATGTTAAAGAACCAATGTGCATTAGATAGATAGATAGATAGATAGATACAAAAAATAATTTCTAAAAGGGCAGCTTCCACTCTCCACAAATATGGAGGAGTGACTGGCAAGCTTGACAAGTTTCACAACTTTTACATAGATTATTAATGTTCTCCAAGAGTGATATTTAATATAATTGTTTTACTCGGAACTTGCTCAACTGGCACTGTATGCAAATATAATTATGCCTAGTTAAATGAGCCCAATTAAAGTAATAAATTGAGTAGGCTGATTGAACACAAACAGGCTTGACTACAGCCAGCCCTGCTCAATATAAATCGCAATTATTTTGTCCTTCACCATTAGTCAAGTTGCAATTACAAAGATTCAACAAGTACATTATGCCACAATCAAAGGAAATACTTGAAGAGATCCGAAAAAGAGTTCTCTATCAGTCGTGAAAGTCAAAGCTATTTCTAGGTCTCTGGGACTCCATTAAAACACAGCAAGAGCCATAGTCTCTAAATTACAAGTATAGTCAGTGTTCACAGGAGTGGTCCACCTTTCCAACATTTCTCCAATGTTGCTACATAAAAACGTCCAGGGAGTCACCAAAAGAAGATCCAAAGAACAGTAGGCTTCTCTTGCCTCAGCTATGGCCAGTGTTTATGACACCAAAACCAGAAAGACTGGGCAAAAATGGGCTTCATGGTAGAGTAGCAAGGTGGAAACCATTACTAATCAAGAATAGGTTGTCCATCAATGGATCATCTTTGCCAGGAAATTCCTGGACAGAGGAGTGGACCTTTTTGATGACATGGGACCATTATGTATGGTGTAAAGCAAACACAATATTCCATGGGTAGTTGGTGGTGTCGTTGATGGTGTGGGGTTCATTGCTGCCTCATGGTTACCAAAAATTGAAGGAACCACAAATTATGCTCCGTGTCAGAAACTTCTTAATGATATTATCCGGTCATCCATTTGTGAGCTGAAGCATAGTTGAGATTTAGAGTGGCCTAGTCAAAGTACAGACCTAAAACCAATAGAGATGCTGGAGCAGAACAGGTAACAAGCAGTTCTTAATTGAAAACCTACTATTGTTTCTGAATTAAAACGAGTACCGGGCTAAAATTCCACCACAACAATGTGAAAGCCTGAAACTGAATTCTAGGTTGGAGGCAGCCATTGCAGTTAAAGGTGGCCCAAAGTGTAAGGGGCCAATTACCTTTTCACACCAAGGATATGAGTGTTGGAACACATTTTTTTACTAATATCATTCATTTAATAAATAAAGTTATCCCTTTATCCAACATTGTATGAAAATCTGAAAAACTTCAATGTGACAAATATGCAATAATAAAGAAAATATGAAAGGGGGCAAATACTTTTTCACAGCACTCTACACTTGACAATAGGCCTGTTCTTAGAATATAAAAAAGAAAATAGGGGCTTTCTTTTCTATGCAGTTCTCTCATGAAGCTGCTATGATGTGTAAGCTTTAATCAGAACTGAGTAGAGATGTTATCTAAATCCATGTTTCAAATGTTGCTACCATTACAGGAAGATTTAATCCAATGGCTAAAAAGTCTAAAGTGTGTTCATTTATTTTAATGTTTGTAAAAATATGTTGTCCATTATAATGTCAAGTTCTTCAAAATAGCAGAATATAAATAGAACATGTCAGTGATTCTTTGATAGTAAACCGTTCTAGAGAAGTTGTGGTTAGAGTGTCTTTAGCAGTGACCTATTGTGTTACTAGCGACTTGCCCGTCAAAAAATGGCGGCAATAGAATTGTAAGGCAGGTAATGCTGTTTGGTGGAGACGCGCGGTGAATGGGTGTTGTGTTTATTGTGTTTAGTTTTTTGGAGTTTTTTGTGTCTATTTGTTTTTGTATGGTAATGAAATCGTTAATACATTAATAAAATGAATATACTTTACCTATTTGAAGTAATATATGAAGGAAGCAATGTGCTGAAGAGCTGACAATCTGTTTTGCTGTTCCTCCAGCATACATTGTAGGTTTGCAGTGTTGTGGAGCTGAGGTGTAAGTGTCAGCAATGTGTGCAGTGTGTAGTGTAAATAGGCTGCGTGCGCGAGCGGAAGCCGTTAGTGTAGATGTGTACTTCTGCATTGTGTAAGTGAGTGTTGTAAAATGGCGGCGAATGTGTATGTGCTAGGCAGCTGTGTATGCGTCCTTGCTAATGGTGTATCTTGTAGCTCGTAAGGCTTTTTGGAAAATCCATATGTGCTTGGTGCTGTTTTGCGTGTTTGGGGTCCTGTAGCCTCGTTTTCGTTTTTTTCGGCGGCCATTTTTTCTCTCGCTTAGGGGATTTTCGTGTGTGTAAACTCTTCAATTTTTACTTAAATTGAGGCGTAACTTCACTTGCAGAGGTCCTGGGTGCCCCACCTTGGCGTGGGTACGCTTTTTATGTATTTATTGTGTTTTTAATGTTTTTATGTGCGCGTGGTTCGGGCGTTAAGGTTGTGCCTGCGGCTCATTGCAGCCAACGTGGGAGCCTTCAAGTCCGCATTTGCGGGCTGAAAGTCGTAGGGGGTCGTAGGGATGAGCGCCTATGGCGCTCATCACCGGCACAAGGAGCGCCTTCGGGGCTTCTTGCCAGCGACTGCGGCTCTTGCTTCGCTACGCAAGCCCGCAGCGTTAGCAACAACCTGCATGCTCACAACTATATATGTGATCTTACAGGAGAACCACAGGACTATATTCACAGCATTGGACAGTAGAAGGCCACCATTATCTTAGATCAGTGGTGGGCCAGAGACGGCCCCTGTGCATTTCCCATGCGGCCCCCTGGCCATTTTCTAGATGGGAGAGCTTGCTCCACTTAAACAATATACAGACCATTATATATCTCTAAAACTAGCAATTAATACCCAGCTGTGCTTCTAAATACTGCTCATTATCTGCACCTCTATTATCAATTAATTCCTTTCGTACAGCGATATTACAATTTTGCTTTCATAAAATAAAAAAGTCTTAAGAGGCCCTTTTAAAGGAATAAGAGGCCACAGATGAAATAATAAAGCTGGCTGCCCATCACTGTCTTAGATGGGGAGTGCTCCGATATATGTACAAATGTGTCGTCTTCCGGACAAATAATATAATGATATCCATTTGTTAAATGTAATCACCAATATAGTGGTCGTACTGCGAGTTTGTGTGTAATGCTTGCAAAACTGGAGAGAGAAAGAAAGGGAAAAAGTAAGAAAGGAAGAAAGAGAGAGAGAGAGAGAGAGAGAGAGAGAGAGAGAGAGAGAGAGAGAGGGAAAGAGAGAGAGAGAAAGAGAGAGAGAGAGGGAAAGAGAGAGAGAGAGAGAGAGAGGGAAAGAGAGAGAGAGAGAGGGAAAGAGAGAGAGAGAGAGGGAAAGAGAGAGAGAGAGAGGGAAAGAGAGAGAGAGAGAGGGAAAGAGAGAGAGAGAAGGAAAGAGAGAGAGAGAAGGAAAGAGAGAGAGAGAAGGAAAGAGAGAGAGAGAAGGAAAGAGAGAGAGAGAAGGAAAGAGAGAGAGGAGGAAAGAGAGGAGGAAAGAGAGAGAGAGAAGGAAAGAGAGAGAGAGAAGGAAAGAGAGAGAGAGGGAGAAGGAGAAAGAGAGAGAGAGAGGGAAAGAGAGAGAGAAGGAAAGAGAGAGAGAGAAGGACAGAGAGAGCGAGAGAGAAGGAGAGAGAGAGAAGGAGAGAGCGAGAGAGACGGAAAGAGAGAGAGAGAGAGAAGGAAAGAGAGAGAGAGAGAGAGAGAAGCAAAGAGAGAGAGAGAGAAGGAAAGAGAGAGAGAGAGAGAAGGAAAGAGAGAGAGAGAGAGAAGGAAAGAGAGAGAGAGAAGGAAAGAGAGAGAGAGAGAGAGAGAGAAGGAAAGAGAGAGAGAGAGAAGGAAAGAGAGAGAGAGAAGGAAAGAGAGAGAGAGAAGGAAAGAGAGAGAGAGAGAGAGAGAAGGAAAGAGAGAGAGAGAGAGAAGGAAAGAGAGAGAGAGAGAGAAGGAAAGAGAGAGAGAGAGAGAGAGAGAAGGAAAGAGAGAGAGAGAGAGAGAGAAGGAAAGAGAGAGAGAGAGAGAGAGAAGGAAAGAGAGAGAGAGAAGGAAAGAGAGAGAGAGAAGGAGAGATAGAGAGAAGGAGAGAGAGAGAGAGAGAGAAGGAGAGAGGGAGAGAGAGAGAGAAGGAAGGAGAGAGAGAGAAGGACAGAGAGAGAGAGAAGGACAGAGAGAGAGAAGGAAAGAGAGAGAGAAGGAAAGAGAGAGAGAGAGAGAGAGAGAGAGAGAGAGAAAGAGAGCACAGGGTACACACAGAAAGGGCGCACAAACAGACAGAAGACATAATTTTGAAGATAATATTATACCGTCATTTTTGACGGGCAAGTGACTAGTAATAATAATAAAAGTTATTATAAGGAACTGAGTAAGAGAAGATTACCGGTAGCCATTTTTCAGCTGGATTGATGTAAAGTTGTTGATACGCAAAACACTTTGGCATTATATTGAAACCATAATAATTTTGATCAATAACTGCAATACCTCGGATATAACTTGTACCAGGCAAGCTCTTGACAGCAGAGCAGGCTCCGCCCACACCTCAGCTGGTGCAGTCAATCATTGGCTAAACAAGCTTTGCAAAAGAGAAGCGGTCACAACTGACAAGGCTACTTATAAGGAGCCTAAGACTTGACCTGCTCTGCTAGGAAGGGCTGCAGCTTCCACTCACGTCCAGAATAGAGCGCCTGAAGTTATGTTTTGCTGAACAAGTCTTGAACTAGGCAAGGAGAGAATACTTCCAGAGTATCAAAAATGTGAAGCAAACTGCAAAGGTGGTAATTAGGACGAATATTAATAAACTGGCTATGCTTTGTATTCCCTTTAATGGTACTTACTGGCTATGCCAACTTTACAGCAATTCATTTCCCCCTAAAAGAGCAGGTCCTTCCCACGGGTATAAGGTATATACACATTTCCTGGCTCCTAAAACAGTTTGATTTGCTTTTCACTAGTCTGTCTGGCTCCTATATGTGTCATACATGTATTAACCCCTTCTATCTAGTTTCGCAATACTTGTATTAGCAGTCAATGACAATCCCTGTTTGTAAGCATGGCTCCTGCCGGCCCTAGATGTTCATGACTTGCTTGGCTGCAAATAACTGGTGATATGAGCTGCAACTAGACAAGGAAAAGTGACGAGAGTAATGGTGTCTGCCAATAAATAAGGAAGTGTGCAGAACAAATACACAGCTTAGAAGTGACACAGACATTTTAGAAGCTTGAACCTCTTTAAAGGGACATGGAAGGTGTATGGATTTCACTAGGAATATAGTATCCCTGTGTATCTATTTACTTTTATGTACTTTATTAAGGCATGCATAACAGCAGTTTTTTCTGCCCTCTGTAGCTCATGAACACACAAACTGTGAAGGGCAGTGTTTCAAATTGGCCAGTCAGTGACCTCTCTCAAGGAGCATGTTGCAGGATATTGCCACTGATTGGTTACTATGAGACACTGCAACCCTGTACTTTGAAGTTCCCCGTCTTCATGAGCTGCAGAGGGGAAAAACCAGTTAAGAACTATTTGGAAGATTTTAGGAAGAAACGGTTTCATAAACTTAAAGGACTACTGAAGTTCAAGACAAAAAAAGGCACTTGTTTGACAAGTAAAGAACACTAGCAATTACTGAACATTCAATATTAGTGGCCACTTTTATTGTTAAGAGGTGCGCCGTAAGCTCTCAGGAACCATTGTTCGTGTCTTATTTGTGTAAGAAGGGTAAACCTA
Source organism: Discoglossus pictus (assembly GCA_027410445.1). Classification (NCBI taxonomy): domain Eukaryota; kingdom Metazoa; phylum Chordata; class Amphibia; order Anura; family Alytidae; genus Discoglossus; species Discoglossus pictus. Next base: position 27,149,174 of record CM050164.1, read on the forward strand.
TTCTGCATGTAGGAATAATCTGCCTATTAAAGTGTTAAAGTACCACAGTAGCTCAAGAAAAATAAAAAAGACACTTGTTTGATACCAAACAAACAATATTAGCTGCAGTATAAGCCGCGGGCATAAAGCATTTTTTGGAAAAATATGACTTTTTGAAGAATCCATTTTGTTTTTGTTACAATACTTCCTCAGAGCCTTTGTAAGGTAATTGGATTAGATTAAAATGTACACCTCATTCTTTCCCCCTCACTGTTCCAGAAGTAGCAAGTTGCATTAACAGATGCAACCACATGTCTCCAGAAATGTACACATACACAACTTCCACCAATGTGTCATGGATGTCCAATAGAGGCACCAAATATTTTTCAAATTATAAAATAGCTTTTGAGGTTTTTCTGCTTAATTATGCTCTTAGTTAGGCTCGCTTACATATGTTTTCATTGTACAGATTTAATGCTGTTTATATATTCCCTGATACATTGGTGGAAGTTGTATGTGTGAGAGGCGTATACATTTCTGGAGAGATATGGTTGCATTTCCTGAATCAAGTTATCTGCTTCTCATTACATGCATGGGAAGGTGTATAATGTCATTTTTCAATATAATCCAGTTATATTAACAAAGGCTCACTCTTTCCTCCTTCCCCACTAATAATCAAAAACACACACCAACATGATACAGCTCTCAGGATGTAATGTAATAAACACAACACTGGATTCCTGTGTTCGTCAAAAGTTCAGATTTTGCCAGGAAATGTTTGTCTGTGTCTTACACGGCTGTTATTATTGTATAGTTTGGCACATATCACACAAACAAGTGTGTTGTTTCTTGAACTGCAATGACCCTTTAACACCCACCTCTCTAGACTTCACTTTCATAGACAGGAACGCTGCCAACGCTTGTGGTATGACATTCATATCTGCACAACATGTTTACTTTTCTTAAAAAAATAAAATACTAATTAGGCTTAGAGACGTGGTTTTCATCAACGGTTCCTGGGAAGCCACAGTGCACCTCTCAACGTTTAAAATTGCCCAGGACAGACAAACTTTGAATATTGGCTTGCCACATTTAATTAAGGCTGAATTGAGGTCACATTTTTAAAATGTACTATTTAGTAGTACATGGCTTCAGCGGAACCACTTCTTGAGATGGGAGGAGACTTTGAATACACAGGAAGTGTCTGTCTGCACAACGGGAAGGCTGTTCTAACATGATATAAGTAAGGTTAAAGGGACCACTGTAGTGTATTTACAAGTAAAGCTCATATGTTTACTGTTAACATTTTTTCTTAGCTTTTAAACTGTCTTTTTTTTATCCTCAAGCAGAGCAGTGTATTTCCTCCTACCCGTGTCTATCAGGTGCATGGTCAGCTCTGTTTTTGGGTTGGACTATCATGAAGATTGGAAGCAGAGTGGGCTGATATCACTGGCCCTGACCCACGACATCATTAGCTCCGCCACCGCTGCCTACTCATAGGTAACAGCTCTATTGTAGCATGTCTGCAGCTGCCCGATAAGCCCCGCCCAGTGAACGTGCATGACCCATCAAAGCCCTGCCCCTCTTTTACTGAGCATGCTCAGTCTGAAACAGAACTTGCCAGACTTAATTTTTAATCCAGCTGACCACGCCACAGATAGACACTGGCAGGAGGAGATATGCAGATCTGCTTGAGGAGAAAACAAACAGTTTAAAAGCTTAGAAAAAAAGTTACATTTTATTATTTTAAACTGAATACAGTTATCAAAAGCATATGCCCAGGAAACAAGCATATGAGCTTAACTTGTACATGCATGACAGTGGTCCTTTAAAATATATTTAATATGGTTTTCTTCAGATCATAAATCTAAACAACTCAATACAACAAAGACATTTCTTGCAAGTGCCAGCTCTGCATACCTGAGAACCATTCAAGTAAGGTCACAATTAGACTCTTAACATATTACACTTTGCTAAAGCAACTTGGTATATGAAATAAGGAAAGAAATAAGATTAGGGAGCTTCTTCCTACAATATTCTGGGAACTGCAGTCTGTAAATGATGAATAGTAGGACTACAGCTCCAAGAATAACCAGGAGGGTAATATACAGCCAATACATAAAGAAAAAAGTGACTAGTCCTGCCTATCCTAGAATATGAACCTTGGAAAACGAGGTGGATCTCACACAAAATTCATCCAGGGCCTCTATTGGACATTTAAATATCTACTAAAATAACAATTGCAAATGTGTCATCAATGATAAATATAAAATATAGCACTTTTGTGAACATTGTCGGATTGTACTTCCTGGTGCTTGGAACAAAATCAAAAGCATTTAGCAAGTAATAAAAGTGATGTGCATGAGTAATAATTAACCACTTACAACCAAGTAAGGCAATAAATTGGTCAAGAGATAAATCTACAGATTGTGCCATAAAAAGTTACTCAACACCACAAATTAAAGTAACCTCTCCCCCCTGTGTCTGTTTGCCCCTCTCTCCCTCCCGTGTCCGTTTCCCCCTCTATCCCTCCCCTGTCTTTTTGCCCCCTCTCCCTCCCCTGTTTTTTTCCCTTATCTCCCTCTCCTGTGTCTCTTTCCCTCCCACTCCCTCCACTGTGTCTCTTCCCACCCTTCCCCTTTTCCCTCCCCTGTGTCATTCTCCTCCCTCTTCCTGCTCTGTGCTGTAAGGGTCTGAAACCATTTGAGGTCTTGGGAAATTGATCATTTTTCCCAAGTCCGAAATGGGTTTCTTATTTACGGGCTTGAACATTTTTGTACGGGCGACATTTTTTTCTTCTTGCCTAGCCGTTTTGAGACCGGCAAAAAACGGCAATTAAAATATATTATTAATAAATATCAAATTAACTTGCAACATCACTTACAGGCTGTGTGTGATGTGAAAGTTAATTTTCTAATCAATTGCCTTTTTTTAGCGGCCCCCAAACAGCTTTCGACTTACAGGTTTGAAAAAAATGGCGGCTGTTAATCCTGTCATTTTTTTGAATCCTGTAACTAAGCCAGTCACGTACAGGCCTCGCGATGAGCGCCTTTGGCGATCATCCTCCTTGACCTCTGGGCTGCCTCTGACACAGTTGATCACGCACTTCTGCCCCGGACTCTCAGCTCCCTTGGCCTCTGTGACACGGACCTGGGTCCAATCTTATCTATGTAACCTCTCCTTTAGTGTTTTTTTAATATCTCCACTATATGCTAATGAGCCCAAATCTACACCTCCCTTCCTGACTTATCTCCCTCCTACTAACTCATGTCACCACCTGTCTATCCAATATGTCCTCCTGGGTGGCCTCCTTATAACCACGCATTACTTGCATTAGTACACACTGGATATGTAACAGGTTAGATTAAGATTCACAACTTCTGCATTTATTGCAATACTATCTAAATATAAAGCCCCAATAGAATTACACTGGTGACAAGACATGCACCTTGATATCAAACGGACGCCATAAAAACACATGCATAGTAAAGTGGACACTCTCAGTATATATATCTTGAAGATAGTAGACCAAGGCTTGTAGTACAACCACTCCCACATTACGTGACAAAACATAAATGTATAATACCTATCGGTTAGCCGGGCATTTACCATATGGGATTCTAGATATTACAAGTACTTAATGGTACAAATTAGTATACACTAGGTCAGGGGTAAGCAAATTATGTTCTGGAGGGCCACACACAGGCCAGGATTTGTGTATATCCCTGCTGCGTACATGTGTGACTATCGCTTCTTCAGTCATCCTGTTTGACTCACCTATGCACAGTAAAGAAATCCTCAAATCCAAGCCTGTGTGTGACTCTCCAGCTCTGAACTTGCCTACCCCAGGTAAAGAAATGTAGTAGTTTGATATTTATATAAATTCAGGACTGTATAATTTCATAGGCGGGCTGCTCTGTCTTATCTACTGCCCTCTCCTTTTGTGCCGTCTTTCTTACTTTAGTCTTTTCCTACTGCCTTTTCTCTTCCATGCCATCTTGCTCGGTCTCTCTCCTCCTGCTCCCCTATTACCTGCCCCTACACCTCCTCTGTATCTCTGCTCCTTGTACTTTTTCCGTTTTGCTTCTCTCTCCAGTACTTCCTCATCACTGCTCCTTATCCTTCAGGCTGCATTTCATTCCTTCTTTCTAATTCCACCTACTTGCTGCATATCTCTCTTCTGCTTCTCTTTTTCTCCCCACTCTATCATTTCCTGTATCACTGCCGCTTCTCATTAACTCTCCTATGTCTCCCTTTAGCTTCTCCTCACTCCTCCCCAGCCGCTTCTCCCTGCTGGCCTTATCTGTTCCCTCACAGCTTCTCTCTTTTTCTATCTACATGCTCTCACCCTATCTATTCCTTGCTGTCCTCCTATATCCCCACTCTCCGATCCATCCCTTCCTTTCATTTCCCTCCCTCTCTCCTCCTTTGTCACTTCTCCTATCTCTCCCTTCAGTCTCTCTCCTCCTATTAGTCTCCTCTAGATCCCCCCCCCCCCTATTGTCTTTTTCTCTTCCCAGCTTCTATACTTACTTTCCACAAGCTCTCATATCTCTCCCCCAGATCCCTACTAATTCTCACCACCTGTCTCCCGGTGCTCTCTCTCTTGCTATGACTTTTCTCCCTTGTTACATTACCCTTCTCCCACCCTATCCTTGCTCATCTTGCCCCCCCCCCCCTGTATCCTCAGCCCCCCCCCCTGTATCCTCACCCCCCCCCCCTTTATCCTCAGCCCCCCCCCCCCCCGTATCCTCACCCCCCCCCCCGTAGAGAGAGCAGGAAGAAAATAAAAAATTTGCACCAATCCAGTACAGAGAATAAAAACAACATGGCCTGTCCCGGTAATATGGGTAGAGGTATTCACTGGCGCAGGAAATGCAAATTCATGTAGGAGCGCCCTAAGCTGGTGCCTGGGTTCCCTGGTGGTCCAGGGGTTTCACCTCTGCGACCTGGGTTCAATTCCAGTAAGAGGTCCCAACACCCTGAAGCCAAGCAGGATTGGGCCTGGTCAGTACCTAGATGAAAGACCACCAAGGAATACCAGGAGCTGGACGCTACTTGCTGTGTTCTACTGGAGAAGGAACTGGCAACCCACTCCAGTATCTCTGCCATGAACACAAAGTGGATCAGCATGGTGTGTTACAGTCCTTGAGATCACAGACAGTCGGACACAACTGTACAACGCACACACACACCGGCTGGTGCCTAACCCACCTAATGACGAATCCATCCCCATATATGGGTGGACCAAAATATCTAACCTTTAAGAACTAGGAATATTTTAAATGAACCAGGCAGGCTGTTTCTAGGAGCCTGGAAGGAAGCCCTGCATGGAGATACATTAGACATTAGAAAATATTAAGAGCCAGAAGTACAAATTTAGAAGCCCTGGCTCCTCCAATGTACTTAGTGATTGTAACTTATATTATATATAATTAACTCATTATACTTCTTTGATAAACACATTTAGTGACTCAACAAATATTTACTTGCATTAGTAAGAACTAAAAAACCTGAACATTGAGAAAGCTGGGTGTTTGGTCACATTACAGCTCCTCTGCCAGACGTATATAAAGGATGTTGTGACCTGTACTTATAGTAACGGTGTCATACAGGTGACTCATTCTTACCACTCATATATTATTAAAGATCCATAAAAAAAATATTACAATTACTTGGAAATAGGGAATTAAGTGGGTGGGTTTTGTGAATGGAAATTGGGGCAAATTAGGGAAATTTTGTGAGTGACAGATTTTATGTCTTATTGGAATATTTAAAAAAAATCAGGTATTTTCAAGCAACATTTAAAATAGGTATAGAAACAATAAATACATCTAAGTGTGTATCTACTATAAATACATTCGATCTACTCATCTATCATAAATACATTGATCTTATCATAAATACATTTGATCTACTCCTCTATTATAAATACATTGGATCTACTCCTCTACTATAAATACATTGGATCTACTCATCTACTATACATACATTGGATCTACTCATCTACTATGCATACATTGGATCTACTCATCTATTATAAATACATTGGATCTACTCCTCTACTATACATGCATTGGATCTACTCCTCTACTATACATACATTGGATCTACTCATCTACTATTCATACATTGGATCTACTCATCTACTATGCATACATTGGATCTACTCATCTACTATGCATACATTGGATCTACTCCTCTACTATGCATACATTGGATCTACTCCTCTACTATGCATACATTGGATCTACTCCTCTACTATAAATACATTGGATCTACTCATCTACTATGCATACACTGGATCTACTCCTCTACTATAAATACATTGGATCTACTCATCTAGTATAAATACATTGGATCTACTCCTCTACTATGCATACACTGGATCTACTCCTCTACTATAAATACATTGGATCTACTCATCTACTATGCATACACTGGATCTACTCATCTACTATGCATACACTAGATCTACTCCTCTACTATAAATACATTGGATCTACTCCTCTATTATAAATACATTGGATCTACTCCTCTACTATGCATACATTGGATCTACTCCTCTACTATGCATACATTGGATCTACTCCTCTACTATAAATACATTGGATCTACTCCTCTACTATAAATACATTGGATCTACTCCTCTACTATAAATACATTGGATCTACTCCTCTACTATAAATACATTGGATCTACTCATCTACTATGCATACACTGGATCTACTCATCTACTATGCATACACTGGATCTACTCCTCTACTATAAATACATTGGATCTACTCATCTAGTATAAATACATTGGATCTACTCCTCTACTATGCATACACTGGATCTACTCCTCTACTATAAATACATTGGATCTACTCATCTACTATGCATACACTGGATCTACTCCTCTACTATAAATACATTGGATCTACTCCTCTACTATAAATACATTGGATCTACTCATCTACTATGCATACATTGGATCTACTCCTCTACTATACATACATTGGATCTACTTAGCTACTATGCATACATTGGATCTACTCATCTACTATGCATACATTGGATCTACTCAACTACTATAAATTAATTGGATCTACTCCTCTACTGTGCATACATTGGATCTACTCATCTACTATGCATACATTGGATCTACTCATCTACTATAAATACATTGGATCTACTCAACTACTATTAATACATTGGATCTACTCCTCTACTATAAATACATTGGATCTACTCAACTACTATTAATACATTGGATCTACTCCTCTACTATAAATACATTGGATCTACTCCTCTACTATAAATACATTGGATCTACTCATCTACTATGCATACATTGGATCTACTAATCTACTATAAATACATTGGATCTACTCAACTACTATAAATACATTGGATCTACTCCTCTACTATGCATACATTGGATCTACTCATCTACTATGCATACATTGGATCTACTCCTCTACTATAAATACATTGGATCTACTCATCTACTATTTGGCAACAAAACTAAAGTTACATTTTGATCTCAAACACACAAAATAATTGAATGAGTGGGGTACTTACTGCTAGACAGGAACCTGAAGTTCACCATTGTGCCCGAGTGTGCCAGCAACACTATAATCCACTGGTGGGAGATTTGCAGCTCCACGCGTTTTGGGAGAGAGAAGAAACAAGTGAATAGTGGGGATATAGCAGAGTAGAAGGTAGTGGACACAAACACGAGTGGGAAAAGCAAGACAGGTGTAGTATACCACAAGCAGCAAGTGGCGGACAGAGACAGGTGTGGGAGACCAGAAGTGGCAGTTAGTGGGCTCAGACACGAGTGGGTGAGCATAGACCGGCGTGGGAGACCAGAAGCAGCTGTTAGTGGACTTAGACACCAGTGGGAGAGAGAAGCAGCAGTTAGTGGGCTCAGACCCCAGTGGGAGAGAGAAGCAGCAGTTAGTGGGCTCAGACCCCAGTGGGAGAGAGAAGCAGCAGTTAGTGGGCTCAGACCCCAGTGGGAGAGAGAAGCAGGTGCAGAGGAGTCACTCACAGGTCACAGACACACTGAGCAGTCAGGAAGAGCAGGCTCCCTGTGCGCATGCGTGTGCAGCTCTCACGCCCAGCAGTGTCCTGCAGGACCGGTCTCACAATACACTGGGGCAGGTGAGGCAGATACTGGGCAGGGCAGCTAATTGTCACCAGCCACCCACTGCCTGGGAGAGAGTCCTTATTAAGAGAAAAGTCACATACCCCCTACACCCTCCATTCCTACCTAAGGATTCCCCAGCACGCTTTTTATTTTACCCGTGAGTGAAACAAAACATCATGGACCTTTCCTGTTTTATGCTACCACACGTGCACGTGCATGGCACTGGAAGCCTCCTGTTGTCGGGTGTGCTTGCATCCCAATGTACTTCCTAAGCCCCTAACCCCCTACACCCCTTGCCGGCCCTAACCCTAACTCCCTACACCAGTTATCTGGCATAACCCTAAACCTAAGTCCCTAACCCCCTAAAATGAAGTCCCTACGCCCCCTACACCTCTTGCTGGCCCTAATCCTAACCCCCTACATTTCTTGGCTGCCCTAACCCTCTTAGTCCCTAACCCTAATCTTAACCCCCTACACCACTTCCCGATCCTACCCCTAAGGCCCTAACCCCATACAACCCTTGGTGGCCCTAACCCTCTTAGCCTAAGCCTAACCCCCTAAAATTAAGTCCCTAAACCCCTTCCCGTCCCTAACCCTGTAAACCTAACACAAAACCTCCTATCCATTTACCTGCCACAAGGAGACAGCTTCATCGGCGCAGGGCAGTGCAGCATGCGTGCGTGCACATAACAGATGCACGTGCACGTGTGGTAGCATAAAACAGGAAAGGACCAACATCATCATTTTATTCATATTCATCAATAATATAATCCTTAATAAAGGGCCATGGAACACTAGCACAGCTTGGAATGCCCAGAGCTTCTGTACAAAAGTAGATATCATAGGCAGACAAGCATGACCCATACATCTATATCACTGCTCACTGACCTACATGGGCAAGCCTACAGATCAGTTAAACATTTGAATATTTTTTTCTGGCTTGACAACATAATTTTAAGAATGCAAACACACCTTGCTGCAATATCCACTGCCCTCATTCAGATGTGTCAATGTCCCTTTAAACCATCTGGCACAATTATATATATATATCTAAATATACATCCCCTTCTGGATCGCGACCTTGTGTGTTGAAACGGCTTGTGTACTTCAGTGAAGCTATGAGCTATACCATGTAGGGTCTCCCAAGGTTGGGCAGGTCATGGAAGAGATGTCAGACAAATAGCGGTCCACTGGAGAAGGAACCGGCAACCAGACTCAAGATGTGCCTGACATGCTGCGGTCTATGGGGTCGCAGAGAGCCAGACATAAATGAACGACTAAACAGTGTGTATATATATATATATATATATATATTTTTTTTTTTATATATATATATATATATATATATATATATATATTAGTGACTTGACTGTCAAAAATGACGGCAATACAAAGAAAAGCTTGGCAATGCTGTTAGCCACACAATGGAAGCCTCTACCCTTCTCCTTTACTGGCCTCGCGATGAGCGCCTTTGGCGCTCATCACGGGCCTTGTGATGTCCCATGCAACGGTACTGCAGGAGCACCTTTGGCACTCATTTCTGCCTAAGTCCCCCGTGTTTCAATGCCTCAACTGCTCGCCTCGCTTCGTGTGCTCTCACTTTCAATGCCTCAGCTGCTCACGCTAAGGGCTCTGAGCTCGGAAGACTTTTGTGCTTCAACAGCTTGCAAGCGTGACGACGATTCGCGGTTTGACAACTATTATGTGTAATTTTACACAGAAAAAAACAGTTTTTAAGCACTTCTTAATAAAATAAAATACACAAAAGTAAATAAATACACAGGGATATTACATTCTTAGTGAAATGCAGAAACCTTTCATGCCCCTTTAATTTATCATTATTCAAATGATCAAATGACATTATTCATTTATCTTTATGCCAGCCAAAACGATACACCCTCTGCATAATAGGATGATCCTGGTCTATAATTAATTAATGAATTCATAGTTAGTAAATATATCCCTATATTTCATCAGTATATTGTGCAACTCAGTCATTTCCAATGGAAATAATATTAAAATCCTAAAATTGTCATAAGGTGTTAAAAAAAATCTTAAGTATCGCTTTTTAAGTAAAGACATTATTTTTGTTGTTTTTTTACCCCCATCTAATTATGTTTTGAAGCATCGCTACGTCCCCACCCAGTGTCGCAGGTTATTCAGGTTGTTAGACCGATGCATCGGGTTCCCAGGAAACATTTGTATACAAATTAAGAAGAATGGATGAGCCCATAAGGAATGTGTATATACTGTATATTTAGCAAGCATTTACCAAACAAGCAATATTAACATCCTTGCAAGTAGTAAATATAAATAATTTTTTAGGGAAATCTGAATTTTTGAAGAATATTTATAATAAAGGAATTCATTCTGTGTTTGTTACATCACATCCTGAGAGCTGATAAGGGTGTGTGCTTGCAGCTGTCAGTTGAGAGTGGGTTGGGGGAGGAGGGAACAGGTAGAAGTTCAGAGCTTTTGTTTTATAATAGGATAAGATTAAGATTGACAGCACACTGAGTCCCACCACCTTGAATTATTCAGTGCATCCATATGGCTCCAGAAATGTAAATGTCCCTCTCACATATATAACTTCCACCAATGCATTGTGGATCTCGCTAGGGTCCTGCAGAGGCATCAACACTTATATAATATATATATATACAGTAAAAACCCTGTTATACGGCACCCACAGGGACTCCATATTGCCGGATAAGTGTCGTTGGCGTTAATCGCGAGTCCCCTTATTTAAGAGTCTAAACGACTTTTAAACACCACCAAAACTGCACAAAATGCCTTTAAAAAGGCATTTGCACCTCAACTGGGCCATTTAGGCCCAGAAAAAATAATTAGAAAAATGTTAGCATTTTTTTTTTTTTGCAGTCTCGAACTCCTGATAGTGCCGGTTATGCCGGTTTAATGGGAGTTTTTTGAAAATGGGGAATTGATGCCAATGCCGTTTGCTTGAGAGTCCCAGTTAGTTGGGTGCCGGATAACCGGGATTCTACTATATATATATATATATATATATATATATATATATATAATCAATATATATAAATATATATAATAATTGCCCGGTGTTACCTGAGGGTTGGTTAATATCCTAGATCAGTGGCTCTCAAGCTTCTCTATCCCGGGGATTGACTCATTACCTTCCAGTGCTCATGGAGAACAGAGTACATTTCAATGGCAAATATAATCATGGATAATCTATTTATAACTGAGAATAATGGTAGTAATGGGCAAAATTGTAGAAACCAAGCATACGTTAATCTCTCTATATGCTCCGACACAAGCCCCTCACAACTGCTTAATTAACCTACTTAAGCTACTAACGCAAATGGATTGTGAGAAAATTATTATAGATGGGGACCTAAACTAAATTCTAGATCCTCAAATGGATAGGTCTAAGGGAGGCAAGGAACCTCGCTTTTCTAAGAAATTGAAACATCAAATATCTTCTGGCCAATTTAAATCTTGTTGATTGTTGGAGGGAACAACACCCGAAAGACAGATAATATTCCTTTTACTCCTGCCCACATGGATCATATTCTAGATTAGACTATCTATTATTAGACTCTTCCTTATTAGACCAAGTGAAGCATTCTGATATTGTACCCCGCACATGGCCGACCATTCTATGGTTAAGCTCTCACCAGACACCCAATCATCTTTTAGAACCCTTTCTACATGTAAAATCAATGATATGCTGTTGTCTAACCCAACCATTAGGGACCTATTAACACAAGACCTAGAACTATACTTCAACACTAATCTTGGCCAGGACACAGAGATCGGGTGGGTTTGGGCAGCTCACAATGCCTTCATTAGGGGCTCTTGTATTAAAGCAGTGGCTAACTATAAGAAACAGCGTAAATTATGTGAAATGGAATGAAATAAAGATTTAAAAATTCCAGAACAAATCAAACAGATTAACCCCACAAAGCACAATAGAACCCAAATAGACAAGATTCAGGGCAGAATTAGACCTTCTACTTTCAGAAAAAATGGAAAAAGCCCCGAAGTGGACGCAACAACATTTTTATAATAAGTCCAATAAAGCAGACTCCCTTCTAACAAAATCACAATCCAAAATTGATCAAATTAAGACTTCATCTGGGCAAATAACAGCCAATCCCTCTAAAATCCAAGACACCTTTTACACCGCATTTTATGAAAAACTATACTGTACCCCTAACCAACTAGATAATCATAAACTACAAACATTTATGCAATCTATTGACCTTCCCTCTGTCAGAGGAAGACTTACACTCCCTAAATGCGGAAAATTTTGTTTACAGAAGTCAGGGCCCTGACATATTTTCTAATTTATATTATAAAAAATGTATTGACCACCTAGCCCCCTATCTAACTACTCTTTTCAACTCAATCCTAGCAGGTCACCCGATACCGCCGGAACTCAATTTAGCTGAAATTGTCTTCTTTCCCAAAGAAGACCGGGATCCATTAAAAGCTAAAAACTACAAGCCAATTTCCCTACTAAATAGTGATATTATATTTTTGGCAAAAATAATGTTGAATAGAATTTCTGTATTCCTCCCCAAACTTATACCAACGACCAAACTGGATTTGTCTCAGCTAGACAGACGGGAGACAATATCAGAAAGGTCCTTAATTTGATTTATAATACTAGTTAAAACAAAAGTCCAACTTGTTTACTATCCCTAGATATCGAAAAGGCCATTGATTCTCTTGAATGGCCCTATCTCCAAGCTTTTATGGCTAAATTTGGGTTCAAAGGCCAATTTATCCAACTAACTTATTATAAATCACCTAAAGCACTATTAAAAATTCTGGGCCGTAACAAACCAAGCATTAATATTCAAAAAAGGAACGAGGCAGGGCTATCCCCTTTCACCCCTTCTATTTGCCATAGCTATGGAACCTATAGCGCAAGCAATAAGAACAAATACAGAAGTTTTAGATGTACAAATAGGACTACAACACTTTAAATTATCACAATTTGCTGATGATCTACTTTGTACCCTCACAGAACCTTCTCTCTCCATACCGGCATTATTACAAATTCTAAATTACTTTAAAAAATATCAGGCTTAAAAATAAACTTAGAGAAAACCGAGGCCTTTTTGATAGACATTCCTCAGACTGAGAAAGAAACTCTTAGCAATAAGTTCAAACTCAAGTGGTCCCCCAAATACATTAAGTACTCGGGGATAAACCTAACTTCTAATTTAAAGGACGTTTACAAAGCCAACTACTCACCACTATTCACCACCCTACGCGACAACTTACATAAATGGTCTAGGTTTACCCTATCTTGCTTGGGGAGAATTAACTCAGTAAAAATGAATATCATCCCTAGACTAATTTATCTCTTCAGGGCTCTACCTAGCACAATCAATATGAAAGAACTGACTCAATTTCAAAGATCAATATTTCGGTTCATCTGGAGAAATGGCCCCTCTTGAATCTCCAGACACATAATGTTTAGACATAAATCTAAAGGGGGCCTCTCTTGTCCAGACTTAAAACTATATTATAAAGCAGCCCAACTCTACTTCTTTCCATTAGCCCACTCTAAGCAACATCATCCATATAAGTGGGATACACTCATTTGGCTAGACCAATTCCCCCTTCCGTTACAAAATATGTCAAACCCCATAATTAGAAATATGATAACTTGCTGGAAATGGACTCTCTATTACACCACACTATTTCCTAACTCATCTCAACTAACCCCCACCATCTAAACCCAAATGATATATCAGTTACATCTCAACATTGGTGGAATTCAAACAACTTAAACAGGGGTTCCCTCATTTATTCCATTCTGGAGACCTCCATTTAAGTTCTCCACCGTGCCTCCTTCACCCCTGTGAGACTAGCTAAATGGAGGAAATCAGAAAACATAAACTGTTTTAGAGGATGCCCGACAATAGGCTCTTTTGCCCATATTTGGCACTGCCCAAAAGTGAAACAAATATGGAACAATATTAGTCAACTATTATCTGATTTTTTCACTCGTCTATTAACTTAACGGCAGAAACATGTCTTTTGGGGATGCCTATTACTACCCTTTCTACCCCTCAAAATAAACTTATTAACTACATAACCCTTGCTACAAAAAGTCACATTGCCAGGAACTGGAAATCCGATAAGCTAGATTTTATTAGTATCAAAGACAAAATTTATTTTATAGCAGTTAATGAAAGGATAACTCATTCTCTAGCAGATACAATGCAAACATTTCTGGATATTTAGGGTCCTGGTTTTAATACACAGGCCTACGTCCTTCGATTATCTAGCAGTTTTCTTTACTACTTGTGGTAGATACTTGGGGCTTGGGAGTGGAGCCTGAGACAACTTGGGGAAACAAAAAAAGAAGACAAATTGAGCCTGGGACAGTTAAGTAAAAATAAACATTATAAGTTTATAATTGTTTTGTATTGTTTGATTTTATTTAATTATGTCTAATTATGTCAATCACTATAGTAAATTTTTTATATATGTATAATTTTCTGGTCTACAAGCGTAAACTACCTTCATTTATGATTTATTGTTCCGCCGTTTACGTAGCATTCGGAGCATGCCCCGATCTCAAATCAAGCATAAGTATTTTTTCCAGTTCCTGCTCTTCTTACATATCCATGGAAGCAGGCCAAGAGCAGGACAATGACTGGTGCATTTCTTACAATAGATCTATTATCCAAGTATTGTTGGTACCATGATTCATAGCATGTACACTAACACTTAATAATTACTTTCTGTGATTTTAAACCTACCATTGTGCATTTATAATCCACAGTAACTTGTTGTAATACAAATAATAACATCCTTTTTTTTTTTTTGCCGTTGTGTTTTCACAATTAATATTATTATTGTTATTATTACTATTATCATTATTATTATGAATATTGGTATTAGTGCTATTATAATTATCATAACTATTTTTATTATATTAATGTATATATATTTTTTATTTACACTATTTATATTGGTATTTTGGACTATGTATTCACTTGCATACATCTATCAACCTCCTATTATAGGATTTGTCACTGAGGAATCTGCAAACCACAGCAGCGAAACGCGTCTGGACTTATTTTATTGTATTCATCAATGGTTTTTACCACTGGAATTGAACTCATACATTATGAATAAAGATTTATTCTTTTGGATACCGTCTGTGAATGCTTGTGCTTAGGACCACACTTTCGCGAACGCTTGACAAGCACAAGACAACGGACTGAATAAGAGTATACACCTCGGTATACTTATCCAGAGCCGACCCACAAATAAATATATATTGGGCATTTGGCACTTAGTATAGGACACACGATCTCAGAACTGATTTACAAGAGTCATTAGAGGTGACCATCGGACCAGATACACTACAGATTGTGCGCTATACAGTCTTCCCCCACCCTCTTCTCTTAATTATGTTTACTAACTCTCATTAAAGTGAGAAAATACAGGTTATTTTTGTTAGATCAGTAACTACTATATCCTATTTTCTTATACCCATTTTAAATTCCAGCTTGGAATTTTTGTAATCATTTTTTTAGATATTTAACGTAAAGCTGAGAGGTAAATACTAGTAAAATAACAAAAAAAGACAAAAGACCAACCTCATAATCTTTGTAAAACAAAGTCATTATTACAAAGTGCAGGTTTACCCTGTTTAAGGCTACCCTGTTTAGAGCTGATCCGCTATAGAGCTGTTTTTCCTGGCAATCCCCTTTTAATGCTAACCCCTCTGCCTCGCTATAAAGCTGTTTTTGCCTACCGACCCCTTTTTCTACGAAAGAAAATTAATCCAGGATGAGCCAGGAGCTTCAACATCAATAATTTAAAGTTTATGTTTCTGCTAATGTTCAGTTTGCAATAGTGTTATGTTTGCTGTTTCTTTAAAGTTCATACCAAAAAAGTTTAAAATTGTGTATTTTTTTCATGAGTTCTCCTATCCCTATCTTCCCCATGTTAAATTGTCCCATTTAGAGCTGTTTTGCTTTGCACTCCTATTGCTTGGAACCATCGACGGCGTTAAATGAGGTATAGCTGTACATAACATGTAAAATCTTATTGTTAATACAGTGGATATAAAAAGTCTACACACCCCTGTTAAAATGTCAGGTTTCTGTGCTGTAAAAAAATGAGACAAAGATAAATCATTTCAGAACTTTATCCACCTTTAATGTGACCTATAAACTGTACAACTCAATTGAAAAACAAACTGAAATCTTTTAGGTGGAGGGAAGAAAAATAAAAATAATGTGGTTGCATAAGTCTGCACACCCTCTTATAACTGGGGATGTAGCTGTGTTCAGAATTAAGCAATCACGTTCCAAATTGTGTTAAATAGGAGTCAGCATACACCTGCCATCATTTAAAGTGCCTCTGATTAACCCCAAATAAAGTTCAGCTGCTCTAGTTAGTCTTTCCTGAAATTTTCTTAGTCGCATCCTACAGCAAAAGCCATGGTCCACAGAAAGCTTCCAAAGCATCCGAGGTATCTCATTGTTAAAAGGTATCAGTCAGGAGAATGGTACAAAATAATTTCCAAGGCATTAGATATACCATGGAACACAAGTGGAGAAAATATGGCACAACAGTGACATTACCAAGAACTGGACCTCCCTCCAAAATTGATGAAAAGACAAGAAGAAAACTGGGAGAGAGACAAGAAGAAAAGTCTGGGAGGCTACCATTAAAGGTTCTGCCGGAATATCTGGCAAGTACTGGCTGTGTGGTACATGTGACAACAATCTCCCGTATTCTTCATACGTCTGGGCTATGGGGTCTTCTTACGAAGAAAAACATCCAAGCCAGGCCACATTTTGCAAAAACACATCTGAAGTCTCCCAAAAGCATGTGGGAAAATGTGTTATGGTCTGATGAAACCAAGGTTGAACTTTTTGGCCATAATTCCAAAAGATATGTTTGGTGCAAAAACAACACTGCACATCACCAAAAGAACACCGTACCCACAGTGAAGCATGGTGGTGGCAGCATCATGCTTTGGGGCTGTTTTTCTTCAGCTGGAACTGCGGCCTTAGTGAAGATAGAGGGAATTATGAACAGTTCCAAATACCAGTCAAGATTGGCACAAAACCTTCAGGCTTAAGCTAGAAAGCTGAACATGAAGAGGAACTTCATCTTTCAGCAGGACAACGATTCAAAGCATACATCCAAATTAACAAAGGAATGGCTTCACCAGAAGAAGATTACAGTTTTGGAATAGCCCAGCCAGAGCCCAGACCGGAATCCGATTGAAAAGGAGATGGCCTCGCAATCTGACAGATTTGGAGTGTTTTTGCAGAGAAGAAGAGTGGGCAAATCTTGCCAAGTCAAAATGTGCCATGCTGATAGTCTCATACCCAAAAAGACTGAGTGCTGTAATAAAATCAAAAGGTGCTTCAACAAAGTATTAGTTTAAGGGTGTGCATACTTATGCAACCATATTATTTTATTTTTATATTTTTTCTTCCCTCTACCTAAAAGATTTCAGTTTATTTTTCAATTGAGTTGTACAGTTTATAGGTCACATTAAAGGTGGAAAAAGTTCAGAAATTATTTATCTTTGTCTAATTTTTTTACAGCACAGAAACCTGACATTTTAACAGGGGAGTGTAGACTTTTTATATCCACTGTATATTTCACGTTTGCTTTAAATGCTTTCACTTAATATGTACTTTCTTACTTTACTAATGGAACTATGATGTAATGTTACAAATTTTTGCGGTTTGTCTTAATAAAAATAAAGTACCAAAGCGTGATATACATATATATATATATATATATATATATATATATATATATATATATATATATAAGATATGTATCACATATATAGTTGTCAGCATTGCAGGCTTACCAAAAGTTGTTGGTAACGTAATGTTGAAACTGAAGCAAGGGCCGTGGTTGCGGCCAGGCAGTGAGCGCCGTAGGTGTAGATGAGCGCCGTAGGTTCTCATACCTACATCCCGTGGGACAGACAGTACCACGAGGCCTGCAGGACTACCTGGTTCCTGCCAAGGGAGGCCCCCAGCCTTGCATCACCCCCAGTGTCTTCTCCCTCCTGCTCCCTTTCCCCCTCTCCAATTACCCCCCTCTCCCTGTCCTCTCACTTACCTTCATCAGTTGCTCCTGCTGCTCTCCATCGCGTCTTCTGTGTCGGGACCCGGCATATGCTAATGAGGGTGGTAATTGGAGAGTGGAAAGGGAGTAGGAGGATGAGGGAGGAGGAGGATTAAAAGGGGAAAGGAGAGAGGGAAACAGACACAGGGGGAAGAGACACAGGGGAGGGGGGAAGAGACACAGGAGAGGGGGAAGAGACAAAGGAGAGAGAGAGCACGGCAAACAGACACAGAGGGAGTAGAGGGGAAAAAGACACAGAGGGATTGAGAGGGGGGGACAGACACAGAGGGAGTGGAGGGGGAAAAAGACACAGGGGAAGGAGAGGGGGAACAGACACAGGGGAGGGAGAGGGGGGAAACAGATACAGGGGGGGAAGAGACACGGGAGGGAGAGGGGTGGAAGAGACACACAGAGGAGGGGGAAGAGACACAGGGGAGGGAGAGGGGAGGGGAAGAGACACAGGGGAGGGAGAGGGGAGGGGAAGAGACTTAGAGGGGGAAAAGACAAAGGAGGGAGAGGGGGAACAGACACAGGGGAGGTAGAGGGGGGACAGACACAGGGGAGGATTAGAGGGGAACAGACATAGGGGAAGGAGAGGGGGGGACAGAGACAGGGGAGGGAGGGGGGAAGAGACACAGATGAAGGGGGGAAGAGACACAGGGGAGGGAGAGGGGGGAAATGATAAAGGGGCGGGAGAGGAGGGAAAAGAGACATAGGGGAAGGAGAGGAGGGGGGGGGAAAGGAGACACAAGGGAGGGAGAGGAGGGGGGAAAGGAGACACAAGGGAGGAAATAGACAGGGGGAGAGGCTCGCGGTGAGCACCAAAGGTGCTCACATTGGGTGGCAAACAGCATTGCCAGCATTACAATTTTATTGCTATCATTTTTGACGGGCAAGTCGCTAGTATATATATAAAGGAAAGTGAAATAGAGGGCACTTATTAAAATTAACAACATTATCAGTGCTACTGCAATAAAAAGGTATCAAATAGAGATCTTACCTAAACCAGACTAACATCAGAATAGATATATATATCTATATATATATTTATATATATACAGTAAACTCCCTGTTATCCGGCACCCATGGAAATCGACTATTGCTGGATAAGTGTAGTTTCCGGTTGCTTGAGAGTCACTATTAAAATAGACCTAATTAGCCCTATACCCCACACAAGACCATACACAATTGCCCGAATTCAATTGCAATTTGGCCAATTGAATAGGGTTCTAAATAAGCACATAGCATTTTTTTTTTAAATACGTTTTTAGTTAGTGAAAACCTTGCTTTTTGATAGATGCTTACTAACTAAAAACTTCTTTAAAAAAAATATGTTATGTGCTTATTTAGAGCCCTATTCAATTGGCCAAATTGCAACTGAATGAGGACCTATGTGTTTAATTGATTTTGAGATTAAAATACACTAATTAAAAGCAAATTACAGCAAATAAAGACAACCTTCACTTCATCACAGTTTGATTGCACTGTAAAAAATACTGTAGCTTTTTGGAATGCAGTGTACAGTACATAGTGTATTAAATGGCAGTGAGTAAACTACTGAACATAACTACAGTAGCATACATTATCTTTCAATTCAGTTAACTTCAAATAACTAAAAAAGAGAGTTTACTGCGTAGACATAACATCAGGATCATCAGCTTCATCTCCTACTATGACTCCTTCAGGAGCAGAAAACCAGTCATCATCAGGATCTGCTGATAGTTTGGCTGGAACACGACCAGGAGTAGTGGATTAGTGTTAGATCTTCAGCTGTAGAAGATGTTGTACTGGTAGACTTGGGTGTTGTTTTCTGTATAAATAAACAGATATCACCTTGCTTTGAGGCCTTATGCCTCTCCTGCAAAGTCAGGTTTTACATGATGTGCAGCTGCATAAGATGCTGAGAAGTGAAGAAGGGTTGCTGTTCTGCAAAAGCTATTACGCTTTTAAATGCTGCAGTAGCTCTCTGCCCGGATACTTTTTCCACCTCACACCCGTCGTCATCATCACTCTCTTCCTCCTCTGCAACATTCTTTTTTCCACGATTCACAAAACCTTCTATGATTTCTTCTGTGTTTAGTGTATAGATGACTGGAATAGCTTCGTCCGCAGCAAACCAGTTCAGTTAATCTCAAGACAAATTAATTTTCTCGTTAGAAGAGTCAACTAACTCACATATTTTATCATAAACTCCAGTATTGACAGCTGAACAATTGAGAAGGAGGATTCCTCAGGCATGACAACTTTCTCCAACATTTCTGTAATGTTTCACTTGCCACATAATCCTAAGCACACCTTGGGACCGGTTTTAGCAATTTTTGTGGTCAAAAGACTGGGTGGGGTCGATTTATAAAGGACAGTCTGTAAAAAAAAATTAAGAAGAGTCACCAATTTGGCCCTATCAAATCAAAAAGTTACAGATGAGTAGATAGATAGATAGATATGTAGATAGATACACATAGATAGATACAGTAAATATATACTGTAGATAGATACTATAGATTCCCCATTTTAAAAAAAATCATAGAGTCTTTGGGCTAAAAATAATCATAATTTCCATACAGTATTTTATTATTTACCACGTTGTATTGCTGCTATGTGATCTTTATGATTGTCTAGAATAAAACCCTATTGACATAAAAATATTGTACATGTACTGTACATTCCTCAAAAATAAGATGGTAATTATTAAAATTAGAAAAACAAAATCTATTGTACAATGCCTAAACTGTGTCCACAAGCACATTGCCACTTTCAATGATTAAAAATATAGTGACTCACCTCTCAATCCAAGGTCATTTAATGTCCAGATCTGCTGTGCTCAGCATTTAATGTCCAGATCTGCTGTGGTCCGTCCGGTTATCACAGCTTCAAGTGGTGCAGTAACAATTCAGGATACAGAAGTTGCCGGTTGTGCAAAAAAGATGCCGGTTGCTTGAGAGTCCTGGTTAGTTGAGTATAGGAAAATCGAGAGTTTACTGTATATTGTTTCCCATTACTGCTTTCATCCTCCAAGGCACTTAAAAAGTCCCATAAGAAGAAAGCACAGTACGATAATTTTATTAGCACATATAGAAAAAATACTTTTAAAATAGAATAAAAAACAGGTACATAAATATAATCTTCAAATCCAACACGTTTCGTCCTAAGGAATACCCAGCATATAAAGCTATTTGTAATTATAAACACATAATGGAAGAACCTCCTCAAAGGTGATAGGATAACAGTAAAACACTCCTTTAGCCAATTAATAATGACTTGAATACATTTACACTATTTTACTGGAGCATACAGAGACATTTTTACTTATAAAATATTGCTGGAGCACAAAATTAGGACAAAAGATCACTTAGAATTAATAACAAACTAATAAGCCAATGAACAGTCAATTCTTAAAGCAACAATATATCCACAGGTGATTTAAAATATGTTTGATAGGATAAAATAAATAGCCAATTGAGTGATGTCTTGTGCAGTGCATGCTTTCTACAAAGTGGGAAAACCTATCAAAGGCTTGATTTTATTTTAAATGACATATAGGAATATTTTTATCTAAATTTAAGCTCCAAACATCCAAGGACCACTGTAGATCAGCAAAAGCTTCACATCTTTGTAAACTATGCAATAAAATAACAACATTAACACTTACGTAAGTCATGGGCATAAGAGCATTTTCAGAGGAAATTCCATGGTATATGGAAGTGATACTTCTCTTTCAAGACACACAAAGGTAGAAATAGCAGGATAACTAAGGTTTTAACATATACTTGCAAGTCGTCTCTACTGGATCTATTAAATGGAAGGGAAGGAATCCTGTACTGAAAACTTATCTGAATCAACCAATAAAGAAAAACTAACCCTCCCTCCTTCCATTCTTGAATATTGTTAAGTTTTTTACAAACTTTTTTCCAAATCCTTTACATACCCACCCGGGTTCATTACTCCATAGCGTTATTACCCCTTCCAAATGCAAAACATCCATGGTAAACTGGAGGAGAACCAAAGACACTATTGGAGTAGGTACCGATAGAACTTTTTGGAAGCGGTCATTGAAGACAGAGTCTAACTTGGCATCATCCAGAATAATATTCACAATAGAGTTTTATTGAATGTTTGGGCATAATTGTCACTGTAATATTACAATACAATACAGGGGAAAAAAGCATACAAAGATTTTTTACTATTTTACACACAAGTATATATTTTAAAGGCATATTAAAGTGAGGTGGGTTATGAATGCATCCTGTAGAGGAGCATCATAACCCTCCTAGCAAAAATGTTTTCATGAAAAAATGCAAAAGTTTTTTTCATAAAAAAATAACTGTTGCAGGAGATGTTTACACACTCAGAATTGAGCTAGGCTTTTCAGGGTATGATTTTGTAAAAGTGTAACTAGTCCATGTGAGCATGATTAGATATGCAGCCAATCAGCAATGCTGAATGCAGCCAGCATAGATGATTCTTACACTGGGTACTTAAAGGACCATAAATCGATATTCAAGTAAAAATGCTTGAGCGGTTACACAGTTATTCTTTAGACATACACCCCCTCCTTGATAAGTTCTGACAAATTATAATTGTACTGAAACCAAACATTTCAGCTTCTTCTTCCTTTTCTAATTGGTCTTTTAGGCGCATGAACATTTTTGCTTGATTTATGGTCCTGCAATGACCTGCAAGAGCCAGCCACGGTCTCTGTGCATGTGTCTCTCTGTGAGTGAGTGCATGCAATTTACTGGGGCTCGGTAAGCTAATGAGGCAGTTCACTGGGGGTGGGGGAGGTGATGGGGTAAATCACTGGCAATGGGGGAATTACAGGGGCAAATCACTGGGGCTGGGGGAGATCCCAGGGGCAATTCACTGGGGCTGGGGGAGGTAATGGGGCATTTCACTGGGGATGGGAGAGATCACAGGGGCAATTCACTGAGGCTAGGGGTGGTTATGGTGTAAATCACTGGGGATGGGGGAAGTATCCCCTGGGATGTAGGTAAAACAATCAGTGAATGACAGGTTACAGACCTTGTTCTGTTTTTTTCAGAAATGTAAAGGAAAGAAGCTGCTTTAATTCACAGACCAAAAAATAGAATGTATTATTTATGCTAATTTCAGCTGGGAATTTCAGGGGTTGTCAACATTCATTGAAAACAGTTTGCAAATGTAAGAAATTCAGCAAACTTTAGGGTAACTGTTTAAATGTTTATTTTGGTATTTTTTCAGGCAAACAATTTTTTTCATAAACCACTAATTGTCCTCTATCAGATGCATTCGTAATCCATCTCACTTGAATATGCCTTTAAACATTTGATTTACTATTTCTTTTGGTATTTTTTACCAAACATTACACTAGCAAGTTCTCACTATTTCATATTTATTTTTTTATATATTTATTGCTCGCTGTAAAAATATTCTGCATACCAATTTAATAGAACATTTATCATACACAGTTCAATCTCAAAGTATTTGGATTTCTTTTTGAACTGGTTTGGGGAGAGGTTCATAAGGACGCTCATTATGGTTTTGAGGCAGCAGAACATTAATTGATTAAGATCAGTTCCACACCTCTTGTAAGAATTGAGCTCTGGACAACAGTAAGATATAGAATAGATAAGGTACTTAGCTTTTCAAAGATCTTTTCTTATGGGAGTCATGGAATGGAGGTCTAGATCAGCAAGGCAATTGGCTAAATAATGGTTGGGGTCACAAGGTAGGTTCATATATAGAAGAGGAATCTGTATGAAGAAGACTAGATTGGCCTTTTTGGTTCTTATCTGGTGTGGAATCTATGCTACTACATTTAGGATGATATTTTAGGTGGATAGATTGAGCAGACTACCTGAGCATTTTGATTCTTATCAGCCATCAAAACTACACTTCTAATAAGAAACATGAGCAATTAGGAGCACCTGGAAAATACATTAGTATAAGCCCTCTGGAATCATGTTTCTAAACAGGATGTTGATAGGCCTCAATTTCATACTAAAAGTGGTGTCATCTACAATACATTTGACACAAGCCAATTGGGAACTGTAGTTCATTACAAGTCATGCTTGGTGATTGGCTGTGCATCAAGGTTGGTGTCCGTCTTCATCCTTGATGCATCTATCAAGACAACCTTTTTGCTTGTAGTTCAAGATTTCTGTCTGTTATGACACACCCTACCATTTGCTCAGTCAGAAATTAGGTGGCATACCCAAGATCTCAGGAAGAATGGTCTAAAACAAGTACTCTTACCGAGCTATAGACTTTGTAGATATGGTACATTATGTCAAATATCACAATAGTCATACATGCACTTTTTAAGGGTGTTTCATGAAAATGGCTCCAATCAGCACCAGTCACCAAGCATGACTTGTAATGAACTACATTAGTTTATCTTTTCACAATCAACTACAGGGTATATATAGAGTTGTTGTTTTAAAGAGTTGTGGGGGTTTCAGGAATCCCATCAGACTTGCTCCTGAAGCCATACAAACTCCTCAGACATTTCATTAGTTCAGAATAAAAGTTTAGATCACTTCATACTGCTTTAAATGGACATGGAAAGATTATTTTTTCTTTGTTGTTCCAGAAATAGGGTAATTAATAATGTGTCAAATGAAGTTCTCAGAGCACAAAAACGTATTAACCTATTAAACTACTCTTGGGGGCAGGAGCGAGGCTACCGTCTGTATAGGTGGGGCAATGTCCAGCTTTTTTTTCGTGTAGGGCCTCATTTGCTGCAGGGAAGCTGCATTGGGAAGGGGTCTTGAAATCAAGATCTGCTTTGGGAAGGGGTCTTGGGAGCAGAGGGGAATGGATTTTGGGGGTATTAAGAGTGGCCAGTAGCTGGTGGAGAAAGTATTGAGAGGAAGCAAGCTGCTTTAAGAAAGGGTCTTGAAGGGGTAAGAAAATTAAGAGGGACCAGTTGCAGGGGTTGGAGGGTCTTGGTTGAAAGGACGAGCAATAGGAAGGGGTATTCAAGGGTAAGAAAATTAAGATGGGCCAGTGGCTGGGAAGAGGAGTCTTTGGGGGGAGAAGTCTTTGAGGTACAAAAATTGAGGGGACAGTGGCTGGGGATAGGGTTTTAGGGAATTTGAAGCTGCTTTAGAAAGGGTAAAACAATATATATATTATTTGTTTACTTTTATTATTGACACCCATTGGAACCTACCACAGAGAATTGGGAATTAGAGTTGGCATTATGTGGTACTAGCAATCAATAAGATAATTGTTATGCATTTAATTCACTATATTGCTGCTTCTTGACGTCTGACTCATGTATACAGTATCTCACAAAAGTGAGCACACCCCTCACATTTTTGTACATATTTTATTATATCTTTTCATGTGACAACACTGAAGAAATGACACTCTGCTACAATGTAAAGTAGTAAGTGTACAGCCTGTATAACAGTGTAAATTTACTGTCCCCTCAAAATAACTCAACACACAGCCATTAATGTGTAAACTGTTGACAACAAAGTGAGTACACCCCTAAGTGGAAATGTTCAAAGTGGGCCCAAAGTGTCAATATTTTGTGTGACCACCATTATTTTCCAGCACTGCCTTAACCCTCATGGGCATGGAATTTACCAGAGCTTCACAGGTTGCCGCTGTAGTCCTCTTCCACTCCTCCATGATGACATCACAGAGCTGGTGGATGTTAGAGACCTTGCACTCCTCCCACCTTCCGGTGACGATGCCCTCAGATGCTCAATAGGGTTTAGGTCTGGTGGCATGCTTGGCCAGTCCATCACCTTTACTTTCAGCTTCTTTAGCAAGGCAGTGGTCATCTTGGAGGTGTGTTTGGGGTCGTTATCATGTTGGAATACTGCCCTGCGGCCCAGTCTCCGAAGGGAGGGGATAATGTTGTACACTTACTACTTTACATTGTAGCATTAACATTTCTTTAGTGTTGTCACATGAAAAGATATAATAAAATATTTTCAAAAATGTGAGAGATGTACTCACTTTTGTGAGATACTGTATATGGAGCCCAAATTATTTAGCAATTTGGCCCTCCATTCGCCCCTGTCAAAATGAAAAAACTAAAAAGGAGAAACTTCATGAGATTAAAAATATCTAGAATTTCTGTGTGATTAAACCAAATTAAAGTCATATCTATGTTTCCCTGTTCTTACCTTTATCTAATCTAGCACTGCTTATATCAGACACACACATAACATCGAGTCATTCTATACACATACAGATTTACTTTATTTACAAAAATAGTTTTCCACACCCCCAGAGCTGCTTACATAGGCACGGTGAACCTCCCAATAGAAACACTGCATTTGGGTAATGATTTTAACACTTTACTAAACTTCAATGTAGCTGCAGCAGCTAAATGCAGATATCTACAGATCAGTGTCTAACTCCTCCTGCTTCCTTCTGCAGGGGGACTACACAGCCCATGATTCCTTCCTGCACAAACTGCCATCACTGATTGTTACAATGAATTTAAATGTATAAGCTGCCTGTGATTGGCCAAAACGAATTATGAATATTATGCTATTTTTAGCTACAATATGTTATTCATATTTTTACAGATTTGAAGGGGTCTTGCAAACTCAAGAGATTTATCAAACATCAGGGTTTTGGTATTTTTTCATGCAAATAAATGTTTTCATACACTACTCATTCTCCTCTATCAGATGCATAATCCAGAGAACTTAAATATGGCTTAAAGTTTTATTAGTACAAGTCACGATACCGAGATATAATCATATGATAGCAGAACTATGCTGCTTTATATATCAGTAACACACACATATATATATATATATATATATATATATATATATATATTAGTAACATAAGTAAACAGGTAAGCTGTAATATAAAGATGTAATAGGATGTTGTCATTTTGCTAAAACATCATCTTTCTTGACTTCTTGGTACACAGTTTTAACCTGAGGCACAATTTACCAAGTTATGGCGCCCCTCTACATTGGTGTCCTGGGCTGCCAAACACTTCTCAATATGGCACTAATATTAATTAACTCCATTAAATATTTACAGCTGAAATAAAACAGTGCTATTTTTTGTATTAGCTCACTTATTTGAAATATCTAAAGGGACACACCTGCCACATGTTGTCTCCTTGATAATCCTACTTGATCTGCACTTATACTATAAATAATCTCCTCTTCTATCATTAAGTACACTTGACCTGTTTTTAGCTGGTAACGCCCATGTTTTTCTCTGTTGGATATTTAATGTAACCAATGATTTTTCATATTTATTGCCCCATATGTAATGTATTCAAGGAATGCTGTTTGTGCTTCCTCTGACACACTATATCAGTTTGTTAAAACTACCACTCCAAAAGTATTCCATTCAGGTGTCTACAGGGCCTCTAGGTCATGGGCGTAGGAGCCCAAAAAAATCTGAGGGGGCAGGAGAAGCAGATTTTAAAGAGTCAAAAAAAAAAAAAATAACAACGTGTAAAAGTCAGGTTTTGTGGTACATAAATACATGCCTAAAAAAATATACTAGCCATTTGTAATTACAATGGTGTGTGCACAATTGTGCAAATACTGTTTCTGCTGCTTCTTGGCTGCCCTTTGCCTCCTCCCAGGATTGCAGATGAAAATGGGGGGACTCAAAGGCTTTGCTGGGTTAAAGCTTTTTTGAGAGATACCTATTGCTCCATAATGATGTTGCTCTCTAGTGGTAATGCATGATTACGTTTAATTTTGCTATTTTGTGTGTCCCTTGTTCATAAATTCCCTCCAGTTATTATTATTATTATTATAGTTTATTTATAATGCGCCAACATATTCCGTAGCGCTGTACATAAATTAGGTTCAGACAGTGATAAATACAGATTAACATTTAGTAAAGGAAGGAGGGTCCTGTCTTTGAGCTAGGAATCCAATGTCCATGGGGAATTCCCAAAGTACTTAGGATAGAAACTCGCAGACTTACAATCTAAGTTCCTATGCAACTGCCCTAGTTCATGATGCCCACTGTAGTTTGGTAAAAAAAATAATAATCTTAGTCTGCTAGTCTGCCTGTAGTTTGAGGAGGAGGACTTTATCCTAACTTTTCCATAGAGTTCTATTATCAAGTTTGCTTTTTGGAAAGGCAGTTTTTACTGCAGAACTGAATAGAGATCTTATCTCACATACTTCCAAGGCTTCTAATCCTGCTAGAAATAAAACCAAAAACGAACACAATAATAACAGAATAAAGGTTGTATTTATAATTTTGTTTTCAAGAAATTTGATATTGCCCTCCACAGCCTCTCCTGGTCTTCCCACTGTCACAACTTCTCCCTATGGCTCCAAGTCCCTTCTTTCTTTCTTCTTTATCCTCCCCTTTCCTCTCTCTCTCCATCTTCTTTCTCCCCCTTTATATTCTCTGTCCCCTTTCATTCAACCCTCTTCTGTCTCCCCCCTCTCCTTCCACCCACATTCTCCTCAATCTCTAAATCCTCCCCAATACACTCTCCTCTTCCCTTTCTCTCCTCCTTTCTGTATTTTTTTCTCTCCACTACTCTCTCCCCTTCTCTTCACACCTCCTCTATCTTTTGCTTCCTTCCCCTCTTCTTTCTAGTCCATTTTAAATTCATTCATTCTCTCACTCCCAACTTCTCTCTCCCCTCCTCTATTCTCGTACTTATGTCTCGTCTCCGCTCTCTACCCCCTCCCTCTCTCTCTTTTTTTCTTTCCCTTCTCTATTTGAATTGACATATTTTCCTCCTCCTTTGTCTCTATTCTCTAGCTTTCCTCCTTCTGTCTCTACCATCCTCTCTATCCCTCATCTTTACTCTTCCCTCTTTTCTCTCTTCTGTTTTGTCTCTATTTAACTTTCTCCTTTCCCCATTCTCTCTTCTCCCTCCCATTCTCTCTATTGCAACCCACATTTTCACCAAATATCCTCTTCCCCCTTCTCTCTCCATACTCTTACACCTGTTTCTCTCTATCGCTTTGCCCCTTGTTCTTCCTTGTTTCTCTCATTCTCATACCCTCATTTTTTCTCACCTCCTTCTCATTCCCCTCTCTCACCCCAACTCTCTCCCACTAATCTCTTACCACTTCTTTCCTCAACCTCTTCCCATTCATTATCCCATTCCCCCTTTTTCTTCCTTCTCCGTCTCCCCCTTTTTCATTTCATCCCACTTTAATTTCTCTTTCGACCTTTTACCAGTGAAACTTTCAAAACAGTTCCAACAAAGTTTGACCCACCTGAAGCTCATGCATAAAATATTTCTATAATACTAGATGTACTCCAACTGCCTCTCTAGTATATCCTCTTGGATGTCCACCCACGATCTCAAACTCAACATGTCTAAAACTGAACTCCTAATCTTCCCTCCCAATTCCTCACATCTCCCTTACTGACATCATCACCCCAACCTCCAAAGCCCGTTGTTTTGGGGTTCTACTGGACCCCGCCCTGTCATCCCTCACATACAATCACTAACTAAATCCATTGAAAAAACATCTCCAGAATTTATCACTATCTTACACAAGAAACAACTAAAATCCTTATACACTCTCTCATCATCTCTCAACTGGACTCGCTTCTTGTTGGCCTACCCACCACCCAACTATCTCCACTTCAATCCATTATGAATGGCTCCGCTAGACTCATCATCCGTACACAACGTTCAGTGTCGGCATCTCCTCTTTGTCAATCACTCCACTGGCTTCCCTTAGCCTCAAGAATAAAATTTAAAATCATGACCCTAACTTACAAAGCCCTCAATAATAATGCTCCCCCTTACATCTCTGCTCTCATCTCCAAATACTCCACCACCCGCCCTCTTCGTTCTGTTAATGATCTTCTTCTTTCTACAACTTGTCACCTCCTCTCACTCCCGCCTCTAGGACTTTTTTCGTGCTGCCCCTAGTCTCTGGAACTCCTTGCCTCACTTAAAACGCATCTCTTTAAAGAAGCGTATTACCTTCCACCCTAACACACTTATCACCTCTCTCTCTCTCTTTTACCACTCACTATACCTTAGATTGTAAGTCTGGGGGTTTCTATCCTAAGTAATTTGGGAATTCACCATGGACATTGGATTCCTAGCTCAAAGACAGGGCCCTCCTTGCTTTGCTATTTGTTTAATTTGTATTTATCTTTGTCTGAACTTAACTTATGTACAGCGCTACGGAATATGTCGGCGCGTTATAAATAAACTATAATAATAATAATACTAATCTATTATAGGCAGTGCCTC
Source organism: Discoglossus pictus (assembly GCA_027410445.1). Classification (NCBI taxonomy): domain Eukaryota; kingdom Metazoa; phylum Chordata; class Amphibia; order Anura; family Alytidae; genus Discoglossus; species Discoglossus pictus. The sequence continues at coordinate 27,179,578 of CM050164.1, forward strand.
AGCAGTATTTCAGTAACATGCTGCTTAGACACAGCCTGTCATTGGCTAATCCATCTTATCTAGTAATATAGACACATTGTCTACATGAGCTACAGGGGGAGGACCCTTTCAGTTACTATTTGGAATGATTTCATAAGTTAAAAAAAAAAGCTTTTAAGCACTTTTTAATAAATATGGAAATTAACATTTATTATTATTATTATTATTATATTATTATTATTATTATTATTATTAAATATAAACTACTTAGATAGTTTATATTAATATTAAATAAGGAAACTTCCATGTCCCTTTAACCCATGCAGTTTCTAATAGCCATGGGATTATACTTAGACCTGAAAAATCATCACAGTCACCTGCTCATCTTGGCCTTGCCAACGCTGTAGCATAGAGCAGAGCATTTAGTAACATTACAAACAGGTTCGGAGAGAATTTCTCTAAACATAGGAATGAATCCCTAACCCAAAAAATTATTGCCACAGTGACAGCTTGTCTACCTCATTACCTGATCACCAAGGAAGCTCACCTAGACTTTGCCCCTTGGCTTGCTAAACCGGTACTTCAGCTTTGCAAATCTCTATGTAGGGCTCTACATTAATTGGTACTTCCCTGACCATATTTACACAGTATATAACAAAGCCATATAAACAACGCCAAGATCCTGTTAAAGATGGATGTTTAAATGCCCCTGGACACAATTACCTGGTAATGACCAACAGTAAAGGAGGCAAAATAAAGGATTATTTGACAATAAAACTGTTTACATATGTAGTAATTTTTTTCTAGATCAGTGATTCTAACTCAGGTCACCAGGAACCAAAAGAACAAATTTTAAAGGGACTCTTAAGCTAAAACAAAGTAATGGTCCTTTAAAAAGTGTAAATTGTATCTAGAATAGCAAAAAAGATATAAGCTCCATTATATAGAGTTGTGAATTATTATACTAATAGAATATTGCCCGTCAAAAAATGACGGCAATTAAATTGTAAGTGAGCTAATGCTGTTTGGTGTATGGTAATCAAATAAATAATACATTAATAAATGAATATACTTTACCTATTTGGAAGTAATACATGCAGGAAGCATTGTGTTGAAGAGCTGGCAATCTGTTTTGATGTTGCCGCAGCATCCAATATTTGTTTTCAGATTTGTGGAGCTGCTGTGTAAGTGTAAGCAATGTGTGCAGTGTGTAGTGCAAATAGCGTGCGTGAGGAAAATCCGTTAGGGTAGCTGTGTACTTCCGCATTGTGTAAGTTAGTGTTGTAAAATGGCGCTCAATGTGTGTATTACGCGGCTGTGGCTGATTTTGCGTCCTTGTTCTTGTACCTCGTACGTCTTTTGGGAAAATACATATGTGTTTCGTGGTGTTTTGCGTGTTTAGGGTTCTGTAGCTTCGTTTTCGTTTTGTTCGGCGGCCATTTTTTCTCTCGCTTAGGGGATTTTCGGGTTTCTAAACTCTTTAATTTCTACTTAAATTGACTTGTAACTTCACTTTTAGAGGTGCTGAGTGGCCCCCCTTGCTGTGGGTTTTATGTGTTTGTTGTGTGTATTTTTTGTGGTTTTAGTGTTTTCGTGTGCGCGGGTTTCGGCCGCTAATGTCGTATTTTTGCGAGGTCGTAATATTTTTGTTTGTAAGTGGAGCAGCTCTTATTTGCGGATGCTAAGTCCGTAAATGTTGCGGTCGTGGTGGGAGCCTCCACCTCCGCAAATGCGGCCCCTCGCAAAGGCGCTCCTTGCCAGCAACTGTGGACCTTGCTTCGCGAGGGCCGCATCGTTAGCAACAATTTTTGTCAACCCGCATTGTTGACAACTATATATGTGATATTCGAATTATCCACAGCCCTCCTCGACATTGTTGCCATATTTGCCGTCTTCCTGTCATTCAGGTTGTTATTATGAGGAGTGTGTATGTGCAAGTGTGAATCTCCATATTGAAGTTTGCAATGCACCCTGTATAGTCAGTGTATATCTGTTGGTCCATTTGGTGCTCACTTTTACACTATAAGTTGTAATATGGCGATTCATTCAGATTCTGGTGGATAGAAGGAGTGAGAGGGGCCAACATGGCAGCCATCAAGATGTGAGGAGCGCAAAATTAGTAATAAATCATAACTATATATAGCTGAGCTACTAGGACTTTAATTGTGCTAGATGCAAATTATACTTTTAAAGTGTCTTGGCTAGTGTTAACAGTAAAGTATCCCTTTAAGAATATCCCTGTTACACAAAGCAGGTTAGTAAAATGGCTAAGCCAAATATAAGAGATAAGTGTTTGCTGCTTCTCTACACTGATCTTCAAAATTAAATTGAGAGGAAGTCTTGCTGTGATGACTATATCAGCGCCTGTGCACTAGCAAAATCTGCTAAAATGTAAAAAAAATCTCTAAAAATGCTTTTGTGCTCTGCTAATCTCATTCATTTGTTACCTACAATATTTCACAAACATGTGACATTTTCCTAGACTACCATGGACCTTTAAAAGGCCATTGTGTTGGTGCAACTTTCATGACATTGGCGTATCGGAGATCAGTATAAACAGCGGTTCAATTTGTTGTGATAAAAATAGATCTTATGTGAGAAATCTTATACTGAAATGCCTTCACAGTGGAGCTCCTTCCATCTTTTCCAAGTTATTGCATAGTGAAGAGCTAAAATACTTGTAGAAGTCAATTTATTTTCTGCACAGATTTGGTTAGAATATTTGTTGTAAAGGAAAAAATTAAATAAAATTAACAGAGGAAGGAGGGTTGGGAGGAGATGAGAGGGACAGATGAGCTGGATTTGTTAAATATTTGACACCAAAACATTCATCGAAGACATTCTATGTTACTATAAAAATGTAAATTATCTCAAATTACAAAACAAATATTAAGACAATACAAAAGTAGCTTCAGAGCAAAGGCTTATTACAACTGGTATCTACCATAAATAAGTATTCCTTATCCAAAAAACAAAGCTTGTATTATTAAACCATTAATCTTTATGGATATTCCTCTGAACCATCTGGACCAGTGGTGTATTCACAAAGCCAAATACACTCTTTAAATATAATACATAAATATACAGTATATATATATATATATATTTATATATATATATATATATATATATATATATATTTATGTATATATATATATATATATATATATATATATATATATACATATATATGTCAAATATGGCTTATATACAGACAATTTGGCAATTTTAAACATGATTTCAATGTGTATTTTATAAACATAACTTATTATACACAACTCTAGTGTTAATAATTGGTTATTACAATTGTGTGTTTGTATCAAGACATTATACCTCTTATCTTTTTGGTATTATTTTCACAAATATATATTCATATATATTTTATGTATGTGTATGTATGACTTGAATTAGTTTAAACCAAGTCTGTACTGTGGGGAAATAGAACAGGTGCAGGTAGCCTCACTCAAAATAACGCAGAGAATCACAAATGGTCTTATTTACAGTCTTATTTAAGTCTTAAGGAGGTGTATAAATGACGTGTACATTTTTAGACTGTTGACAACTGGTGAAACCCTAAATCCAACTTATTACCATGTATGATGTATAGAGAGGGTGGGACATAGCCCAAAATCTGATATAAGAAGCCAAGACTCTAAGGAAGAGGGGCACGGCCACAGAGTCTGACGGGCACAGGCACAGAGTCTGACATGCACGGGCACAGAGACTGACGGGCACGGGCACAGAGACTGACGGGCCAGAGAGTGCCAGGAGAATGTAAAATATATATTTTTAATACCTTATTTGTCTGCTTGTTTATTGACCTGTCCAATACCTGTCATTTCTTACATATATATATATATATCACATAATTGTCTAACTGCGAGTTGTCGTCACGGTTTGCGGCCCTCGCAAAGGAAGGGCCGCAACTGACGACAACTCGCAGTTTCACCATGGCTCCCATCAGCCCTACTGCAGGCGTGCACGGGTAGCCGGCAAAGCGTGCGCGCGCGCACACGCGAAGACGGCGCGCGCGCACACACGCGAAGACGTCGCGTGCGCAGGTAGCCGGGCAGACAAGCGTGCGCGCGCACACGAAGACGTCGCATAAGCGTGCGCGCGCGCGCATCTACAGCAATGAGGTGAGGGAGAGAGACACGGGAAGAGATGACAAGGAGGGGAGAAGCAGGGGAAGAGATACATGAGGGAGAGGAGGAGGGGAATAGAGGACACGAGAGGAGGGGGGGAAGTGAGATACAGGGGAGGGGAAGAGAGACACAGGGGACAGGGGAAGTGAGATACAGGGGAGGGGAAGAGAGACACAGGGGACAGGGGAAGTGAGATACAGGGGAAGAGAGACACAGGGGAGGTAGAGGAGGGGTAAGAGAGACACAGGGGAGCGAGAAGAGGAGGGGGAAGAGAAACACAGGGGAGGGAGAGGAGGGGGAAGAGAGACACAGGGGATGGAGAGAAGGGGAGGAAGAGAAACGGTAGGGGAGGAAGAGAAACGGGAGGGAGAGGAGGGGAGGAATAGACATGGGGGAGGAGACACAGCGGAGTGGGGAGAAGATGAGGGTCAGGGGGTGGAGAGACACAGGGGAGTGATGAGGGGCGCAGAGACACAGGGGAGGGAGACGGGGTGAAGAGACACAGGGGAGGGAGACGGGGTGAAGAGACACAGGGGAGGAGAAAGACACAGGAGTGGGAGAGGGGGAAGAGACACAGGGGAGGGAGAGGGGGAAGGAGAAACAAGGGAGGGAGAGGGGGAAGGAGAAACAAGGAAGGGAGAGGGGGGAAAGAGACACAGGGGAGGGAGAGGGGGGAAAGAGACACAGGGGAGGGAGAGGGGAAGAGACACAGGGGAGGGAGAGGGGGAAGAGACACAGGGGAGGGAGAGGGGGGGAAGTAGAGGGCGGGAGAGGCTCACAATGAGTTCCAAAGCCACTCATTGCAAGGCCCGAGATGAGCGCTGAAGGAGCTTATCGCAAGGCCAGTAAAGTAGAGGGGGGAGAGGTTCGCAATGAGCCCCTCCCGTCAAGTAGAGGGGTAGAGAGGCTCGCAATGAGCACCGAAGGCGCTCATTGCGAGGCCCGTGATTAGCGCCGAAGGCGCTCATCGCGAGGCCAATAAAGTAGAGGGGGGGAGAGGCTCGCAGTGTGTGACAAACACCATTGCCAGGCTTCAATTTATTGCCGTCATTTTTGACGGGCAAGTCGCTAGTATATATATATATAGTACAGAGATTTATAGTACAGCTGTTCCGTCTATGTAGGAAGTGTGGTTAGAGCTAATGACGCCACAGGAAGAGGTCATTGACATCATAGTCCACTTGGCTTCCAAGCTCTGTGATGATCCCGATCCCCGGCAGAGCTGGCTATCAGCCACATTAAATTTCCTCAGCATATTAAACTGTAGCCTGTAACGGAGCCTGCAAGACTTACAGCTATTAAATTGGCCTTTAAAATGAAAGGGAATGTGATGTTAGGTATTAAATAGCAGAACATTCTCAAGCTCATAAATCTGCAATATAAAACAGTTTTATTTTTGTTCAATTTCCGTGTTATATCGATCACAGCAATTAATGTGTTAATACATATAATGGAACTCACATGGAATAGAATATCATATTTACCGATTTATTAATATTGCATTATTTCTGGAATGCGGGTCCGATCGTAACTCGGAATTGAAACCTGTAAGGCTTTGAAATCTAACCTCCATTTTTTTGTGAAGTAATGATGACGATCTCTTTTACCATTGGCTCCGTCTAAACCCGTAACTACGGGTTTGACTAATTGATCATGTTCATGGCTGCACATGCAACGTGCACAAAAATTATTCATGGGCTTGCATCTCTGGCACATTGGTTGCGGTATGGTTGAATGTAATAGCACTGTAAAGCAGCCGAATTTCAAGCCTGCAGGCTTTGTGGGTGTCCCGTAGTGGCTACAGGCTTCAAATTGAATGTGGCTATATGCCCAACAAACAAATCTATGAGCTTTACTTTTAAGTAATTATAGTGGTCCTTTAATAGCTATTTTGGTAGTCCCCATTTGGGTCTTTTGAGTTTTAGTATTGAAGAGAAATATATTTTATCCCAAATCTGACTCAACCCCAAAATGTCATACAACTCTTCATATTAGAATCTTAGTGTTTTTAATCATTAATACTACATTTGATTAGACAAATAAATGTATGAGATGAATCCAATACCACTTGTTATTGTCAATAAAGAGACATAGATCAATGTCCTTTTATGAAGTTTGTTGTTGTTTAGTTGTTCACTCTCTGGGACCCTATGGACCGTAGCACAACAGGTTCATCTCTCAGTCACTATCCCTCTGAGCTCCCTCAAGTTCATGTTAATTGCTTCAGTGACCTCATCTATCCATCTCCTCCTCTGTCATCCCCTTCTTCCTGTGCCTTCAGTCTTTCCTATCATCAGAGTCTTCTCTGGGGAATCCTGTCTTCTCATGATACAGTAATAATGTTTGAGCTATAGCCTCAGGATCATACCTTCTTGTGAACAGTTTGTCTTGATTTCCTAAAGTACTGTGAAGTATTATGAAGATACATCACCACAATTCCACTTTCAAAGCTGGAGTGCGAAACGCGTCAGGCACAAAACGCGTTGTTCACAAAAGCTGTTTTCACAGCTACTTTTTCCGGCAATCAGTGGAGAGAATTTGGATACATGATTGATTTATAGTATCCATATTAATTGTAATACTTATACATTTTTACTATATGTTTTCTCTACTGTGTTATATTGTTCCTAAGGGACTTAATAAATGTATGCATATTTTATGGTTTGTCTAATCCATATACACGTAAATACAAAATATGTATAATATAGGACTCTAATAATTTGAGAGTTGTCTTCCTCTGCTTGTACTGCTTCAGTTAATCTTATTACTAGTGATTTAGTAATACAAGATTTCACACAATAAGCATACTGTGTTTGTTATGTAATTTTGCTATATGTGACTAGTGGAGCGGAGTGTAAGCAGATACTTACCCAAATTGTACTGCATGGTTTACTAATACAATAATTACTAAAATGATTTTAACATATTGCTTTAGGTGCTTATTTTTAAATCTGTGAAATAAAAGTTAAGTTTTATCTTATAAGCTCTACATTTAGAAAAGTCCCAGAGTGCACCATAAAAAAAGATATTTATTTTCTCTCCACGTTGATGACTATATAGAACTATTATCTGGGTAGCACCAATATTATACTTATTTCAAGGTCTTATGTAGGGTATAGGGTAACCGATTGTTAAAAATGTATAACAAAGAGAGTTTCTCAATAAATATACTTCAATATAACAATGCTATCTATGAGAGAGGAACTGCCAAAATATCAATGTCACTATTGTGTGAGAAAAAGCCTATTTATTTATGAAGGGACCACTCTAGTAATATATAAAATATAATAGGTAAAATGTAATAATACAAAAAAATGCAATCCCTACCACTGTAATCTATAATCTTAATGGAGCAAATCTAGGGGTATCAGATATTGAAAGTGATTTGGGAGTACTAGTGGACAACCACCTAGGTAACAGCGCTCAAAGCCAAGCAGCAGCTGCAAAGGCAAGTAAAATATTAGCATGTATTAGGAAGGGTATAGAAGCCAGGGAAGCAAATATAATTCTGCCACTATACAAATCTCTAGTATGCCATCATTTGGAATATGGAGTACAATTTTGGGCACCACTTCATAAAAACGACATTTTAGAGCTGGAAAAAGTACAGAGAAGGGCTACAAAACTAATAAGGGGAATGGAGGGGATAAGTTATGAAGAAAGACTAACCAAATTAAACTTATTTTTGCTAGAAAAAAGGCGTCTACAAGGGGATATGATTACCTTTATTTTAAATACATCCAGGGTCAATATATGGCCTTTGTCAAGTGAACTTTTTGTAGCAAGAGATTTTCAACTGACAAGAGGACACTCCTTTGAGGTTAGAGGAAAAAAGATTTCACCTTAAACAAGAAAAGGGTTCTTCTACAGTTAGGGTGGTTAACTGTGGAATTCTCTACCAAAGGAGGTGGTTACACGCGAATTTCGATAGACAACTTCAAAAAGGGGTTAGATATATCTTTTGAATAAAAAGGCATTCAAGGCTATCCTAGATAACTAGTGAAGGAATATTGATCCAGGGAGAAATTTGATCTCCAGTTTCTGGGATCAAAAAGGAATTTTGCTTTTTTTCCCCTTATGAGACAATTGGCAAAGTTTCAATGTTTTTTTTTTTCTGTTTGCCTTCTTCTGGATCAATTAACAATGAATAATAAATAGTCCACATATTAAAAAGATCAATAGAGATCTAAAAAGGTTGAAATTGATGGACTAACTCTTTATTCATCCTCCAATACTATACTATTAATAATTATTTAATCAACAAATTAATTAATAACTAATCCGCATATTGCAGATCAGGTGAGATCTTAACAGGTTGAACTTGATGGACTGAAAGTCTTTTTTCAGCCTTAATTACTATGTTAATATGTAACTATGTAGTGCAACCAATTATTTTAGTTTCTACTTCTTGAAGTGGGAGGATATCTTGCTGGATCACGCAAGTGTAGCAGCTAAAACTGGCAGTGTTTTTCTTAGGATTAATAGATAGATCAATCACATATATAGTTGTTGTAATTACAAGTTTGTTTGTAACGCTCAGGAATGTTATGCCCCGAAGGCGCTCATTGCAGGGCTCGCGCTAAGCGAGGAAAAAAATGACGGATGAAAGAACAAGCAGGGACAGAAAGCCTGCGAACAGCAGCCATCTTAGGTACCCTCACACAAGGGCCTGCAGGTACCTTTCACCACAGAGGGGGAATAAGCTTAATTAAAGGCCCAACTAACTTTTTGACCCTATATTTTGGACAAATGCCTGGACCCTACTCTAAAATAGCCCATAACAGCTAATACTCCACAATAATTTGTCTTTAACAGATACCCATTTAAGAACGGGGGACACCAGTGTATACAATTATCTGAGGGAGAAAGCATCTCTCCCTCTCTTGCATCTGAGACTGTTCCATTTGCTTCAATAAACACTTCCCCAATTTTATTTGAAACCAAGTGTATATATGAAGCTCTTACTGGGCAGACTTTGTGAACCAGTGGATAAGAGTGACCTGCCCTCTATTTAGGCAAATACAAAGACAAGGTTGAGCAGCCTGCATTGCTGCATTTCTACATCTCTACTCCCCACCCGGTGGTCTTGTGGAGTATTACAGAAACACCTTGACAATACATGAATAACAAACTGCTGGATGTAACACTGATAATCATCATAGAGGGGTGTTACTAACTGACCTGTTTTACACGCAAGCTTATGCTCCACCGTACTCCAGCAGGCCTTAAAAATTGGGCGAGACTTGCGCAATATTTATACATATACATTTATACATAGGCAGACACAGGGACTGTGTGCCTCCAGAATTACTGATTAAGGGCTAGGTTTACAACATGGACTGAGAGCAGAATGGGGATCTGACCCGGCAACACAGCTAGCAGAGGTTTTCACTACACCTACAGAGCCTAACATACGACACAAATTGATGCATTGGAGTATTTGGCAAAGCATTAAGCGCAGCTCCTCATTGCATATCACATCGTGCCGAACCCACGGAGGATCTTCTTCTGTTTTCCCTACTTGACCCCCTCGAGATGCCGAAACCTAAGCACTCATCCTCAGCGAAGGGTATACAAGAGCACTTTCCACCAAAGGCCGCCTGGCACATGTCTCTTGGGGACTCTATATCTGAACACTCGGAATGCTCGGACCAGGAAGAGAATCCCAAAGTGCCTCACCAACACTAGATCTATCGGCCAGGTCAGTGGCCACGATTGAGCGGCTTTTGGCAAAGGCGATTGAACCCCTTAGACAGGACCAGAAAGGTCGGGGACAGCGTACTCAGCTCCTGGAGGAAATGACAGACCAGGTAGTGGAGGCCCAGGAAAGAGATCGGTCCTCTATATCGCAAAACCCGTCTCATATAACGGACCTCGCGGACAAGATAGAGGACCTGGAAAACCGGTTTCGCCGCCATAATATCCGCATCAGAGGCATCCCAAGGGCCATACAAGACCTACCAAACTACAGGAGAGATACTGTGGAGGCAATTCTTCTTAACCAGTCTGAAACTATGATGGAAATTGAACGTGTTCATAGAGCTTTGGGAGGCACGAGGAGCCCAAATGCTCCTAAAGATGTAATAGTCAGATTCTTGAGGCAGCAGGCGAGGGACCTACTGCTCTCGGCAACCAGGAAGCTGCACACGGTAAAGGGGCTGGACGAATCGCCCTTACAGTTCTACGCTGACCTGTCCCCTGAGACTCTCAACAAACGGAGACTGATGAAACCGGCTATTGCTATCCTTCTCCAACACAAGATCCAATATCGCTGGAACTTTCCATTTGCCCTCTCTTTCACATTCCAAGGCGCAACTTATACCACCCGCACACTAGAGGACTGCTTGTCAGTGTTGAAGCGCCTCCATCTCTGTACGGAGGCTATAATGGAACTGAGGCAGGAACAACCTCTCCCGCCCATCCCTAAACGGCAGTGGACGCAGGTGACAGCACAGGCCCAGGGCAAACAAGCCTCTATCTCAGGGGGACCAAGCAGCTTGCTGGACAGTGCCAATGGCACAATAAGCACAAGACTCGCAAGGACAATGCTGGCCCGGTTGCTGAAGTCAAGTCGGGCTCCTGACCTGACTAGCCTCATTTTCATGGGACTCTGTTAGAACTCTCACTATTGCTAAGTTCTCTGTTAGGGGCTCATTGGCCCATACTAAGGGCTTGGATTTATATTAAAATAATAATTTAAGACATAATCTGTTAGTACTGCTATAGTTTGCCAGGTTTTTTGTTCCCCACTTTATGTGGATTGGATTTCTCTATACCATTCAGAGAAATTGACGAAGGTTACTTTTAAGACTAAAAGTTTAAAATACTTAATTTTGGTTTTCCATAGTCGCGTTACAAGAGAAAAGCTAACGGTTAACTTGATATCACTCTGTAGTCTGCCTAAACGTATATAACTTACTGAAGTGCGACTAATGTTCTTTTTCTACACTCTTTTCTTCCCACTCGATAGCAGGAAGATTGGGCAGTCAGTCGTAGACCAACTGGTAGTGCAGCTGTTGGCTTCTGGGGCTCCTCCTTGCTCTCCTTCCCACGAGACCAACCCTCAGGTAAAGACTTACACACCTAGGGTACCACACCAAGTTTTAAATGGCTCTTTCTAACTACACTCTAATAACTCATAATGTGAAGGGTTTCAACTCCCCTTTTAAAAGGCGGAAAGCTTTTGCATTTTATAAAAAACATAAACCCGCAGTTATCCCTATACTCTCCTACTACCTCGCCCTACACAACTTTAATTGGCTTGTTGAAAACAATTGAATCTCTAGACTTGGGAAGACTGATAATTGGGGGGGATCTAAACCTTACCTTATATTCGACTCTGGATAGGTCGGGGAATCCCACTAAGAACAGATTCCCCAACAGAACCAAACAGATTGAGTTCTTGCTCGATAGACTGGGGCTGTTCGACGCCTGGAGGGGCATGCACCCGGTTAGGAGAGAATATACATTCTATTCCCCAACTCGCTTGACGTATTCTAGGATCGATGCTATCTTCGTCAGCTCCTCCCTATATGATTACATTTTGAGAATTGAGATTGTACCCTGCCCCTGGTCAGACCATGCCTTGGTACTCATGGAAATAGAGCTGGGGCCAAATTTAAAACCCCTACACTTGGAGAATAGACTAATTTTTATTGACCAATCCGAGTAGCACAGAATCAATTGCTAAGGACATAAAACTAGTTTTTGAGACTAATGTCTCTCCTGAAACTGGAGCCGCCTGGCTCTGGGTTGCTCATAAGGCCTTTATCAGGGGAACGGGCATCAAGCTGGCCTCAACCCTAAGAAAGAAATTTAGGCAAAAGGAGGCAGACCTTACAAGGGCACTAAAGAGGCTAGAAGAGGTAAACCAACAGAACCCTTCCTTTAAGGGACGCAGGTTAATAGATAAGACAAGGCTTGAACTAGATGGCATACTATTGCATCTCACTGAACGGGCGATGAGGAAGATGAAACATCTATACTATTGGAAGGCAAACAAACCTGATACTATGCTAGCTAGAAGACTTAATAATACATTTTCCCAACAAAGAATCTCCCATTTTAGAAGGTCAGATGGCCAAATCTCCTGTAGCCCTAACGACATCCAGAAAATGTTTCAGGATTTTTACCAAGCCATATATTCTTCCCAGCCCCATAGAAGTGAATCAGATATTGACTCCTTTCTAAGGTTGCAAGACCTCCCCAGTGTGCCAGACTACCACCTAGAAATTCTAAACTTGGATGTGTCCCGAGAGGAAGTTAAATCGGCCATTTTGGGTCTTAAACTGGGCAAATCCCCGGGGCCAGATGGCTTCACTAATTTGTACTACCAAAAATTCGGGCCCCTGCTTACCCCCTATCTAACGTCCTTATTTAATGCAATTTTAAATGGGGAATCCATGCCCCCTGAACTAAACCTGGCTGCTCTGGTGGTCTTTCCAAAAGAGGGCAGAGATAAGTTAGAGGTCAAAAACTATCGCCCTATTTCCTTGAAATCTAACACCACATTATGCCTCTTGGCTCTAGACATAGAGAAGGCGTTCCAAACGGTGGAATGGTCATATATGTGTAAAACACTAGACAAGTTCGGATTCAGGGGACGTTTTATTAACCTGCTTAGAAGATACTATGAAACCCCAATAGCTCACCTAAAGTTGCTAGGAGTATATAAAGCAAATATCCAAATTCAAAGAGGGACTAGGCAAGGATGCCCACTTTCACCACTGTTATTCACACTCGCCATGGAGCCTTTAGCGCAAGCAATCAGAGCTAATCCAGACATTCAGTATGTTCAAGTAGGACACCAGCATCTTAAATGTTCACTTTTTGCGGACAATCTATTATGCACCCTGTCCAGGCCCTCTAATTCTATACCAGCACTTATGTTTAAATGTAGAGAAAACTGAATCACTGGGGATGGGTATGTCGCAAACTGAGATTGATAAGCTCAAATCAGAATATATTTTCAGCTGGCCAACTCACAGCCTTATTAAATTGCGATTCTGTAAATTTAGAAGGGCTCTATATAAGCACACCACATATTTTTTTTACAGAAGTTTTTAGTTAGTGAAGACCTTGCTTCTGGATAGAAGTTTACCAACTAAAAACTTCTGTAAAAAAATATGTTGTGTGCTTAAATAGAGCCCTTCTAAATTTACAGAATCGCAATTTAATAAGGCAGTAAATAAAATACCTGGGAGTAAAGCTCACTTCCAACTTTGCTGACTTGTATAGGGCAAATTTCCCCCCCTTGTACAAGTCTTTGACTGAAGATATGCAGAAGTGGGCGAACTTTCATATGTCATGGACGGGCGTATAGCTGCAGTAAAAATGAGTATTCTGCCTAAACTGCTATACCTATTTCGTACTCTCCCCATTCCAATCCCACTTAAGGAACTGGATAAATTCCAGAACAGCATGTTTCGGTTTATTTGGGGTAACAAGCGTCCTCGTATCTCCAGACAGGTGATGTTTAGACATAAAGATAGTGGCGGACTAGCGTGTCCAAATTTGAGGCTCTTTTTTAAGGCAGCTTAATTAGCCCATTTGCCCAGGTTACACTCTGTTACCCACCAACCATCCTGGGTATTTATAGAAAACCAGCAAATGCTCCCGCATAGCTGGGATAAGTTGATCTGGATCCCCAAGAAATTAATCCCCTTTGCTACGCGTCACAATACTATGATCTCTCTAACTCTCCAGGCTTGGGCGTGGGCCAACTCCAGGTGTCGACTTAGCTCAGGGTTTGTCTCCCTTACTGTCAGCTACGTCTTTCCCACAAATCCTAGAGGACACGAATTTCATCTCCAAATTTTGGTGGACCTTTAGAAACCTCGACCGTGTAGGGAACTGGGTGCAAAACTATAGACTGCTGACCTATGACCAGTTCTGTACGACCCACGATCTACCAGTTACAGAAATGTTTAATTATTTGAAAATTAGAAGTTGGGCCAGTAAGACTCTGAGAGAACTGGTACCTCACAGGCCCTCCTGAATGTCTACTATATGTAAAAATCTCCCCCTTACGAAAAGTGTTCTGGGTTCATTATATGACTTCTTTCGGTAATCCATCAGCAGCCAGAAACCTACATTTATGAAACAATGGGAAAGGGACCTGGGGGTAGAGTGGGACAGGGACAAGTGGACAGAATCTTGCTCCAATCTCTCCAGAGGTTCCCTCAATGCAGCTCTTCTAGAGACGGCTATTAACATTTTGCACAGAGCTTACTGTATGCCCGACAAATTGCAGAAAGTTAAGCCACATGAGAGCAATAAATGCTTTAGGGGCTACCAACAAGTGGAGGACCACCTCCATATCTGGTGGTCATGTTCAATTATACAGAAAACATGGAAACAATTAGCTCAATTAGCTTCCACACTTTTTCAAAAGGTGGTCTCACCATCTATGGAGTCATGCCTGTTGGGGGTACACATTAAGAATCTTTCTCAATCTCAAAATAAATTATTTCAATTAATGGTATTGGCTTCCAAAATACACATAGCTAGCAGATGGAAAAAAGTTAAACTAAACTTCCAGGAGGTAGTTAGGAAGATCAATTATCTATTTATCAATGAGAGATTAACTCACATTATCCTGGATAGTCTCCCCCAGTTTCTGGCAATCTGGGAACCCTGGGTAGCGTCCTCATTCAGTGTCCCTCTGATATAACACCCAAATCTTGCTATAATGAAAATAGGAGGGAGCACGGAGTACGGGAGTCCTGGAGGTCCTTCGGCTGCACTATCAAGGTAAATGTCAGGTGATAACATTGTGGTACCTCGTTGAGGGCTGTAATGGGCCGACTTAGTGGTGGCCATTTTAGCTTACTTGGTTTTATATATTTAGTTAACAGCACTATGGTTTAACTATTCATTCCAATGTCTGTTCCTCTGTGTTATCTCTACTTTTCTTTCTCTTACATTCTTGTTTGTTGTTAGTTTTATTACGTACTATGCTCTACTTCGATAGAAATTTTGTTATTATATACTAAAAATGAAAAAAATAAGGTGTAGTCAGCAAATCATTGGGTAACGTTTTATTGTAAGAACTTACATAAATTGACTGACAAAATTGCTGATCAATATGTTTTATATTTTGTAAACCTTCCAATAAAGAAATATAAAAAAAAAAAAAATCAACGGCAGTCAGCGCCTGCTCCGCAAAGCTTCAGCAGAGAAACAGAGGAGAAAGACACAGGGAAGGGACAGAGGGAGATGGTGGAAAGAGACACATGGGTAAGGGAGTTGAAGGAAAAGACATACAGGGGAGGGAAATACGAAGAAAAAAAGACACAGGGCAGGGAGAAGACACAGGGCAGGGAGAGAGGGTGAAACAGACACAGGGGTCAGAGAGTGGGGAGAGTCGCTCATTACGAGCCACGCAACCAAAAGGTGCTCATTACCAAGCACAAAAGTTGCAGGTTGCTGAGGCTCGGAGCTCCTCGCGAGGCACGTAAAGTAGATGGGAGGAGAGGCTCGCAATGAGCGCCGAAGGTGCTCAGAGGGGGCAGAACATTGCATTGTGTGGCAAACAGCATTGCCAGGCTTAAAATGTTATTGCCGTAATTTTTAATGGGCAAGTCGCTAGTCATTTATATAGTTTCCTTAGTGTGTAGCACTGTCTCAGTGCATGCGCACTATGGAAACTATAAAGCAATGTACAGCTAGCCATGCGCTGTGAAGGGGGAGGGGGTTGGAGAGCTTTTGGCGCTCATTGCAGCCTAAGTCCTGCTTGCCTCAACTGCTTGCCTCGCAAAGCATAACGACAACTCGCAGTACGACAACTATATATATGATTAAATTATCATTGCCAGTCTTCTGTATTATAGAATAAAACAGGTAACATCATTTTTTAAAACTACATGTTGTCTGACATCATTAAAAATATGAACATAAACACACTAAGAAAAAAAAGCCTTTTTTTGCAAATGACATACTTTTAACTTCTAAACCTCTGTCAACTTTTAGATGATTTTGCAAAAATATCAGGCCTTAATTTTAATTGGCAGATATTTAGAAGTACATAAAATGATTAATTTGTGTTACCTTTAAAAAGAAAATGATCCTTTCTTAATTAAAATCTATCTAAATAAAAAAAAAGCTACAAAACATGTCTTCTATGCTGGCCGTAAGAAAAAAAACAAGTGTAAAAACTCTTGTAAAACACTATCAAGTTATCATATCACTCATAGATCTAACCCCCGAGAGATGCCATCCAAGTGCTGGAAATGTTCCTAATATGATAAATCCATGCACCTGTCCCATAACTATTTTCTAGATCGATATCAATTGCCACCCGAATTGATATCTGATCTGGCTGAAATCTACTTGAAAATCTCCCCTGAAATTTTAAAAAAGCCTTCAGTACCTTCAACCCCCTGTAAAGGCACAGCGGACCCCCATGGTACCTAAAATTAACACCTATACCACGGGGATCCTTATGGACCCTATATCCGGGGGGGACCATAGGGACCACCATTGCACCTAACATTAACCCCTTATATCATGGGGGTCCCTATTGACCCTCATGGCACCTTAACTTACCATAGGGATCCTTATCTCACATGGCACTCCCCACTAATAATATAAACTAAATACAATAAAAACAAATAATTACATAAAATAAAAAAATATGTACATAAAATTAAAAATACTATCATATATAGTTGTCGTAATTGCGAACTTGTCCGTAACACTTGCACATTTTCTCAAATGCACGGGCTTGCACATGTGTAATAAGCAGCAAAGCCGCTTATTGCGGGGTCCACGATTAGGGACAAAGGCGCTCATTGCGAGGCTCGCAAAGTTATGGTCTTGAGCATGCGCATTGAGCAGCAAAGCTCGAGGCCCATAAAGTAAAGGCGGAGAGCCTCACGATGAGCGCCTTCGGTCTACAAGTTAGAAGAGGGGAGAGGCTCATGATGAGCACCTTTGGTCTGCAAGTTAGAGGGGGGGAGAGGCACTCATTGCGAGGCTCGCAAGGTAGAAGGGGGCAGAGGTTCCCAACGGCTTCCAGGTTACGGGCTTAAAAAAAATAAATGGCCACCAATTTTTTTTTCAAGCCCGTAACTCCAATTTAACTGCTGACATTTTTTTTTAAAGCCCATAACACAGAAAAGACGCCAATTGAAAACTGAAATTAGCTTGCAACCTCACTTATGGGCTCCCTGCCTCCCCCTGAGAAAGAGACGCAGAGGTGGGGGGGGGGAGAGACACAAAGGGGAGGGAGGATGGGGGAAAGAGGGAAAGAGACATAGGGGAGGGAGAGGGGGGGGGAAGAGACATAGGGGAGGGAGAGGGGGGAAAGAGACATAGGGGAGGTAGATAAGGGGGGAAAGAGACAGGGTAGGGAGATAAGGAGGAAAAAGGGCAGGGAGAGGGAGGCAAAGAGACATGGGAGGGAGAGGGGGGAAAGGAACATGCGGAGGGAGTGGGGGGAAAGGGACACAGGGGAGGGAGAAGGGGAAAGAGACACAGGGGTGAGAGCGTTTGTCTGTAATGCTCGGAAAGTTATGGGCTTGCGCATGCGCACAGAGCATGCCGTGGCCTGCAATGAGCAGCGTCATTTTTGACGGGCAAGTCGCTAGTAAATAATAAAATAGAATTATAGATAAAATGAAAAAAAAGAAACTAACAAAAGCAATTAAAATCTACACCTGTAGAAGATAGACTACTTATTCTCCCCCAACGACCCTCCAGCTACGATCATCGACATCCTGGTCCTCAACCTTCAGCCCTGGATAAGTCAGTTACATCCATGTTACTTGAAGAAGTCGGGCCCTCTTCTGAGAACCCAGGGGTGAGGGGGACCAGATTCACCCTCAAACCCTCTTGCTTACTCTTACAGGAAAACCCCTGGATAGTGATGATTTGGTGTCTTAGCACCAGCTCAGGACATCAGGGAAACAGCAGAAATACGATCTAGCAGGAACACAGCAGGCAAACGACAGGTTTGACAAAACAATAAACTAATATGACAGATATACCTTTTTATGTGTCATCCAGCAGAGCAAACTTTACTATATTGATTAAAGACCCTGTATACCACAATTTCTCCTTATCTTATTGTTTGAGGTACTTATTCTATACCTAAGAATGTTAAAACACTTGAGTTATTATCATGAATAGATTTTATATGGGGGTGCAATTGATGTGTCATCCTCTTTGAGAATGGAATTGAGGTATTCCAAATGATCTCCTCCTTAGTTCGCAAGTAGCTTTTCCAGACGTTTTTTGCCATAAATACACACTATTTAGAATAGACAGCAGAGTGAATGTGAGGGTTGAAATTAGCTGCAGAGACTTGAGGTGGAATGTGCTGCAGAGAGAGACTCATATGAAAATGCATAGCATCTTCTTACATGGGTATGTGCCAGACTACAAATCCCATGATGCTGTGCTGCAGACACAAGATCCCCATACATTGCTACAATGTTGCAGCTGCCTCTGACTGGCCAAAAAAAAAATGAATTCTATGCTAATTTAGCCTGGGTTTTCAGGGGCCATTTACTCTCAAATTCAACTGCCAGAAAATACATTTTGCTCACTTCAGGTTAAGTTTATTAATGTTGTTTTTTGGGTATTTGTTCATGCAAAATATATTTTCATACACTACTGATTCTCCTCTATCAGATGCATTCATAATTCATGAACCTTAAATATGCCTTCACACTTGAAAACTTAGTACTTATGGAAGCAATAGATCAATTGAAACATATTATAACGGTATCATATTCTAGAGACAATTGTCTAATTTACACGTCTGCTCGAACTATATACAAACAGTGTTTAATCTATCAGATGAAAGTTTGGCAAAGGTGTAATCAATAAGGAAGTTACGACATATTGTTAACGGTTTTATATGGTAACGACCTCATCTAGGTATCTCTATTTGCAAAAGACAAACCAATCATATATGGCTATGGCTGATTATCCGTTTGCAAAAAGGGATTTAATAACCTAAAATGACAAAATATCAAAACGTAAATTTCTCTTACAAAAAAAAGATAATAATTAGACTATGACAACTGAACCCAAAAGGGGACAACTTCCATTTGAATATATTCATTGTTTTTCTAAATACACATTACATTTTTATCCAACAAACTAATAAGTATTGACCTATTCACTGTGAGAACTAATTACAAAACTTACAACAAGAGTAAGCGGACTCAAAAGTATATAATTTGAAACTCCATTATATTATATTTCTTTTAAATCCCCCTTATACATGAAAAGATAGAGCATCGTCAATTGTAATACAAATTTTAAGGGTTAACTATACAACTAACCATCTGTTGTCAGATGAGACCAGTCTTTTGACGGGCCTCAAGGCTGTAACCAGCAATTACTGGGGGTTGCTAAGTACAAACAAAACCTGATATCATTTTGTAAATCTTAGCTATCAAGTGATGTTATCTTGATGGAGGATCTGTGACTTTCCATTGTTACTGACAAAGCTAATATTCCATCTCTCTGCCTACTCTCACACCTTCTCTCTCCATACAAATCCCATTTCATTACTCCACCCTAAGAAAACGTATATGGACATTCTTAAGCATAAGTCGAATCTCTGTTACTTAATAACACAACAATAAAGCCTTAGCGTTAAACTAAAATAATAGTATTATTTTCGTAACATCTCTGACACTTAGAACCAAATATTTTTCATATCTATCCCCAACTATGACTCTAGATTTCGGTCTCCCTCCATGCACAAATGCTATATACAGTACATAGGCCAGGTGAGGCAAACACATTGCAAATGTAGTGCGTGAGGCACGGGTAGTTGGCAACAAAAGGCTTCCTAAATACACCAGAGAAGGAGAGGAGTGATGTAACCCAAAATGTGTGTGGGGTCGGTGGGTTGGGTCTTTTGTGGTGATCACTACCCACTCCGCTCCCAATCCCCCTGTACATGGTGATCAAAATATAAACGGTCATGGACACACATTGTCTCTACTATGGTAAATATTCGTCCATTCTTTTCAGTCGTAATTTATTTATTCTACAAAATAATCAGTGACTTATTTAAGCTATAGATCAGATTTTAGATTTCACAGAAATAATGAACCACATAACAGTTTAACCTTATTATTTTAACTTTGGAAGATAAAGATCTTTAAAAACACTGAAAAAAAGTCAGTTCAATCATTATTCCACTTTATTACTTTTTTTTCTTGTAGTGATATATTATTAAAATAATGGGAAAATATTTAATCATTATTAAGCCTTCTATTTTCCACTATGGGTGCAGCCATTTTGCTATTCACAGACCTTCCTTTATAGCAAGGCCTCCTTCTTGTTAATGCTGCAGTGCAAAATGATATGCAACACAGGACCCTCTGTGTACCCTTCCAGATATTTGGTCATGTAATGTTACCGGTGATAACAAAAAGACATGTGACATACACAGAACAAAGCATGTATGGTCCTGTGTTGCATATTAATGTTTAACTGCAGTATTAGCAAGATGGAGGCTATCAAGAGAGGACTGTGAATATCAAAATGGCTGCTCCCATAGTGGAAAATAGTTTAAATAATGAATATTATTATTACATTATTCTAATAACATATTAATACAATAACATATATAATAAAATAGAATATTTAATAAAAAAAATGTTTTTCCGACTTCAGAGTACCTTTAAAGTGTAGCAAAATTATATGCATCTGGAAATTATTGAGTTCATCTAAGAACATAATTAAGCAAGGAAAGTCATAAAGCTAGTTTTTTTAACTAGAAAAAATAAAGGCTGGTGCCTCTGCTGTACCCTGTCAGGTATCCATGTTACTTTGGTGCAGAGGGGAGTTCCATTTCTCGGGAACAGTTCTTGCATATACAGATTTAATTAAATTCCTGCACTTATTAAGTTCCTGTTCTGAAGTATAGGTGGGGGAATGGATGTGGTGTCAATTTTAATCTTACCCAATTATCAACATCTCCCTACTGTCCCACCAATTCCAAGTCTGTTATATAGAAAACCACCCTCATGATCCAGCTCTGATGCAAGAAACAGAAAATAGATTCCTGCACTCAAAAAACTTCAGAGGAAATCTGAATTTTGAAAATTATGTTTATACGTCCATTATTATTATCTTTTATTTGTAATGAGACAACATATTTCATAACGCTGTACAGGGGAGAAGAACAGGGAAAAATACAATATTAACAACTAAAGAAAATGGAGGGCCCTGTTTTGCCCGTGGTGTACACAGCTGGTATTGCTGTTAACTACATTGCTCCTTTAATGAAGGACCCCCAGGGTGGAACCAGTGAGCTGGTATCCGCAGTGGGGGTCCCTTGACTTGGTGGAACCAAGTGCCGGCGGAGGAGGCGGGGGCGGGCCTCGCACGAGAGGTTGCGGTTGCTCTGCCCCCTTAGGCCAGCGCGGGCGCCATCTTGCCTTACTCCGCGGCAGGCAGGGAAGCAGGCAGCATCATGGAGCAGCAGCTGGAGTTAACAGAAAGTGGTGGTCTTGTGTGCATCCTATATAAATGCACAATGGTGTAGGGTAGTCTGTATTAAACAGTGTGTGTTCTTTCTCTATTAGTTCTCTTCTCTCTTGTGGCTGTCTAATCTGTTGTAGGTTAGGGGGGTACTTATATTGTTTTGCTTCTCTTTCCCATTATTTCTGTGCTACAAGTAGCAGCCATATTTAATTAGTCTTTCTTTGCTGCAGCTGTGCTTGCAAATTAGGTGTCATACCCCAGGTGTTGGCCTTTCTGTTAGAGTTAGCGTCAGGTGTGTGTTTGTGGTGTGTGTTGTTTTCATTTATCATCCCTCATTGTCCTGTCTTGTGTCATGTCTGTGGGTATGGATGTGGGGGAGTTAGTGGGATTAGAGCGCATCTTGGCGGAGGTGCGGTCAAGAGCCATCAGCCATGGATTGAGATGGCGGGAAGACCGTCTGGACTGTGGGCAGGATGCCGCAGCACCTGCGGCTGATTCTATCACGGGAGATGAACACCCTTTATCCGCGGGGGAGCAGTCGGTGGTGGCTGTTTCCCCCCAAGGGCATTGGGAGCGGCATTCCTCCCCACAGAACCAGCCAAGGGAGGAGGTAAGGAGAACCAGCCGCAGCCATGCTGCCGGCAGTGGCTCTAGGCCAACCAGAAACCCACAGAACAAATCCCCATGGCGCTCTAGCGGGGGTTCTTTATCCATGCGGCCACCGCAGAGCGAGTCTAGGGTTCAGAGGAACCAGAGGGGTAACATTAAAAGGAGTGCCACCAGGGCTCCGACACCTCAACCTGGAGTTGTGCTAGTGAGAAGCGGGAGTGGTGATAACGTGCCAACCTTGATTTCACAGAGCTTGCCGCCATCCCAATCATCGCAGCTAAGAAGATAGAGAAACGAGGTGGAGAAAGAAATGGTTGCGGAGAGTATAAGGAGAGATGAAACAAGGTGATCCCCATGTCCCGTGAGAACAAGGAAGCCAACAGCAAGATCATCTTGCTCCCACAGCCGCAGGTCTTATCGCCGCGTCAGAGCGGACTCTAGTTCGGAGAGGGAATCATGTGCAACTAGTGCGAAGAGCAGGCGACCGAGATCCCGAGGCAGGAACAGTCCAGCCAATCAGAGAGTCAGGAGCCTGCCAGGCATGATACACTGGTAGTGGCAGGGACCTACAGACACAGACATTTTTGGCTGGGTTAAAGGGATTCTTGAGGTCATATGATGTTAACATGAACTATGAAGATTTAGGTGAATGGGTGTCAGGTTTGGCAAGACAGGCCTGGGGAGGACAAGGTACCATAGCACAGGAGAAGAGTTGTGCCTCCCGGGCGGCGAGTGGCTCTGGGTTAGTCTCACCGCCTTCCCCGCAGACCCGGTAACAGCGCCCGGCGCAGTCAAGCTTAGGTGCTCATCTGCCACAAGAAGTAAAAGAGCGGATTTGGAAGAGGGAATTTATCAAAATATTCCCATTGCTACCCTCATCAAGATTTGTGGATATGCAGGACAGAGGGCCGGTGTCGGGCGAGCCAGAGCGGAAGGGCTTCAGGGAGATTCCTAAGACGTTTGAGAACTGGCTGTAGGCATTTTCCATTCTGGCGTGTGTCATCGGTGAGAGATTTCCAGAGCAGTGTTCAGCGCTATTCATTTACCTCAACGAGATACAGGGAGCGCACCGCACCTATGGAGGTATGGCATGGTGGAGGTATGATGAGAGTTTTCGTCAGTGTATGGCCACTAAACAGGGGATGTTGTGGAGTGACAAGGCCGTCGCACATTGGCTTAATGAAATGACCCCTATGCGGGCGGTGGCGCCCTTTCTAGGTGGGGCGGGCAGGCCCAGACATCCCGCCACGTCAGGTAAAGCAATCAAGCGGGCATGCTACTCCTTCAATGAGGGAGTTTAAAAAGTGGGCGCCTAACTGTCGATATAGGCACTTTTGCTCGCGCTGTGGAGGTGAGCACTCAGTGCTTAGATGTGGAGAAGCAAGGGAAACCGGCAGACAGGGTGAGCCCTCTGGAAAAGGGAACGACGCCGGTATCACTGGATGCAATGCTGCCGTGGCTAAGACACTACGGTAAGGTCCCTGGAAAGGGGCAAGCAGCATATAATTCCGTCTAAGGTGGATCAATGTTTTACCGTGCAGCCCGCGAACCTAAAATCAGTGGCTGAGTTTCCAGGTGTAGCAGAAGAAAAAATTAGAAAAGAAGTCAAGTTGAGCAGAATGGCAGGCCCGTTTACGGATATGCCCTTTGGGTGTGGTGCTGAAGAAAGAACTTGGAAAGTTTAGACTGATACATCACCTGTCATACCCGAACGGTCAGTCAACGATGGTATCGACAAGAATCTGTCGTCAGTTTCATACGATTCGTTTGACTCAGTGACGAGATAGTTCGAAGGGCTGGTGTGGGGGCTATGTTGGCGAAGGTGGACATAGAGTCGTTGTTTCGTTTGCTCCCAGGTGATGTATCAGTCTAAACAGTCTAAACAGGTGATGTATCAGTCTAAACTTTCCAAGTTCTGTTCGTGGGGGACAAGAAGTGTGCGCAATTTTGCTGGCCACGTTCTCCAGAGTGGCGCATTCCTTTGGGGTTCCGTTGGCAGACCAGAAGACTGAGGGTCCAACCATCTGCCTTAGCTTCTTGGGCATCATGATAAATTCCCTGACGATGGAATGCAGTTTGCCATTGGAAAAAGTAAACGATTTAAGAGGCGAGTTGGCGGCGCTTGCAGGTGCGAGGAGGGTGTCCCTTCGGCGGCTCCAGTCCATTCTTGGGTAGCTGGCGTTCGCATGTAGAATCATGGTCAGCATACAGGATGGTGTGGTTTAAGTGGGCCGACTTGGTGGCGGCGGCAGGCGGTGAGGAGTCTGATGATCAGAGGTTAAGCATACTGCTGTGGTTCATACTGCAATGTAAGGATGCCGGTATGTCGGCGGCATCAGTGTCCAGTCAAGTAACTGCGTTAGCTTTTATGTTCAAGCTATCTGGGCAGAAGGACTTGACTAAGGAGTTTCTGGTAAGGAGGGTCCTAAAAGGACTGGCTAAGGGTCAGTCGGGTAAGGACAAGCGGCGCCATGTCACATTTTTGCTGTTGTTGTGTATCTCTGTGGCACTGGAGGAGGTTTGCCACACGGCCTACGAGGCACTGCTGTTCCATACAGCTTTTTCGCTTGCCTTCTTTGGGGCGTTAGGCAAACTGGTTGCGGCTAGCAGGCACGGCACAGGAGGCATGCAAGTGGAAGACGTGTGGGTGGAAGGTGACAGGGTAGTGTTATGGCTAAGGAGGTCCAAGACAGATCAGGCGGGTCATGGCAAGGAGATAAGGCTGAGACGGATAGGAACGGACTGTTGCCCAGTGGACTGTGTGGACCGACTGTTGCAGCGGCGGCCGGGTTTGCCTGGGCCATTATTAATACACTTGGACGTGCTCGCCTTGTAGCGCTTCCAATTCTCTAAGGTTTTCAAAAGTTGTTTGAGCAAACTAGGACAATGTCAGGCTAAATTTGGAACTCACTCATTCCGCATAGGGGCGGCAACAGAAGCATCTGGTTTGGGACTTCCAGATGAGGTGCTTAAGAGGATTGGAAGGTGGCAATCGAGCCATTTCAAGTTATACATTCGACCGGCTTCAGTTGCTTAATAAGTTTGCCATGCCATTGCAGACCCTCAGAACCAACTCTGGATGATCGGGCACTCCTACATATACTGGTCGGAGCGTTTTGCCATGAACTTGAAGGATGGTCTGCAGTTGAGTATGCCTAATGGGCGCGGAGCAGTGCTCTGGTTTGGTATGAGAGGAATGAGGTGGAGTCAAGCTAGTGGGTTGATGGACTCGTACACCAGGTGCTTTGGTCAGCCGGAGATTGTGCTATTCCATGTGGGCGGAAATTATTTGGGATACAACCCTATCAAAAGGCTGGTGAGGGATATGAAGCGCGACATCAGTGGCTGGAGGGAGAGGCTCCCAGAAATAACTGTTATATGGTCGGAGATGGTAAAAAGAAGGGCGTGGAAAAATGCAAGGGACTTAGGTAGCCTGGACAGGGCCAGGCATGAAGTGAACAAGCTGATGTCGAGCTTCATTAGAAAGATGGAATGGATATCTCTGCGCCATCATGAACTGGAGGACTCTAATGAGGATGCGTTTTTCTTGGAAGATGGAGTACATCTGACGAAAATAGGCTTGGAGTTGCTTATGTTGAAGTTTAAAGAAGGGGTACAGTGGGCCTTAGTGATGGGGGGGCGCCTCTATGTCCGGAGTTGCCGTGGCGGGTGGGGGAGTTGTCTGGGCCAATGGTGAGAGGGGGCCGTCCCTACTCCTGGGAAGGTGTGATGATGGCACAGAGGTTGACCTCTTGAGCGTGGGCTCAAGTGATGGGGTTACTGCCAAGCCCGGGGCTCCTCTCCCTTTGTAGTGGATTTACATATGCTGTTTGCATATTATGATAATAAAACTCCCTGCAGCCAGTTGTACCTCCAACAGTTGTGTTGTGTGTTTTTGGGGGGTCAGGGACTTTGGGTATTACCAGGTCAAGAAATCTTACGATTTGAACCACAGTCATTTATTTTTTATCTCAGATAAATTCCAAAGTATCTCTATATAAAGTTGGAGGGGAACAAGGGTTTGTGACAGTAGTATCAGATATATATTGATTCACAGGCTAAGGCCTAGGGAGGCAGTCTGAAAGTTATTTAAAGTAACTATACAAAATCCTTTATATACTCCCGCATAGGCCCTTAAAAGACATTATAATTATAATAAAATAGCGACTTCCCCCGTCAAAAAATTACGGAAATAAAATTGTAATGCAGGTAATGCTGTTTGGTGGTGAATGGGTTTTGTGTTTATTGTGTTTTTTCTTTGTTTTTGTGTATATTTGTTTTTGTATGGTAATGAAATAATTAATACAGTAATAAATGAATGTACTTTACCTATTTGGAAGTAATATATGGAGGAAGCATTGTGCTGAAGAGCTGACAATCTCTTTATTGTTCCTGCAGCATATAATGTAGGTTTGCTCTGCTGTGGAGCTGAGGTGTAAGTGTCAGCAATGTGTGCGGTGTGTAGTGTAAATAGGCTGTGTGCGTGCGCGAGGGGAAGCCGTTAGGGTAGCTATGTACTTCCGCATTGTGTAAGTTAGTGTTTTAAAATGGCGGCGAATGTGTATGTGCTATGCGGCTTTGTATTAAGTAGCGTCCTTGCTAATGGTGTATGTTGTACCTCATACGGCTTTCTGGAAAATCAGTATGTGCTTGGTGGTGTTTTGCGTGTTTAGGGTCCTATAGCCTCATTTTCGTTTTTTTTCGGAAGCCATTTTTTTTGTCGCTTAGGGGATTTTCGTGTGTGTAAACTCTTGAATTTGTACTTAAATTGAGGTGTAACTTCACTTGCAGAGGTCCTGCTTTTATTTAATTAGTTTTTACGTATTAGAGTCAGAGGAGGGACGGTCCCTGTTTGTATATTGTAATGTTTTAAGTTGTATTTCTGTTTTTGCACGTACCCCTGTAATATTGCTGGAACAGATTTAGGTCAGATATTTACATACATTTTATTGAAACGAGAATCATTTACAGAATTCACTAGGAATGTAAAGAATTGCATTACACACAGCAAACACAAAAGAACAAGGGAGGGACCGTGCTTGGAGTTATTTGGAATCCGTTTTGTATAGTCTGCAGATTGATATATGGTAATGTGGAGAAACAGAAGTGTAAAGTCAGGATGGCCGCGTGGTCTAAGGTGCTGCGTTCAGGTCGCTGTCTCCTCTGGAGATGTGGGTTTGAATTCTTCTTCTGACAATGCAATTCTTTCACAGCTGAGATTTCCTCTGAAGTTTTTTTAATGCAGGAAGGGGAGGTGGAAGTGTGTGAGTGTGTGCATAGACTAGAGAGAGGGTAAGATGGCTAGCTGATAGCTAAGACTTTGTCTCTTTGTCTTTAAACCGCCATGGCTCTACGCTATATACAACAAAGCTGAGACTGCAGGGAACGCAGATATTAAGATCCCAGGTTACCTCTTCTAGAGGTTGTGACGCTGACGGGAGCCTGCAGTGATTTGGCAGATTTCCTGGCTGGGGCTGAGTTTGGGGCCATTTGGATGGAAACCTCCGGGAGCCACCATTGCTGAACCTGCTGGTCTTCTCCTGAATGCTGTGGTTCTCTTCACCTTCCAATTGGTGGTTACGTCAGGGACGCTGACCTGCGCAAACGGAGAGCTGATGGTTGAGTTGCTGCCATTGACATCGACGGCACCACTGACTGGAGGCCTGCAGCGATCCGGAGGATTTCCTGGCTGAGGGATTTGTGTGGGGCCGTCCAGCGGAGGTCCTCCGGGGCCTGCTGGCTGAGCATCTACGGCACTTCTGACAGAGACAGAGATACGCTAAACTACGCTGACTTTTATTTGCCAACTACAGTTGGATCTCCTTATCCAACGAATATGCAGTGATACACTGCTGCCAGTGTTTATTTCTTTTTTTTTATAATTAACTTTTTTATTGAAAGAATAAACAAATATAACATTGTAAGTTCAGCAAATCATATAACAAATCTCTCAAGTATCAACAAGATATATCAAAAAGTTTCTTTCAAAGTTTTTCTTTTTTGGTTAGAATAACACATGAACATGTAAAACATATATATTAAGTCACACAAGGTCTTGAAAATATATACATTCCTCAAAGCAGACATGTGTCCAGGAGGTACAGTAAGGTGAAACCATAGATCAAACATCAGGTCAACCCATAAAAGTAGTTCACACGAACCTTACTGTGGAACTCGTAGAGTCCATAAGTCCCAGCAGGAGGCCCATCGACGGTATCTTTCATCAATTTCAGCTGAAAGTGAGCTCATAGCCCGAATGAACCTGATTTTGTGAAGTACTTCAGTGTGAGTAGGGGAGGTAAGTTTCCAGTGTTTAGCTATGATGCATCTCGTGGCCAAAAATATCTGTGTTGTTAAACATTGTTCTGATTTGAATAGCCCCGTAATTGGAAGGCCTAGCAAAGCTTCCTCAGGCTTTTGTGTTACTGTTGTCCCCAAAAGTATTTCTAATAGGTCGTATGTTGCTGTCCATATGGGTCTTATTTTCGGACACTCCCACAGCATATGAATCAGTGTACCAGTGTCTGTGCAGCCCCTAAAACATGTGTCAGGGTGTGTTTTGTTCAGAAGATTGAGTCTTGCTGGTGTAAGGTACCACCTCATTATTGTCTTAAAAGATTTTTCTTTTAGTGTCACGTTTAGTGAAGAGGTATTGGCTTGTTTGAGGATCTTATTCCATTGGCTGTCGTCTAGAGTTACCTGCAAGTCAGCCTCCCATGCAGTTTGGTAATGTGGTTTAACCCTGTTGGTGAGAGACACCATCTGATTGTAAATGATGGCTATATTGGCCTTACCTCCGGGATTGTTGATACAGCATTTCTCGAAGGGAGATTTGGTATAATATTTGTTGATTTTCGTAGAGTGTGTTAGTGTCTCATTAATTGCCATGAGATTAAGCCACTCTCTATGTGGCACCTGAATTATGTCAGTGATAATTGACGATGTGTTGCTTTGTGAGGTTACCCAGGTATCTGCCACAATTGTTATTTTGTTCTTTATCCACCATTTCATCTGGGTAAATTTATTGAGGTGCTGACCTTTGTGAGATTGCAATAGTGGAATCAAGCCAGAACCCACGCTCAGGAGGTCCACCCTACTGTTCAGGTCTTTCCATAATTTCAAAGAGTGGCTAATACAAATCGGTAACTCTCCTGTTCGTAGGTCCCGACCTAAGCCATAAAACCTGCAATAGTACCCAATGCTTGTCTTCTAGAAGTTGCCTCTCTATGTCTGCCCACACCAGTATGGCCTCTTTTTTAAACCAGGTCGTGGTTTGAGCTAATCTAGTGGCCTTATAATACTTTATTAGATCAGGGAAGGCTAGCCCCCCTTTCTGTTTAGGCGCACACATTGTGGTTCTATTGATTCTTGGTTTCTTGTTATTCCAGGCGAACTTAAAAAGTGTTTTTTGCATCACTCTAAGGTCGGGTAACCTGATCGGGGTTGGGATTGTCCTAAATAGGTATAATAATTTGGGAATCACATTCATCTTGATGGAATTTATTCTGCCCAACCATGAGATGTTAAGGAAGGACCACTTGGAGATATCTGCCTTGATTCTGTTAAAGACAGGAGGAAAATTTGCCTCGTATACCAACGCTATAGACCGCGGAATATGAATACCCAAATAAGTTATCTGTTTGGGGGCCCATTTTATGGGAAAGCTGTTTTCTAAGTTCTGTTTCATCGTTTGGGGTAGTGTAATGTTGAGGGCTATGCTCTTGTTAGTGTTGATTTTGAACCCTGACACTCTGCCAAAGTCTGTGAGCAATTGGAATAAATTAGGCAGGCTTGGTATTGGATCTGTAAGTGACAGCATGATATCATCTGCAAAAAGGTTGAGCTTATGCTCATTAGGGCCAATCTGCACTCCTTTAATGGTTGGACAATTTCTAACTGCCGCTGCCAATGGTTCAAGACTAAGGGCGAAGAGCAAGGGGAAGAGTGGGCAGCCCTGTCTAGTTCCCCTAGTAATATTACCTTGTTTGGACACAAATCCCTGATATATAATACATGCTCTGGGACCGCTGTATAAAGGCATAATGCCCTTCAAAAAGCCGTCCCCCAGACCAAACTTCGCCAATGTTTTCCACATAAAAGTCCAGTCTATCCTATCAAATGCCTTTTTGGCGTCTAAAGATAGGAGCATTAGCGGGATATCCTCTCTGGTAGCCAAGTCTATCAGGTTAAAGATTCTCCTGGTGTTGTCGGGTGCTTCTCTACCTGAGATGAAGCCTACCTGGTCCGGATGGATCACGTCCGGCAACAATGGGGCCGTTATTTTGGAATATAATTTGAGGTCCGTGTTGATCAACGAGACCGGTCTATAACTATCGCACTGTGCTGGGTCTTTCCCCTCTTTGGGTATTACGATAATTTTAGCCTCTAGAAATTCTGGTCTGATTGAAGAACCAGAGAGGAAACTGTTAAATAATTCTTGGAGGTGCGGTAGCAAGAGATCAATGTATTGTTTATAATAAAAATTTGTGAATCCATCCGGACCAGGTGCTGCATGTGATCTCGTGGCCTTAATAGCCTGTTTAATTTCCTCATAAGTTATTGGGTCTGCTAGGGTCTCTGCCTGTGATTCCTCAATTTGTGGCAGCTGAATCCCAGAAAGAAATTCATCAATTTGTGATTTGTGAGAGTAGGATCCTGAGTGGGAGGGGGCGGAATACAGTTCTGTATAAAATTGTCGAAAGACATCAGCAATCTGGTCTGGTTTAGAGACTGGGCCTTTCCCTTTAGTAAATATCTTTGGGATGAATGAGTCCGCCCTCTGTGCTTTAAGCTTTCTGGCCAACATACTGTCAGGTTTATTGGTGCTCCTAAAGAAGCTGGCCTGCGTACGTTGTAGCATGGGGACCACCTTCTTCCTGAGCACTGTGTTTAAGGTGTGTTTGTATTTCAGAATCTCATTGTAGATCTTAGGATCATGATTCCTGGCAAATAGTGATTGTAACTCTGTGATCTTGCTATTAAGGTCACTAATTTGCGCTCTATCTGCTTTTTTCGCTGCTGCTCCTACCTGAATACAAACTCCTCTAATCACTGCCTTATGGGCTGCCCACACTCCTCCCCCGTCTACCTCACCACCACTATTGATCCCGAAGTATTCCACAATTGCACTGCTGATTCTTTTCCTTAGGACTAAATCGTTTAATAGACAGGGATTTAGTGCCCACGAGGGGGACCGTCCCGCTGGTAGAAGTCCAGACAGGGAGATCAGAACCAGGTAATGATCTGACCACGAAATGGGTCGAATGGAAGCTGCTTCTAAGTTTAGTGATAGGTGTTGTTGAATGAACAGGTAATCAATTCTGGAGTGCGACAGATGTCTGGGGGAGTAAAAAGTATACTCTCGATCAGTGGGGTCCATTATCCTCCAACTGTCTATCAGGCAATTAGATCTGAGAATATGTTTAAGAGCTCTGGTAGCCGTGGGAGGTGTGAGTTTAGTGGTAGCAGTTGATTTGTCTGTAGATGGATCTAGGACTGTGTTCATGTCCCCCCCTATGATCAGGAGGGAGTGCTCCCAGCCCATAATCAGATCTGAAATCTTCGTGAAGAATTGCTTCTGATCAGTGTTTGGTGCATATATGTTAAGGAAGGTAATTTTCTGGTCATGAATGGTGCCATGTACTGCGATATATATACCCTCTGGGTCTGTCTGAGTGCGGGTGTGGCGAAATGTAAGCCTATTATGAGTAAGGAGTGTCACCCCTCTTTTCTTTTCTGTTGCGGTGGAGTGGAAAGTTTGAAATGTGTTTCTTGCACAAATATTACATCCCCCCCTAGTCTCTGATACTCTTTTATGGCAACCCCTCTCTTAATCGGTTCATTCAGGCCCTGAGCATTATGTGAAATGATATTAATATTCATGACTCACCGTTTGTCTGGGGCTCAAGGCCAAGCTTAGTAGAGCACGAAGGGTTATAGCCGCCTTCGAGTATCCAGTCTGATGAGCCTCCCGATGGGACTTCGATCAGAAACCACCTGCGTCACTTCACTGTGCAAATTGATGTAAACGTAAAGTAAAATGTTAGGGTCGAACGGATGAGGAGAACACAACGATATACAGTGGTTGAAACTGCTTGTCAAGTAATCCGGCGTCAAATTTGTTGACACAACTTTTTTTTTAATTCTAAAAATAAAATTATACTAATAGAATATAACAAAACTAGGAACGTAGTATAACACTACTTCAAGGAGAGCGAGCGCTGTCCTTTTAATTAAATTGGTGAGTCCAGTAGTATTAGACTCCAATACTGACTGGATTCGCCGGGGGGGGGTGTATATGGTGAAGCTCTTAAGGGACACTATCAATATCTATATAAAAAAAAAAGAAGAAATATTCTTCTAAAGTGACAGATAGTTATGCAAGAGTTTAACTAGTCATGTCTGTTCATATTTTGGTCGCAAGTTTTAGAAGATCAAAATAAGAGGTAGAACATAACTATAACATATCATATAACAATACATCACAGTGTTATTGGATCTATGGCACATCTGGCTGGTCAGGGGCCCTGTTTTGATGTCTTCTGGAGGGGAGGTTGGAACCTCTACCACGAGAATTAAGGCCAACTGTTCTTCCTCTGGGACCCTCTGACAACTCCCTGATGGGTTGGCGTTCGCCAGAAACTCCAGGAGCATCTGTTAAAGTAATGCCCCAGGTAGCTAGAAGGGCCGTCCCCTCCTCTAGGTTTCTGATGGTAAAGAACTTGCCGTCCCTGGCAATCAGTAGGCAAAATGGAAAGCCCCAAGAGTATTTCCAGCCATGGGCCAGGATGTTGTCCAGGAGTGGTTTCATCATTTTCCTCTTGAATAACGTTTGTTGAGCGAGGTCCGCAAAGACACTTGGTCTGTGCCCTTCGATGTCAGGGATACGCCCCCTGGATGCTCTCATGAACATTTCCTTAGTTGTAAAGTAATGGAAGTGGGCAATGATATCTCTGGAGCGTTCAGACATGGTGGAACGACCTCCTAGAGCTCTATGGATCCGGTCCAGTCTATATTGCTCAGAGTCCAGATTTGGTAGCAGAAACTCACAGAGCTCTGACATGTATAAATGGAGGTCAGTTACTGATTCGGGTACGTTTGTCAGTCTGATATTCTGTCTCCGAGATCTATTTTCTAGTTCTTCCTGAAATGTTAAGTGGCGGGCTTGCTCCTCCTTTAGCATGGAGATTTCTTCCTCAATCTTGACATGAGATTGTTTTAGTTTGTTATATTTCTCTTCAAGCGAGTCAGTTTTAGCGTCCACTCTTTTTATCTCGGACGTCAAGTCTGCTGAGACTTTTTGGATGTCCGCTCTGATGTCCTCCCTGAATGTGAGGATCAGGTCTTTGAGGTCTTGGATATCACCCTTAGTGCTTGGCGCTGTATGCGCCATCGTTGTTGCTGCCGTAGTTTTTGAGTTAGGCTGTTGTTTTTGAGATGCAGGGGGTGACGTTCTAGGCGAGTAATAAGATTGTATATTCTTGCTACTTTTTCTCGTAGCTACTCCAGCCATGACATAAGATAAGGTATTTTGTCACTTTTGCGTTTGTAAGTGTCCCCATGTAACGGGCATATGGGAATAGGAAGTTACATCCTGGAGAATATCAGGTCTCTCATGTGAAACATATGCTCCATAAGCTTTGTGCTATCAAGAAGTCCCTTTGTGGTTTACCACTTTCCTCCACTAGATGGCAGTGGCAGACCAGGGAAGTATCAGATGTAATTGATAGTCTTAATTTCTTGTAGTAGTAAGTTAATGTAGTTTAAAGATCACTGATATTTTATTCCTGAAATGTCTCTGGGTGGCAGTGTTGTATATCTTTATTGCATTAAACTGAATATATGTGCATCCCATTAGATCCCAAGATATAGTAAGTTACCAGAGTGCTTCAGGAATTGTCACTTTGACCATCGGGCCGCTGTATTGTAGTGTGCTCTTCTCAGCACCAGCCACATTGTAGCTTGATCCACCTAAGAAGGAATAAAATACTTTTATTGTGCACATGAGAATCTGTGAACTTCCAATGTAGGGTAGATGGTGCCCCTTGTCTACTTTGATAGATAACAATTGTATCCACCTGCCTTTGGTGTCAGGCAGCTGCATGCACTTAGTGAAATCAGAATGGCGGTCAGTCACTGGGCCTAGCCCTGCCCTAGTTAGAGTATAGAGACCACAAGTCACAAAATGCCCCCTATCACGGGGGAGTGAGGCATAAGATCTTGCAGAGTTGTGTGTCACAGTTCCAAGGCAATGATAGTTGGATTCTTTGCCACAGCTGTAAATATTGACAACAAAAAATCAGGGCTTGGCTGTCGTTTGAAATAGGACTAGAACATAAGAATGCAAATCAGGCTCTAGTCACACACTTAACAAACTTCAGTAGACAATAGCAACAAAATCAAAGGACACTGGGTTGTAGAGGCCTAAGCTTGTCAGTTGTAGTGGATTTCAGAAGCACTGATATATTTATAAGCCTGAGCATGTAATTTTCGTAAGCTGCCACTTGGTGGTAGTGTTGAGCTGTCTTTTATACAGGGTGTAGTCAACAGCAAACTTATAAAACAGTCACAAGTGGAGCCGCTCCCTTTATCTTATATAACATAAACAAGTTAAGATGATAAGGGATTGAGGAAAAAAAAGTAAATTCCTTGTCTTAAACAGTTCATTACATTTGGCTGTGGCTGTTTTGCTTCAATTGCTTTGCTGATTAGAGTCCAGCACAAATTAGGATTTAATAAACAGAGCTTTTAATGATGGTTGCAAACACATGAGTCCCAGCAATGAGATGCTGTAAAGGTACAGTCCCTGAGGTGTGGGAGTATAACTCCACTTGCTCCTTATGATCCCAGGTTGGTGTAGAAGTTCATTGAATGCACTTCAATCCCTTTTTTTCTATGTCCACCGGTGTCTGTGTATTGTTGCAGGGCTATTGCTAGCTTTACCCTGTGTTAGCTTTCAGTAGTAACCCATATAGAGTGCTTGTTAATTTTCCTTCAAATATGAAGTGAAAAATGTTATGTTGTGCTCCACTTTATATCTCCCATCAAGAGGCCCTTCCCTGGGTAGGTGAGCTGGGGTCTAGCTGGGGTAGGATGACATAAGAGGGTCCCCTTTGGGGTTTAGACTCACCAGACACCTTCCCAATAGTTGTTGATTGTGCCCCATCCAGTATCTTTCAGTCCAGTAGATCTGTGTTAAAGTGGAGTACAAAAGTTGCTGCACAGTGCCAGAGCAATCCAGACGGTTCAGTCACTGCAACCTGGTCTTGTAGATCAAAAATAATCCAAATTGCTTGGTATTTTCATGTTGTTTTAAAGCCTTATTGCAGGGTGCTCTGTTATTTTGCTTCCTCTCTGTTTGCTGCTAGCCACACCTCCCCTGCCAGTGTTTATTTCAATACATCATAATATACTAATGTGTGGCCAGTGATCTTCAAGAATCTTAAGGCCGTTTGGATCTATCTTACACATGCAAGAACATCTACTTTAAAGAGGAAGCTGCTAGTATTGAGTACTTTGAGTACTTATACAATTGTCTTGGTGACCCGCTACAATGATCAATCTGATTTAAATGTTATCACAAGTGGGACTTGAAGCAGCCAGAATGGTC
Source organism: Discoglossus pictus (assembly GCA_027410445.1). NCBI lineage: Eukaryota > Metazoa > Chordata > Amphibia > Anura > Alytidae > Discoglossus > Discoglossus pictus. The sequence goes on from CM050164.1 coordinate 27,215,374, forward strand.
TTTTGGCCAATCTATACACCGCTGACCATCGGTAGATTTTAGCTATTTACGCTTTCTAGAGAATCTTTTCTTTCTACAATAACGAACTTTATAAACCTATATGTCTTTTCTGCTCATGGGCAGATTAACATTACTGGAAATTTTATGAAGCCAAGTTACAAAGGCAATATATAAGAAAATACATATAAGTCCACTTTAAGTAAAAATTCTGGACTATTTTGGATAGCTGGCAATTGAATAAAGAGTTTGTTTATTAAAACTGCCCAATATATGCAATAGCATCTACTATAAGAGAAGCTGAGAGTATGGAGTACTGTGAGTAACCACACTACTTTCTTGGTGTCCCGCTATATTGATTAACTAACTTGTATTTTGTCTAAAGTGGGACTTAAAGGATTGACTTAAATGGGCTTTAAGTCAATCCTTTTAATGTTGTACTTTTGCAAAATTGTATTCATATGTAAGCTATCTATATCTGTTAGAGAATCCTTTTATATTGTAAGACTTACTTGTATAATACTAAATTCTATAAGTTTATATACCTTTCCTGCTCAAGGGCAGATAAATATTATTGGCATGCTACTTTTGGATAAGCAGGATTACAAAGATATCAAAAAAGGAAAATATATACATATTGGCTTACAATAAGCATTGGGTAGAACGATATCATTATTGCTTTTTGTTTAAGACCGATTTATAATCAAGTTGTTGCTTTTACACGACCAGGAAAAGTAAAGGCATTGAGATAAGGGGAAAGGATAAGGAAAAATAACTTATCAAAGACCAACTCCTCTCTTGTTAAGTAATTTCTATAGGAGTGATTGCATTACTCACTTTTGTATTAAAGAGGTTAAAATTCTAGAGGTACCTTAGACTTTTTTGTTTTTTTTAATTATTAATCAATTATGCCTAAATACAAGAATAGAGATAAGAAAACAGCCACTTCTTCGGCCACTCTCCTAAAAGCAGCAATAAGAATGGAGAAATAACTATCTCTTCTGCTCCACTAAGTCCAGTGCCGGTTCTAGACGATCATAGCCAAGTGTACACAAGATATATCATCTGAAATAAAAATCTAGACCCCCAGGAGACTGAGAAAAATAAGGCTTTTAAAGCGGTTAATGTAACAATTTCAAAATACTTTGACCTCCTAAGCAGTAATCCTGAGCGTGATTCAGGGTTAATTTTAAGTACCTAAATCGGTAACCCAGAGCCACGCTCAGGGTTACTGCATGGAGGATCTGGAGGGGGCCCAGTGCTGCCATATTTGCCTGGCCCCCCTCAGCTCACCATTCCTCCTCCTCATCCCTCCTTCCCCCTGATCATCCTCCTCTTCCTTCCCCCTGATCATCCTCCTCTTCCTTCCCCGTTATCATCATCCTCCTCCTTCCCCCATTAACATCCTCCTCCTCCTTCCCCTGTTATCATCCTCATTCCCCCGTTATCATCCTCCTCTTGCTCATCACTTCCCCCTGATCATCCTCCTCACTTCCCCCTCACTCCTTACTTGTAATCAGATGAGCTGCCTCCTCATCTCTCCCCACGCAGCCTGTCTTCCGGCAGTGAAGTACCGGCATATGCTAATGACCTGATGCGCTTATGGGGAAGGAGGGAGGAGGAGAAGGGGTGAAAGGGAGGATAAGGCGGGAAGTGTTTAGGAGGTTATGGGAGAAGGAGGGGGATGATAAGGGGGAAGGGGGATGATGATGAGGGGGGAAGGGAGGAGGAGGATAAGGTGGGGAGGAGGAAGATAAGGGGGCAAAGGGAGTATAAGGGGAAAGGGATGAGGAGGAGGGGGTAAGGAAGATGATGATAAGGGGGGAAGGAGGAGGATGATTAGGGGGGAAAGGATGGAGAAGGATGACAAGGAGGGAGGAGGAGGATAAGGGGGAAAAGGCGGAGGGGGGAAGGGGGGTGATTGGAGAGGGGGAAAGTGAGGAGGAGGATAAGGGGAGGAGGATAAGGCATGAGGAGAAGGGGGAAGGAGGGAGGTGGATGATAAGGGGAGGAGGATGATAAAGGGGTAAGGAGGGAGGAGGATGATAAGGAGGGAGGAGGAGGATAAGGGGGAAAAGGAAGAGGGGAAGGGGAACGGGAGGTGATTGGAGAGGGGAGAAGTGAGGAGTGGATATGGGGGAGGAGGATAAGGGAGGAGGAGGTTTGATTATGATAGCATTTTTTGATGTACCGCTTTAATATTCTAAATACTGACATAATCATACTGCCAGGAAGGTTAAAGGAAGAACTTTTGTTGATAGTCTCAAAAAATACTAAATTAATAAATTTGGGATCGAAACAAACTACTGAATTAGAAAATAAGGTTGAGGAAATGTGGCTTGATACCTTTTCTAACTGTGATTTCAAAAATTGGTTAACGAAAGAGCTTAAAGTTCTTAAGCAGAAACAGAGCTCTATGGAGGATCTCTCGAGAAGGAAAAACATTAGACTAAGAGGAATTAATGAGAGTATTGCAAATAATGAGTTAAACTACTTTAAACTACTTCATTATGGGATTCTGTGATTATCTAGTTAAGGAAAAACCGCAAATCCAACAAGAAATACTAATAGAGAGAGTCTATAGAATTCCCTTCTCATGGAGCCTTCCGACCTCTGTTTCTAGAGATGTAATAATATTGGTTTCTCATGTTCCTTATAAAGATCTAATTATGAAGAGGGCAAGAGAAGTGAAAATGTTTGAAACGTCCTACCAGAACATACTGGTTTTCTCAGATCTCTCTAATAACACTCTTGAGAGAAGGAGACAATTCAGTAACATAACTAAAGCTTTGAGAGCACAAAACATCACATACAGATGGGGTTACCCAGTTAAATTACTAGTTAAAAGCCTGATAAAAATCAACTCTCCTAGTGAAGGTGAGATTTTTTTTAGCTAAATGGAACATACCTATTGAGCAATTATCTTTGGATGCATTTTCTAAAGGGAAGCGAAAGGTAAATGGGGAATTGACTCCTACAAGAAAAAGTAGCTAAATAGAGGATTTACACTCTACATCTTAACACACATAACACTAGAGAGTGAATAACCCATTTATAACTGGAATGACACTATGTTTGTTACTCAGATTTATCATTATTAACTAATTAATCACTTAAAGCCTAATATATTATTTTGTTTTTGGTTTATTATTATTATTATTATTATCTTTATTTATATCGCGCCCACATATTCCGTAGCGCTTTACAGGTGGTTAGTACATGGCAAAAAACAAACTTAACACCTTAAAGAATGGAGGGCCCTGTTTTTGAGCATATAATCAAATGTACATAGTGCTTGTTTCCAAGACACGGACACACAAATGAAACTCGCAAACTTACAATCTAAGGGTTTAGGTGTGATACAAGAGGGTGACAAATACAAAATGGCAACGTGAATGCAATTTGTTTATATATGTATTTTGAAAAAAAATGTTTTTCTAATTCACAGATGTTTTCAATACACTATTTTATTTAACATATTCATAAGTAAAGCACTTTAACATACATTTTCTTTAATATAGAGAAAATTGGGGAGAAACATCTTTAAATGAACCTCACATTAATGGGTATTATTTGTTATTTTACACTATTTGCTATCTTCGGCAGATATACTATCTGCTGAAGCCAAGATTTTTTTTGATAATGGTTCAATCTTAAGTAGTATGTATTTTTTAGTTATTTTTTCTTCTCAAACCGAAGAAATAGTTATAAAGAACTGCACTTTTCCAAATTAAAGATGATGATGACAATCGGTCTAATAGAAATACATCCTGAGCCCCTTCCTTTTGATTATTCCTTTCAATTAGTCCTCTCTTGCTTACTATTTGTTTTTTTTTTATTTTGCTTCCTTTTAGCTTTAATTGGTGTATATATTTTTATACAGCCAGATATATGCCAGTTATAATAATATCTTCTCTCTTCAGTCAATGGGAGTTCCTCTCACTCTCAATTGTTCGTCCTTGATCTCCGACAGTAAATTTTTCATTAGTGTCTAGAGAGGTGTTTGGGACTATGATCTCCCATCATATTTGTGATATGTTTTTTTTTTTTTTGGGGGGGGGGTGTTCTCCTTCTTCCCCTGTCCTTCCCTTCTTCCCTCCCCTTTTCAGATTCCTCTTGTCCATCTTGCTCTTTACCATTTGCTCTTACCCAGGCCCTGGTAGATGAATTCTTTTGAACCACTTTATCTTTTAGATATAACATATAGAACATCTAATGAGTAGTGATGTCGCGAACAGCGAACGCGAACTTCATCAAATGTTCGCGAACAGGCGAACATCGGCGAACCGCCATAGACTTCAATGGGCAGGCGAATTTCAAAACCCACAGGGACTCTTTCTGGCCACAATAGTGATGGGAAAGTTGTTTCAAGGGGACTAACACCTGGACTGTGGTATGCCGGAGGGGGATCCATGCCAAAACTCCCACGGAAAATTACATAGTTGATGCAGAGTCTGGTTTTAAGCCATAAAAGGCATAAACCACCTAACATTTCTAAATTGTTTGGAATAACATGCTTTAAAACATCAGGTATGATGGTATCGATCAGGTAGTGTAAGGGTTACACCCGCTTCACAGTAACAGACCAATCTCCCCGTTTAATTCACCGCAAACAGTCCCTTTGCACAACCGCAAACTCCCCATTTGCACAAGATTGGATACCAAGCTAGCCATGTCCCGTTCCTTGTCCTCACTGATGTCATTGAAGGTCTCTTCCTCCACCCAGCCACCAAGGGTCCCCGAAAGGTGACAACAAGCCCCCTGGGACGCCTGCTGTGTTTGGTCTACCACCTCCTCAAAGCCACCTTCCTCCTCTGACTCCTCTTCTTCAGACTCCCAGAGTCTGAGGGCTTCCACTGCCCAGCATGGAAGATTATACACAGGTCAGAGTCTGGGGGCTTCCACTGCCCAGCATGGAAGATTATACACAGGTCAGAGTCTGGAAGCTTCCACTGCCCAGCATGGAAGATTATACACAGGTCAGAGTCTGGGGGCTTCCACTGCCCAGCATGGAAGATTATACACAGGTCAGAGTCTGGGGGCTTCCACTGCCCAGCATGGAATAGTATACACAGGTCAGAGTCTGGGTGCTCCCACTGCACAGCATGGAAGATTATACGCGTTGCCTCTGTCTGCGTTATTATAAGGTGTGTACTGTTAAGTAGTACTATTCCTATCGGTTTAATCCCTGTTACGTCCACTATTAGGGGACGTGTATATGGCATGGATTTTTGGAAGTGGGAGATGGAAAAAGATGCTTGGTCAGTCCTCCCACTTCAAATTTGGGGCACTGCGCGTGCAATCTAAGGTGCCACCAGATATGAGTGTCACTGTGCACTGGCAAAAGTTGGCAGAGTAGATGCAATAGGCTTCACACACACGCCTGTAGGCAAGCAATTGCTATTCAATCTATTACAGTCAAAAAAGTGTTGTTTTATGTCACTGAGCACAATATAAGCTGTGAGCCTGACACAGGCAGGCAACTGAAATTAGATTACAGAAAAAAAATGGTTGTTTTCAATGTATGTTACACCACCAGGTATGAGTAGTGAAAATAAGCACAATATAAGCTGTTAGGTGTTAGCCTGTCACACACACACGCTGGCAGGCAGGCATAGATTACACAAAAAAAATTATAAAATAAAATAAATGATGTTGAAAGTTTCCTCAATGATAAAGTATAGAGGGCGAACCAAAAAGCGCATGTGTTCACTGTTCGCGGCGGACGCGAACATGTGAAAATCGCCGCGAATAGTTCTCCGGCAAACTGTTCGGGACATCACTACTAATGAGTACATTTCAATGCAAATTAAAGTTTTGAGACAAAATGCCAGGGGCCTGAATAGCCCTTATAAGAGACAGGTGACCATGAGATACTTTGAAAAAGAGGGAGCAGACTTGATTTGTATTCAAGAGATGCACTGGAAGAGGAAGAATAGAATCCCTTTCTCTAGTAAGATCTTTTCCTGGTGTGTCTCATCCAAATACAAGTCAAAATCTAGAGGAGTGTCAATACTTGTTCAATATTAAATTGAACATCAAAGAGGAATATTTAGAGCTGGATAATAACGCCAGATTTGTCTTGTGGGTAGGTACTATTAATGATCAGACATATACAATCTTAGATAAAAAAAATATGGCAGCAACAACATAATTATTACAACTATGGCAACAAAGTTAGTAAGTTGCTGTCCAGTAAATTAAATCCTTTTCAGGCACAAAGAAGAATAGGAAAAATTATAAACAAGGAGGGGAAGACATGTACTATTCCTCGAGATATTGGAGATGCTTTTGCACAATATTACACTTCTTTATACAATCTTAAGAACAAACCACATTTTATAAAGCTCTCGGCTAAAAATATAGAGGAATTCCTAGAGTCAATTAATCTCCCTAAAATGTCAACAGAGCATTTAAGCTCTTTGGAAAAATAAATAACTGAAAAAGAGATTAAAGACATTATAGGGAGCCTACCCACATACAAAACTCCAGGACCCGATGGTTTAGATAATGTGTATTTTAAAATCTTTTCTCCATCTTTGGTGAGCCATCTTTTAAACTCTTTAAACAAAATTAGATCTACGGGAATCGACCCAGTTGAAACGTTAGTTTCTAGAATTATAAATATACCTAAAAAAGGAAAAGACAAAACTGACATTAAAAAATATCGACCAATTGCACTGTTAAACACCGACATTCAAATTATGCTAGTATATTAGCGAAGTGCTTGAAACCACTTCTCTCAGATCTTATTGATTTTGATCATTCAGGTTTCCTTATCAATAGGAATTATGCCGACAATGCTAGGAAACTATTTGATTTACTATCCTTTGCTAAGTCCAGGAAAGTCCCAATGGCGGCCCTGTCACTAGATGCCGAATAGGCATTTGACAGGGTCGCCTGGAACTTCCTTGATAAAGTGCTATTGAAATTTGGTTTTGGTGAAAGAGTATGCAGGGCTATCAAAGCATTGTATTCTAATCCCACAGTTTGGGTCTCTGGAATAGGCTTTGATTCAGAAGTTTTTCCATTGACAGATGGGACCAGACAGGTTTGCCCACTGTCCCCTTTACTTTTTGTTTTGTATATAGAGCCTCTCGCTCAATTAATTAGAGCAGATAACAATATCAAGGGTATTAAAACAGGCTTAATTGAAAGCAAAATTACACTCTTTGCAGACAACATTATGGTAACGGTAACCAACCCATTAAGATCTATACAACATCTTGTGCTCAATATCAAAACGTATAGCTATTTATTATGAATTAAATCCGTCAGGGTCCAACATTATACACCTTAATCTAGATTTGAATTCCAAAATAGCAGTAAAACAAAGATTTGATTTCGATTGGAACTGTAATACCTTTTCGCATTTGGGTTGTGGACTTTTTCCCAGACCCGGATGTTTTAGTACTAAGAAACTTTGTAATACTTTATAGCCAAGTTAATAGTATTCTTACTAAATGGGGGCAATTAAACCTCTCATGGATGGGACGCATCACAGCTATAAAAATTATAGTCTTGCCTAAGGTTACATATGTGCTGCGCTGCGTTCCATCCTACATACCAAGGTTTATTCTAGAAAATATCCAAAGAGTTTTGGACAAATTTATCCTTAGAGGAAAGAGATCACATATCAATAAAGACGTGTTACAGAGGAACTACACTAAAGGGGGATTAGTTTCTCCCAACATTTTTGTCTATCAGGAAGATATTAATGCAAAGCATTTATTTAGCTTCTCTGGTATGGAACAAAGATTCAAATAGAAAATTCATTGGTTACCCAAATTAATCTGAATTTCCTTCCAAGGCTCAAGACGATAAATAGCAAAGTTTGATTAGATCTACCACTGAGCATTTAATCAATGCTGAAAATCTGGCAAAAAACTAAAGGTAGATATAATTTATTGCCCTTTCCATCTGGTTTAAACATTGCTGGAATAAATGGGGATTAAAAAGCCTCAGAGATCTTTATGACAACAATTCTTTTATACCCTTTGAAAAGTTAAAAGAAGAAAATAAAATTACAACATCTCAGTGGTTGAATTATTCCACTCTCCGTCGAACCATCTGTCATTCAGGCTTCAATCTGGGTAAATTAAGAGTAATTACCCAATTTGAAAAATTTTACTTTAGAATCCAAATTTTTCCATTTTTAGATGCCTGTGTGTCTTTAGATGGGATAAAAGAAAGGCTAAAGCACCCTCGATTTTAAAATGGGAGGCAGATCTCATTAACAACTGGGACGATTATAGGTGGTTTAGAGCCTTTTCACGGACAAAAACCCCCACTAAAGTCAGTTTAAACTTACTTTAAGATCCATCAAAGATGGTATATAGTCCATAGTCTTCTCGAAATGCTCACAACTAATATGACTGATAGTTTGTGTTGGAGGGGTTGTCTAACTAAAGGCACCCAACATTACATATGGTGGACCTGCAAATATGTCAAAACATTTTAAGAGACTTGTTTTGATAAAAACTCTCTGATTATTAATAAAAGTCTTACCTTATCTACCAAAATTACTCTCTTTCATATATTTCCTTCATTATCCAAGTTAGAAACTAAAATTAAAATGAAGTGGCTACTTGTAAAAAACTGGAAAAGTCCGAACATCCCCTCATGGTCATCATCATATATATAGTTGTCAGCAATATGTGTTGTTGCTAACGTAGCACACTCGCACAGCGAGCCCGCAGCAACTGCAGCCCTCAAGAATCGAGGGCCACAGTTGCAGGCAAGGAACGCCAAAGGCGCTCCTTGCCCTGGTGGAGATGAGCGTCATAGGCGCTCATTCCTACCACCCCGTACAACAGGCAGTGAGCGCCAAAGGCGCTCACTGTGCTGGTGGAGATGAGCGCCGTAGACGCTCCTCCCTACGTCGCGCGGGACAGGCAGTACGGGCCGTAACTGCAATGTCAGCTGTTTGCGTACCATAACCATGAGGCCCGCGGCACTACCTGGTTCCTGCCAGGGGAGAACTAGGCCCCCAGCACCCCACTGCCTCCCCCTCCTTCCCCTCAACCCCCCTCTCACCTTCATTGCGCTGCTCCTGCTGCTGTCCATCGCGTCTTCTGTGTCGGGAACCGGCATATGCTAATGACATAACATCACATGCGCGTCACGTCATTAGCATATACCGGGTCCCAAAGACCCAATGGACAGCTGCAGGAGTCCCAGGACTTGCATCACACATCCTCCCTGCCCTCATCCTCCTCCTCCCTCCCTCCCCTCATCCTCCTTCCCTCCTTTCCCCCTCTTCAATTAACCCCCTCCCCCCTCTCCTCTCCCTCCCCTCATCCTCTCCCTCCACTCATCCCTCTCCTCATCTTCCCTCCTCCCTCCCCTCATCCTCCCTTTCCTCCTCTCCAATGAACCCCCCTCCCCTCACTTACCTGCATTGCGCTGCTCCTGCTGCTGTGCAGAGCGCCATGACATTAGCATATGCCGGGTTCCAAAGACCCGATGGACAGCAGCAGGAGTCCCAGGACTCGCATCACCCCCTCCTCCCTCCCCTCATCCTCTCCCTATCCTCATCCTCTCCCTCCCCTCTCCCTCCCCTCATCCTCCCTCCTACCTCCCCTCATCCTCCCTCCTCCCCTCTCCCTCCTACCTCCCCTCATCCTCCCTCCTCCTCCCTCCTACCTCCCCTCATCCTCCCTTTCCCCCTCTCCAATTAACCCCCCCCCCTCCCCTCACTTACCTGCATTGCCCTGCTCCTGCTGTTGTCCAGCACGTCTTCTGTGTCGGGACCCGGTATATGCTAATGCGGTATATGCTAATGACGTGACGCGCATTACGTCATTAGCATATGCCAGGTCCCGACACATAAGACACGCTGGACAGCAGCAGGAGCAGCGCAATGCAGGTAAGTGAGGGGAGGGAGGGGGGTAATTGGAGAGGGTGAAAGGGAGGAGGGAGGATGAGGGGAGGGAGGGAGGAGGATGATGAGGGGAGGGAGGATGAGGGGAGGGAGGAGGATGAAAAGGGGGAGGGAAACAGACACAGGGGAGACTCATGGGAGGGCGGGAAGAGACACAGGGGAGGGAAAGAGACACAGGGGAGGGCAGGGAAGAGACACAGGGGAGGGGGGAAAGAGACACAGGGGAGGGGAGGAGAGACACAGGGGAGGGGAGGAGAGACACAGGGGAGGGAAAGAGGCACATGCAAACACACATGCAAATAACCTGTGAAAGGGGGAGGAGCCCCAGGCATTTGACAGCAAACCCCCATATCCTGAGCCCGCGCTCAGGGCCCAATCCTTGTGCGGTCATCATACCTTCTTAGGGGTAGGGACGGACCCTTTTTACCACTTGCCCGGGGAACTCCCCCATCCACCACAGCACCGCCGGAAGATTCCTCTATGGCGACGCTCTCCCCCATTGCCATGGCCAGCTGCATTCATTTCTTAAATTCCAGCATATGTTATTCCAGGCCTATCTCCATAAAATGGACTCCATCGGGCAAAAACAATCCATCCGTGTCACTACCTTCGAGCTTGTGATGACGCAAGGCTATCCAACCCATCTTTCTGATGAAGCTTGACATCAAATTGTTCACCTTCTTTCACACCTTATCAAGGCTTGCAGGATCCCTGGCATTCCTCCACAATCGCTTCTTCACCATTTCAGACCAGATTATCCTTATTCCCGGGAACTTTTCCCTCCAGCCATTGATGTCTCTCTTCATATCCCTCACCAATCTTTTGATAGGGATTTATAAAGGAGAATAATTGCCCCCTATGTCCGGTTAACCAAAGCGATTAACCAAAGTGATGGGTGTACGAATCCACCAAACCACTCACCTGCTTCCACCTCTTTCCTCTTGTGCCACACCACCGCAATTTCAAGGGCTCCTTGGATACGTCCAGTTGCAGACCGTCATTACAGACCATGACAAAACGCTCTGCCAATACACATACGAGTGACCGATCAACCAAAGTTGTTTCCGTGGCCTGCAACGGCATGTCAAGTTAATAAGTAACTGCCAATGAAAGCACATAAAACCTGAAACAGCTGGATTCCCTTCTTCTAATTTTCTTAAGGGAATTTCTAACCCAGATGCCTCTGTTGCCGCGCCTATGCGGAATGGATGAGTTACAAATTCGGCCTGGTTAAAACCTAGCTTTGTCACGCAAATTTATAACACTTTAGAAAATTGGAAGCGAGACAACATGAGCCAATTTGCGTGCATCAATAATGCCCCAGAAAGACCTGGTTGCTGCTGCAGTAGTTGTTTGACACATTCAACCGGGCAACAATCTGTTCCTATCTGCCTCAAAGTTATCTCCTTGCCCCGTCCTGCCTGGTCTGACTTAGACTTTCTGAGCCAAATAATTACCTCATCACCCTGTAGCCACACGTCCTCCACTTGAATACCTCCCTGCACTAGCCGAAACCAGCTCCCCTAATCTGAAAACCCCAAAGAAAGCTAGGGTAAAGGCTGTGTGGAACAGCTAAAGGCTGTGTGTCCGACCTCCTTCAAAGCTGTGGATAGATGTAATAACAGCGAAAATGTAATAGTTCACCTCTTGTCTTTTCTCGCACCCAAAATTCCCTTGTCAGGTCCTTTTGCCCAGCTAGCTTGAACATAAATGCTGGGGCCGTCACTTGACTACCCACCGATGATGCCAACATCCCTTCATCCTTGCAACACAGGATAAACCACAAGAGGATGCCAAACCTCTTCTCCTCTGCATCCGCGCCACCCGCTGCGGCCACCAAGTTGGCCCACTTGAACTAAACCTTCTTGTAAGCAGCCCGCCAATGATCTTTTGATCAATGATACTATTTCTCCAATCCGAGCTCCCAGAACGCATGCGGGAACTGCTTCGGGGACCAGCTGTCTGAAGGGCTCCTGCGGAAAACGAGACAGAATGTCAGCTATCCTATTTTTGAAATCCGGAACATGCTTGGCCCTAAACCATACGTTGTCACAAGCAGGCTAATTTTTCAATACCAAAGCAACCTGATGACGGGAATGGACGATTATGTGATATTGTTGATCACGTGCACTACAGCAATGTTATCACTAAAGACATTAATGTGCTTGTTCTTCAAACTCTGTCCCCACAGCCAAACCGGGAACATGATGAGAAACAGTTTTAGAAAAAAATCCTACATTCTTTGTTAATTTGGCATCGACCCATGTTTTCGGCCATGCCTCCACACACCATTCTTTCTGGAAAAATGGCCCAAAGCCATGCGCACCTGACGCATCTGTGTACAATGTTAGGTTGACATTGGACAGCCTACGCAGAAGAATAATTGCCCAGGCACTAAAAGTTTCCAGAAATCTCAGCCAGCCATACTCTGACGTCCTCCCTCATGGATGCTGTCACACTCCCAAAGTGATGCACCTTCTTTATACCCACTGTGGCTAACTCGAGTCGAAGACAGAATATTCTTCCTATGGGAATAATCCTACAGGCAAAAGCCAAATTTTCCTAGTATCGATTGAAGGCGACGGAGGGAGACCCTCTTTGCATCTGTGAGTGCAATCAGCTTGTCCTTCAATCCACTCACCTTGTCCAATGGCAAACTACATTCCATAACCTTGAAGTTGACTGTTATGCCAAGGAAACAAAGACTCATGATGGTTCCTTCATTTTCTGCTCTGCAAGGGGAATACTGAAGGACTTCACTACTCTGGAGAAAGTTGCTAATATGTGGGCACATACCTCCTTACCTGCTGGGCCCACAAACAATGAGCCATGCAGGAATATCCTGACTCCTTGACTGTAACCCATTGTAGAAAATTGCTAAAGGTTTCAAAATATGCACAGGACACCGAACAGCCCATAGGGAGAAGGAGGTCCACGTAATACATTTCTCCAAAGCGACATGTCCATTTTTGCCATAAGGGCTCCTTTGCTCACCTGCCTGCCTTACGATTTCCGTTGCGGAGTTGAATGAGGAGTATGACACTGTGACAATCTGAATGTAGGGGCTATACAGGCCCAGGACTACCTTCTATAGACTACTGGGTAACTACCAACAAGGACCGTGGGGTTCTTGGCACATCTCGGCACCAGCACCCTGATATCTGGCTTCTGTATCAGTCAGGATCCTTGCATCAGAAATCAGCACTTCCAGGCTACCAAGAGACTCCAGATCTGCTTCTTCTTAGGGGCTTGATAAAACTTGTTACAGTCAAACCTACCCCAGCAGGACCCTACAGAGTCTCTCAGTACCTCCCTGCAGCCATCCAGGAGAACAGGAGCAAAATAAGAGACACACGATTTATATATGTCTCCAGACGTGAACTGTCTTTATTTGCCATAGAACAAAAACACAACCAACATTCCTTCCTCCCCATCTGATCTAGTATATATTGGTTGTCATTAGAGGGGGGGGGGGTCGTTTTTCCCTTGCTCTATTTACAACCCCAATGGGCAATAAAACTAGATTAAAACGTTATGGCTGTTCCTTTGGAAGGACTATGATGGGTGTAGGGAACATCTGGGAATTTCACCTCTGGACTATCACATGAACCATTTCTGCTACATTATATCAATAACAGCATATAATCATGCATTGAAATCAAGAATCCATGGCAGTAACTATATACACACACATTACATACACAACAGTAACTATACTCACACATTATTTTAAACATGACACAGAAAACAGTAATATTACATGAGGAATTACATACAGTATACAAGATAAGGCAGGGGCATATGCCATAAGAAGCATGAAACATGGTGGCAATATCATTTCCCTACCCATTTTCCAAGCTCACTGGGGCAAAATCCAGGCCCTATAAAGGGGTCCGTGACAAACACCGATAACAGTTCCTTGTCAATGTCGTAGGATAGGACAGGTGATGTATTAGCCTTAACTTTCCTACTTCCTTTCGGCGAAATGACCAGCCAACCTACCCAAGCTGACGGCCTTGCCGATCTTCTCCTCTGCTACGCCGGGAAACTCCGCCCCTGATTTCAGGTTTGCAGGCTGTATGTTGAAGAGTGATCCACTTCTGCTGGGATTACAAAACTATTGTGAAAACCCTCAACCAGTAACCTTGCTGCATCTTCCTTTCCTGGAACCCTACCGTAGCGTTCTTGGCACAGCAGCATTACATCCAGCATTATTGGCGTCTTGCCCTTACGGCCCTCCAACACCTGAGCACTGAGTGGTCGCCCCCACAGCTTGAACAAATGTGCTTAAATTTACAAACTTCTTCGTTAACGGAATAGTAAAGCCGCTGAACTGCTCCGAGTTTTGCCCCGCCCGAAAAGGCACTACCACTCACTTAGGGGTCATTTCGGTAAGCCAGTGGGCAACCGCTCCAAGACATACCTGGTCTAGTGGCAATATACTATATGCTGGTGGAAATTTTTCATTGTATCTCCACCATGCCATGCCATTGTACATGTGGTAGGCACCCCTTATCTGATCCAGGTACACGAACAGTGCCGAATACTGTTCAGGAAACTTTTCTCCGATGGCACATGCCATAATCGAGAAGCTCTGGAGCCAATTCTCAAACATCTTTGGAATTCTCCTGAATCCTTTTCGTTTTTGTCCTCTGCATCCTAACGGGCTGTGCCTCTGTCCTGTGTGTCCAGGAAGCGGGAAGAGGCAAGGAAAATATTTCAATGATACTCTCTTCTCCATATTCGTTCCATTACGTCTCTAGAGAGATGAGTACCTAAGCTGTCAAGGCTGCAGAATAATGTTGACCCAACAGAGTCGTCGGATACCCTGACCGCACAGAGCAAAGGGGGCGGAACCGCACAGAGGATAGTGCTGCCGCCTCTGTGTGGTCAGGTTAACTGGCCTCAACTGATAGTTTGCCCCAGGCTTTTCCTGCTAAACTGCACACCCACTCTCCTAAACCTTCTTTGCTAATTTGGATATCATGTGAACCTAGGATTCCCCTTAAACCTGATAAAAATGCCAGTCCCAGTTCAGCCACCCAAGTTAACTGCCTCACCTAAATCTGGTCTGGTGGGCTTATGCCTTGGCCTCTCCTGACTGCCACTGCATCAAGACCTCCCAGCTCTGCTCCTTCCGTGCCTCGAGCACGACTCCCTCTCCGAACTGGAGTCCACACCACAGAAGCGACACAGTCAGATTTATCTCTTGAAGATCTGTCAAGGCAAAAGGAAAGGCTGTCTGTGGTCGCGTCAACCCATGCCAGGTTCGCTGTCTTATTGAGAGGAGTCAAAATGGGACCATGGCTCTGAAGGGCAAACCAACTGACTGCCAGCTCTAACCTCCTTCATGGTTCCATTGTCCAAGTCTGCTGTCCCCGTAGGCCCTGTAAGTCCAGACCCGCTGCCCCTGCAGATGCCTGACCAGCGGTCATTGCCACTGTGGACATGGGTGGATAAGCTGCCTGATTTCTCGACCCTTCTAGTCATCACAAATGTAAAAGCGCAAAACCTTTGAAATTGCTATTCTTGTGGAACGGGGAGCACTCTGGACCACCACTTTTCCTCCGTCTTCCCTCTCTGTGCATTGAGCGATCATTTCTTTTTCTCCTGAGCTTTGCCAAATGGGATGTGAAGTTTTTTTTTTTAATTTATATTCTTTTATTAGAAGGTTTACAAATTCCATACGTAAATAAAACATTTTTAACAGTCATAAATGTCAGTTTTATCGAGCTATATATTCACAGTGTTATCATTTTGCCACATTTAACTGACTAAACCTTCTTATTTTTTAATTTTTTGTGAGTAAATTTTCTAGTGTCTAAACTGATATTCCAACTTTAAAAGAAACATAAGGCATAATAAACCAAGTAAATTCAAGAGTACCAAGTTGATAAGAGCATACAATATATTAGTTAGTACCTATCTATCTTCACTAGGCTATCGTGTACTATATCATAATAAGTAATCATGAGCACCTCTAGACAGTCTCGGGGCAATCCACGGCTGGTTACTTCACCTTACCTCGGGTAATACTTGCCATCTAGTGCCTCTGAAAGGGCTCCAGGGCTCCCCCACTCCAGTCTTTTCCTCAAAAACGCTTCAGTTAATTGCAGGCGTTATATTAGGGGCACACTAAAAGAGGATGTTATCCAAGGATCCCAGACTGTCTGGAATTGGGGCATCCTATCTAAGACAATATGGGTTAATCTCTCGTTAATAAGTAAGTAGTTTATCTTCCTAGTCACCTCCTGAAAGTTTAGAGTCAAGTCTTTCCATCTACTAGCTATGTGTGTCTTTGAAGCTAACGCCATTAATTGAAATAGCCTGTTCTGGGAGTGCGACAAGTTTTTAATATGAACTCCCAGTAAGCAGGATTCTATCGAAGGTAAGACTTATTTTTGAAAAATTGTGGAGGCTAATCGGGTCAATTGTGTCCAGAGATTCTTGGCACGTGGGCAGGACCACCATACATGAATATGATCCCCCACAAGCTGGCATCCCCTAAATCATTGATTGCTCTCTTGTGGCCTAAACTTCTGCATTTTATCGGGAGTGCAATAGGCCCTGTGGAAAACTTTGATTGATGTTTCTAATAAGGCCGAATTGAGTGATGCTTTTGAAAGATTGGAGCAGGATTCAGTCCATTTGTCCCAGTCCCATTCTACACCCAGGTCCTTTTCCCAATGCAACAGGAACTTGGGTTTCTGGCTACTAGTAGAGCTAAGGAAGGTGTTGTACAGAGAGCTCAGAGTGCCTTTGGTAAGCGGGAGATTTTGACAGATATCGGTTAACCAGGAGGCTCTGGGGGGCCTGGGAACCCTAACCATCTTGGTAACCCAACTTCTAATTTTTAAGTAATTGTAGAGTTCCGTAGCTGGAAGTCATGAGTCGTGCAAAATTGGTCATAGGTCAGTAGTTTGTCATTGGCGAACCAATTTCCTATGCGGTCAAGGTGTTTGGATATCCACCAGAATTTAGACATGGAGCTTGAGTCTGCTAAAATTTGTGGAAAGGACATAACTGACAGAAGAGGTGATAATTCCGAGCTAAGTCGATGCCTAGAGTTCGCCCATCTCCAGGACTGAAGTGTTAAGGAGATCATAGGGTTTTGATGAGTTGTGAAAGGGGCAGAGTCTATGGGGATCCAAATCAGCTTATCCCAACTATGTGGGAACATTTGGTAGTTTTCCATGAAGACCCAGGATTGATGGTGTTTTGTAGAGTGGGTTCTAGGTAGAGGGGCTAATTGGGCGGCCTTAAGATAAAGCCTCAAGTTTTGGGTCGCGAGGCCACCTCTATTCTTGGAACGAAACATCACGTGCCTGGGAATACGGGGGCGTTTATTATCCCATATGACCCGGGAAATACTATTCTGGAATTTATCTAGATCTTTAAGGGAGAGTGGGATGGGATGGGATCTAAATAAGTACAATAGTTTCGGTAAGATTTTCATTTTTACAGCCGCAATGCGGCCTGTCCATGAGATTCTAAAGCTCCTCCAATTCTGCATATCCAATGTTAGAGATCTGTACAAGGGGGGAAAGTTTACCCCGTACAGATCCCTGAACTTGGAAGTAAGTCGTATGCCTAAGTATTTTATAGACTGTGCAGGCCAAAGAAACTGATGATTAGCTTTAAGGGTGTCAATCTCACTTTGCGGCAATCCCATCCCCAGCGCCTCAGTCTTCTCAACGTTCAGCTTAAGACCCGAAATACTGCTAAAATCCTTTATAGTGGACATGAGTGCTGGTATAGATGAGAGGGGATTGGTCAGGGTACAAAGCATGTCATCCGCAAAGAGAGAGCATTTGAAATGCTGGAGGCCTACTTGTACCCCCTGGATGACAGGGTTGGCTCTGATCGCTTGCGCAAGGGGTTCTATGGCAAGAGCAAATAACAATGGGGAGAGTGGGCACCCTTGCCTAGTTCCTCTTCGAATTTGGATGTTGACTTTGTGATCCCCTGGGAGTTTTAGATTGGCTGCTGGGGAGTCATAATATCTCCTAAGTAGATTTATAAAGCGTCCCTTGAATCCAAATTTATCTAGAATCTTATATAAGTATGGCCATTCTACCGGGTTAAAAGCCTTCTCTATATCTAAAGCTAAAAGGCAAGCTGGCATATTAGACTTCTGAGCTAAGAACTGGGCGTTCAGGACCCTCCTTACATTATCCCCGGCCTCTCTAAAGGGGACAAACCCAGTTTGGTCCTTGTGAATTAAGTCTGGCAGGAATTTAGAGATGCGGGTGGCCATAATTTTAGCCAAGATCTTGACATCCCCGTTGATTAGGGAGATGGGGCGATAATTTTTCACCTCTAAAGGGTCCCTGCCTTCTTTTGGGAATACCACTAGGTCCGCCCGGTTTAGCTCAGGGGGCATCGACTCTCCATTTAATATGGAGTTAAAGAGAGATGTCAAGTGGGGGGTAAGAAGGGGTTCGAATTTTTTATAATACAAATTAGTGAAACCATCCGGCCCTGGGGATTTGCCCAGCTTAAGGTTCTGGATGGTAAATTTAACTTCCTCCTGGGTTATTTCTCAGTTCCAATTGTCCAGTTGATAGTCCGGTATCTTGGGGAGGTCGCATAAATTTAGAAAGGAGTCTATATCTGATCCGCTACAGTAGGATTGTGAGGAATATATTTCTTGGTAATAATTTTGAAACGTCTTTTGAATGTCATTGGGACTATAGGAGATTTGACCGCCCGGTAGCCTAATTTGGGTGGTTCTGGGTTGGGAGAATTTATTATTTAGTCTTTTAGCTAAAAGGGAGTCAGGTTTATTTGCCTTCCAGTAATAAAGGTGCTTCATTTTTCTCATTGCTCGTTCAGTTCGGTGGGACAATATATCGTCCAGCTCTAGCCTAGTTTGGTCAATTAACTTACGTCCCTTAAGAGAGGGGCACTGTTGGTTCATCTCCTCTAGCCTCTTTAATGAGCTTGTAAGTTCTGTCTCCTTTTGCCTAAGAAGTTTCTTGTGTATAGAGGACAGTTTAATGCAAGTTCCTCTGATAAAAGCCTTGTGGGCAGCCCAGAGCCAGCCAGCTCCAGTTTCGGGGGAGACATTAGTCTCGAAAAACAACTGTATGTCTTTGGATATGGATTCTATGCTATTCGGGTTAGACAGTAGGAATTCGTTCAGTGCCCAGGTATAGGGAAGCCGTGGGTTAGGACCCAGGTCTAGCTCAAGAAGCACCAGGGCATGATCTGACCAGGGGCAGGGGACAATCTCAGAGTGTATGGTATAGTCATACAGTGAGGAAGAGAGAAGAAGAGTATCAATCCTAGAGTATGTCAGGTGAGTCGAGGAGTAGAATGTATATTCTCTCCTGTCTGGGTGCCTTCCCCTCCAGGCATCGACTAGCCCCAGTCCATTTAGTAGGGCTTTAATCTGATTAGTTTTGTTGGGTAGTCTGTTGGTCGGTTTTCCAGATCTATCTAGGGTCGGGTCTAAGGTCAGGTTAAGGTCCCCCCCAATTATCAATTTCCCCAAGTCCTGAGTCTCTAGTTTTTTCAGCAGGTCTATGAGGACAGTATAGGGAGAGTTCGTAGGAGAGTATAGGGAGACTAGCGTTATTCTTTCCCCTCTTATAGTCCCAATTGCCATAACATAATTGCCGTCCTCATCTACCCGAGTGGTCTCTACCTGGAAAAGGAAGGTTTTATGCAATAAAATTGCACAGCCAGCTCTCTTGGTGGGGAGAGAGGCCAGATAATAGGTGGGGTAATACTTATGTAAAAATTTAGGTTTGTTGTCAATGGAGAAATGGGTCTCTTGCATAAAAATGACAGAGGGATTGTGTTTTATGTAGAATGCAAAGGCTTTCCTCCTTTTAAAGGGGGAATTAAGCCCTTCACATTGTGGGTTATTAGGGTGTATTTAGAGGTAGCCATTGGAAGTTGGGTGTGGAGTCCTAGATGTATACGACCTTACCTGGCAGTTGAGCTTGTGAGTAACAAGGAGTGGAGGAGCCCGGAGAGCAGACAGAAGTCCCAACGAATAAGCTGTTGGCGGCAAAAGAGTCTTCCTTTTCTCAAGAGGGCTGAGATCAATGAGAAGGGAGAAAGGTAGTTTAATATAAGATAGGTAGGTAGATCTGAGACCAGAAGAGAGGGAGAGAAGAAATAAAAAGAATAGGGTAGTAAAACAGCAAGTTTACAGTAAGTCTAATCCTCGTGCTGTAATTACAAAAATCAAGTAGAATAAACATAAAACAGTCGTTTACACATAAACCTTCTGTCTCTCTCTCTAGAAAAAAAGAGAAATCAAATCCACATAATGTGGGGAAATAATCTGGCAAACTATAGTTATTCAAATGGTAATAGTTAAATGTATTCTAGTAACATTATATCTGAACTTTAAATAACGAGAAGTGAACATCAGGCAATCACCAAAATGTTGTCAAAGTCCAGCTAAGTAGGAGGCCTCTCAGGTCACGGGCCCGGCTTTGAAGTGGCAGAGAGGCCAGAGTCTGCAGTGTATACCAAGCGTTTGTCTTGTAGATCGTCTGCATTGACCCGAAAGTTGCTGGGTCCCTCCAGGGCAGGAGCTTGTTTACCATGGACTTGTGCTGGCTTTGGGGTCTTCTGCCTCTTAGGGATAGGCAAAGCAGGGTGCTCTTGGTTTGCTTCTGTCGTGGACTACGGGCATAGGTGCAGTCACTGTAACACATCTAAGCAGTCCTCCAGGAAACGGGTGGTATAAGTCTTGCCTTGGAAAGTGAAAGACAGAGAAAACGGAAAGTTCCAGCGGTACTGGATCCTGTGCTGAAGGAGGATAGCAATAGCCGGTTTCATAAGTCTTCGCTTATGTAGGGTGTCCGGACATAGATCCGCGTAGAACTGCAGGGTTGAATCATCCGGTCCTTTGATGGTGTGCAGCTTCCTGGTTGCTGATAGTATAAGGTCCCTGGCATGCTGCCTTAAGAATCTGACAATAACATCCTTGGGTGCATCCGAACTTCTCGTGCCTCCCAAGGCTCTATGGGCACGCTCAATCTCCCACACATTTTCAGGCTGATTAGGCAGGATTAACGGGATTGTATCCCTCAGGTAGCCGGACAGATCTTGTATCGCTATTGGGATGCCACGGATGCGGACGTTGTGTCGGCGGGACCTATTTTCCAGGTCCTCTACCTTATCCGTGAGGTCAGAAATGTGGATGGTGTTTTGAGCAATAGAGGATCGATCACGTTCTTGTGCTTCGGCTATCCGATCCGTTGTTTCCTCCAATAGTTGGGTACGTTGCCTCAGTTCCTTCAGGTCTTGTCTCAGAGGTTCAATAGCTTTTGCCAGAAGCCGCTCAATTGTAACCACTGACCTGGCCGATAGGTCCACGAATTGGCTAGGAATGTTCCCTTCCCTGTCTGAGTAATCCGAGTGTTCTGAGGCGGATTCCGCAGGGGGGGAGCATTGGGCAGTTTTAGGTGTGAAGTGCTCCCGTATGCCATTCACTGAAGCTGTTCTTTTGGGTTTCGGCATTTTGGAGAGCGGGCTGCAGAAATCAGCAGAGAATCCGTTGTGGAATCAGTTAGATATAATATAGGGAAGGGCTGTGCACCAAGTGTTCAGTGTGGTAGTCCACTGATACAATTAGTAGAGTATGTCCAGTTCATAAACTTTAGTTAAGGCAGCTGATGGCTGTGTTGCCAGGCTAAATCCCCATTCGGCTCTTTATTCCATGATGTAAGTGTAGACCCCAACTGGGGCTCTGAGGCAGCCTTTGGAAATCAGGTCAAGCAGTAAGTAGTTCTTTGGTAGAGGAGTGACTCAGAAAGTTGTACCCTCTTCGGGTAGCCTGTCTATTTTTGCTGATAGAAGCTTGTTAGGTAGAGCGCAGCTGTAGAATAGGTCAGTGCAAGTAGTGAGCAGTAATGAATGGCAAGGAGGCTTCCAATCTTATGTTATTCGTATGAAGCCAGTAATGATCTGCAGTATTGCAAAAGTCCACAGGGTGGCAGCATACGTGCTTATATTGTAGTAAATTAACACAGTCCATATATCTGCCTGTGGAGGCCCATGTTTCAAGTATAGGTAGACACAATATTTTTGTTTGGTGTAAATATATTGCATAAAAGTGCCTCTAAAGATGTTAGTTCCTGAGACTAAAGACACCTGTAGGTCCCCCAGGTATAGTGCAATTCAGCCTCAGGCAATTCTGTGAAGCAAGGTCTCTGTATCTAAGGCTCAGTCCTTAGCAATGTGCTTAGGAAGTGATTCACTCTTTGTTTTTGCCCTATGGCTGTCACAGCCATTCACTAGTGGGGTGTGCTCTGCTCCTTGTGCCCCTCTTGCACTCTATCCCCCATACAGGGGCTCTGGGTGCTCTGCCTCCACAATTAGGGGTATCTGTGGATCTCCCATTGGGTTAACGGACTCCCACTCCGAAGCTCAATGGGCAGAGGGAATGTTACTGAGCTAGTTTCAGTGGTGACTTTACAAAATAGAGAAGTAAGGCCCTATCTTGGTAAATCATTTAAAATCAATATTAAGTAATGAAATAGTACAAAGATCAGATTTTGGAATGACTGTTATATAAGCTAGTTTGAATTTCTCAGGAATGAGGTTGCCTTTCAAAATAAAATGAAATTGGGTAAATTAGGTAAAAGTTGAAAATGAAGTCCTCTATTCGATAGCTTCCATAAGAACTGTAACACGTAGAGTTTTTATTAGCAAATACACTTCACAAGCCCTAACCCTTTTTTCTCCACTATGATCCCAGCTATCCCCCAAGACACACATGGCATATAACTATTAACCTAGTAGGACCCCAGCGGGATCTAATTAATGAGCCCCATACCCCATCCTTAAAGGATACCCATGGTATAACTATTAACCCCAAACATACCATAGAAATCTATACAAACCCCCATGATATCCCTATTAACTCCCTAACTACCATGGGGATATATATATATATATATATATATATATATATATATATATATATATATATATATATACCTCCATAGTAAAAAAAAAAAAATTACCCCCATGGTACTCCAAGTCTAAAACACAACACATACTACTAAAAAAAAAAGTAACTCCCAAAAACAAACATAAAATGACAAACCCCATCATTTTATCAAAATTTCAAAAAATAATAAAACCTAAAATTAAAAAAAATAAATAATAAAAAGATTGCAAAGAAATAATTACATTAAAAAAAAACTCATATAAGGGATTGGATCTATTTTTCAATAAAAAGGGCATTCAGGTTTACCTTTTTTTTTATCCCTTTTGAGACAATTGGCAAGATTCACTTATTTTTTTTTCTTTTGTTTGCTTCCTCTGGATCAAACAACAATTACTCTGCAAATCAGAGGAGACCTAAAGATCTTCAACTTCTGGGCTAGGAAAGGACCATCCAATTTTTTTTTTCCAGTTTCTATGAAAAAAAAAGAGACTTTAACGGAATTCCTTCTAGGGGGAGCTTCCCCACCGCAAATATCGGTTGCTGCACTATATGTGGCTTAAATACATATTTTTTCTTGTATTCTTTCTGATTTACTGAAATATGATGGACATCTACTTCAACCAATCAAAATGGGTTTTGATATGAACCCTGCTAAATTGGGATTTTAAATAGAATTTGACCAATCAGATTGCTCAGATTTTAGGTCCATCAATTTGAGCAATCTGATTGGTCAAAATAGATTTAAAATCCATATTGAGCAGGGTGACATTTCAAACCCATTCTGATTGGTTGAAATAGGATGGACCTCTACAGGGGCATAGGACCTGGGGTGGTTGGTGGATTGGGAGGACAAATCCCTCAGAGATTATTTGAATAGCCGACACTAAAAATGCTGAAATAAAACTTAATGATGCATTACCGGAGTTTGACACTAGAGGGCCAGAGCCAGGGAAAGCTTTTGACTCTTACCCTTTCTAACAACCCTGGGTAGATGCAATGGCCAGGGCTACCTGACAAGCGTTGCTTATTTCTCTTCACAAATTCCTCTTCACTTACACTTATTTTCCCTCATCACCCATATCCAACCTACCCTCATACACACAATTTTCTCCTTGGTAAAGTATTATGTAGTGATTAAAATTAGAGGTAAGTGAGGAAGGAGGAATCCTGTGTTGTGCAGTGATATGATAGTGAGCTGGAAAGAAGCCTGAGCTATGAGAAGAGAAGGTGGTCTAGGACTGAACCTTGGTGTACACCAACAGCCAGAGGGTGAAGAGAAGTAAGTTTGGGTTATTTTAGGTTTCCTATTATTGTGTACACCTAGTTTATCAAATCTCCTTGGAGACAAACTTTAAAACTTCACTTTTATTAAATAGATTAAAATATGTTAAAATATTATCAGACGCAGGAATAAACCATGTTTCCTTTGGGTATATGGAATTCTTGATAAGTTGTATAAAGGGTGCAAATAATTATAAAGTACTAATATGAAAAGTGCTAGTGCTCGTCTTAAAATTCTATATCCCATAATAAGTTTGTTATCCCAAGGGCTTAATGCGCCTTTTAGTTCTTCATTATAAGATACTAGCGACTTGCCCGTCAAAAAATGAGGCAATAAAATTTGAAGCCATGGCAATGTTGTTTGCTTTGGCTCCTCTGAGCACCTTCGGCGCTCATTGCGAGCCTCTCCCCTCGTATACTTTTGCTCCTCTGAGCACCTTCGGCGCTCATTGCGAACCTCTCTTCTCGTGTACTTCAAGTTTTGTGCTTTGCAATGATCATCTGCGGCACTCATCGCAAAGACAGATATAGAAGTACAGTGTTAAATATACAATTTTTTTTAGTGCAGTGTAAATTTGAAAAAATTTTCAGGTCTCAGAGCATAATAAAGTGATGTAAATATGTAACTGCTTTGAGAGTCCTATCACTGTCAGCCAATGAGCAGTAATCTAGATATATAAATGCAGTGTAAAATGTAAATTTTTATTTTCCATTACTAATTAATAATTATTAAATTAATGTACGTTAATAATTCATTAGTAATGAAGAAATGTATTAGGAAGTGCGAAGCATTAATGTATTTTTATTTTTTTATATATATATATTTTAATAATAATAATAATAATTAATAAATTAATATACTTTACCTATTTCTAATTAATATATCCAACAATCAATATCCTGAAGAGCTAACAATCTATTTTCCTGCAGCATACAATGTACATTTGGACTGTTGTTTACCGGCGGTGTAAGTGTCAGCAATGTGCCAAGTGTGCAGTATAAATAAGCTGCGTGCTTGAGGTCAAACCGTTGTGTAAAACGCCAATTTAAGAAATGTAATGTTATAAGTTGCAAATGTGTTACGCAGCTCGCGAGTATTTTCCGTCCTTCCTAATAGTCTATTTTGTACCTCGTACGTTCCTAGGTAAACGTACGCCCCTGCCGTTTTTTTTGCACGGTTAGGGGGCGTGTAGCCTCATTTTTCGTTTTTTTTGGCCGCCATTGTTTTTCTCGAATAGCCGATTTTTAAGTGCTGAAACTCTGCAAATTCGCATGCAACCTCACTCCCAGACTTCCTGTCTGTCCCCCCATGCTGTGTGTGGTTTTTTTATGTTTTTGTGTGAGCGTTTTTCAATGGGCGTGGTCGTCCGTTAACCTTGTATTTTTTCGACCTCGTATTTTTTTTTTCTAAGTGCAGCGGCTCGTAATATTTTTTTCTACGTCCCTCCTTTTCAAAGTGTTACGCGCCGTAATTTTTCAACACAATTTTTTCAAACTGCTACGGGTCTCGCACTGTGAATTGGATAATTAAGCTTTCTGTCAATCTGCAGTCCTGCGGGTCGTAGGGATGAGTGCCTACGGCGCTCATCTCCACAAGGGCAATGGGCGCCTTCAGTGCACATTGCCTGCAACTGCGGTCCTCGCAAGCGTTAGCAACAACCCAGAATGCATATATGTGACAAGCGAATTGCCATAAAATTGTAAGGCAGGTAATGCTGTTTGACACATAATGTAAGTCTTTTGGTCCTCTGAGTGCCTTCGGCGCTCATTGAGAGCCTTGCGCTGGGCGCCTTTGGTACTCATCGCGTGACTCGTAATGAGCACCTTTACCCTTGTGTACTTTTGGTCGTCTGAGCACCTTTGGCGTTCATAGCGAGCCTCTCCCCTTGTGTACTTTTGCTCTTGTGAGCACCCTCGGCGCTTATTGTGAGCCCTGCGCTGATCTGCTTATTGCGAGCCTCTCCACTGCTCTTATTTTTTTTCTATTATATATATATATATATATATATTTTTTTTTTAATAATTAATTAAATAATACATTAATTCTAATTAATATATGCAGCAATCAATATCCTGAAGAGCTAACAATCTGTTTGTATTTTCCTGCAGCATACAATGTACAGTACATTTGGACTGTTGCTGACCTGAGGAGAAACTGTCAGCACTGTGGCAAGTGTGCAGTGTAAATAGGCTGCGTGCGCAAGGGCAAACAGTTTGTTTAGTTGTGTAAATCGCCATTTTAGAATGGTAATGTTATTAGTTGCAAGCTAGACAATCGCAGTCATTTTACAACACTATGTGTTACGCGGGTCTGGAGCATTTTCAGTCCTTCCTAATACTGTATTTTATACCTCGTACGTTCCTGGGTAAAAGTCTAATGTGCCTGGCGGTGTTTTCCGTGGTTAGGGGTCATGTAGCCTCGTTTTTTTTTGTTGTTTTTTTGGCTGGCAATTTTTTTTGTCGCATAGGCGATTTTCAAAACTGGGCAAATTGTCATACAACCTCATTCCCAGACGTCCTGGCTCTCCCCCCACTCTGTGTGCGAGGTTTATTTATTTTTCTTTGTGTTTTTGCTGATTTTGGATGTGCGCGATTCAGCCATTAACCTTGTTACGGCATTGCGTGGTTGGGGGTCCTGTAGCCTCGCTTTCGTTTTTTTTTGGCCGCCATTTTTCTTGTTGTTTGGTCGATTTTCGAGTATCTGAACTCGGGAAATGGTGTTTAAATTGTCGTGCAACCTCACTCCCAGACATCCTAGCTGTCCCCCCGTGCTGTGCTGGGTGTGATGTTTTTTTTGTTGTTTTTTTTTTTGCACCTTTTTTTTTTTTTTTTAAGTCCCGCAGCTGCTAGAGGCTGTATCATAGCGTGCCACTCTGTTTAGACGCCTCGCGATAAATATGAGTGCACGTTCCTGCGTCTGATGATTTCAAGCTTTCTTCAAGGGTTACCTTCAAGTTAGTCTAAAATCATGGTATAGTTACTTGTAGTCATGGAAACGGTGACTTAACTAAAAAAAACATATATTGCATTAAAATCAATGTCTCAATAATTAATGTTTGGATGGTTTGCTTAACTAATTATAATGGCATATATTAAAGAATTGAATCATATCTTTTAATATCATTGTCCAGAATAAGAATCATGTAATCTCTCTATATTTAATGTGATTGTTACCAATGATGTAAATATACTAATTATTATTATACTGGATTGTTGTTACCAATGATGTTAATGTACAAAATATCATACTGGAGAAAGAGGTGTATATTATTATCTCTATATCAAGGAGAGACAGATATCAATGATACAATAATGGATACCAATGCTGTATTAATATTTATTATCCCTGGAATATCTTTGATAATTGGGCTTTTAATAACAATACTGTATAAATAACCTACAAATAAAAGCATTAACAAGTATTACATTTCTAATATATCACATATATAGTTGTGAGCATGCGAGTTGTTGCTAACGCTTGCGGGCTCGCGTAGCGAAACGCGGCCCTCGCTCTCGCGCAGCGAGCCAAGGCCCTCGCAAAGCGAGGGCACTGGGCGAGGGCCTCAGTTGCTGGCATGGAGCGCCGAAGGCTCTCCATGCCAGCAACTGCGACCCTCGCAAACATCACGTTGCAACGCACACACATTACGACACTCGCAAACAACATACGACACACGTTCACACACATTACGGCCTCGCAACACTCGGACGCAACTTGCGAACATTACAAAATTAAAAACACAATACATACACACATCACATACATAAAAACCTTACCTACAGCAACAGGGAGCATCCAGGACGTCAAAAATGCAACTTACACCTTTATTTCACTCAAAATAAGAGAGTTTGCACAATAAAAACTTTGATAAGCGAGAGAAAAAATGGCCGCCGAACAAAACGAAAACGAGGCTACACACGCAAACACCATACGAGACACGTTACCACACATTACGGCCTCGCAAACATCGGACGCAACACGCCGACATACAAACATTTTAAACACAATAAATACACACAACACACACATAAAAAAACTTACCTACAGCAAGAGGAACCATCCAGCACCTCAAAAAAACAAGTTACACCTTCATTTCAATAAAAATAAAACACTTTAGACACTAATGAAATCGCTAAGCGAGAGAAAAAATGGCCATCGAAAAACACGAAAACGAGGCTACAGCACTCTCAACACGTAAAACACCACAACACACGAAACTCGAAAAACACCACGAAGCACCGACGGATAATCCGCAAAGACGCATAACACAGATAACCCGCCATTTTACGCCAATGCGGAAATACACCACTACGCTAACGGTTTCGTCTCGCGCACGCACACTCTTACACTGCACACATTCATCACGCTTACACAGCAGCTCCACACCACTAATGCTGCATCGACATGAAAACAGATTGTCAGCTCCACAACACAATGCTTCAAAATAGGTAAAGTATATTCATTTATTCATATATTATATATTTTAGTAGTACACACCAAACAGCATTAGCTACCTTACGATTTAATTGCCGTCATTTTTTGACGGGCAGTTCGCTAGTAATATATAATATTTGTGTTAACCCTTAAGATACTCAATTATATCAGTATTTATAAAAATATCAACCTTTTTATATTTGATCAATGGTGACTATTAATCCAATCTTTATATTTAAAACAAGAGTTGGATTATCTAGCTTCCATTGAAGCGCTGCCTTTATATACCAGTTCCCTTTCTATTCTGGCTCTTATCCTGCTAAACCTGGGTGGAGCAAAAACAAAAAACAACAGTTCAATAGTTGGCACACAAAAAAAAACGCACTGGTCTGTATCCTTTTGAAATCCAGATTTCCACTCTATGGCAGAACAATCATCAGCTCCACGCTGTGATCTCTCTGTCTGTTTCTTTTTCCAGCTTCATACAAAACACTTCTCCTTTTTTCCTATTAAGGGTCAGTTAATTCACATGCATCTTTTCTAAGTACAGCAGACAGACATTGTTTTAAAAATTTCCAAGGACTATCCCCCATTAGCTTCTCCCTTCTCCATTCTGGAATAACAAAACTCTCAATTTGGTTTACTACTTTAAGACCCTTTAAGAGAACTACACATTACATGAGGGTTGAACACTTCCAGTCCAGACCATGACACAAAACTTTCTACTGGGGAAAATTGCACTGCACTCTCTAATAGTGTCATATCTTAGCATATTCTTACCACACACAAATTCTTTGAATATGACACATAAATAAAAGACAAATTGTCACAGTCCTTACAACAAGTATCATATCCATTTTAATAGCCTTTGATATTAGCAACCCAGTGTGCCAGAGTCCAAAATAGCAGGGCTGCTTGTGGGGTTCAGAGGAATCCTAAAATCAGTGATGACATGTTATTTTTTAAATGTATTCAAATTTGGTTAATTGTTATATAGGTCATGCAAACTAAATATGTTTCATGTTATACATTACAAAAGTGATCTACAGTGTAGAAAAATTGCATTACAATGAGACAGGGCCAGATTGTCTTTTTCCTCTTCTGATGAATCTCTTAATATCGTCAGCCTGGCTTGTTCTTTTGTCCCCTTATGTGTCTCTTTAGGGCACAAGAAGGTGGATACAGAGCGATACAAACAAGGCTTGCAAGGGGGAGGCAGCTTGTGCTAAATCCACAATTCAAACTCCATCCTCCTTATACTCTTAGTATAGACCAGGGATAGGCAAGTTCAGTCCTGGTAAACCACACACTATCGCTTCTTCAATCAATAAGATTTACTCCTGTATGCACAGAAAGGAAATACTCAAATACAGACCTGTGCAGGGCACTTTGGGATGGAGCTTAGTATGGACCATAAATATTAGGATATCATCATTGCTTGTTTTCTAAGCCAGCAGGAGGAGTGGAAGACCCCAACATGGCATCCTTCAGGCACAAGCAGTGTCTACAAAAAGTTAAACCTTGTGATTTTATGCTCAAATCTGCAAAATGTATATTTTTTTCCCCCAATTAAAAAGGGGTTGAATGTCAAGCTGTATTTTGGCTTGGGCAGCTCATGAGTTTGACTGCTAATTTAAGCCATGTATATCTGGGCTGTCACTATTTAGCTCATGGGAATTATCTGTTTATCCCATATAACAAAAGATATACAATGTACAAAAAAGCTGAAATCCTTTTTTTATTTTTTTATTTTTTACTAGACCAATGTTTTCATGATTACAACAGAATGTGACATCTAGCACTTGTTCTGATAAGTCTATAAATGGCAGAAGCATAAAAGTAAAATACACAACATAACCCTTCCACCAAATGGAGTTTTTTTATTCAGAACCTTTAGAGTCTTATCATTGCTTTATATTTACTTGTGGAGTGATACCGAAGAGAAAACTTCACCCACGTTCACTAAAAATAAAATAAAAATACTTCAAGATTAATGCCTTAGAGCAGACTTCTTAAAGTGACACAGCAAAGGTCCCAGTTACTGCACAAATGAAAAATGCACAAGTTGATTATAGTTGGCTGTTATTAAAAATTTTCAGTGGAAGTATTAAGTGGTTGATGATATTGAAGAAGTGCGTGCCCATCACAAAAAGTTTTACGCGTTAAAGGGACATGGACGACAACTTATATATGTTTAAAAACATGTTTTAAAGTTGTTTTTTGCATGAAAAAAATGTAATTTGTTTAAATTTCATTGAAACTAACAGAAAATGCAGAAAGGATACTTTAGTTCATAGATCTCATTAGACTTCAGAGGGCAGTTAAACATCTGAATATATTAATACCTTTAATTGAAAAAAGAAAACATTAATTACTGTCTCTCTGGTGCAACAAAGAAAAAATTATGTCCATGTCTTTTTAAAGTCTTATTTTTCTTATTTATACCAGCTGGATATGCTCTTCATCCCATTCTGCAAAAACTACTTCAGATAAAGAAAATTTCATATAAATTTTAATTATCCAAAACTTCCATTAAATTTTATTTTTTTATTTTCTTTACAACAAAAAACAATTGCAATAATATGTATACTTTTCCTTTATCTGCAGTGTAACTTTAAATATTTTTTTTCCTCTGGAGTTGTTTTCTTCCCTTTATAGGGCTATGTTGCGGATTTGCAAGATGGGATTGTAACCTTTATAGAAATATCTATTTTTAATGAAATGTTCCACCACAGGGCCCATTGTGTACACGTAAATCTTTTCCAACAATAATTACTACATTTGCAAATCTGATCCCAACAATAAACATATTCCATAAGACAATATTCCTATCTTTTAATCATTATATATGAAGGTTGAAAACACAAACATTTGTGGTAATGCGGCAAATAATTAATGGGACAGACAATGAGATGAAAGCAGAAATCCCTATTAAACTATGGGTCAAGCAAATGCCAATACATTTTAAAAACAAACAATATTTAATTTGTTTATCTAAGGTAAACATCTCCTGATATGTAAGACCAGTTTTCATATATTCAAGTTATACATTTTGTCAAATGAACATATATTTGTAACCCCAAACACGAGAAACTTGATAAAAAAGAGTTTACTGGCTTATGTCTGCCCAGAATCTTTAAGGCTCAACCTTGTACAATGACATAACCCTACTTATATCAAGAGATTAAAGCAGCATTGAGGAAAAATTATATAAAGGTTATTAGGTATTTTTACATTTATCGCCATCATCTGCATCAATTTATACAAGCAATCATTAGTAGAGGAACAATGTACCTGATTTTCAACCCAACAAGGGGACTCCAGGTGACTCGGGAAGGGAAAAGCCATCAAAGAATAAATATGGTAAGTAAATGCCAGTCAGAACAAGCAAATATTTATATGGGAGATACATAAAGGACTTCAGTACATCGTAAGGCAATTAAAGAACCAGTAAATTGGTCATACAATAGTGTTTCATTTGAACGGATTATGAATAATAAGTATTTTAGGGAGAAAAATCAATGTAGAGTTAAAAACTTACATTTGAGCTTTTGTTAGGGCTGCTTCTCGTCCCCCCCAACATAAAGTGTCCAAGGGATCAGAGTGGATCTGACCCAAAAGTTGCCAATTGATTTTATGACTGTGTAGGATTACCTAGTTGCCCCAGTTCAGGAAGACTCCTATGAGGGCAGTCTTCAACCCCTGGACATTTGACAGATGCGGTTCAAATGTAAGCTTTGTAATCAAATACGGATTTTATTGAGAATCCATTATTGAACAAATAAACCCCTATTTTATGAGCATGTCAGTGCAATATTGATATTAAAAACAATGGTTGCCCAACATGTAGCCAGGGTGCTACTGTTCACTTGTCACTGGTAATATACAAATATAGAAGTATATAAAGAATGAACTTTATCACTGGCTCCTAAAACGTCTATCTGCCTCCTAGCAAGCTAGTTGGCTCCTGAACTATATATATATATATATATATATATATATATATATATATATATATATATATATATATATATATGACCATACTATTTTTTATTGACAAAATGTAACCCATAAAGAAAAAAAATCAATTAAAGACCATTCTTTCGACCTTGAAACAAATTTTTTAGGCGATAAAACAAACTCTAAACATCTTGTGCCTGGTAGTCTTTAACTGGGTTATTTCCACTTTAATAAACCTATACAAGTGGACAGTCCACCCTGTAGATTCGAGAGGCGCTCTCTCAGATTTGTGATGACATATTGGATTTTCCACAATTTCTTCACGACACGAAATAAGAGTGTGTCCTCAAGTGAAGTATTTTAAGTCACAATTTTACTGTACACATCCGTATCTTACAATAACAGTTGTCTATTAACATGCCTGATTGGAAATAAATGAAACTATGAAGCTCTAGAAGTCCATCTGGATTTAGAACAGAAGGTACAAGAAGGTTATTTTCTTTAAGATTTAAACACACACCCCCAATAGAAAAAATATAAACAGTGCATCCTGGTAAAAGTAAGGTAAGGTAGTACAGTAGTATTAAAGTTTGCTCTGTTGGTATGGTCTGGAATTCAAGTTTTCGGTGAAATGGAAAGTATGAAGATGCCATAATCACAGTTGGACATGGTCCACGTGGCTTGGCTGGTAACATTTAGTAAACAGATTTCCCAGCAGCAGTAAGTAGGGTTTGGGATTTACACTGTGAAATGTTCCTTGGGTTCCGTCAAGTTCTGAATATCATTTCCAGCGGTGACGCACCAAAGAGGACTCATCGTTGACAACCTGAGCATCATCTTGATGCCGTCTGTTTGGAAGAAGCAACAAGATGACCAGAACTAAGAGAATGATCCCACACAAGCTCATGAGACTGTACGATATGATCCACATCACGGGCTCGCTCAGGGGATTGCTGGATATACAGCTACTGGAAATGTCTGACGTGCTGAATGGTCCAGCGATTTCAGATACCGTGATGCCAGAGACCTCTGGAAAAGTAAACAAAGGAATACGTTACAAATAAAAGATGTGACTTTATTACAGGCATAAATTACATTATACAAAATAATGATATATTCAAATACCTATGTGATTTAAGAAAATCCTTACATTTGTAAACAATTATTCTCCTTTATTTGTAACACGCCAACATATTCCATAGCACGAATACAGTGGTTAGGCATAAAGAAAAATACACATGGCAAAAAATGGAGGGCCCTGTCTTGGAGTACAACTGGGGATAATTTGCTACTTTGAGAGGTTGTATATTGTTGGAGGGGGGCATGCTTTTCCACTCAATAGAACAGGTGGGGGGCTGTCTATTTTGAGGAGCACTTGCACATAATTGGATCTTTAGGTATTTGAAACACAACCCCTTAACACGTGGTCAGAATCAGGTATCTGCCAAGGATAATAATTGCAAGTCCTGTTCCTGCAGAAACATAAAGGGCCAGTGTAAATAATTTTCATGTTTAGTTCACCAGTACCAATAAAAATATATATGCAAAGGAAAGCATTAGCCACATTATGGCCAATGCTTTACCCTTCCACCCCTCCATCCTGGTCCCAAGCACTATTGAATGGAAGTGGAAGATTTCAACTGAGATAATACTATTCAAGACTTACAACACAGCCTACTCAATGGTATCTCAGTTGAAATCTTCTACTTCCTTTCTGTAGTTAGGAGATTGAGGGAAGGGGGTGTATAGCAGTGGCCATTAATGACGTTGGGTTATATTTTCTGGCTAACTATTTGGTTTACTGCATTTACACATTTTTTATGTTAATTATTGATGAACTAAAAAAGATTTAACAAAAAGAAGAGCATACAGTGGATCATTCTGCTTTATGACAGTGTCTGCTATGGATATTCAGGTGTCAACACCCACCCCACCCATCCAGCTGATAAAGCTCCTGAGATCTACAATTATTATTCACGTAACAAGAGGGTTATTTATAGTGTGCTTGTATTGTCTGAATTTGTTAAGACTAATGAAAAGCTGCAGATATGGTGGCCTCTTAGCAACTTCTCTGCCTAAAGTAATGCTGCAGATTTCATAACTTTAAAGGGCCACTGTGGTATCCATATTGAGTACAAACAAGTAAACAAAAACATGTCAGCATTGCTTGGTCAGGCTGATCTGCTTCTCTCTACCTACTATTAGATGTCCAAAGGGTGAGAACGTGCCCTAATAGGAGTCTTTATCCGTCTCCCTCTCTGCAGTTGCAAAACACACCTATCCAGATGAAATTTTAGGACAAGCTCCTGGGCAGATCAATACCCTC
This sequence comes from Discoglossus pictus, assembly GCA_027410445.1. Taxonomy (NCBI): domain Eukaryota; kingdom Metazoa; phylum Chordata; class Amphibia; order Anura; family Alytidae; genus Discoglossus; species Discoglossus pictus. The sequence continues at coordinate 27,250,175 of CM050164.1, forward strand.
CCCCAGCTAGAGACTGCACCAATAATGTTCAAATGTGAGTTCTGAAAGCTAAATTGCAAATCAGTGAATAAATGGACAGTGAAAGAACTTTATTTCTCTGTGACACTTGTAATATAGTATTAAATAATGTACCACTGTGTTTTTTTCTTTTTTGATAGGATGTTCTTCATGCAAAAAAAACTGATTCAAATGTTAACGGACTTGCCCATGTCTGCCAGCGAGCAGTAATATTGTATAGATACACTTCCTGTTAGTTTCAATAAAGTTTTTTGTTTAAAGTTGCTCTTTAAATGAATGTAAAAAATAACTTATTTGTCCCTTTAAACAAAACTCTTATTTTTAACCTTTTTTAATACGCATTTAAATGATTTTATCAAAGTTTCAAAGTAAATGTGTTAAACAATAAAGTGGTTAATCATAATATAAAGTGCTGGGTCCGGATTTTCTTTTCCATAAAATGTAAGGAAGTGGTGCAATCCTATATCAGGAAGCAATGTTTATCGAGTATTGAAATAATGCATACTTACAAATAAATTGTCGGAGATTCCAAATATGATATAATTTAAAAAAAGTATAGGTAATAACAAGCACTTTATCAATTAATTGTAATAAAACACTGCATTTCCTTACAATAAGCAGTGAAGTCTGCCATGATGAGCTTCTAATCTCTTGTTAATGAGAGATCATTGCTATTATTTACTGATAAGCCTTGTATTTGTGTGGGTGCGTGAGCATGGCTGTGCAAGGAGCTGCTTCTGGGGTCACTGACAAAGCCTGGAGTAACAATTTGCAGTAACAATCCCCCCCGTAATTTACATAGAAGCTTCTTAGAGTGACTTGGCAACAATGGAGGACTTTACTGCTTGATCAGAGCTGCAATGGAGTTAAAGCTAAGATAAAATGTAAAGCCTTTTTTTTTTTAAATAATATTCTTAATTTGCATTGTTTTTACTGCCTATATGACCAGTATGCCTAAAAAAATTATAATAATACTGCAGTGTTGGCCTGTTAGGGTTTGCCACAAATGTACTTATTGGAAATCACTATTTTTGGTGTCAAAATGGGAAACCCCTACCTCTCATTGTCATATATTACTGGGGAAATTGATACAGTGCCATGTTTGAGGAGATTCATTATTTTATCATACGATCTAAACATGCTTACTGTGGATTAACCGGCTGCTCCTGTAGTGGAAGTTGCTCTTTTCCCTCACTTCTCCCCAATATTATACACTACAGTTTTTTTTTTGATGTTATATTATAGTTTATTTATAACGCACCGACATATTCTGTAGCGCTGTACATAAATTAGGTATATAATGATAAATACAGATTAACATTTAGCAAAGGAAGGACGGCCCTGTCTGAATCCAATGTCCATGGTGAATTCCCAAAGTACTTAATATATCGGATAGAAACTCGCAGACTTACAGTCTATGGGATAGTGAGTGGTAAAAAAGGGAGAGAGAGGTGATAAGTGTGTTAGGGTAGAAGGTGATACGCTTCTTTAAAAGAGATGTGTTCTAAGTGAGGTATTAAATGTTTTGAGGCAAGAGGATAATCTGGGGGAGGGAGGCAAGGAGTTCCAGAGATTAGGGGCAGCACGAGAAAAGTCCTGGAGGCGGAAGTGAGAGGTGGTGACAAGAGTTGTAGAAAGAAGAAGGTCATTAGCAGAACGAAGACAGCGGGTGGCGGAGTATTTAGAGATGAGAGCAGTGATGTAAGGTGGAGCATTATTGTTGAGGGCTTTGTAAGTTAGGGTCATGATTTAAAATTTTATTCTGGAGGCTAAGGGAAGCCAGTGGAGTGATTGACAGAGAGGTGATGCCGACACTGAACGTTGTGTACGGTTGATGAGCCAAGCGGAGGCATGCATTATGGAATGAAGTGGAGACAGTCGGGTGGTGGGTAGGCCAACAAGAAGCGAGTTGCAGTAGTCTAGTCGAGAGATGATTAGAGAGTGTATAAGGATTTTAGTTGTGTCTTGTGTAAGATAGTGATGAATTCTGGAGATGTTTTTTAGATAGAGAAGACCAGATTTAGTTAGTGATTGTATGTGAGGGATGAAAGACAGAGCTGGGTCCAGTAGAACTCCAAGACAACGGGCTTGGGAGGAGGGGGTGATGATGTCTTTGTTGACAGTGAGAGAGATGTGAGGAATTGACGCTGTGGGAGAGGGAGGGAAGATTAGATTAGGAGTTCAGTTTTAGACATGTTGAGTTTGAGATGGTGGGCGGACATCCAAGAGGATATACTAGAGAGGCAGTTGGAGACGTGTGTTAGAAGAGAGGGGGATAGATCTGGTAAGGAGAGGTAGATTTGGGTGTCATCTGCGTAGAGATGATAATGAAGCCCAAAACAGTTTATGAGGGTACCAAGTGAGGAAGTGTAGATGGAGAAGAGGAGCGGGCCTAGGGCAGATCCTTGGGGTACACCAACAGACAGGGGGTGAGGAGAAGAAGAGGTGCCCGAGAAGGATATTGTTTAAGAACCAAAAAAGAGAGACTCTGGACACCTGGTAGAGTCTGTACTTTTATTCCTGTAAAATGAAACTGGACAATACGATATGTAACCACTGGTATAAGACCTTTTGTTTTTATCTTTTAGTTGAAGAGACAAACACAAAATACAAAAAAACAAAAACATACAAAAACAAAAAAAAACAACACTGAAAAACTTTCATACAGTGGTCCTTTAAGGGGATGTGAAAGGTTCCTTGATTTTACTAGATATGTAATATACCTATGAATTTGTGGGTACATTTGCATGTCCCCGCCCAGGTTCCCAGAATGAGGTGTAATAACTGTATTTTTCACAATTTGGAGCAGGAAGCAAGTTTTTGAACTTATTTTAGACACTGAAATGTGAACACAGATGCACTATTTATTTACTGTACGGTGGAGGCTTCGATCGCACTTTTGCCCACCAAAATTTAAATGATTGTTGTGGTAAATGAACTACTCATAAAATCTACTACACAAGCTTGGATCAGGGCCCATGCTGATGAGAGGCTGTAACCTCGAAACAGTGCCATCGGTGGGTAGGATTCCTAGCTTGTGTATAATCCATCCTGAACTTTGCTCAAAACTGTGCCCAGAATGAAGTGCAATAACTGTAGTTGTCATAATTCTGTTTTAGACATTCAAATGTGAATACAAATATTCTGTTTATTTACTATATGTATCAGCACGGCTTCTTATAGAAATGTGTCATGTAAATGTTATATTATTATTACATTGGGGGGTACTTGGTCACCTAGATAAAACATGAAAAATAAAAAATACCTAAAGATTCCCTTAAACTGCTTGAGTGAAGGAATCAACCGATTTGTCAGAGATTTACACTGCAGAAAGCGTCCAGAGAACATTCATCTCCGGTGCAAATGCGGGAGGCACCTTATCCTCCACCCCTCAGGGATTCTGGCCTCAAATTATTTATTTTAAACAAATGACGCATTATGTACGTGGTGGTTTTGTAGATTTTCCATTACATCTGATAGTATTGGATTAAAACAGCAGCAGGTGAAATCTCTTAAAAGAATGCAGGAGAAACTGGTTAAAAAAGTATGGATATATTAAAGAACAAGATGCGGAGCGATTTCAATTAAAACGTATATTTTTTAAAATAAATAATGTGCTTAAAATTTGCAGTGAGCCGTGAATTACTAGTAGTGGAGAGATAAAAAGGTGGACAAGCTCTACCACTTGTGGGATGTAACCAAGGGCCACATGAGACCCCAGGCTGCTGGTTGCCAACCACGAATTAGAGTAACAAACCAAATAAAAAAAAACAACCATGATTAATTATTATAGATCTTTCCTGCTATGAACACTCCAGTAGTGGCAGCAACGAGCTGCTAGATGGCGCTGCAAATAATGTACAAAGTTTGTAAGAGCTACTGAGATCGTACACAATTTCCAAGATTTAACCCTATAGCTATGCCATTGGCAGCGACATCTTGAAGATGCTCACTTCCACTGCGCTGGAGAACTCAAACGGAAAGGGCTCCCCTCCTCAGGCCCCCCTCCTCCCTCAACCTCCTCAGGCCCCCCTCCTCCCTCAACCTCCTCAGGCCCCCCTCCTCCCTCAACCTCCTCAGGCCCTCCTCCTCCTCCCTCAACCTCCCTCCTCCTCCTCCCTCCCTCCGGCCTCATCCCTCCGGCCCCCATCCCTCAGGCCCCCATCCTCATCCCTCAGGCCCCCATCCTCATCCCTCAGGCCCCCATCCTCATCCCTCAGGCCCCCATCCTCATCCCTCAGGCCCCCATCCTCATCCCTCAGGCCCCCATCCTCATCCCTCAGGCCCCCATCCTCATCCCTCAGGCCCCCATCCTCATCCCTCAGGCCCCCATCCTCATCCCTCAGGCCCCCATCCTCATCCCTCAGACCCCATCCTCATCCCTCAGACCCCATCCTCATCCCTCAGGCCCCATCCTCATCCCTCAGGCCCCCATCCTCATCCCTCAGGCCCCCATCCTCATCCCTCAGGCCCCCATCCTCATCCCTCAGCCCCCATTCTCATCCCTCAGCCCCCATCCTCATCCCTCAGCCCCCATCCTCAACCTCAACCACCTCCTTAACCCCCCCATTCTAACCTCCCCCCCTCATACTACCCCTCTAAAGTAGAGAGACGACACGGGGGGGGGGGGGGGGGTATATACGGTATATATATATATATATATATATATATATATATATATATATATATATATATATATATATATTCATACATTTTGATGTTATTCATAAGGAGCACTGGTAACATATTGTGTTATCTGTTTTTTTTTTCTGAAGTGTATCAGTCCTAAGAAATTTAAAGTTGGTGTTGCTGTATTTATATGCAAATGAACAGCACACGCATATTAATGAGCTGCTTGGATGTGCTAATGAAGATTACAGTTTGCTTGACTGCCCCTCTAAAGGCCAAAATAAAGACCCCCATTATTATCTGGCAGGTAGACCACTCTCCCACTCACAACAAGCACTCTCAGTCGCATATTAGCATACGAAGCTGCACATAAGCATACAAGAGCCGAACAACCTATTCGATATATTCCAGAAATGATTTACTGCAGAGAAAATGGCTAGTACAATGTAGTCCTTTTTTTTTTTATTAAATCAATTTCCTGTTGGGGTGACTGTGTCCCTGTAAGTGCAATCACATAATGCTGCAAATGTGTCTCGAAAAATGTCCTATTAACTGGGTAACTATGGCTTAACCATCTTAGAAACGTTACCCACAACACAAAGCAAACAAGACCTACACAATCCCGTTACATATGTGGCACAGGCCCTAAATATAGCTGTGCCCCGGAAGCAACTTATATACCCCCTCCAAAAGGGGCTGTAAATACTCCTGTAACCAAAGCGATTTTACTTTCCTATATTCACTACATAGGGAACATAGGCGGCTGCAACTTGAAAGAAATCCACTAGATGGTGCTTAAAGGCAGATTTTCTTTGTAGTTGCTCAGAAACCACTTAAAGGGATTATTGCTGTTAAAGGTAATTATGTTAAAACCATATATAGTGGAACCTCTATATTCATCAGTCCCTAGATTTGTTAAATACAATAACAACTCACAGAAAGATTTAGCATAAACCAAGTTTCTTAATCAGAATCCACATTTATCTAATAATAAGCTGGATACTATGTGTGTGTCATTAGCAAATATTACCCATAATCCAAACCAGGGGTGGGCAAGTTCGGTCCTGGAGGGCCACACACACGCCTGGATTTGAAGATATCCTTTCTTTGCACAGGCAAGTCAATCAGGATGACAGAAGAATTGATTGATTAACCTGTGCGCAGCAGGGATAGCCTCAAATCCAGGCCTGTGTGTGGCCCTCCAGGACCGAACTTGCCCACCCCTGATCCAAATAACCTTATCCTTCAGTTGCAGTCCTTTCATATACAATAGCAAATTCTCGTTATCTCAAGATGGATTCTTCCATACAAGATATGTTTTTGATGCTCACGGCTTACACTGGTACGAATGTTAGTTTGCTACATATTTCTCAAACAAGAACAGTTTTTCTTGAACTGCAGTGGTCGTTTCAGCAGAGCCGATTACATTGCACTAACCGCGCAGCCGAGGGCATGGCGTAACTCTGGATCAGACATCGCTTGTAAAAAAAGATGAAGGCTGCCATTGTTTACTTTGGCTCAGTCAGAGCGGAAAAATCCTTCAGTAAAACGTGCTGCCGGAGATAAATCATCTGGTGCAGACAATGAACATAAAATCTCGAATATTGTGCAACAAGAAAACTGGTGACCAAACCCTATGAGCAACGGCCTTCTGTACACACCACGTCCAGTTGTGTTATTACTATTTTGTTCAGTCATGTCGACTCTTAGTGACCCAAGGACCGCATCATGCCAGGCACATCTTGTGTCTGGTTGTGCTCATCCATAACATTTTCTTGGCAAAGATACTGAGTTGTTTGCCAGTTCCTTCTCCAGTGGACCTCTCCTAACAACGAGACGTCATCACGCTGTTTGCGTGGTGCGTACCACTTGGCGATAAGTGCTGCAGGTGCTCATCGCCGGCGAGCCTTGCGAGACGCTAAACTCGGAGCAATTAGCGGGACTTAGAAAAAAAATATACGAGACGCAAAAATATACGAGATTAGCGGCCAAACCAAAAACCTGCAAGCCTCGCAATGAACGCCGAAGGTCCTGAGGGTCGCAATGAGCACCAAAGGCGCTCATTGCGAGGCATGCGATGATCGCCGTAGGTGCTCAGCGCAAGCCTTGCAATGAGCGCCAAAGGTCCTCACAGTATAAAACGGTTTTAATTATATCTCAAACAGCATTCCCATGGTTTTAAATTTTATTAACCGTAATTATTTGACGGGCAAGTCGCTAGTAGTCATATATACATATAGTTATATCTATATATACTAGCACGCTCATTTGTACATCCAAAATCCAAATAAGGCCACTGGTCTCTTTTCAACAAGCTAGTACAACCTATAAATATCTGGGCATCCCCTTCTTGATCACTACCTAGTTGTGGTGAAGAGGGTCATCCAAGTTGGGCAGGGCGTAGCATGGAAGTTAGGTCAGTATCTTTGCCCGTTCTGTAATCTGCCAGTTTACTCATGGAGACGGGCAGCACCCGGGCACAATGCAAACAGTGAATAAGGTTGATAGGGAGTCACCGAGCCGCCGGTTGCTATTACTTATAACACCTACGTCCCACTTCCATGTATGTGAATAAGCCTGGCGTTATCAACTATGTCACAGGGCCCTGTTGACTTGTAAATATATTTTCTATGACCACGTTGTGGCCTTTGGACAGGTGTGGATGAGAATCGAATGCCAATGAAATCTACAGACGTGCGTATGCTGTGTGCACTTCCTCATAGTTTTAACAAGTTTAAACAGATTTTACTTTAAAATGAAATCAACATCCTATGACCGTGTCCCTTTAAAGTTGTGTTTTGCATAAAAACAATTAAAGAGCATTACAAATTGGCTATACATTGTACTATCAGTTTTTTGCTGCTGTTAAATCTTTTCTGAAATGTTTAGTGCATAATAATAAAATAAATAATACATTAACAAATGAATATACTTTACCTATTTTGAAGTAATATATGCAGGAAGCATTGTGTTGAAGAGCTGACAATCTGTTTTGATGTTGCTGCAGCATTAGTGGTGTGGAGCTGCTGGGTAAGCGTGATGAATGTGTGCAGTGTAATAGTGCGCTCGCGCGAGACAAACCCGTTAGCGTAGCCATGTAGTTCCGCATTATATAAGTTATTGTTCTAAAATGGCGTGTGATATGCGGCTGTGGTGGAATATCCGTAGGTCTTTTGTGGTTTTTTGCGTGTTTAGAATCCTGTAGCCTCGTTTTTGTTTTTTTCGGCGCCCATTTTTTCTCTCGCTTAGAGAATTTTTTAGTGTCTAAACTCTTTTAATTGGAGTTAAATTGAGGCGTAACTTTAGTTTTCAAGGTCCTGGATGCTCCTGATTTTTGCGGGGTCATAACGCGTTTCGTATTGTTTTGCGAGATCCGCAGTTGCTGGCATGGAGCCTTTGGCGCTCCATGCCAGCAACTGAGGCCCTCGCAATCGTTAGCAACAGCTCGCATGCTCACAACTATATATGTGATATATATAAAAACGCACAGTATATATATTTATACATACATACACACACACACACACACATTCATACTGGTATTATTTCCATGCTTGTTTACAATATATCAATATCCTGGTGCTAAATATATGTATTTGCTTTATGTAGTCACACTGGTCTTATTTATTCTTATTTATTTACACTATATAAATACACATATATATATTTTCTCCCCACGCCTATAGAGCTCACTCCTGTGGTCCCAGGCCCTATCATGTCCCCTCTCACCCCACATGAAGCCCTATCAGGCTCCACTCACCTGTCCAGCCCGGGCAGGCCTGTGTGTGCTCGGGGGTGGCCGGGGATGTTCGGGGCTCGCTGTGCTCCTGGGGGGTCCTCCCGAGACTAGGGGGAGCTTATAGTGAGGCGGTGAGCGCGGCCTCCATGTCTGCCTGCTCTCCGGCTGCATTGTCGGCGTCTGACCTCACTGCTCGCCGACATGGGAGCAGTCACGGACGGTAAGCTGGCTGGGACAGGCCTCCCCGAGCGGGGAAACACCGGAGTATGTACTGTGCTTTCAACATGGGGGTATAGAGACACCACAGCCCGCTTCGCAAGGGCCGCAGTTGCTGGCATGGAGCCTTCAGCGCCAACAGCTTGCATGCTCACAACTATATATGTGATGGGTTTGCGGCTCTTGTATGCTAATATGCAGCTCCGAGTACTTGATAAGTGTGGAAGAGGGGTATATCTGCCAGATAACATTGGTGGTCTTTATTTTTACCACTGCAGAGGCAGACTTACAGGCTGTAATCCTAATTAGCACAAAGCAGCAGCTCATTTGCATATAAATATAGAAATCAACAAAATGGAATTTCAAGGAAATTGATCCCTACAACATATTTAAGAATAACCAAAAAAAAAACGATTTGTGAGGAGACCGAGTGTCTTTAAATGCATTTTTTTTTAAAGAGTTCCATGTCCCTTTAATGGTAGCATACATTTTATCTTAAACCCCTGAGAGGAATGGGAGGATCTGTGTTTTCATACAAGATCTTTGTTCAGTTCTACTGAAAGACAAACATATAAACCACTAGGCAACAGAACTAAATAGCAAAGCAAATCCCAATAGGAAAATTCAGCAAGCAGAACCTCTAAACATGCGGTCATGCACATGGTTTACGTAGCTTCCAACAAGTGACGTTTTTCCCAAACTATAACCTTAGCAGTGTTTTTGTATTGTAACATATTAGTAATATGCTTATCTGCTTCCCAATAGGGTTCTAGGTTTAAAGTGAAACACCCTCTGGTAACATAGGGCCGGCTGTTGGGTTTATTAAGTTCAGTTTTTTCCTACCTGCACAGCTACTGACGGCAAAGCCGACTCTCTTCTCCGCTCTATCAAAGATGACGTAGAATCCCTCCATGACAGTGGCCCCGATAACCAAAGCGTTGGCCGATGGGGAGATGCCGAATCGATAGCAGTTCATGTTATCGTGAGTGGTGAGCACAGACTGGATATACAGCTAGAAAATACAGAGGTAACAAACTGTTATAAGATCAGGAAATACATAGAAGGAAGTAGCGTGTAGAATCAGGAATAGCACAGCAACAAAGATTTGATAACAGAACAGAACCATAAAGGCCCATCTTGCATGTCCATACTGTCTACCCAACACCATGTCTTAATCTTCAGAACAGCCTTAGGTTTACCCCATGCTTAAATTTGTTAACCTGTTCCCGGCAGATGCTGTAAATCATGGAGCAGTCAGCAGTGTGTCTGTAAACAAACCTAAGACTGCACATTTTTAGCTGTTCTTTCGTGATCTATTGTTTTTATTTTTTAAATTTCACTAACATAGAATCTTGTGCTCTTTCATACCATGAAGAGCACTTCTAGTGAGGTAAATCGCCCCTTGGCACATATTGCACAATATAAGAGTATTATTACATAGGCTCATTCTTATTACTCTAGCGCTACGAAATATGTTGGCGCGTTACAAATAAACGATAATAATATTACTCATTGTTCCCTTAGGGTTTACATAGTGTTTTACTTTATGATCATTGTTTTGTACTTTTACAAAATTAGGTTAAACCGCTAATTCATTTTTTCAGAAAATTGCCAAATAATTATAAAAAACTTCCTGGAGCTACAGTTATTTGTCCCATTGTCCATTGTGAATTAAATGCAGGTAAATGTTTATTCTGGATGTCACATTTTTTCTCTATTTTGAATACTGAGAGGGCGCCAAGAACTCAACGGATGATCTTATTTGCAGTATTACGTTTTTTATATTTCCTGGTTTCTCACTTTCTATTTCCTTGACAGGGGCCAAACCCTTTTGATGCAAGTGACAGAGTGGCTACCTCTCAAATACAGACCATTATTAACAGGGGGTGATCTAAAAAACTAAGTTTAAGTCTTAGATAACCGAACTGAATTAGATATTTAAGCATAAATTAGATCCAAATACCCCCTTTCCATGACTTTATCTCATGTCATTAATGATCTACCACAAAGGGTTATAAGTCAAAAGAGCATCTCCAGTTGGTTAAATAATAACAACCAAAAAAACTTAAAGGGATATGGAAAGTTTACTAATTTTCATATTAAAATAAAAAATAAGTGTTTATTTGCATCCAAAAAAAATGCATTAATACGTTTAAACGAACTGTTTTTATTCAAGGAAACGTTTCAAACAGTCCCTGTAATGGTGTGCCCCCTGTAGCTCATGCACACAGTGTTTCTATTGGTACAGGATGTACTAGCTAAATCACAGACTGTTTCTTTAGCGATTGGCTAAAGTATCCTGTGCTATAGACACATTGCACGCATGAGTTACAGGGGTCGGGCCTTTGAAGGGACTATTTGGAAGGTTTCATGGAGTAAAAACAGAGGCACTTTTTAATAAAATGATGTTTAAAAATGTAAATAAACACTTAGGTAGATTTATTTAGTATTAAAAACAGGGAACCTTCTGTGTCCCTTTAAGTTTTAGAAGTGAACAAGAACACACCCTCCTGAAAAAGTAGCAGACAGAATCAAAACCATATTCAATTTTCCAAATATTGGGTATAATAACAAATGTAACAGTGTCCACCTGAGGCTTCATGGTTATACGGAAGGACCGGCTGGCGTTCATATCTCGGAGGTAGATGGAGAGATCAGGAAAATACTCCCAGGGCTCCTCTGAGCTCCCCCAGCAGGCGAGCTGTGTGCCCGTCCAGAACTCGACATTGAAGCTTGCAATCTAATAATAGAAAAAAAATCACATAAACAGTAAAGAACTACATAAAAGCTTTTGTGTTTGTGGGTGTCACAAAATGTTTGTTAAACCAAGTAGCTTTATATCATACCATATATGAACCTTTGTTGTGTCACTTAACAAACATTGTGGCATAAAAAAAAAAGTATGTTTGTAAACAAAATTTGTCACGGAAATGTTAAAATGATTTTTTGTAAATAGAAAAAGAAATAATATTGATGGCTCTGCTGGTCCCTAGAGGCACCCATGATCCTTTGTGAATGTTGCATAAATGAGTGGGTTATTTATATTTATGTAGATTAGGCCATGACAAATCCAAAGCCAGGGAGCCACGGCTCCTAAAAGTTTAGTTCTGGCTCCTAGCTTTAGTGTTATTTTACATATTTTTCTTTATGTAATCCATTGTTTTATTGGAGTCGTTCAGATGTTTCCAGCTCTCCATGACCTTATGGACCGTAACACACCAACACATCTTTATGTCCATGGTCATGCTGATACACTGGTATTCATGGCATAGATACTGGATTGGGTTGCCAGTTCCTTCTCCAGTGAGCCACAGTATACAGCTCCTGGTATGCCTAGATGGTTTTCCATCCAAGTACTGACCAGACCCAACCCTGCATGGCTTCAGGGTGGTGTGACCTCTTGGTTCCCTGACTGGAATCAAACCCAGGTTGCAGTGGTGAAAAACACTAAATCCTAACCACTGGACCACCAGGGAACTCACTTATGTAATCCATACCTAAAAAGATTTGCCCAGCACCTAACTAACCTCACTGGCTTATAGGTCTCAGATACAGTTGCCAAACCCTGATGTAGGTGCAGGGCTTGTAATTATACTTACAAGCTGCTAATGTGGTTAGTTTCTTACAAACGTCACAAACATGTGCAATGTTTCCCAAACTACAGTGGCCCTTTAATGAAAGTAAAACTAAGCTATATATTTTGTTCACGGATCCTGCCAGCTGGACTTGATCCTGTATTTGTCGAGTACATGGTGTTACTATTACACAGATCACGTCCTCATTAAGGACTTCCATTTACCTAATGACCACACACCAGATAAACGTGGAACCTCACAAAACAAACATCTCCCTCCCAATGTCCACACAGAGAACAATCATTTAGGGCCAGCTGACTCAAATGGATGGAAATATTTCCAAATGATAAAAACTTTCACTGAGATATGTTACTGAGAAAAGGAAATGCCTGTCGGGGTTTTGTACCATTTGGCAGATATAACTCTTCAATTGTATTTATGAATTTACTGTGATCAAAAATAATGTTTAATAAGTTTACTTACTAGCATTTTCAAAACTATATGATCTGCTGAGAAAATGGCACAACATTTTCTGACCTGTGTAGGTTTGCAACTGCAGGAAAACAGGCAGTTACACAATGTTATTAGGACAATAGAAAAATATTTAGGTAAAGGCAAAGACAACACCCTGAAATAGCCTGACTTTAATTGATCTATGAATTCAGCATCAATGAAAAAAATTAAAAACACATTTTCCACATGTGTTTTCACCCTCTATCTAATGGTGCAGAGCACATATGGCAACTTTTGTGGTCCTTTAAATAATCCCCTACTGTATGAGCACTACCGTTTCCCTTTAAAATGCGACTGTAGTGACCAAAACTTCCGTAGTAAAGTTTTCAGCTTGTTGCAATGAAAAAAAGCTGATCTTTTGTGATAAATTGCAGATCTCAAAATTGCGATAATCATTATATATACACTCAACATTATTCTGCGTCACTCAGTAGTGTCCAACTCATCATGAGCTCATGGTCCACAACACACCATGCTGATCCATTTAGTATTCACAGCAGATACTGGAGTGGCTTGCCAGTTTCTTCTCCAGTGGGCCACAGCATACAGCTCTTGGTATTCCTAGATGGTCTCCCATACAAGTACTGACCAGGCCAAACCCTGCTTGCCTTCAGGGTGGTGTGACCTCTTGGTTCCCTTACTGGAACTGAACCCAGGTCACAGAGGTGAAAGCACCAAATCCTAACCTCTGGACCACCAGGGAACCCCATACTCAACATTAGGTAAGGACAACATAAATGAGACAAAAACATGAACTAATGATTAAATGCAAATTAACACATTCTGTACCTTGGACCAACAGGAACCAATAGGTATAGAAGCAAGTATTCTGAAGGAACACACATAGTGGGTTTATGAAACATTTTATGTACTAATCTTCCATAAAAAAAATATGATTAATATTTGATTAATTTTTAATTTATATATATCATTTGGTTTTCTTTTTAACATATTAAAAATGTAATACACAACTTGTACCATACAAAACTTTATGGGAAAAAGAACATCTTATATGTAGAGTCCTCCTGATGGACAATTCTACTTCTGCCAAGGTTGTGTTTGTTTGGGAGCAAAAATTCTGTACATCAGTTCCTGATTAGAGAGGTGGACGCTGTTTGCATACATGAGTGGGCTCTCTTCTACATCTAAATACACTAGTATTAAATACAAATGTCGTATGGATTATTGAACCAAGAGAGCTTGGTCTACTGACATTTCAGAGACTACACTAGGATTATGTGCCATGTTTATGATATCATCTGGTTACCACCAGGCTATCGCCATCCAATATAAACATATAAGAGCTGTGGGCAGGGTCTCTGTCTCAAGCAATGCTTACCAGAGATGTCTGAATGATGGCGTCCACCATGGCATTAAAGACCTTTTCAGGGAGGCGTAGAAGGGTTGTCCCACTGTCCACGATGGCTTTGTCAGAGTTGTACTGGAAAAAAATAGTACAAAATACATTAACTCAATTGAACATTTAATATAATACTGGGAAGATCCTCCATAAGACTAGATATATTATTTTAAAAATGACACACAATAAAAATACTTTTTTATTGTTTTTTTCCTAACCAAATAAATTAATATATTAAAATATGAAGGGTTCGTTTACACTTTAACTTCAATTTAAACAAAGTGAAATCTTAAAAAGGTATATCTAAGTCTCCCTGTTTTTACCTTCTTCTAATCTAACATATCCTGCATATATCAGAAACATACATGGAGTTATTCTATATACATACAGACTTATTTTAATTTAAAAATAAAATTTATTTTCCACACCACCAGAGCTTCTTACATAGGCACAGTGTTACCCGCCAATAGAAACACTGCATTTGGGTACGGATTTTAACTCTTTCAACTAATCTTTAAGACAACAGCAGCACAGTGCGGAACTCTACAGAGCCCATGTCTGGGCTCCTCCTTACTTCCTGATCCTGGGTAAACAAAAAAAAAAGAGGACTACATATCCCATGGTACTTTGGTGCACAAACTGGCCTTCATATTGATACAATGTATTATCTGCCTGTGATTGGCCAAAATGAATTATGAATTTTATGCTAATTTTAGAACTGATTTCTAGGGGTGTTAACTCTAAAAATCAACTTGAAAAATCAAGAGAGTTCGCAAACATCAGAGTGAGTTTGTTGATGTTTATTTTGGTATTTTTTTGTGCAACCATTTTTTTCATTCACTACGGATTCTCTTCTATCAGATGCACTCCTAACCCATGCAGCTTAAAATAAGGCATTTTAGGAAATACTTAGATGCATCAAGCTATTGGCTTCAAGCTGTGAAACTTTGAAGTAACCAATAACGTGTCTGGACAATGAATTGTGCAGAAATTGGCAGTAGCAAGGACAATATATTTTGGATATTTAAAAGCACAACTAGAATTAGTCAAAAGGATGACCATCCATATACAATACGGCTGGGTAACAAAACAAAAAACAAATTGAAAGATTGACTGGTGGACAAACCCTTGTGTATGTTTTAAGTTGATAGACTTGTGGCCAAATTCAGAGTAACGGCCAAAAAGGAAAGTGCAGATAAGAACAAAACATACATGCACAGTAAACGTGTCTTATATACCTCTTGGCAATTCAGGTTGAGATTCACACCACCAACTTCAAACTTCAGCACTTCTACCTGATAGTACCACTCCTCTGTAATGGGGGTGTACCAAATATCTCCTTTGTATAAGCTGGTCTCAATGCCACCCATGACCTACAAAATAAAACATGGTCAGATATAAAATATCCAAAGCTGTCTACTACATGCTAAACTACATAAATCATGTCAATGCCTCATCTTCTCATCAATGTTCATAATATGTTCTCCTAATTTAGTTAGTCACTCATATCTATCTCGTTAAACATATTTTGTTTGGTTCCTCATTAGTCTGTTGTGATGTAATGAAGAAATCTTCTACCAGACTAGTGTAGGACCAGATAATATTTTGATGCAAGCAGTGACACTTCCTTCTTGTACTTCTTTAGTGGCAGCAAAGACAGAAGAGAAGAACAAACATGTTTCGTCATTACAATGGGGCTATTTTAATGCAAGGTGTTACTTACTATATGTAAAATAGGGGAACCTTTTCCAATAAGTTAAACAAGCAATAATATGTGTTTCTGCATTATTATAGACTCGTCAAAAATCTAATGTGTTTTTTCCCCTTTGTGTGTGTGTTTCTATTTCTTCTAAAGGATTATGGGATTCTGACTGTGGTTTATACAAAAATGCTACTTGTACCAAAGCTTTGTTTTATTTTTTCCTTATTGGTGGTCTCCATAAACCTCTACAAGGACACTTTTATGGGGTTTTATTAATGAGCTAATGTATACATCCATAACTATATTGTGTGTTTGTTTTGATATGAGATATAGATTTGTATAGATGTATAGATTTGTTTTTGATTTTGTTTTAACTAAAACAATAGCTGTAGATTTGTATGGATATTAAAGATACTCTTTAGGGTTTTGTTTTAAATAACGGTTTACTATTTGACTTAATTTTATTATCCTTAATGCCATACAAAATGTACTGTTCAGTACTTCAAGGAAGTCTCCAGAGTAACACATTCCCACCTTTTGGGACTTCCCCTTTCTTTCTGTTCTCTCACATGCAATGTGCCATGTTTCACAGCTGTGACCTAAGGTAATGCATACAGGGAAAGGGCTTTATATTACCATTGTCTCATGAAGTGTGTCTGCATATAACAGCACTGCACGAATGGGCGTGGCTTTAGGTCACAGCTGTAAAAGGCGGATAAAATTAAGTCACGTAGTTTAATATAGGTGTATATAGATTAAAAACATTAGCCTACTTTAATATATGCACCAGTCATATATCTAATTGCACTATTCCTAATTAGCTATAGGTTTGCTCTGAAGATCAGCAATTTAGTTGGAGACTTTGTTACTTACAAGACTCCCCCCATTGGTCCCAGTTCCTGTGGTCGGCAGGCCGGCGCCACACATCTGCATGGAAAATATATTAGGAATATTCTCCTGTTGAACAAGGGAATCAAAGAAAGTATCCACAGAACTGGACGGCTGAGGAGAAAACAAAAGGGAACGCCGTGTCAATGGACCAATAAAGTAATATTTTCATAAAAGTGCCCTTAATGATCGCTAACATAGTTTGTTCTTACAAAATATTCTGGATTAACAAATTTTATCTAAAAAAAATTGACTTGTCATTTGCTCAAATATTGATCATTTTCACTGGCAGATTTAACGACTAATATAAGTGACCTGACCAGAGCTAAAAACAATAAATATATAAAAACATAGGACATAATAATAATAATTCTCACAATATTTAAATCTCAGTTAGAAGCTCTAAAAAAACACATCAGTATCCGCTTCTGGTAAAAATAGAAAATGGTTAATTAGTATCACGACTGTGCCCATTAAAAAAAAAAAAAAAAAAAATAATAGATTTTTGAACTACAACTTCATCCAGTTTATACCTAGAAAAAAAAGTTCAGTCTGCCAAAAAAAAAAGGGTGAATTAATTTTTAAAGTCATAAAAAATTTATAAAAACGGTGTTCAGATTACGGTTCCCATATATTTAACAATCAAAATTGAAATGTTATGATTATTTTAATATAATTTAGGGCAGAGGTTGACATTAACAGAAAATTTAGGAGCAAGCAAAAAAAAAAAAAAAAAGTCAGAGAAGGATTTGTCATGAATCAGCCAGTGGCCATATTGGGACTGGCAGCAGAGGCCACACCCAGTGGCCATATTGTGTTTGGACAAAGTTCATGGCTCAGGCGGCAGCCATATTGGGACTGGCAGTGGTCACCTCTAGGAGCCATTTTATGATCGGACTCTACTCTCCACATGGCCATGTAGAAGACAACTAGAGTACAGGATACCTACATCTGTACTTAGTGGGGTTTCTGTTATACTGTTGTAGGGTTGTATTGTTATTTTGTGGTCTAGGGGATAAAGTATTGTGGGTTTGCCCCTTGGCATATTCCCATCCCTTCCATGTTTAGGCTCATTGTAATGAGTACCCTGTGAGGGATCTAATGGGATATATTGGTTATATGTGGGTGAAACATTGGGTGTTATATTTGTAAATATGAATGTATGTTATTATATTATAGAGGGGAAGACCGTTGAATACAGCCAAGCCTCCTTTGTTCCCAAAGGCCTGTTAAAACCATTAGCTAAGTGTCCAGCAGAGTACTAACAATGGGGAGCTCACAGCTGGAGATCAGACAGGCAGGCACCCAGAAACAATGGGATGGCCTGAGGCTTCTCAGCCTTCATAGCATGGGCACAGGAGAGCCAAGGCATGCTTTTCCCTGGAGATTCAGAGCCCAAATGAATTAGTTGGCCTCGCCTAGTGGGTGGACCAGGGGTGGAGTCTCATGGTTCCCACGTAGGGACCCTGCTTGATTGGCCAGAGGCAGTTAGGGGCTGACTAAAGGTAGCCCCTCCTGGTAATGTTGTATGCCTGTTTAAAAGATGTTTTTTTTCAAATAAAGTTGTTCATAATTTTCATCAAGACTTTGTGTGCAGGTGTATTATTGACCCAGGGGCATATGCTGGTAGAGGAGATCGTTTCTGACTCCCTTCCAGGTTTCCCAGGCACACTACCAAAAACTGGGACTTATGCTCTTGCATCTACAAAGACTGTCCATTGGTCTGAGTCACCCAAATCTTAGGTCTAAAACCTACAGGAGATAAGAGGACTAGGATTCTCTATACTCCATCATCATTGTAGGTTGTGACAGGATTTATATATAGAAATATACATAGAAAAACTAGAAAATAGAAGTCAACGATTAGATAATATGCAGCTCTTCCCTCCTGCCCTATATCGGTTTTGTACATAGAAGTTGGCAGCATAAACATTGGTAGGAAATCTCGGCATCAACCCGAAACTTGTAAACAAAGGAACAAGCCCATTCTGTGTGACCATTTTATCTACCAAAAAATAAGAAATCTTATGCACATGCCAGACATTTATCAATAGCTCTGGTGGACAATTGAAAGGTTGTTCTTCTAGAACCGCTGCATTTTATCCAATCTTTGCAATAACATTTCTAGTTTATTCATACTTTTATTTATTTTTTAATATTATGTTATCTATTCCATTTCTAAACTCTTTTTGATCCTCCAAGCCTTGAGCATAGTCTGTTACCAGAATATTCATATATCCTTCAGTACTGGGACATGTTTTTGCTCATTTTTTCAATATGTTTTTTAAAAGTTATAATTTTTTGCTCCTTACAGAGATAAACGGCGGAGTAATCAAGGAAAGGCCACAGAACATAATGGCCCTGGCACAAGAATAATGATAAGACATGCACTGCATGTAAGCGTGTGTGAGAGAGCCAGCGCGCGAGAGCCAGCCAGAGCGTGTGTGAGAGCTGGTGACAGCGAGCAAGCGAGCCGGCGACAGCGAGCAAGCGAGCGAGATTTAATGATACCGTCCTTTAGTTACTAGTTTCCTCATAAAATGTAAGCAATACATTTAAGGTTGTGTGTTTCCTCTAGAAAAATGACAAAAAAAATCCATCTTTATTTTCTCTAATTGAAACTTAGCTTTCCATTCAATAATAGATCTAGTCAACAAAGTGGTTTATGTTGGTTTTGTTTGTTGTGGTAAAGGGCACACGTGTGAAGATATGAGAGGGGTTGTGGTAATTACATTTTTACCCACAGTTGTCAACATGGCTAGCCAACCATCTGACAATTCTGCGCCTATTTAGAAATAAATAAACGGTCAGTATTCAGACACCAAATAGTGAAGTTGCGTGCTCTCACATTACTGACCCAGACGTCTATATCCCCAGTCTACAATTGCTTGTTCATGAGTTTGTGGAGTTAGTTGAATCATTTTGATTATTTGTCTGTGGGTGGATCAAACCCCCGCCCCCCCAAAAAAAATACTGTAGAAAAACTAATGTATTAATAAAATGAAATTAATAAAGTAACTGCGATTACCTATAGTTTTATAATGTACAGTATATCATTTTTATAACTGTTGTGTTACTTTTCTACAAAAGAGGGACAAAGACGAACAGAGAATGTTTAGTTAAAAAAAAAAAAAAAGGACTGTTCATCCAATAGAGGGACAGTTAGGAGGTATGGTGCTGGTATGTTTTTGTCTGTGTGTGTGATAGAGATGACTTGTAGTTTGGGTCTGTGTGCTGGTGTTTGTGAAACTAGGATGCCAGAATTGTTTTTGCTACTAAGGAAACACTCCTTCTGTCTCTTGGTGACCAATAATGCTGCCTAAAAAAGGGCTCAGTTATGACGCTCCGTCAAATAATTTGTAGTTCTGCATTTTAAACCCTGGTGATTGGCAATGCAGATCTAAATTTCGGGGGCCATTTTGTTTTTTAAGGCAGGAAAAAGTATAGGACATAGATTTTCCATTTATTTGCTACTACAGAAACATTAAATTCGGACTTATTTATTCTGTCACTTATTGTTACAAAACACAAGGTACATTTTACTTCCTTTTGTCTAACCATCTTCCTCAAACACAAAATGGTCTCCAAAACTATAGAACAGCATGCTCAATCACCAGTATTTAATCTACATAATTAAAACAAGTCTATAATTGCCTTGTACATCACATAGTCTTCCTTTACAGCAGAGCTGACCAACTGCAGTCTCTGAGGACACGTATTGAAGACTAACCTAGGAGCATGCAAACAATTTTAATGTTTGTGTTATGGTAAAAGAATCTGTATGTGGACCAAGAAGCCACGGTCAGAACCGAACATGGGACAACACAATGGTTCAAGATCGGAAAAGGAGTGTGACAAGCTTGTATATTGTCACCTTATTTATTCAACTTATATGCAGAGTACATCATGCGTAAGGCTGGACTGGATGAATCCAAAGCCGGAATCAATATTGCTGGAAGGAATATCAACAACCTCAGATACGCCGATGATACTACTCTGATGGCTGCAAGTGAGGAGGAACTAGAGGACTTATTGATGAGGGTAAAATAAAAGCCTACTGATGAGTGTAAAAGAAAATATTAAATCCTTTGATATATTTCAAGATGTCCATCATGTCACCGCTCTACCTTCTATGCTTTAAGCTATACGTTATAAGATCATGAAGTTATAGGTTTTGTCTTATAACTAGGGATCTATATAGAGTGACAAGCTTCTCTTCCAATGAAATCAAGCATCCAGTTGTTATTTTCTTGCTTACTTCTAAAATCACATGATAGGATATCTCCCAACTTCTGTCTTTTTTCCATACTCTGAATATATTGCCTCGATCCTGCCCACAAGAGCCAACAACAGACATACTAGGACATAAAATACACTATTGCCCTATTAAAGGAAGGGTTAAAGGACCACTGCATGTAACAAACTCACAATATTAGCAACTGTATAAAACGTGGACATAACATTTTTTGGGGAAAAAATGATTTTGAAGATTGTTTTTGAGCATAAAAATAAATACGTTTTTTTCTACATCATTTTCGGAGAGATGGATTATGAGGGTACACTTTATTTAGTGTTGAGGGAATAAGTAGCAAGAAGAGGAGAGAACAAGGAAACAGAAGAGAGCTTTGTTTGATAATCGGATCAGATTGAAACTGACACCACAGACTTTTCTCACAAAGGCCCAACAAAATTAACTAATGCTTTCCAGAAACGTAAATGTCCCATCACACACGTAACTTTCATTATACAAGGGCCATATAACTGTTAAAAGCATAAATAATTAGCAGTAATAAATAAATATTATATCATACCTTAGCCAATGATCTGTATGCCAATCCCAGAATCCCTTGCCAGTTAATATTTGGCATGAAGAAACTCTCAGATTCAAAAATTGAGACAAGGTTCACAACGAATGTGCCATTTATTCCTTTGGGGACAGTGACCACGTCTTTTCCAAGAATACCAGTCCAACTTCCTTGAGTGTATCGCACGGTGACTTCAATGTCTTCACTCTTGTAAGTAGTTGAGCTATATATTTAAGAGAAATAATAAGAATACATTTCTATAGTAAATTTATCAAGTTAATATGACATTAATTTTCTATATAGCATTGCAGGTAAAATATTTGTTATTATGTATAGCTCCCATCTCAACTTAAAAATAAAATATTGTCAGCCTATGGATACCCGTACACCTTCTTGAAGCTTGGGTGATCTCTCGCCGGTTGTGTCTATTTTCATTAGCATACACTGAAATGGGTCATGTGGGAGAATATAACCGGATTATAGGTTGGAGAACTCGAAGTCCAAGAATACCATTTGAATAAAACTGTATCAACCTTACTTTTATCCTCCCAAAGTCTATATCAAAAACTAAACATTTTTACTATACAACAAAAAAATTTTTTTTCCAAGAGAACCTATTATTTCCCAGTGTATGGGGGTAATTTCACATTGGAAGGTTTCCAGTTTCGCTCATGTGATTAGTGCTTGGTGCTGCCATCACCAGTAATGTGCACTTCAAAAATGGCTTCCCTGAGGCTGCACAGATAGAAATAAAGATGGAACTTGGGTTTAACCAAATATAATCAGTAACCAACCAGAAAACCAGCATGAAGGTTAGTTGACATTTTTGGCTTCATAAATCATCATTTTCAAACATTTAGAGGGCAACAGTAGTTTAGGAAAACTTCATATTTGTGATGTAAGTACCAAAGGGACAACATTAGGAAGACATAAAAGCAACTATTCATTTTAGCATATGCTGATGGCTTCCATAATGGACCACTAGAGCAGCGATTGGCATTTTTAATGAAGCTTTGGAAAAATCACCATCTGGTGAGAGCTTAAGAGTTAGAGTAATATGGAACTCTCCGGCAGCTCAGAGGTTAAACCAAGCGTGTAGATCTGCAGTCAGGTGCTGGGGATTATCACTGGGGAGAGGGGAAAAAACACTGCCGTGTCCTTAATCATACGTGGCATTTTCCCAGCACGCAATGCACAAGTGCAACAAAAAAATTGCATCCTTCTGCTTCTTATCTAAACTTTTACTCTTCCTCACATTATATTATAAATCTGTGTAGGAGTTTGTACATTCGGTCCTGTCCAACTCTTCGTGACCTCACACCAGGATATATTTATGTCTATGGTCATGCTGATCCACTTGGCAGAGATACTGGAGTGTGTTGCTATTTCCTTCTCCAGTGTGCGACAGCACACAGCTTCTGGTATTCCTAGGTGGTCGCCCATCCAAGTACTGACCAGGCCCAGCCCTACTTGGCTTCAGGGTGGTATGACCTTTTGGTTCCCTGACTGGAATCAAACCCAAATTGCAGCAGTAAAAACCTCAAATCCTAAGCAATGGACCATCGGGGAACCCCAGCTCTACTATAGCATAGGACAAAAACTATTTGATACCAGAACACCCTCGATTTGTGAGAAAATGCAAGTCATTTATCTAGAGGTTAAGCCTTTTAAAAGTAGGTCTCACTATGAAGCCAAAATGTTCAGGAATTATTAACCTTAAAATTACCTTTCACGTCCAAGCCAGCTCCGTCTTGCTCAGATATGGTGGACTAGAAAGTTACTCTGACTAATCCAATGTGTCCTTGTTACGAAGTTTGTTAAGGAATATTAAAGGAGCAAAAATATTGATAACATTTCCATGTGATTAGGCCAGGGATAGGGAAGTATGGTCCTGGCGTGCCCCAAACAGACCTGGATTTGAGGAATCAATCAATCAAGATGACTGCAGTGATAGGTCAGGATTGGAGGATATCCTTGCAAGACTGTGTGGCTCTCCAGGACAGAACTTGCCTACCCCTGAACTAGGCTCACAGACCATTAGTAACTAATATTACTAAAGATCTATGTACAAATGGTACAATAAAAGTGTGGATTCAATAAGTAAAATCCAGGTATACAGAAGTGCAATGCAATAAGGCACCAGAGGTCCTTAGTCTGAGCTCGCGAAGCCAGGGCCGCAGTTCATCCCCACGACCCCCTACGACTATCCAACCGCAAATGCGAGGGGCCATGTTTGCGGAGGTGGAGGCTCCCACATCGGCTGCAATAAGCGGCAGGCTCATTGCAGGCCGCAAATGCAGACGCTCAACAGCGCCTCACAACCGGTTACAAACGACCACACAATCGGGACTTGGAAAAAAAAAACATAAACACACAATGAATAACTACGAACTTACACAAAAAAATACGAGCCTCTGGACTTAGAAAACATCCATTACTGACTCGCAAAAATACGACCTTAACGGACAACCCGTGCACAGCCGCAAACATTAAAAAACACAAAAATACACACAAATAAAATAAAAACCTTACCCACACCAAGGGGGGGACACCCAGGACCTCTGCAACACAGCTTAAACCTTGAATTCTGGCAAAGTTTAGACACCCGAAAATCCCCTAAGCAAGAGAAAAAATGGCCTCCAAAAAAAACGAAAACGAGGCTACATGACCCCTAAAGCCGCTAAATTCCACAAAAAAAGCGGCTATGATAAATAAAAAAAAATACAACAACCAAGTGGCTCGCAATGAGCGCTGAAGGTGCTCATTGCAAGCCACGTGATGAGCGCCAAAGGCGCTCAGCGGGAACCTCGCAATCAGCGCAGAGATCTCAGACCACCACAAAAAATAATGTCTCTGCCAAACAACATTCCTTGACTTACAATTCTATTGCCGTCATTTTTGACGGTCAATTCGCTAGTATTATATACTAGCCACTTGCCCGTCAAAAAATTACGGCAATAAGATTGTAAGGCAGGTAATGCTGTTTGGTCGAGACATTCATTTTGTTGGTGGTCCGAGATCCTTTGGCGCTCATTGCGAGCCTGGCACTCATTGCGAGGCTGTTGGTTGTTTTTGGTGCTTTTGGTGTTATTGTTTGGTCGGCGGTGATGTGTTTTTTGCGCTTATTGTAAGGCTTTGTGTGCTATGAGCAGCGTTGACGGTCGTTGTGAGTGGCGCAGTGAATAGCTTTTATGTTTAATGTGAGTTTTTTTTTTGTGTGTATATGTTTTTTTGTATGCTAATTAAATAATGAATAAATAAATAAATGAATATACTTTACCTATTTTGAAGTAATATATGCAGGAAGCATTGTGTTGAAGAGCTAACAATCTGTTTTATTGTTATTATTTTCCTGCAGCATCCAATGTAGGTTTGCACTGTTGTGGAGTTGAGGTGTAAGTGTCAGCAATGTGTGCAGTGTGTAGTGTAAATAGGCTGCGTGCGCAAGGAAAAGCCGTTAGGGTAGCTGTCTACGTCCGCATTGTGTAAGTTAGTGTTGTAAAATGGCGGCTAATTTGTATGTGGTAGGCGGCTGTGTATGATGTATGTGTTTGGTTGTGTTTTGCGTGTTTAGGGTCCTGTAGCCTCGTTTTTGTTTTTTCCGGCGGCCATTTTTTCTCTCGCTTAGGGGATTTTCGTGTGTCTAAACTCTGGAATTTGGACTTAAATGGAGGTGTAACTTCACTTGCAAAGGTCCTGGGTGAGAGATATTGGAGTGGGTTGCCAGTTCCTTCTCCAGTGGGCCACAGAATACAACTCCTGGTATTCCTAGGTGGTCTCCTATCCAAGTACGGACCAGGCCCAACCATGCATGGCTTCAGTTTGGTGTGAGCTCTTGGTTCCCTGACTGGAATCAAACCCAGGTCACAGAAGTGAAAGCACAGAAACCTAACCACTGGACCACCAGGTGATAAATGAAAGTTGTAAAAACAATGTTGCCCATTACGTTTTCTAGTCCTTTAGCAGAAACCTTTGTAAATGTGGGACTGCAGCGTCTCTTTAAACCTGTGGAATCGGGTAAAGTGGTGACAGTAGCCTTAAAAATTACTTTTCCTATCAGCGCAGGTTCTGAAAAGCAAAATAGATCCTCAGCTTAGCGAGTGATCCATTGTATTTATCACCTTTACAGGTAATTACCATTTAGCTCCGTAACCTGACTCCAGGTGACTGTGCGCACACAGCAGCCGCTGTATTTACTATTCAAGGAATTTGTTCCATTATTTTAGTTTTTTTGAGTGAAGAGAAAAATCCCCTCCTTGGGAACAGGAGATAACAGAACGGCTCAACTCACAGGACAAAAACACCATCAAAAAGCATTCAGGAAGGAAGTCATTATGGGGTTAATGGCTACTCCAATTGGCAGTTGAAATGATATGGAAGGTTCCTGGATTTTACTAGGTATATAATATCCCTGTGTGATATTTACTTTTATGGACTGGTTAATTCTCACTGCCTAAAATCAAACAAATAATCCCTGAATGGGTCTACCCACTGCAGATCATGAAGACACAGACTCTGTAGGGCTGGATGTGCAGTGTCCTAGCCTATCTCAGCAACATGCTGTTAAAAAGTGGTCCCTGATTGGCTAGGACATTACACTGTACAGCAAGCACTATAGAGTCTCTATCTACATACACTGCAGTGGGCACACCCATACAGGAACTACCGTATATACGAGTATATGCCGACCCGAGTATAAGCTGAGGCACCTATTTTACAACAAAATACTGGGAAAACGTAGTGACGAGTATAAGCTGAGGGTAGGAAATGTGCTGCCCCCTGTGTCCCCCCTCTCTCTCCCCTGTGTCTCTACCCCCCTCTCCCTCCCCTGTGTCTCTTTCTTTCCCCCTCCCTTATCACCATCCTCAACCCCCCCTCCTCATCCTCAACCCCCCCTCCTCATCCTCAACCCCCCCTCCTCATCCTCAACCCCCCCTCCTCATCCTCAACCCCCCCTCCTCATCCTCAACCGTTAAAAGTGATTCATACAATTCCAAGTACATTACAATATACAGGCACACTGGAGGCAATCATTGGTGTGATTTGTGTGGGATGAAAAAGACTGCTAGAAACATCAAGTGACAGAATCTAATTGGTATTTATGGGATAACTATATATCATCCAAGAAATGAAATTTAGGGTATTTTCCATTAAGTGACTCTCTTGTTATTTCTTTCTTTCTTCTCTTTTATTAGATATGATTACATTTGATCAGACTCTTTTGTTGCATGGATAGTACGAATGTATGTATGTGATTTTTTTTTGTTTAATTATATTTATAATGCTATTTTTGAAAGAAAAAAAAAAGGGGGGGGGGTTGCATTGCTCATAAAAAAAATAAACGTAAATTGTGTTGCAAACTTGCTTTGGGGTTCAGCTAGAAGATATCAGACAAGCTGAGTGTTTGACCATACTACCTTTTCATCCGGAAATCCATCTATTCCACAGCCTGATAACTATAACTAATCATGGGACTTTCTGTCTGTGGTTATTGTTTTATTTGAATAATTGCATGTACTATGTGTGCTTATATATCCAGCTCTCATCTATATACTCTGTAATAGCATATAATAAATCAACTGTACGGGAGAGTAAAGTAGCATTGAGTGTGCTGCTCAGTTGGTATAAACAAGAATAACCACAGACATTTTAACATGTATGAGCCCATGTGATTAGTTCTTGCAGTTATTTCCTGTTATCTGCCTGCCACATCCAGTCTCCACCTGCTAGCCGCTGCACATGTTACTCTTACAATGTATAACTGGATATCTACCACTACCCTAAACCCAGACCCATAACCATAAACACTAACCATTACAAGTAAATGGTGGGCAGTGGTGCAGCATTGTGGCAGGCGGCTAAATGAAAGGTCCGAGCATTCCTACTAATAACCCCACTATGAGAGGGACTGATGTATCTTAGACAAAGTTATTAACAGAAGGGGAGGATCTCTTTGTAAATTACTTTTACAATACATAACTTTCAAGCACAATTATCGAACATTATATTTTAAATAACAATTTAACAATTACATTTGTGTACTTTTCATTCCAACAGTAACTGGAGTCTTTACTGTTAGTTTTTCTGTAGTGCTCAGAGACATAAATTGGTCCTATTAATCCTGTTAGAGCACAGGTGGTTAAACAGAATGACGGAGTCATTACCTCAAATCTGCTTAAACAAGGATATCCTTAAATTCTGAATATTTTATTATTAAACCGGGAAAATGTCATATCCCTTTAAGAACCACAGCTCTACAATACATTAGTTGAACGGAAATAATTTAGCGGATAGGATGGTGATGAAACAAGACCACCCCTTTAATGAGGTATCAATACATATTGCATTCTGGTGAATATCTTCACAGCAGCCGTGTAGTAGGAATTATTTATAACATTGTTCCCATGTTTTTTTTCCATGGAGTACTTAAGTATCCTACAGGGATGTCCTTGGCGGATCACTTGAATATTGCGGACTGCCCTTCTAGAACACTTATATTATAGAGCATTGTTATATATTGTAATACACCCGAATCCTATAACTATTTTAATGTATTTTATTAATTTTCTACATTTTGTTTCATACTTTTTTTGTAATCCCAGTTGTGCCATAAAATATTTAACCAGGTAACGTGCAAACAAAATAAGTATTGCAAGCTTTATCCCAATAATCTGCATTTTAATCAATTTAGGTGAAGGTTTGGAAAATATAAAAAAAAACTAACAAAAAAAAAAAACTTTTACTAAAAAACTAAGTACAAAGAAGAACTTATTAGTGAGAACTCAGAGGGATACAAAATTGTAATTTATTTGAATACTACACAACAGGTTATTAAAAACAAGATAAACCTACCCATAGTGCATCTGTTATGGACAAAAATTACTTGCTTTACTCACCGCAAGTGAGTAAAGTGAACTTTAAATTAGTAAAGGTAGGTTCAGGGGTGGATGAAAATATGTAACACTTAGAAGCCAGGGAGATTTTATAGGAGCCAGGCAGGTGAATCCTGGAAGAACCCTTCATAGAGATACATTATACTTTGAAAAATATTTAGGAGCCAAAAGAATACACATTCTTGGAGCGCTGGCACCTGGGAAATTTCCAGCATATTCTAGGTTTATTGCATTTAACACATACATTTTATTTTCCTGTTTCTCTCTCACTCTGCACAGCACTCGAGGGTCATACATGTTAGAAAATGACACCATGCTATAAAAGTACAGCGGTGAGAGATGGTTGATTTGCATAATATTAAAATAATAATATTATTATATACTTACTTAGCGGAATTGTAGTATGTTGATATATATTTGTTGGGAGCTCCAGCAACTGCAAAATTACTGCTTCCAGTGTCCACCAAGATGTTCAGCTGAAAGAGAGAATACTATTAATAAATGGGTATATAATAATATAATATGGTCATCCTATATAGGGCGAGAGCGAGGGGAGAAGACGGAGAGCGAGGGGAGAAGACGGAGAGCTGAGGGGAGAAGACGGAGAGCTGAGGGGAGAAGACGGAGAGCTGAGGGGAGAAGACGGAGAGCTGAGGGGAGAAGACGGAGAGCTGAGGGGAGAAGACGGAGAGCTGAGGGGAGAAGACGGAGAGCTGAGGGGAGAAGACGGAGAGCGAGGGGAGAAGACGGAGAGCGAGGGGAGAAGACGGAGAGCGAGGGGAGAAGACGGAGAGCGAGGGGAGAAGACGGAGAGCGAGGGGAGAAGACGGAGAGCGAGGGGAGAAGACGGAGAGCGAGGGGAGAAGACGGAGAGCGAGGGGAGAAGACGGAGAGCGAGGGGAGAAGACGGAGAGCGAGGGGAGAAGACGGAGAGCGAGAGAGAGAATAAATAATGACATAGTTATATGGTAATTGAGGTTGAAAAAAGACTTTTAGCCCATTAAGTTCAACCTATTTTGATCTCCTCTGGTCTGCAATATACAGATTAATTGTGAAGGCAAACAGGAAAACAAAGAAAAAAATAAAAACCGTGAATCTTGTCAATGGTCTCAAAAGGGGAAAAAAATATATATATAAAATTCCTTCCTGACCCAAGATACTGCCGATTGCATTCCTCCCAGGATCAATACTCCCTCTAATTATCCAGGATAGCCCTGAATGCCCTTTTTAGTCAAATATATATCAAATTATTTTTTAAAGTTATCTATCAAATCTGATAGTTACTAAATAAAGACATTACCTAAAGGCCCAAATGGCTTCTAAAGAGGTCCATATTATACTAAAATGAAAATAATAACCAACACTCAAGACAAGTGGGCCAAAGTTCCTAATAGTCAATGAGATGGACCAGAGGTAGGCAAGTTCAGTCCTGGAGGACCACACACAGCCCAGGATCTGAAGATATCCCTTGCTGCAAGTCAATGGCTTATTCAGTAAAACATGGCACAGAAAGGAAATCCTTAAATCCAGACCTGGGTGTGGCTTCAAACCTGCCTACCCTTTTGAGGCAATTTCTTACTTTTTAATTCAAGCCAACTGAATGTAGCCAGATTTTTGTTTAATAAATAATGTCAGTTCAAGGTGTGTGTGTTTTACCACAAGAGGTTCATCTTTTCCATTGTTCGGACTTGGTGAGAACCAAATGACGGCCAGATTTGTGAGAACATGTAAAGCCACACGAGGGTGTGCAATCTGTTCATATGGCCAACAGGTCTAGAACAGGGAAACCCTAAATACAGCCCTGCAGATACCCAGACCCATCACATATATTTAAAATTTGATGATTTTGACAACATGAAAATAGGCAACACGTTTTTAGACTGAAAACAAACAAACAAACAATGTATTACTTTGGATATGTGTCACAAAATACACTTGGTATCACCCATATATGTTAAATAAAATGGTCCCGTTTGGCTTTAGTAAAGGTCTGTAGAGGGACTAGAGACCAAGAGACAAGTCGGTTTGCGTCCCTTTGTTTGGCTATGTGTTACCCCCTGGATTCTAAGGCCTTGCTTGTTTTGTTCGTTTTTTAATTGATTAAGCAGCCCAATTGTAGAGGAGAGAATGTATTCACAGTAGATTGATTGGACCTATAGGAAGGCACATACACAGGTAATACTAGGCTCTTATACACCAGATACTCAGGGGGGAATGCTTGGGGGGGGGGGGGGGGGCTGTGGGGACTGACATGTACATGTCCCTAACTAGCCAATCCATGGGGAAGGACAGTGGAGCTACAATGGGTGGGGTGTTATCTGAGGGAGTATGGGAATGTTTTATTGTTTTTTCACTATACAGAAAATGTGTGGTCCAGGAGACATGCTTAGGCTGTCATCCTTGGCCTCTAAGGATCATTTACCAAGTATAATAGCCTGGATACTAAGAACCAGCAATCTCCTGGATTCAGAGGTGCCGAATGGAAAAAAAACCCTGGGTCAGTTTACAGTCTAGCTAGCAGGTTATCACAACATGCATTTATGCTGCTGTGGAATCTACCATTTTGGTTTCAGCAGATCAACCTCCTGAGGTGAGAGGAGAATGTAAATGTAAAGAAAGTTTGTATCTGCACAGTGGGAATATGGCAGTTATATCAGGCAGTGCACTCAAAATTGAAGCTCATAAGTTTACAAAGACACACCCTCCTGAGAAAATAAAAGATTATGAGCCAAATATTTTTAAGTTTTTCTAAACCTTAGAATTTTCTGAAAACAAATGTCTTATTAAAAAATTACAAATGTATTCAGTTTATTAATTCTATGTCATCAGACAGTACACAATTCATCTACAAGACTTTTACATAACTTGAAAATGTAACATAGCTGCACATCCCACGGACCTGCCACAAAGCAAAGGAGCCTTTGACACTGCTCCATACCACAACCCGGGCCTCATGCTTATCATGTATGAAATGCAAAGGAGACCGTCTGCCCTCCAAACACAGGCACATTGTATCCACAACAATAGATCAGTAACACAAGGTCGCATTTATCATAACATTCATACAGTGGAGCCTCGGTACTCTACTACCTCAGACGCGCAGAGTACTGAAAAATAGGAGTTCTGTCCGAGAAAAAAAATGGTTTGGAACTTGCCGCTTCCTCTGTACTCATTGCGTTCATGCCATCACGCATCAATGTCTCACCAGGTAGTAAAGAAAGCACTGTGGCATAGTGTAGTGTGCCTACAAGAGCCCAAGAGCAGCCTGTGCCTACAAGAGCAGCCTGTGCCTAAAAGAAGCAAAGTGCCACCTGTGCCTAAAAGAAACAAAGTGCCACCTGTGCCTAAAAGAAACAAAGTGCAGTTTGCGGTAAAAATAAGCAAAGTGCAGCCTGTGCCTGCAAGAATGAAAATGTAGCTTCTGACTATAAGAATCAAAATTCCAAGCAATAATCTCTCTCCACCATCCCATTTGATCTAATAACTGTTTTTTATTGGTCTATTTAGTGTTAAGGTTTTGTATCAGGATATGATCATCAGTTTAAAATTAAAATGTGAAATTCCTGGGGGTCCGGAATGAATTATTTCCATTTACATTGATCCCTATGGGAAATACTTGTTTGGTTATCAACGTTTTTGGAACTCAACCTGCCATCCGCAACACATTAAAAACGAGAACTGAAGTAGCACTGCTTTAGGAAACTTGTTCTGATGTTGTAGAACTTGTACTGCAACGTTATTAGTATAAAAAGTACAAGGTTAATTTACTTTCTAATAAAAATGACTACTGTATTCAAATTAACAAGACTATGTTATTGGGCGATCATAACTTCATCTACCAGACATTTGAATAACTTGAAAATGTGACATTGCTTTATGTCCTTGTGTGGGACGGACAACTAAGGAGCCATTGACACTGCTCCACACCACAAACCCGGTCGTCATATTTATCATGTATGGGGAGGGGGAGAAGAAAAAAAAAGAGAGAGAAGAAAAAAAAGAGAGAAAAAAAAAAAAAGAGAGAGAGAGAGAGAGAGAGAGAAAGAAAGAAAGAAAATAAATGGCAGGGTGGAGGGGGCAAATATAGAGAGGATCAAAATTAGCCGATCATGGACTTGGGAGCCTATCCAAACTGGCCTAGGAGCAGAATGAAACCTAAAATATACCCAAAGTATATCTCTGGCTGTCTGCTCTTTGTATACAAAATAGTAAACACAGCGTTTACAGTCAACATCAAATAAAGATTTCTATGTTCCAGCTGTTGCTTGTATATCCTTCACGTCAATGATGATTTATAGTTAGTGGCGAGGGTCCTCAAACACATGCAGAATTTAAAAAGCACAAAGTGGAGGTTCCAAATACAAGGAGAGCGAGAGAGAGAAAGGAGAGCGAGAAAGGAGAGAGAGAGCGAGAGAGAGCGAGAGAGAGAAAGGAGAGAGCGAGAAAGGAGAGAGAGAGCGAGAGAGAGCGAGAGAGAGAAAGGAGAGAGCGAGAGAGAGAGAGAGAGAGAGAGAGAAAGGAGAGCGAGAAAGGAGAGAGAGAGAGCGAGAGAGAGAGAGAGAGAGAGAGAGAGAGAAAGGAGAGCGAGAAAGGAGAGAGAGAGCGAGAGAGAGAGAGAGAGAGAGAGAAAGGAGAGAGCGAGAGAGAGAGAAAGGAGAGAGCGAGAGAGAGAGAGAGCGAGAGAGAGAGAGAGAGAGAGAGAGAGAGAGAGAGAGAGAGAGAGAAAGGAGAGAGAGAGAGAAAGAGAGAGAGAGAGAGAGAGAAAGAGAGAGAGAGAGAGAGAGAAAGGAGAGAGAGAGAGAGAGAGAGAGAAAGGAGAGAGAGAGAGAGAGAGAGAGAAAGGAGAGAGAGAGAGAGAGAGAGAGAGAGAGAGCGAGAGCGCGAGAAAAGGGGGAGAGCGCGAGAAAAGGGGGAGAGCGCGAGAAAAGGGGGAGAGCGCGAGAAAAGGGGGAGAGCGCGAGAAAAGGGGGAGAGCGCGAGAAAAGGGGGAGAGCGCGAGAAAAGGGGGAGAGCGCGAGAAAAGGGGGAGAGCGCGAGAAAAGGGGGAGAGCGCGAGAAAAGGGGGAGAGCGCGAGAAAAGGGGGAGAGCGCGAGAAAAGGGGGAGAGCGCGAGAAAAGGGGGAGAGCGCGAGAAAAGGGGGAGAGCGCGAGAAAAGGGGGAGAGCGCGAGAAAAGGGGGAGAGCGCGAGAAAAGGGGGAGAGCGCGAGAAAAGGGGGAGAGCGCGAGAAAAGGGGGAGAGCGCGCGAGAGAGAGAGAAAGGAGACAGAGAAAAAGGAGAGAAAGAAAGAAAGAGAGCAAAAGAGAGAGACAGCATCACATATATAATAGTTGTCGTAATTGCGAGTTTGTCGGTAATGCAATGTTAAAAGTTACAGGTTGAGCATGCTCATTGTGGAGCCTGCGATGAGCGCTAAAGTTATGGGCTTGTGCAAAGCCGCTCATTGCGGGGCCCGCGATGAGTGAAGAAGGCACTCATAGCGAGGACCGTAAAGTGGGGGCCACAAAAGGATGCTCATTGCGAGGCCTGCAAGCTACAGTAGGGGAGAGTGTGGCAAAAAGCATTGCAAGGCTTGAAATTTTATTGCCGTCATTTTTGATGGGCAAGTAGCTAGTAATTACCGTATATATAATAGATAATAAAAGCATGTATTTATTTAGTTCTCACTTTCTAAGAACATTTTGCGCATAAAATTCTAGTTCTTCAAGCAGGCTCCCACTGAACTAAACACAAGAGCTAATGTAACATTTCCTGCCGCTGATTGGCATCGGCAGCAGATACTGAAGGCGGAGCGCGATCGCAGATATTACACTTTACTGTGAAAGAAAATCAATTAGCGTGCTTCTGTGCACAAGCAACTTGGAGCAGCTGGGAAGCTTTTAGTCAAAGCCTGTTTACTATCAGGACTATTAAACGTGCTTCTCGTGTGCTAGAATTGCTTTGCACCACGTATAAAAAGGAAATTAGAAACTCAGCGTGCAATTACTTTGTAATTAACATTTTTTTTTTAAAGTTGTTTGTTTCAGATTATGTTATTTTGGTCCATAGAAATACCTATATATCCCAAGCTGGTCAGGAGACTATTTCAGAGAACAGTACTTCCATTGCAGCTAAGGATTCTGGGTAGTGATATGCAAATATGGCTCAAAACATACCATCCAACCACATAGCATAGACCCTTTCGATATCTTTACAATGCTCTCTGATGGGCTTCTGAATAGTGGTGGGCAACAGGTGGCCCAGGGCCACATGTAGCCATCAGGCACTTCCCATCTTGCCATTGCTTGTTCTCTAAAACTAGCAAAAAATGTCAAATTGCACTCTAAAACAGTCATCATTTATACCTCTATTACTAGTTAATTAAATTTTTATAATAATGTTACTATTTTGCTTCGGGCTTTGTCCATTTTTTGTTCACTTTCAAGGAAGTTTAGATTTTTTTTTTTTTATAACAAAACAAAACAAACTCTGGTAATGTTTAAATCATGCTTGTTTAATGCATGGCGTTCCTCTACCATCTGGATCCTGCCCCAGACGTTCAGAGAAATAGTCACCCAAAGTGTTTGCTCATTAATGCACAAAACTTGCCACACAAAATGGGAGAACTAGAATTATAAGCAATAAATGAGAAATAGGATTTTATAGGTATTACTGAAACATGGTGGGATGATTCTCATGTTCAGACAGTTATTTACTTTTTTTACACATATTTAAAGCTCAAATATAAGTAAATGTGAGTAACTGCAATTATTGCTACAAATTGATAATGCAGTAATGCATGGTCAAGTTTTAATAAGGGGAGATTTTAACTACCCTGAAATAAACTGGACGAGTGGCCCCAGGTTCCGGAGTACACTTAAAGATCATTATATGGGCCAAGCTTTTCAAGAACCAAATAATTAAGCTATCTTGGATTTAGTCATCACAAATAATATTGATATAATATCAAATATTGAAACATGGGAACCCTTGTGAAACAGTGGTCACAACACAGTCTCATTTGAAGTTCAGGTTAACAAGCAAATTTATAAGGGGTCAACAAAAACTCTAGTCTAAGGGCAGCAATGCAACATATAGATCAACTGACAGGTAAAAATACTGAAAATAAATGGATAACATATCATGCTTGATTAAATATAAATACACATCAGCATATACCTATGGAAATAAAACTAAAGGGAGTAAATCATATCCGATGTGGCTGAACAACGATTTAAAGATCAGGGTAAAGAGTAAAACACAGGCATTTATATTATACAAGGAAGAGGACAGATGCAGCTTCACATGGATACAAGGCATATAAAAAATCTTGCAAGATTGGCTAAAACAGAAAAATATTAATTAAGAGATAAGTTATTTTCTATAGTATATACAATGCCACATAGGAGGCTATTGCAAAAAAAGGGATACAGGAATTAGAGTAAATATCTGCTCATGGATTGAGAGCTGGCTAAAAGACAGGAAGCAAATGGTTGTGTTAAATGTAACATACTCAGATTGGACTAATGTGGTAAGTGGGGTTCCTCAGGGTTCAGTATTAGGTCCTCTCCCTGTTAACATATTTATTAATGACTTCGAAGTAGGATTGGAACGTATGGTCTCCATTTTTGCTGATGACACAAAGTTGAGCAAGGTAATTAAATCAGATAATGATGTACTTTCCCTCCAAAGGGATTTTCATAAATTAGTGGAAGGGGCGACTAAATGGCAGATGAGATTTAATATGAATAAATGTAAAGTTATGCATCTGGGATAGGGAAAAATGCTTAATTTATAATCTAAAAAATAACAAATCTAGGGGTATCAGAGATCGAATGGAATTTGCGAGCTTTTGGATAACCACCTAGGTAAGACTGCTGAATGCCAAACAGCAGCTCTAAAGGCAAGTAAAATATTAGCATGTATTAAAAAGGATATAGAAGGGAATCACATAAAATTCTACCACTATACAAATTCCTCGAAGGCCCTCATTTGGAATATGGAAGGACAGCTGGAGAAGTACAGCTGTGTGTTTTAGAAATATATATATATATGTGGAGGCATCTATCGCTCTTTTGCCCACCACATATTAAATGATTGTTGCGGTAAAATACCTACTCAGAAGGTCCATAACACAAGCTGGGATCCGGCTCCATGCCGATGATAGCCAGTAAGGTTTGAAACGGTGATAGGATTCCCATCTTGTATATAATCCAACATTGGCTTTGCATAAAAGCGGTGTAATACAGCAGGCATAAGCTTAAGGGAAGCCATGTTTAAAATGGGCTATGGATTGAAGAGAGAGTCATTTGCAAGCTCAGCTTCCTTCCAGAATTTAGTGTAATGACTGTTTTTCTCAGAATTCTACGCTGCAAACAGGTTTAACTTGTTTTAGACACTCAAATGTGAACACAGATGTACTAATATATATATATATATATATATATATATATATATATATATATATATATATATATATATATATATATATATATATATATATATATATATATATATATATTTTATTATATATATATATATATATATATATATATATATATATATATTTTATTATATATATATTTATTTTATTTTTTCTATAGAAATAGTTTGATAGATATACAAATACACACACACAAATTCAAATAGGACTTTGAAATTAATTATATCATGTGTATATCTCAACAGATGATGGGTTATGGAATAAAACCTTTCCTTCAGGCTCAACAACCAGAAATCACTTAGAGAACACACAGACTTTCTATATTTTTCAGCAGGTTAATAGATGGGAAAATTAGCAGCCAATTTCAATAATGCCTCATTTAACACAAAGATTCCTAATTACATTACAAGCCCATCTGCTACAAGCTGTTTGCAAGCACAGCATAGTAAATCTTTTCTGGCCCGGCTCGGCTGGGTTTGCATGCAATCATTACATGTTATTATTGGCGCTCATTTTGTTAATCACATTCGTTTGGCACTTGGTATCTAGAAAGAGTCTCTCATCTGTTTAAACATATGTTTCTTGAAAAGGACTGGCAGGGATTGCTGTCATGCACCGCTACTCCGCCAGAGATCCCTCCATCTGTATTTATCAGTTGGAAATATTATTCCCGTAAAAACAGAAATTTAAACGTTTAGAAGCAGGATTTGCTAAAAACACAAAAAAGTAACCATCAATGCTTTTTTTTAATCAATTTCTCTAAATTTCATATGTTATGCAGTGTAAGACTCCCATATTGTAAGTTTGGAAGGTTTCTATCTTGCATGGTGCTTTGGGGAAAGCTCTCTGGACACAGGATTCTAGGCCCAAAAGACAGGGCCCGCCATCTTTTGCAGCGCGTTAATATTGCTATTGTTTTTTGCCTTGATTGTAACCCATGTATAGCGCTACGGAATATGTTGGTGCGTTACAAATAAACCATAATAATATTTATCAGAAAAATAACGCCTGCATCTTCTATGTCACATGTACATATTGGTCTTTAATCCATTAAATCCGTTTCTTCTGTACTATCAGACTTATGTTTCACTACAATAATAATGGCGCCAACTTAAATGCAAAGTTATCACATTCTGCTTCTTTTCCTCCCGTTACTACTCCTTTAAGAGACATGGAAAGTTCCCAGTTTTTAATATTAAAATAAACTAAAGATTTATTTGCATATGTAAACATAATTTTATTAAAGCTTTGTTTTACTCACTGAAACAGTCTCTACAAAGGCCCGCCTCTATAGCTAATGTATACAATGTTTCTATGGTTCTAGATGTACTAGCCAATCATAGGCTGTGTCTCTGCAGCAGTTCAGCAATATGCTCCTGAGATATAGTCTGTCATTGGCTAGTACATCTAGTACTATAGACACATTGTATGTATGAGCTACAGGGTGATGAACCTTTGTAGGGACTGTTTAAAAGGTTTAATAATATTTTCTGTGGTATAAGACTCACATTTTTATTAGAAAAAAATAAATCAGGAATAATACTACATAGGATTTCAACACTTAAAAATCTCTGTCGCCATTATTATTTAACCAACTGGGTATGTTCTTCTTACATTCCCCCCACTGTGAGAGTTAATTACCCGTATATATTAGAGCATAAGCCGACCCGAATATAAGCCAAGGAACCTAATTTTAATACAAAAAACTGGGAAAACTTATTGACTTGAGTATAAACCTAGGGTGGGAAATGCAGCAGCTACTGATAAATTTCAAAAATAAAAATAGATACAAATAAAGTTACACGAATTGAGGCATCAGTAGGTTAAATGTTTTTGAATATTTATTTCAAAGAAAACCGGTAAACTAGCTGTCTAAATGGAAATTAGGGTCAACAAAAACATATGAGGCCTAAGCGCCCTCATCTGCCTCCCCCCTCATCCTCCTCCTTTTCCCCTCGTCCTCCTCCCACCCTCATTAGCATATGCCGGTTCCAGAGATAGGCGTAAGACGCGCTGCTGGGCTCTCCTCAGCAGCAGGAGCTGATCGGAGGCTAATAAGAACAGGTGAAGGGGGAGGAAAGAGGAAGGGGGAGGAAAGAGGAAGGGGGAGGAAAGAGGAAGGGGGAGGAAAGAGGAAGGGGGAGGAAAGAGGAAGGGGGAGGAAAGAGGAAGGGGGAGGAAAGAGGAAGGGGGAGGAAAGAGGAAGGGGGAGGAAAGAGGAAGGGGGAGGAAAGAGGAAGGGGGAGGAAAGAGGAAGGGGGAGGAAAGAGGAAGGGGGAGGAAAGAGGAAGGGGGAGGAAAGAGGAAGGTGGAGGAAAGAGGAAGGTGGAGGAAAGAGGAAGGTGGAGGAAAGAGGAAGGTGGAGGAAAGAGGAAGGGGGAGGAAAGAGGAAGGGGGAGGAAAGAGGAACACCTGCACTGCACCGGAGAACAGGTAAGTGGGACCCTCACTCGGGTATAAGCTAAGGGGTTTTTTTTCAGCATAAAAAATGTGCCGAACAAGTCGGCTTATACTCGAGCATATACGGTAGTCATCTTAGATAAATGTAGTTACCGTATTGGGCCGAGTATAAGCCGCACGCACATATAAGCCGCACCCGTAAAGTGCAAGGGGAAAAAATAGAAAATAGATAGTACTCAAATATAAGCCCCAGCCGTAAAATTGGGAGAGAAAAAGACTCTCAAAGTGATCAGCCATTGCAAGAAACAGGCTTTTTTTTTTGCAGGTTACAGGCTTTACAGGATGTTAGAATCACAAAAACCGTAAATCGCTTTTCAATAGCGCAGTCTAAAGCACTAAAATCAGCACCCTGAACTCGCAATCGCGCAAATCGGCAGTAATTTTGCATTCGCAAATAGAAGTCGCACGCATTACAAGCAAAGTTCTCGAATCGGCAATAATTTTTTGACGGTCGCGAATATAAGCCACACCCTTAACTTGCAAGCTCAAAAATCGGAAAAAAGGTGCGGCTTATATTCGGACCATTTCCAAACTCAAATTTAATAGAGACAAGTGCAAATACATTTATTTCTTTATGCTTGTTCTTCAAAGGACCACTGTACTGAATGTACAGGTAAAGCTCATATATTTGTTTGCTGGGCAGAAGCGATTAAAAACATTTTACAGTTTAAAAAAACAAGTTTACATTTTCTCTTCGCTTTTAAACAGTTTCCCCTCAAGCAGAGCTGGTATCATCTCATATCACCTCCATCAGGACTGTTTGTGGGCTGGATTACCATAGAGCTGGGAAGAAGGCTGGGCTGACATCACTGATCCTCTCCCATGACATCATTAGCTCCACCCCCACTGCCTACACAGAAGTAACAGCTCTATTGTAACATACTTACAGCTGCCCCACAGACCCCTCCCAATGACAGTGCATGGACCATCACAGCTCTGCACCCTTTTACTGAGCATGCTCAGTCTGACGGAACCTGAACTGGATAGACTATTTTAGGAAGAGCTGGCCGCACCTCTGGTGACACAGGTAGGAGGAGATAGGTAGCTTTGCTCGAGAAGAAAACAATGTTAACTATTATATATTTTAAACTACATAGTGTTTTAATAGTCTTTGCCCAGCAAATAAGCATATGAGCCTTACAATGGTCCCTTTAATATGACGTATGTAACAATCTAACACCATAACCAGCTGAGTAAGCCAAAAATGTAAAAACAATTTTAGAAAAGAAAATAAAAAATTTCAAGACTTTACATAAATAAACTATTTCATTGTGTATGTGCTGCATCACTTCCTGAAAGCTTGAGCACAAGGTTTGTTTTATTTTTCATCTTTTTTATTATTATTATTTTTTTATCCATCAGTGAGGGAGGAGGGAACGGGAAAAGTACCAGAATCCTAGTTAGATAATTGAATCTGATTCAAAATTGATACCACACCCCATCTCCCTCTCAGGGCCAGACAGCTTGCATCAATAGATGCAAGCACTGCTCTACAGAAACACCCCTCTCCAACAACTGCCATTAAACTATAATGATTGTACCCAGGGTCCAGCATAGGAATGACATTTTTTTCTAATTCGAAACTAACTTTATGCCTCTCCCTTCCTTTATTATGCTCTTAGTCAGACTTATATTATTCCATTGTACGGCTCTCCCTTAGGGTATAGTAAAGGGCACCACTTATGTACATAACTCTCTTTCCTAGATCTGGTTTCTTTTGCCTGTAGACATTGCACCCCAAGCTCCCGGCACTCGGCCTGCGTCCTGGATAAAGCAATGCTGTACTTTTATTGGTATAAATCTCATTTATAGCACAACAAGCAATTTATTTACCGGCAGTACAAATGACAGCCCACGTACACTCCCTGCAATAAGGAATGATATAGAGGGACACAGCGCAGGCCAATAAACTCAGAGCGGCCAGACACTAAACGCAGCCAGTAACGTCTGTAATTATCATACTCCGCATTTTTACACTCAGGAACCCAGCCAGATCGACACGTTTTTCTCCTTTGCTAGCAACCAAATCTTGTTATGATAATAGACCTTTAGTGGTGAAATAAAAAAAATAAAAAATAAATCACAAAACTGCTTTACAGTGATTATATTTTTTTTTTCGAATATAAAAAAATTGGATAAAATACTGCACTATAATTCAGTTTTTTTTTTACTTTTATATATGAACACACAAAAACTCAGTTTAGCGCAGTATTTTTTCGCTATGCGAAAAAAGCAAGCTAAACAGGGATTTAAATCCCTGCAACGCAATTTTAAGCGCTATCACAGGATTTCTCTCTTTCTGGTGACCGTGAAGAGCAATATCGCAAATCAGCGATGAGAGGAGAAGTGCAAACGTACATGCGTGCGTGCGTTAGTAGACTCGCAGTTATCCAGCACCCACGGAGATTGGTAGATGCCGGATAAATTAAGTTTCTGGTTGCTTGAGAGTTACTATTAAAAAAGAGGCCTAGATTAGATGCATAGGATGCTCTAATAAGTATATTTGTCAGTGAGGGCTGTTCTAGCAGCAGCAGCTTTCACTCCTCGCACGCAGGTACGTTTGGCTAGAGGGTGCGGTGCTGACCCCGGGGAATGTAACGCCAACACTGCACTGGCTCAGTCCCTCATGCCTGTCTGCTGCCAGGTAAAACTGAATTGCAGAGACGTACAGTGGATGAGATCTAGGTGCCTGTAAGCATTTTGTGGCATCCCAACCTGGCTCCTGGCATTTTTATTTAAAAGTACATTATTGTGTATGTATGTATGTATAATTAAAAGTCTACAAAGCCCTGTTAAAATGTCAGGTTTCTGTGCTGTAAAAAAATGAGACAAAGATAAGTCATTTCAAAACTTTTTCCACCTTTAATGTGACCTATAAACTGTACAACTCAGTTGAAAAACAAACTGAAATCTTTTAGGTGGAGGGAAGAAAAAAAAAAAAGAAAAATAATGTGGTTGCATAAGTCTGCACACCCTCTTATAACTGGGGATGTAGCTGTGTTCAGAATTAAGCAATCACATTCCAAATCGTGTTAAACAGGAGTCAGAATACACCTGCCATCATTTAAAGTGCCTCTGATTAACCACAAATAAAGTTCAGCTGCTCTAGTTGGCCTTTCCTGAAATTTTCTTCATCCCAGAGTGAAAGCCATGGTCCACAGAGAGCTTCCAAAGCATCAGCGGGATCTCATTGTTAAAAAGGTATCAGTCAGGAGAAGGGTACAAAAGAATTTCCAAGGCATTAGATATACAATGGAACACAGTGAAGACAGTCATCATCAAGTGGAGAAAATATGGCACAACAGTGACATTACCAAGAACTGGAGCTCCCTCCAAAATTGATGAAAAGACGAGAAGAAAAATGGTCTGAGAGGCTACCAAGAGGCCTACAGCAACATTAAAGGAGCTGCAGGAATATCTGGCAAGTACTGGCTGTGTGGTACATGTGACAACAATCTCCCATATTTTTCATAGGTCTGGGCTATGGGGTAGAGTGGCAAGACGAAAGCCTTTTCTTACGAAGAAAAACATCCAAGCCAGGCTAAATTTTGCAAAAACAAATTTGAAGTCTCCCAAAAGCATGTGGGAAAAGGTGTTATGGTCTGATGAAACCAAGGTTGAACTTTTTGGCCATAATTCCAAAATATATGTTTGGCGCAAAAACAACACTCCACATCACCAAAAGAACACCATACCCACAGTGAAACATGTGGTGGCAGCATCATTCTTTGGGGCTGTTTTTCTTCAGCTGGAACTGGGGCCTTAGTTAAGATAGAGGGAATTATGAACAGTTCCAAATACCAGTCAATATTGGCACAAGAGGAACTTCATCTTTCAGCATGACAATGACCCAAAGCATACATCCAAATCAACAAAGGAATGGCTTCACCAGAAGAAGATTAAAGTTTTGGAATGGCCCAGCCAGAGCCCAGACCTGAATCCGATTGAAAATCTGTGGGGTGATCTGAAGAGGGCTGGGCACAGGAGATGCCCTCGCAATCTGACAGATTTGGAGTGTTTTTACAAAGAAGAGTGGACAAATCTTGCCAAGTTAAAATGTGCCATGCCGATAGACTCATACCCAAAAAGTCTGAGTGCTGTAATAAAATCAAAAGGTGCTTCAACAAAGTATTAGTTTAAGGGTGTGCAGACTTATGCAACCATATTATTTTATTTTTATATTTTTTCTTCCCTCTACCTAAAAGATTTCAGTTTGTTTTTCGAATGAGTTGTACAGTTTATAGGTCACATTAAAGGTGGAAAAAGTTCTGAAATTATTTATCTTTGTCTAATTTTTTTCCAGCATAGAAACCTGACATTTTAACAGGGGTGTGTAGACTTTTTATATCCACTGTGTGTATGTATGTATAATATATATATATATATATATATATATATATATATATATATATATATATATATATATATATACACATATATACATATATATATATATATATATAGTGAGGTCATTAAAGAACGTCTCATGGAAAGCTGGTTAATGGCAAATACTTATCAAATCACATCACTATTTGTGCTGCGTGACTGATATTTTTACCATGACTTCACATGATAAGATTAGTTTTAGCCACAAGATGAATGAAAGAAAATGTACCCAAGATTATAATCACAAGTTTTGGCTTTAAGGATATACTGTGGTGGAATTCCTTGTAGCATGTGACCGGCATGCATTCAGTGCTAGAGGGTAGCGCATTAGATAAGTATTTCTGGACTGTATTGATCCACTAGCTGCAGCAAACCAAGTGTTACAAATATAAGGAAAGGATAAGTATATTAGTAGTATTCTGGGAAGGTCTCACATAATTATCCTTCCCACACCCTTCACCCCCAAATATGCTTTATAAGCGATTAGAGGTGCAACATATAATATTGTATAATTTAAGACTATGCGATTAACCACAAAGGTTTTTTTTTTTTTTCTTACCTGTAAATGTACAATGAAGTTTGCACTTTTCCATATCAACTACCAAACATATTCTGCCTTGTTTTCTGGGGGGGGGGGGGGGGGGGAAGGGTGGGAAGAGAGAGAGAGAGACGAGGAGAGAGAGAAAGGAGGGAGAGAGGCGAGAGAGAGGGAGAGAGAGAAAGGAGCGAAGAGAGGGAGAGAGAGGGAGGAGAGCGAAAGGAGGAGATGAGAAGAAAGAGAGAGAGAGAGAAAGGGAGGACGAGAGAGAGAGAGAGAGACGAAGAGAGAGAGAAAGGAGATGAAGAGAGAGAAAGGAGGGAGAGAGAGAGAGAGAAAGGAGAGATCAGGAGTAGAGAGAGAGAGAAGGAGAAAGAGAAGCGAAAGGCAGGAGAGAGAGAGAGAGAGTAGAGAGAGATAAGAGAGAGAAGGAATGACGAGAGAGAGATGAGAGCGAGAGACTCGAAGAGAAGGATGAGAGAGAA
Organism: Discoglossus pictus; assembly: GCA_027410445.1. Lineage (NCBI taxonomy): Eukaryota > Metazoa > Chordata > Amphibia > Anura > Alytidae > Discoglossus > Discoglossus pictus. The sequence goes on from CM050164.1 coordinate 27,294,803, forward strand.
AGTGAGGAGAGACGAGAGAGAGAGAAGAGAGAAGATTGAGACGTGAGAGAGAAGAGATGAAGAGAGAAGAGAAAGGAGCGACGGCGAGAAGGAGGAGCGAGAGAGAAAGGACAGGAGACAGAAAGGAGGACGCGAGCGATGAGAAAGGTAGGACGCAGAACGAGAGAAAGGAGGACGAGAAGAGGAAGGAGCGATGAGAGAGAAGAAAGGAGGGAGAGAGATAGAGAGCAAGACGAGAGAGAGCACGACGAGGTGGGCTGAGAGAGAGAGAGATGAGAGGAGAGAGAAGGAGAGAGTGAAGAGATACGAGACTGAGAAGCGAGAGAGAGCTAGACAAGAGAGATGAGAGAGACAGAGAGGAGAGAGACTTGAGGGGTAGAGAGAGATGACTTGAGGGGTAGCAGAGAGAGGGGATGACTGACGGGCAGAGAGAGAGACGGCGAGAGAGGAGAGAAAGAAGATGAGAGGGAGAAAGAGACGAGAGAGAGAGAAAGAGAGAGGGAGCTGACTGAGAGAGAAGAAGAAAGAAAGAAACGAGAAGGCGAGAGAAACGAGAAGAGAGGGAGAGAGAGAGAGGGAGAGGGAAGAGAGAGAGAGAGAGGAGAGAGAGAAAGAAAGAGAGAAGAGGGGAGAGAGAAAGAGAGAGAGGGAGAAAGAGAGAGAGGGAAGAGAGAAAGGAGGATGCAGAAGAGAGAGACGACAGAGGTAGAGAGAAGAGAAGACGAGGAGAGAGAGAGGAGAGAGAGAAAGAGAGAGACTAGAATAGAGGAGAGAACCGTGAGGATGAGAGAGACGAGATGAGAGAGAGAGAGAGAGAGAGAGGATAGAAGGAGGAGAGACGAGAGAGGGACGAAGAGTGAATAGATGAGCGATGAGAAGAGATGAGAGTGAGAGAAGAGAGAGTGAAGAGAAGAGATGAGAGAGGAGAGAAGAGATGACGAGATAGAACGAGAGAGAGAGAGAGATGAGAGAGAGAGAGAGAGAGAAAGGACGGAGAGAAAGGAGGAGCGATGAGAGAGACAGAGAGAGAGAGAAAGAGAGGGAGAGAGAGAAAGAGAGAGGGAAAGAGAGAGGGAGGGAGAGAGATCGAGAGAGAGGTGAGAGAGAGACGATGGAGACAGAGAGAGCCGCAGAGAGAAGAGGACGATGAGAGAGAGAAAGAACGAGAGAGAGAGAGAGCGAGAGAGAGAAAGAGATGGAGAGGAGAGAGAGAGAGAGGGAACAGGAGAGAGTGAGAGAGAGGGAACGAGAGAAGGAGAAGAGAGAGAGAGAGAAAGAGAGGATGAGAGGCAGATCGAGACGAGAGATGAGAGAGAAAGGCGGAGAGAGAGAGAGAGAAATGAAGGAAGAGAGAGAGACCCTGACGAGAGAGAGAGAGATGAGATGAGAGAAAGAGGATGAGAGAGAGAGAGAAAGGAGGAGAGAGAGAGAGACTGAGAGAGGAGAAGAGAGCGAAGAGAGAAGAGAGAAGAGAGAGCGAAGAGAGAGAGGAGAAGGAAGGAGAGAAAGGAGGACGCGAGCAGAGAAAGAGAGAGATGAAGAAAGAGAGGGAGAGAGAGAGAGAAAGAAGAGATGAGAGAAAGAGACGGGAGGGAGGCAGAGAGAGAGAGAGAGAGAGAGAAGAAAGAAAGGACAAGAAGAGAGATGAGAGAGAAGAAGAGACGAGAGAGACGAGAGAAAGAAAGAGAGGGACGAGGAGAGAGAGGGACGAGAGAGAGGAGGAAGAGAGAGAAGGGATGAGAGAAAAGAGAGATGGGAGAGAGAAGAGAGAGACAGGGAGCGAGAGAAAGAGAGAGAGGCGACGATCGAGGAAAGAGAGAGAGGGAGAAAGAGAGAGGGAGATGAGGAGAAAGAGAGAGGGAGAGAGATGAGAGAGAGAGAGAGAAGCGGAGAGATGAAAGAGAGAGAGGGGGATAGAGAGGGGGAGATTAGGAGGGGGAGAGAGAGGGGAGAGAGAGGGGAGAGAGAGGGGCGCAGAGAGAGGGGGAGAGACGAGGGGGAAGAGAGAGGTGACGAGAGAGGGTGAAGAGAGCGAAGAGAGGGGCGGAGAGAGCAGGGGGATCGGAGAGAGAGAGAGCAGAGAAGTCGAGAGCGACGAGAGAGAAGTGAGAGAGAGAGAGAGAGATGACGCAGAGAGAGGAGAGAAAGTGAGGAGAGAAAGGAGGAGACTGACGGAGAGAAAGAGAGAGAGAGAAAGCAGGGAGAGGGGAGCGAGGGGAGAGAGAGAAAGAGAGAGAAGATGAAAGAGTGGGTGAGAGAAAAAGAGAGAGAGAGAAGAGAGGGAGGGAGAGAGAGATGAGATGAGAGAGAAGAGAAGAAAGAGAGAGAGAAGAGTAGAGAGAAGGAGAGAGAAGAGAAGGGATGAGAGACGAAGACGGGAGAGAGAGGGAGAGAAGAAAGAGAGAGGTAGAGAGATATAGGAGAGGGAGAGAGAGAGGGAGATGAGAGGAGAGAGAGTGTGAGAGAGAGGGAGAAGACGAGAGGGAGAGAGAGTGATGAGAGAGGGAAGAGAGAGGGAGAGAGAGGGAGGGGAGAGAGAGAGAAAGATGAGAGGAGAGAGAGACGAGATGAGGAGAGAGAGAGGGACTCGAGACGAGGGCAGAGAGCAGGGAGAGAAGAATAATATATAATATATATATATATATTATATATATATATAAAAAATTTACTATATAATATATATATATATATATATATATAATATATTATCATATATCATATATATATATATATATATACTATTATCATTTGTGTTTGTTTTTTTTTAAACACATATGTACTTCAATGAGCTATACCATGTAGGGTTACATCACAGATGGGCAAGTCATGGCCAAAATAATTTAAGGGTAACAAATACTGTGTCTTTCTACCTCCCACCCCCCCCCCACCACCCCCCCCTAGCTATAAAATTACGATCTTACTGGATACAGCTCTGCAGAACTCAGAAACAGTTTCTAAGAGTAGCTCGACGGGCACTAGGACCCAGCCTTTCTCTGCTATCAGCAGATTTCTAGGTAAAGAGATTTCTTGTAGAACACACATTATAAATTCCCTCTAAATTCTTATATCACTTTCTTCACTGCAATGATAGCTTTTCATATTTTCTGCTATTAATTTTAAGTTACATTTGTCACCCAAAAAAGCATGAGAGTCGATACCATAGCTGGGCGCTTAAGATTTTTGTTCGCCCTTTCAGAACAAGCCGAGTCAAGGACGGTTTGAGTAAGAGGACCTCGTATTGGATATACAGTCAGGTCCATAAATATTGGGAGCATCGACATAATTCTAACCTTTTTGGCTCTATACACCACCACAATGGATTTGAAATGAAACTAACAAGATGTGCTTTAACTGCAGACTTTCAGCTTTAATTTGAGGGTATTTACATCCAAATCAGGTGAACGGTGTAGGAATTACAACAGTTTGTATATGTGCCTCCCACTTTTTAAGGGACCAAAAGTAATGGGACAGATTAACAGTCATAAAACAAACTTTCTCTTTTTAATACTTGGTTGCAAATCCTTTGCAGTCAATTACAGCCTGAAGTCTGGAACTCATAGACATCACCAGACACTAGGTTTCATACCTGGTGATGCTCTGCCAGACCTCTATTGCAACTGTCTTCAGTTCCTGCTTGTTCTTGGGGCATTTTCCCTTCAGTTTTGTCTTCAGCAAGTGAAATGCAAGCTCAATCGGATTCAGATCAGGTGATTGATTTGGCCATTGCATAACATTCCACTTCTTTCCCTTAAAAAACTCTTTGGTTGCTTTTGCAGTAAGCTTCGGGTCATTATCCATCTGCACTGTGAAGCGCCGTCCAATGAGTTCTGAAGCATTTGGCTGAATATGAGCAGATAATATTGCCCGAAAAACTTCAGAATTCATCCTGCTGCTTTTGTCAGCAGTCACATCATCAATAAATACAAGAGAACCAGTTCCATTGGCAGCCATACATGCCCACGCCATGACACTACCACCACCATGCTTCACTGATGAGGTGGTATGCTTTGGATCATGAGCAGTCCCTTTCCGTCTCCATACTCTTCTCTTCCCATCACTCTGGTACAAGTTGATCTTAGTCTCATCTGTCCATAGGATGTTGTTCCAGGGAGAGGGGGAGAGGGGGAGAGGGGGAGAGGGGGTGGTGTATAGAGCCAAAAAGTTTAGAATTGTGTCGATGTCCCAATATTTATGGACCTGACTGTATATAAAATGGGGAAATAGACATCAATTTAAAAAATTCTAAATAATTTTTTCATTTTGTGTCCAGTGTTTTTTTGTTATTGTGCTACAATATGGATAGGCGACGCGGGGGGCTGGGTGTTGGAATAAGGCGGTATGATTATGTCAGTATTTTTGAATGTAACGCTTTACCATTCTAATTACGGACATAATCACACCGCCACAAGGGTAAAAAGACTACTAGTGGCGCTTTAAAAAGGAACTCTGTCACCCCAAAGTCAAGTTGTTTTTTTAGGTTAGCCTTAAAGAGCATGCTATGTTGTGCTCATTTTTTTTTAGAATAACACTCTGCTCGTCTGTCTCTGTTTTGGCCAAAATAAAGTCTGGCAATGTTACCTGGCAATTAGGCAGCCCCTGGAGTCAGCATGGGGGTGGAAGGGGCTTTTGAACGGGCAAGTGATAGGGAGTTAATTGGTGGAGATAACAATGAGTAAAACTTATGCTTCCCGCCTTTTTCAAGTCACTCTGTCAGGAGGCACATGCTGAGTATCTACCACTACGTCTTCACCTACCGGGGCCTCATTGATCAGCCAGTTGCAGGAACAAGCTGTAAAGCATGGAAGTGACTGGCTGCAAGGGTTAATGCAGTAAGTTGCACTTTAATTCGTAGCTTCCAGGCAAAAGGTACTCTGGAGTATTATAATAAAGTGTGGGCAGAATGGGAGTTGCTCAAGAAGGATGCACAAAGCCAAGCGTTGCACTGTAACATGCTTGCTCGATTGTCAGGCAGGTAATGTTGTTTGCATGCAAAATTAATTTTGTGGGTGTTTTAAGATCCTTCGGCGCTCATTGCGAGGCTCTTGGTTGTTTGTGTGCTATGAGCAGCGTTTTTTTTTTGGGTATGGCAATGAATAATTAATAAAATAAGAAATTAATATTCTTTACCTATTGTGAAGCAATATATGCAGGAAGCATTGTGTTGAGATGGAGGATGGCCGTGAATGCATTTAGGCTTGATAAGGAAGTTGAATAAGTTTGTGGGTTCATTTGTTAGGCGCCTGGGGGTATTGTCATTAGGCATTCTGACTTCAAGATTGCAGATGCCCCTTTGTATTACTTGAAGGATGGGGTAAATCTTAACAAAGTAGGCCTTAGGGTCTTTAATTGTGCGTTACAAGAAGGTATTCAACAGGCCTTGCCTTGGTTGGTTGGCAGGGCTAGCCGTTTCCAGCTAGCTAGTGGCAGGGGTGATTGCTCGCGTTAGCCGTAAGCATATTTATGGTGTTGGTACACACCTGGATTGGTTATAAAGTCTACTGGACACAGGGTTCCTGGAGGACTCAGACGGTTGGGCTCCCTTGATAGGTGTGAGCAGTCGCCTCTATTTAGTATTGTATTTGTTACACAAATAAAGGCTGTGGCCTGTTTTATTCCCAAACTGGTGTCCGTCTCTTATTCATGGTATGGATGGTAAGTGTGCGTAACGTACTTTGTCACGAATGCTTAGGTCAATACCCCTCTCCCACCCTTATCTAGTACTCAGAGCTGCACATTTGTACACTGGAGATACAAAATAAATCCTAAATATTTCAGAAAGTATTTACTGCTAGCACAACGTATAGCCAGTTTTGAATGCACTTTAAAATCAAATCAACTTCCTGTTGGGGCGTCAGAGTGCCTTTAAGGAGGAGGGTGGATGCGATTCGGTTTTATAGTGGATACGAGTGTAGTATCTGTTATTTCTTGACTTGTCGGACTGAATAAAAATATATCTTAAGAAACCTGTCTGTTACATTAAGTTTTTTGCTTCTAATGAAAAAACAGTTTTTTTGTGGAATTCTTCCCCGCTTCTTTGAGACCCGTGTCATGGGATTGCGTGTGATTCAGTGGAGCGGCTCTCATGAGTGGTCAGCTGACAGACACTTACAGATAGGTCTTTATTACCAACCAAATGTTCTCAGAAAGCTTTTTGATGCTTTGGATCCACTTAACGTATCAATATTCCTTTATTTTTTTTACGTGTCATATGATACGGTGACAACTTCCTGATAATGCAAAACAACTACAATAAACATTAACAGAGCAATGGTAACCATCCGGCTTTCAGAGTTTTTTAAACTCACAAATGGAAAAAAGTTGATGGTTTTCCCATCCATCTTAGAGCTGGTGCACCTTCCACTCGTTTCAAACTTTAAGACTTCCTTTCCACTGCCTATTTCCTGCACAGCATTAGTGGCAGAGTATGAGAAATTGGGCTGCACATCTGTTATGAACAGAAGGGCCCACTGGACTATTTGGGGTTTATCTGTTATTATATGTGTGGTTAGAAGGTACTAACAATTTGCTTAACATTTATATCATGGATGTAATAAGTGCATGTGGTGCTGTAATTGACTAACATTGCAAAACTGTATCTGTGTTAGAAATAGGATAGTGGAATTTATATGGCCCTGCGATCGGCCACGTGTGAAGGCTCTGGCTTTATTCATGAAAGGGGTAACTAGTTTATGGCTCTGTAAGAGGAGAAACAAAAGGTGTAATTAGAAGAAAGTTAGATGCCTCTCTACATCAGGAAATCATGTGGGTGAGGGGGAATAGCAAGCTATTTGCCTAGGAGGATGGGCTAGAACTGGGGGCAGTCTTTGGTGTCATCTTTCTGTTTTTCTTTTATATATCTTTGTAACAATAAAGAAGTGGCCAGTCTGACTTTGGACACACTAAACACAGGTGGTGTCAGAGTCTGCTTGTACTAATCCAAGGTACATGGGTGTGATTCTTAGATCCTAAGAATAGGGGTCTGAGGTGCATGTCTCTGCAGTAATGATGCTGTCATCTGAAGTGTCTGCTGGTGTTGAGATCTGAACAAAAAGTTGCGACCGTGGAGAGAGAGAGATTTGGGGTGAGCGTGGTCCCCCAAATTGGCCGGTCGTGACAACATCCTTCCACACTGCAGATCATAAAGATTATAGTTTAGAAGATGTGACATATAGGTGGGGGCCCAATACTTTGAGGGACAGTTGGACTATTGGCGGGGCTTGATTAACATGGATTATTAATATCCTCCCAACCTGGACACTTGTACTGTGACAGCTACACTATTATTATGTGCCCTGTGGGATGAGGGAGCCAGGTTGTTCACAGAGAGGGACACAATATGGGGGGGATCAGGTTATTGTATTATTGTGTAAATTTATTGATGTAAAGATGGTACCCAGGCATGTTTGGTATTGAAATGCTGCATTTCCTCCAGAGAGTTTAATAAAGTGTATTACCAAGGTACCTGTGATAGAGGGGTCACCAGTTAAGAGGTGCTTGGTTGTAAGGGACTCCCAAATTTTAAACCTCTGCCGTGGTTTTGAGACTGTCATTCATTATCAGAGTGGGTGTTAGATTATTTGGGACTACAGTGTACAGATTATTTTGGTTTCATTGTGCAGGGGAAACCGTTTCTTTTCTGGTTCAGAATGAGACTCATAGCAATGTTCTGATATTAAAATAAAAAAAATAATCATATTTACTCCAGTGAAAATGTAAATAGGCACGTTTAAGCCATGTTATGTGTGTGAAATACATGTACTGTCCAACATGGCATTCCAGGCAGGTATGAACACATCAAACCTGAGGTTTTGTGTTATTTACAAAAACAGAGGTAACTTTCTTGGCTCTCACAATATTCTGCAAACAACCTGTCAGTTTTAGTATGGGCAGGCAAGCAGAGAATAGAAGCTCTTGTTATCTAACTTTTAATATAATGCATCCTGTGATGCCAGTGTGTTATATAGCTACATGAAGTGGGAGGAGCCAGGAAAACTGCCCAATCACAATAGGTTGGAACTCTGTGCAAACAGCCATTGCATGTCACTCTCTCTTGGTTCTGTGTAGAGGAGATCTATGGGGGTATGTTTGTGGTTTCGGATTAGCAGATATGATCTATAGGTGACTGGAGAACAGCCAAATCAAACAATTCTACAAGAACATAATGTTCTAATTCAGTGTTATTATCCTGAGTCTGATAAGATGAAGCACTGTCCATTACTTTACCATCTATAAGCAAATAAAAACATCTACACAGTGGTTGGGCTAGTGAATGGAGGGCCCGGTGCAAAATAAGGTAAGGGTTAATAAGTCAAAAATATATGTAGGTGGTCTGACCCAATAAATTAAACATCACCATTTGCTCCACACAGACAGCAGCAGCAGAGGGCCTCTACATGCTGTGGGCTCTGGTGTTTTGCACTTGCTGCACCAGCAGTAATTCCACCACTGCATCTACATATTTAGAGAAAGCACAGAAGACAGAGGCCCGCCAGATAACTGTATGGTTATGAAAGGTCTGGAATAATTTAGGAGTAGATTTCCCATTTAAAACGACCACTTCAGTCCTATATTTAGAATATACTTTTTGAACAGCTACCACTTAAAACAGAAAAAATAAATATACCTTACTTATTATATTTTATATGCAATTATGATGCAGTGGAATCTACTATTTTTGTTACTGGCGACCAACTTCCTGACATGGCAAATGGAATTGAAAAAGTGGTGGAGCTAGTGAATGGAGGGCTTTGGGGCAACTCCCCAAAGTGATTGGAGTAGAGAGACAAAGGTAGAGAAAAGAGATAAATAGAGAAAAGAGAGAGAGAGAGAGAGAGAGAGAGAGAGAGAGAGATAAAAAGAGAGAGAGAGAGATAAAAAGAGAGAGAGAGATAAAAAGAGAGAAGAGAGAGCAGTGAGACAGTGAAGAAAGTAGATTGAAGGAGAAAGACTATGAGAGGGGAAAGAGGGAGGATAAATGAAAGATAGAAGGGAGAAATGGGAGGGGAGCGAGAAGGGGTGTAGAAAGGTAGAAACAGGTATAGTGATCAAGGGGGGTGAAGAGAGAGAGAAGAGTGGGATGAGATGGGGAAAAAGAGAAGGATGAGAGGGAAAAGGGGATGAGAGAAGGGGTAGACAGAGAGGGAAGAAAGGGGAAAAAAGGGGGCATGGGAGAAGCAAAAAGGGAGAGGGTGAGAAAAGTTGATGTGAGATAAGGGTTGTTGTAGCAAAAATCATAACTACAAACCACCATTTACTCCGAAACCCAGTCATGATACCAAAAAACAGACGCCTCTGATTATTTTCTTATTATCATATTTTATTTAAATAAACATGGGTCAGCAACAAACATTCAAAATGTCTTTTATAGTAAAAAATAAATAAATATATATATATATATATATATATATATATATATATACACACACACACACAAACAATTATAAAGATATTTGTATTTCTCTACAACAGGGTGAGAGGGTAGGTCAAGAGAGGGGAGGAAGAGAATGGGGGAGAGAGGAAAAAGATGGCGGTAGAGTCACAGGGGCCCAAAGAAGGGATTGTGAGGGCCAGGGAGGGTCCGCAATTGCCACCTGGAGCAGCTTCATGAATGGTAGCACCACCTCGGATTTGAATGCAGAATCCTTGCAATGGGTATGTGGCAAATAAAACTGACTTTTAGCAAAGACACACCTTTTTGTAATTGTTTTTAATTTCTTTGTTGCATCAGAATTTTGATAATGCTTAACTGTTCTTGGGGGCTTGCCCTCTATCAGCCAATGAGATCTACAGCATAAAGTCTGCTCTCTGCATTTCCTGTTAGCTTGAATGAAATTTAAACCGGTTATGCTTAATCGTTTTTCATTCAAAAACAACTTTTTTTTTTACATTACAACATGCTCTTTTTAAATGCTTGGAAAAATCCCCAGTTGTTTTACGTGTCCCAAGCACAGGAACTCCAGAGGTTTTCTGGCTTAGTGCATGTAGTCCTATGAATCAGTAACTTCTCTCCACTGGCCTGGCACCCTCACAACACGAAATAGCCTTGAAAAAGAAACCGGCTGAAACTTTCCGATAAATAAACATGTTAAAAATGTAATAAAACAGCCACCCATGGACAGCTAAACCTCTATATTTATTGAGAGTTTGTCAACCAAGAACACGTTTATTTCACAACGTCCTCGCCTGCATCGCTGCACAGGGTTTTATTGAGTAATCACACAGAGGTGCCAAATATCACTGAGAAATGCACCCAACGGGCAGCTTATTAACAACCCAGAACGTGCAATATAGGTGCAGCCTCTGCTATGTGAGGTGTACCCAAAACCAAATGTAAAAACAAGCAAATTAAAAAAACATTAACTAAATAAATAGTTACAGGACCTCTATTTTTTTTTTATCATACGTTTGCTTATTCCACAGGGGTGGAAAACACTGAAGTTAACCCTTTAAGTGTCAGGGGTTAGGAATATTTTGTTTACCCAGGAGGCTAGACATATTTGCCACATTAAGCTTCTGTTTAGACACAGTTCCTATGAACAAAACAAGGCCTCCAAAAGGCTCCAGTGCTTAGCACTAAAATTATTGTTAATTAATATTTAATCATTTACACGGATTCATACAAAAGAAAAAAATGGGTGTTGGGAAATATTTCGGGCCTTGCGTGTTAGTAATGCGCCAGGCAGCGCCAGCAGTAAAACTGCAACTGGCCGCTAGATGACGCTGTCGCTGGAGCTGTATGCCTAGATAGATGGAGTGCTGAAGTATACAGGGGCATGAAGTGATAAGGAGAGGAGGGTGAGAGCTGCACAACATAAAGATCAGTGGAGGGAATGGGAAGAGAGGGGTCTGGTACAGGAGGAAGAGAGGAAAGTGGGGAAAATTAGGGTGGGACGGAGGAGGAAGAGAGGCGGGTGGGACGGAAGAAGAGGAGGAAGAGAGGCGGGTGGGACGGAAGAGGAGGAGGAAGAGAGGCGGGTGGGGCGGAAGAGAGGCGGGTGGGGCGGAAGAGAGGCGGGTGGGGCGGAAGAGAGGCGGGTGGGGCGGAAGAGAGGCGGGTGGGGCGGAAGAGAGGCGGGTGGGGCGGAAGAGAGGCGGGTGGGACGGAGGAAGAGGAGGAGGAGGAAGGGACGGAAGAGAGGCGGGTGGGACGGAAGAGAGGCGGGTGGGACGGAAGAGAGGCGGGTGGGACGGAAGAGAGGCGGGTGGGACGGAAGAGAGGCGGGTGGGACGGAAGAGGAAGAGGAGGAAGATGAAGAGGAAGAGGAGGAAGATGAAGAGGAAGAGGAGGAAGATGAAGAGGAAGAGGAGGAAGATGAAGAGGAAAAGGAGGAAGATGAAGAGGAAGAGGAGGAAGATGAAGAGGAAGAGGAGGAAGATGAAGAGGAAGAGGAGGAAGATGAAGAGGAAGAGGAGGAGGAGGAAGAGAGGCGGGTGGGACAGAAGAGGAGGAAGAGAGGCGGGTGGGACAGAAGAGGAGGAGGAGGAGGAAGAGATGAGGGTGGGACAGAGGGCTGAGAGTGCAGGCTGGGAGACTATGGAGGGCTGAGAGTGCAGGCTGAGGACTACTGAGAGCTGGCAACTTTATATGTGTGTGTGTGCTGGGGAGAGTGCGGTCGAGAGGAGTGCGGTCGAGAGGGCTGAGATAATGCAAGAAATAGGAGTCTGTGTCATAGAGGGTGCCGAGTATTAGCTCCAGCGACATCTAGCGGCCTGCAGCAGTTTATCTGCTGCCGCTGCTTGGCGCAGAACTAACACACAAGGTGCCCACAGACTTAATCATTACTGAACCCTCTACCCTTTTTTCAATTACTTGCCAAACCCTTGTTTCTTCCTTTTAATTACTTCTACTTTTGTTTCATTAATCCCTTTTGAATCCGTACTAAGGAAGTAATATTTTCCTTTGAGTGTTTTCCACTCCATCCACAACTGGAGACAAGCTAACAAAAGAAGCCTCCTATCATTTAGTGCTCAGGTTTTCCACGAAGAGTTCAATGATATTGCGGCAATGATATAGAAAGTATAAAAAAAATATTAAAACACCCAAATAATATATTTTTGTGCTTTCAAATAAATAGAGATCTCCTTGTATTAGGAGAAGTTGTTTCTATGCAGGTGCATATAACTAAATTGAAAGCAAAGAATTTATTAAACAATATACCAATTCTTCGATGTACTTCGGTACAATAAGAGCTGGTAATACGATATAAGGGTGAGAAGCTTCGCACCGGCATTAAAGTAGAACACTCACTGAGCAAATCCAAGTTATGCCAATGGGTTAAGAACGAAGGATTTCCCTTCAGTGAAAATTGCTTGGTTTAAATATTCACTACTCATATTATACAATACCAGTATAGAATAAATAATATTCTTGGTTCCACATAGATCCTTGTGGTTGGATAGTTGCCCAGTAAAACATATTAAGGAGCAGACTTCACAAGGTTATTGACACTATACCCAGTAGTAAAAATCCCAGAAAAAAACAAAAAATACTGCCAAATATGTGTTGCACTAAGTGAAATGTATACCTAGGGCTGATTACATTTATCTTATAGTTCAGTTAGGAAACACTGACACCAAATATATGTATTAGTTGATCACTGGACTGTGAACCCAAAATGAATCCCTTTAGATTGTAAGTTTGCGAGTTTTGAATCTTGTAAGGTGCTTTGAGAAAAGATTTTAACTCTAAAAATCTTTTTGGCATGCATTTAATATTGAATTTTAAATTTTTCCCCTTTATATTTAACCCCTGTACTGCGCTACGGAATATGTTGGCACTTTAGAAAAACGGTAATATTATTATTATTATTAATAATAATAATAATAATAATAATAATAGTATTGTAGCTGCATGTAAAACTGAAAAGAAAATAATAAAAAGGTAGTAATAAAAAATAAAAATAAAAAAAACTACTTTTTTCTCTCCATTTGGCGCTGTGTATTTAAAGCCAATAAAATCAGTGAAATTTTAGCCAATAACAAAAGTCCAGATATTACATTTTGGTAACATTATATTTATGACATGTCAAGCGCATAGGAGGTTATCCTCGACTTGATAAGAACATTTAACACACACTGTGCCTAAAAATCTTAGTCTACTCCTGTACATAAACATAAGCAAATACAAGTATACAATGTCTGAAAGTACGGACCTTAGAGTATTCAAAAATGTCCAACGTGTCTTCTTTCCAAAACAATACACAATCACTAGTATATCTAAAACACACATTTACTCTCCCCACATCACCTGCTCTACTGCCTCCCCCCATTACTCCCTCTTTCATCTCCCAATCTTATTTACATCCCCCTTTCAATCACCCTCACACTTCTCCCCTTGTTTTTCGCCCCACCTCGTCCTCTGTCCTTTCCCTTCCCCTAAATCTACTCTTCTTGTCCCCTCATCTCCCTCACACCTCGTCTCACATTGCATCTTTTTCATCACCCGATTAACTCGGCCATCTTTCCCTTATCTCCCGCTCCTCTTCATCATCCACTTTTTCATCATCCCTCCATCTCAGGCTTACTCATCACCCTCACTTCCATCTCCCTCTCAAAACTCCTCCCCTCATCCCCCTTCTCTCGTTCATCTTCCACCCCATCAATGCTGCCATTTCTCCCTCATCCCTACCCCCCATTACCTGCTCTATGTCTTGCTTTCTCTCTCCCTTACCTCCATCTCCCCCGATCATGCCCTCCCATCATTTCCCCCTTACCCTCTCACTTCCTCCATCTCCCAATTCTCTCTGCCCTCATCCTTTTCAGCCATCTTCCCCTCCTCTCTGCCTTCCGCTCATCATGCCCTTATTCTCTCCCCTCATCACTCCTCCCCCAGGACCACCAGTTGGAGGAGTAACCTGAGGGTCTGGGAAAGATGAGATTTATAAAAGGTATATTCATGCGGGAGGAGGGAAGGGAGATGAGGGGAGTGGGCTGTCAAAAGGGGGAGACTTTAGAGGGGAATGGAGGAATCCGTCTCTAAATTAAAAAACATATATATATTTAAATCAATATAAATATTTTAACCTCCTCTTTCTTTCCTTATTTCCAGGGAGATGACTTAAGGAAAGTGTGTGATAGAACATGTATAGGGAAAAATATTATTTTTACATTTTGGGAAGAGTATGGGGGAATTCCTCAATCCTGACATCAAAACTCCCACTAGGCTACCATTGCACCAGCATGAATTACTGCACCATGTTAATTAATGTACTTGGCCCCCGTAGGCCCAGGAAGCCAACCACGTTAAAGCACAAATACAACCAAGCCTTAAGTTGATGTTTTTTTTTAATTTTATTTAAAAAATGGGAAATGATAGAAGGGTGTATGTAAAAGTTATGGCCTACTTTGCCAGTTACTGCTCCATGTTTGGCTAGAGTAGAAGTCGCCAGAAGACACTTAGAATACGGACCTGATTGGGTAAAAATTTCAAGAGTCGATTCAACAACCAAACAATGTAAAATGTGGCATCATACACTCTGGCAGCCCCTAAATGAAATAGACATCCCAGTAATCCTTTATTTCTAGCAGACTATTCAATACTTGCACGCTATAACTTTGGTAAACCATCCAGAGCACGAATGTCTTAGGAAGAGTATGGGAGTGTTAGCTCTTTTGTCCATTTTAGTCTCTCAGGGCATTTTCTTGTTCCGCTGGTTTTTAGTAGCCACATTACAGCCCCGGGCTGGCCCAGCTTTCTGGTTTATCTACCGATTCTTTATCCCCCCCCCCCCCCAGGAGAAAATGTATGACTGGTCTGTCCAGTGCAGGAAAAACCTCCTCCAAGGCTATGTTCTGAAGTCCGTCTAAGATCAGCAGACGTATGCATGAAAAGACCTTATGTTAATTTGGCTACGGGCAAAAGAGTTTTGAGCCTCATTTACTAGCCAGAATTCTTAGCAGCTGTTTTCCTGGCCAGCTTGAGACGTAATCAGTATGGCTCCCCCCCCCCCCCCCCCTTTGCTTCAATCACATTTATACCACAATCATGATGCTAATCCTGCTGGTTAACAGATGGCACTTACTGTTTCTCCGTGGCATGGCATCTAAAGATGCAAACAAGCTATGCAAAGATATGTGCCCACGTCCCTGAATAATGAGGTCACATAAATTACAATCCAGAGTTTAGGATCTAGTCCTGATATTGCACCTACTCCATTGTGGCTGTTGCACTGAATCACTTGAGTAATGTTTTTTTTTGCCAGTACCAAGTGGTGCAATTCGGGGTCTATATAACTCCACAACAACTAAACAGCAGTGCTCAGTTGTTTGGCATTAGGTGCAGCAATTACCTTGAATGCTTACCTGTGTATGACCGGTCATGATTTGGAAGATTTGGAGGTAATGTACAAAAGTACTACTTTACAAAAAGACTATGGAACAGCCTTCTAGTGGAAGTTGTAGGGTCAAATACAGTTAAGAAATAGGGTTCCCTGGTGGTCCAGTGGTTAGGATTTGTGCTTTTACTGCTGCAACCTGGTTTGAATCCAGTCAGGGAACCAAGAAATCACACCACACTGAAGCCAAGCAGGGTTGGGCCCGGTCAGTACTTGGATGGGAGAGCACCTAGGAATACCAGGAACTGTATGCTGTGGCCCACTGGAGAAGGAACTGGAAACCCACTCCAGTATCTCTGCCATGAATACCAAGTGGATCAGCATGACTATGGACATAAAGATGTGCTTGCTGTGTTACAGTCCATGAGGTCACAGAGTCGGAAACGACTAGATGATTAGAAAAAATATCTGATAATGCATGGGTAAGCATAAATCCACCCCAAACCTTAATTAAAATGGCAAAGCACAGGTATCATATAGAACTGTAGGCAACAAGCCAGTCAATTGCATATTTAAAAAGATACACATTGCAGCTTGTCATTTGTATCTGTCAGTAAGCCTTTCTGATCCACCAACATACACAAATTCATATCTGTTAATACAGATCATTACCAATAATTCCAGATTACTCTCTGGGGGCTTTTGATCCATTGTCTTTAGTGCAAGTGTTCCATCGAGCAAGACACTGGTCACCCTCACTAGGCCCAAGCATGACTAGCTTTCATCAGGAGATGACTTGCACTGAAGACAATGGACCAAAGAATCCCTGTGTCATTTTATTCAAGGCAAAATAATTAACACTTATTCTTTTTTTTACACAACAACCAATTGCAAAAATTCTTATTCATAAATGAAGTTATAAATCTACCATAACTGGCGCCTTTGCGGTGTCCCTTACAATCCAACAACTTGATAACAGATAGAAATAACTTAGTGAAGGTCTGTTTACACGGGGTAAAATATAAATTCTCAGTGCCAAAGTGAGCAGATAAGTAATTCACAAGGAACAAGTACAGCCAGCACCTTGATGTGAGACTTTAATTGCTTTATAAGCTCAGTAACACGTTATTAAAGCGAAGGCAGGATTTATGAATTATTACACGGCTCACAATGTAATCTGTCAGTATCCCTTTAATTATGTTATAAAAAGGAAAATATGTTGACAGATTTATGATGAGAATTCTGCATTTACCGTAGTTACAACATAATCAAAAAAATAGCACTACAAGAAAAGTTTTTCTTTTCCCCTTTAGCATCACATGACTGCAAAGTAATATTATAAAAAAGTTGTAAAAAAAAAAAGTTTAATAAAATTTTAATTTAAAGGACATCTGAAGCACTTGATACATCACATGTTTAGAGAACCGTTTCATGTTGCAGGTGTCCGAGTGGATTTTGGGCATGGTTAGTTATTCAGTTGTGTCCAATACTCCATGACCCTATGGACCACAGCTCGCCAAGAACATCTTATGTCTGGTTGTGCTCATACATTAGGTTTTCATGTCAAAGACACAGCAATTATCTTCTCCAGTGGACCTCAATTTGTCTGACCTCTCTGCTATGACCTGCCCATCATGGTATAGCTCATCGCTTCACTGAAGTACACAAGCCCCTTCAAGTAGCGATCCAGAAGGGGCCATACATTTTAGTTATTATTAAGTACCCATTCAAAGCAACTTTCAATGCAAGTTTCCTCAAAAAAGATGAACTGTTTTTCAATTAGAAAGTTAGGACACAAGCTGAATCTTTGCAGCGATAATATATTTATGTTTTTCTATCATGTTGCCACTTATAAAAGTTTATTATTTTTTAATTTAATCATGTGAGATCATTAGTAGTGAATGAGGACTCAGGCAATTTATGCTTAAAAGTACCCAACTTCTAGAATCAATTATCTCACAATTCCACTCAAAACATTTAACAACAACCAATTGTATTCATACTTATTATGGCTGGGACATTTGTGGTGTCACTTTATGCAACATGAGAAGTTCAATGTTTTCGGCAATGTAAATATTAATCTGCGGCAGCGAGTCACCAGTTTTCTTCAAGATCCTGAGATCAACATGCGGTTATAGCACATAACTACATAAAGCTAATGACATAGAAAGGAATACAGGTCGTGAACAAGAAGGGGCTCGAATGATCTTATAAGAATTGTCATAAAAACGTAAAAGTTCCTACAGCAAAATTAAATATATGTATGTCACTAAGAGTCGGACACGACTAAAAGACTGGACAACCACAAGTTTTATACATTTGCATGTCCCTACCCAGGTTCCCAGAGTGCAGTGTAATAACTGTATTTCTCGGAATTCTGAGCAGGAAACAAGTTTTTTTAACTTGTTCTAGACATTTAAAATGTGAACACAAATGAGTGAGACGAGGAGTTGAGGCAAAAAAAAAACGACCTTGGAATCTCTGGGGCAAAAAATCCTACCCTAGAAAAATAGTTAAACGGCCGAACCGCGGAAATCGAAAGCCACGAAAAATAATAAAAAATAAATTAGAAACACACTCACACACAGCACAGGGGAGAGGCAGGATGACTGGGAGTGATGTTGCAAGCAAATTTGAGACAAATTTACAGTGTTTCGTCACTCGAAAATCGGCTAAGTGAGAAAAAAATGGCGGACAAAAATAAAACGCAAAAAAGTCTGAAACTGGATGAAAACGAGGCTGAGCAAAGGCAGCCACCCGGGACTTAGAAAATACTCAATGCCAAAGACAGTACAATGCAAGGCACGCAAGACTTTGAAAATAAAAGAAACGCCAGTCAGCGGGCGCCATAAAGCAGATACATAGAGGCGAAACACACAGGGAAGGGACCGGGTGGAGATGCTGGAAAGAGACACATGGCATTCCCAAGCACAAAACTTGAAGGTTAATGAACTCTGCAATGAGCGGCCCGTACAGTAAAGGAAAGGGTCGCAATGAGCGCCGAAGGTGCTCAGCGAACCAAAAGCCTCACATTGTGTGGCAAACAGCATTGCCTGGCTTACACTTTTATGCCTATCATTTTTTGACAGTCAATTCGCTAATATTATGTACTAGCGACTTGCCCGTCAAAAAATGACGGCAATGAAATTATAAGGTAGCTAATGCTGTTTGGTGTGTAATAATTAAATATATAATACATTAATAAATGAATATACTGTACGTATTTTGAAGCATTGTGTTGAAGAGGTGTGAATGTGTTTTTATGTTGCTGGAGCATTAGTGGTGGGGTGCTGCTGTGTCTCCTTTCCCTCCCTTGTATCTCCTTTTCCCTCTCCTCTCCCTTATGTCTCCTTTTCCCTCTCCCCTCCCTCCCTTGTGTTTCCTTCCCCCCTCCTCTCCCTCCCTTGTGTCTCATTTCTGCCATCGCCTCCCTCCCTTGTGTCTCATTTCCCCCTCCTTTCCCTCCCAGATGTCTCTTTCCCCACCCTCTTCCACCCCTGTGTCTCTTTCCTCCCTCCCCTGTGTCTCTTTTTTCCCTCTCCCTCCGCTATGTATTTTCCCCTCCCTCCCCTGTTTCTCTTTCCTCCCCCTCTTTCTCCCCTGTGTCTCTTCAACCCCCTCTCCCTCCCCTGTCTTTCCCCTCTCTCCTATGTCTCTTCCCCTTCTACTCCCTCTCCTGTGTCTCTTTCCCCCTCTGTAACCCCCTGTGTGTCTTCCCCCCCCTCTCTAACCCCCTGTGTGTCTCCCCCCCCCCTCTAACCCCCTGTGTCTCTTCCCCCCTCTCTAATCCCCTGTGTCTCTTCCCCCCTCTCTAATCCTCTTCCCCCCACTCCCTCCCTCTCTTTCCACCCTTTCCCCCCTCTCCCTCTGCTGTGTTCCTCATGACCCTCACCGTGTCCTGGGGGCCCTGGATGTCGGTCTCGGCCCTGTCCCTGGGGGCGGGGTTCCCAGCCTCCTCCGTGGGTGTCGGAGGCCTGTCTGGGTGGCTGGTGGACTCCTGTGTGGTGGGTTGTAGGCCTGGCGCGGGTCCCCGGGTGTAGATGACATCTCCCAGCAACTGAGGCCAAGGGCTGCGGGCAAGGGCAGCGGGCAAGGGCCTCAGTTGCTGGGATGGCGCTTCATCCCAGCAACTGAGGCCCTTGCCCGCAGCCCTCGCTACGCGAGGGCCGCGGGCTCACCATGTCCTGGGGGCCCTGGATGTCGGGCTCGGCCCTGTCCCTGGGGGCGGGGTTCCCAGCCTCCTCCGTGGGTGTCGGAGGCCTGTCTGGGTGGCTGGTGGACTCCTGTGTGGTGGGTTATAGGCCTGGCGCGGGTCCCCGGGTGTAGATGACATCTCCCAGCAAATGAGGGCCGCGGGCTCGCTATGCGAGCCCGCAAGTGTGAGCAACGGCCTCAGTTGCTGGGATCCATCCTAGCAACTAAGGCCCTTGCCCGCAGGCCCTCGCTACGCGAGCCCGCAAGCGTGAGCAGCGGCCTGTACGCTCACAGGCTCGCCTCGCTTTGCGAGGCTCGCCGGGCAATGAGCGCCTGTGGCGCTCATCGCTAAGCCCGATAAAGTTCTACGGGTTAACGGCGAGCCTCGCGCGCTCATCGCTAAGCCCGCTATTCGTACGGACCACGCAAACAGCGTGACGACGACTCGTAGCAGGACAAATATAATATGTGATATATTGGTCTCTTGAAAGAAACCCATAAATTCCACCTTTGTAGCCCTTTTTATATTTTCCTATTATGGATAAACCTCATTCACAATTAAGAGGACACTGTCACCCCAAAAACAATTAGTGGTTAATGCTCTTTAGCATAAAATCATCTATACACTGTCCAAGCTATTTTTCTTTATAGTAAATCATTCTTAATATTTGCCTTGGAATGCTAGTTTGTGGCTTGATAATGGTGCTGGAGGGGACCTAACTGCATGATAACCTTAGGGGGCGTTGTTTTGCCACCACAGAGAGAGCGAGAGACAAGCACACGGTAATCATGATCAGAAAATCACATCAGCCATTTAGGATTAAGGAGCTGCTCATTTGCAGAAGAATACAGCAGAAAAAAAAGCTGATGAAGTCACTCATGTTTCACTTTAGAATAAAATGGCTAGCACAATGTATAGTTAGTTTTTTTATGCTCTTTAAGAGCAATTTAAGAAAAATTAGCTCATGACACAAAGCAGAATCAGTTAAAATGTAAGATTTTTTTCTAAATTGCCTTTGCATTCAAAGCTTACATATTGGCTTAACATTGTTTGTGAAGTTTTACCCAAAACTACAAGGGTCCCATAAATTATAGGACGAACTGACTGGTTACATCCGAGGGTCTTTTCACTCCTAGAAAGCCAAGTGTCAGAGCCTGGGGCAAGGTGAGGAGTAAGTAATAATTACAGGAGATGATAGATGACCAGAGAAAACAGATAAGAAATCAAAAGGGCCAAAAAGGAATTTGTCAGCTGAATCATTAATCACTTGGGCCATGTAATTAGCAATAAATAGGACCATAAAGGTCATACATTTTAAGTCTATTTGCAGGTCACTATTATTATCCTATGTTACACACCAACATATTCTGTAGTGCTATAC
The DNA here is from genome assembly GCA_027410445.1 of Discoglossus pictus. Lineage (NCBI taxonomy): Eukaryota > Metazoa > Chordata > Amphibia > Anura > Alytidae > Discoglossus > Discoglossus pictus. Next base: position 27,315,651 of record CM050164.1, read on the forward strand.
AGGGGTTAAAGGCATATTTCCTGGATTATGAATGCATCCGATAGAGGAGAATTAGTAGTATATGAAAACATTTTTTGCATGGAAAAATAAATTATAACCATTAACAAACTCACCCTGATGTTTGCTAAATCAGCAGTTGTTTTTGTTAGTGAAGACCCCTGGATATCTCTGCCAAAATTAGCATAACATTCATTACTTGTTTTGGCCAATCACAGGCAGCTAATACATTTTAATACAATGTAACACTCAGTGATGGCAGTTTGTGCAGGAAGGAATCATGCAATATGTAGTCCCATTGCAGAAGGAAGCGGGAGGAGCCGAACACGGATTTGTAGATCTCTGCATTGAGCTGCTGCTGGATTTAGGGTTAGTAAAGAGTTAAAATCCATACCCAAATGCAGTGTTTCTATTGGTAGGTACATTGTGCCTATGTAAGCAGCTCTGGGGTGTGGAAAACTCGTTTTATTTTTTAACTAGTATATATGTGTATAGAATGGATCAAAGTAATGTGTGTATCTGATATAAGCAGCATGTGTACCTTTAGGTACAAAGAAAAATACAATATTAACACAACAAAAAAATGGGGGTCCCTGTCTGTGAGCTTAAAGTCTTCTGTACATAGAGCTTTTGCCTCAAAGTACCTTATAAGATTAAGAACTTGAAAACTTAAAAATATAAACCATTTCACTACCCATAAATCTTAGCTGCGGTGGAAACAGCACTGAGTGATTATGTGGGAAGCCTCCGGACGTACCTGGGACATATAGATATGTTCTATACAGTGGAGGGCATTATAATCACCTTTTATGCTCGTAGTCACCATAACATATTTCTTAACTGGAATAAACTGCCAAGAAGGGCCAATGATAAATATCAAGTCTGATCCTAAAGCAAGCAATATACTTTCTTGATGTAGCCAGGAGACATCTTAGGAACATAGTGCAATAGGCTCCAATAAGTTTACTTCTGGCTACAAAATATTTCTTAACAGTATAATGTATTTATATGAATATACTTCTGTCCAAAGGTCACGTTCGCGCCTAAATTTTACTCACTGAAGAATTCTGGGTAAGGGACGTCCCTAAACCTTTCAAGTTATCATGGAAAAATGGAACAAATTAACTCAAATGAACTCTAAAGACTTTAGTAAATAGGTAAATATTTAGATCATGTTGTCCAATAATATCCTAATTTGGCATCATCTTCATGATGATGTTGTTTGTTTGTTTGTTTTACATCAGGAATTTATAAGTCCCAGGAGCCAGGGAGTCACGGCTCCTAATATGTTGCTCCTGGATCCTATCTTTAAAGTGCTAGTCGTCCAACAGAACAGAAATCTTCACTGTATCCAAGGTTCCCCCCATTACGCAGGAATCTAATCTGGATATGAATAGACCAAATGTATCCTGCCATTAAAGCATATATCGTCGTCAGTGTTGGCCACACTAGGGCCGCAACTGCGAGCCAAGCCGTCAACCATGCAGGACTTAGGCTGCAATGAGCTCCAAAGGTGCTCATTGCACTGCAAGCCTCGCGAAGCGAGGCGAGCAGTTGAGGCACACGGGAATTACAAACAGTACGACTTAGGACCAAAACCCGTACATGCACTGTGCGCCTCGCAAAATTATGACTTTAATGGCCGAACCACAGAAAAGACATGGAAAAAACAAGAAATATGCCTCAAATGAACTTACACACTCATACACACCACAGTGGGAGAGGCAGGGAGCCGGTGAGTGAGGTTCAAGTTAATTTGATGCATATTTGCCATTTTTTCATGATCAAAAATCACCTAATAGAGAAACAAAATGGCTGCCAAAAAAAAAAAAAAAAAACAGGCCCAAAGGATGTAAAAAATAGCCCTAACCAGTAACACTTAATGAAAGCCTCTAACAGTTAACCCCACTCAAGACAGCAACACGTTAACCCAAGACAGCAACACGTTAACCCAAGACAGCAACACGTTAACCCAAGACAGCAACACGTTAACCCAAGACAGCAACACGTTAACCCAAGACAGCAACACGTTAACCCAAGACAGCAACACGTTAACCCAAGACAGCAACACGTTAACCCAAGACAGCAACACGTTAACCCAAGACAGCAACACGTTAACCCAAGACAGCAACACTCAAGCGCGAGCCCTATAAACTACACAGGGGAGAGGTTAGCAATGAGCAACAAAGGCGCTCATTGCAAGCCACGCAATGAGCGCCGAAGGTGCACAGAGGGCCCATAGCCTCGCATTGTGTGGCAAACAGCATTGCTAGCCTTACCATTTTACACCCATCATTTTTGACAGGCAATTTTCTAGTGCAGATTATAAAGTAATTTTGTTTATAAGAATATATTATAACTATGACACTTGTGTGGTTTGTGAATCAAATATAAAAATTACATTTTCAAGGATAGAAATGTTAAGTCGTTCAGTTGTGTCCGGCTCTCAGTAATCATATGAACTGCAGCAGTCATGCACATCTTGTGTCTGATTGTGCTTATCCATAAGGTTTTCATGGCTAAGATACTGGAGTGGGAGCCAGTTCCTACTCCAGTGGACAGCAATTTGTCTGACCGCTCTGCTGTGACCTGCCCATCTTGTGTGACCCTACATGGTATAGCTCACAGCTTCACTGAAGTACATACACTCCTTCACCATGACATGGCAGCGATCCAGAAGGGGAAAGATAGACATAGGGGACCCTAATTACATGCATTTACAAGAGGTCAGTTTTGTGGGTGGGGGAAGCCCAGAGAGAGCACTCAGAGAGGTCACTTTAAGATTACATTTGTTTTACCATAGATCTAATAGAAAGTGAGGTTATAAAGTGGGCAAATTGAAAGGGAACTAGCTTTAATTCTCTAAAAATAAATAAGGTGCACAGACATGATAACATGAGTTTAAGAGAAGATTTTTTAAATGTTGACTTTGCGTGAAAAAATGAATAAAAATAATACTGAAGTAACGCACATAATTGTATATCAATGTGCACCCCTGAGTGATAATAATTACACAAATTACGAGGAAATCATGCGATGTGCTGGCTAGACAGGTGACAAACTTAACTGAAACTTAAAAGGCATATCTAAATTTCTTGGATTACGAATGCATCTGATAGAGGAGAATCAGTAGTGTATGCAAACATGTTTGCTAAATGTCTTGATGTCCTAATGTTTGCTTTCATTAGTTAACACCCCTGAACATCTCTGCTAAAATTAGTATAAAATTCATAATTTGTTTTGGCCAATCACAGGCAGCTAATACATTTTAATATATTGTAACATTCAGTGATGGCAATCTGTGAAGGAAGGAATCATGTGATGTGTAGTACTCTGCACAAGGAAGCAGAAGACAATGATCTATAGATCTCTGCATTGAGCTGCTGCTGGCTTGTAGGTTAGTAAAGGATTACAATCCGTACCCAAATGCAGTGTTTCTATTGGTATCTACACCGTGCCTTTGTAAGCAGCTCTGGGGGGTGTGGAAAACAAGTTTTATTTGTATATAATAAGTCGATTGAAAAACCCCACTATATAACCAGTAAGGAAAGACCATCCTGAGTACACTTACATGTCTCAGCCAACCATGAGACCTGGCTTTTCAGTAAACATTATTTCCACTGCAACAAATGATTCTGGGTAGTGACATGCAAATGAGGCTCAAAATGTATCACCATCTTGTCTCAGGCCCAATTAACATGGGAATCCATAAAAGGGCTGTGGAATGATTCTGGATTTTACTCGGTATGTAATATGCCTGTGTATTTACTTTTATGTACTTTGTTTTATTAAGAAGTAGGCACACCCATACAAGGAATATTTGTTTTATTTCAGACCGTAAAAAAAGAGCTTATAAGCTCTTCATAATAAAACAAAGTACATAAAAATAAATACATACATACATACATACATACATAGGTTTATTACATTCCGTAATTAAAATCCCCAAATCTTCTATGTCCCTTTAAATGACTATGGGTCCTGCTCTCAAGCAGACTTCAGAGCAAAGCCATGAATTGGGGTACAGTGCCGGATCCCACTCACAGACTGCAGAATCACCAAGAGGAGGGTTTTCAATCAACAAACCTCACACTGATGACCGCCGTACTCTGCGAGTGGGTTCTGGCACTGTACCCTAACCCATGGCTTTAATCATAAGCCTGCCTGACAGCAGGGCTCATAGTCCTAAATGGAAACCCATGTTAAGTGGGCAACATGCAAAAAGGTGGCTCATTTTAAGGACTCGTTTGCATGTCATTACCCAGAATCCTCAGCTGCTACTGAGAAGTTCTGTGGGGAAAACATGTGGTATTAAGCAGTACCCGGTGGGTATGTAGTTCTACAATATGTGTTATTTGCATCTTAAGTCGGGCAGTGCTTCTTATTAGGTGGGTGGAGCGCTCGGGACAACTTTGTTGGTCTTTTCCTTCCTTAAAAATTATGGTAATTCAGCACAATATTTCACTAGACTGCCAACCTGCCATGACAGATAGGAACAGGGTCAAGCAACTCCCGCATAAATCACTATAATGTACATTTTATAACCTTTAAGTTAAGTTAACTGTCATGGGGGAATAATGTGCTTGTGCAAAACAAACAAACATTTTAATTCTAATTGGGACAAATAAAAAAAAGCACAATAATAAAAGGTGTCAAATTAGTAAAGCATAAATAATACGACCAAAAAGTGATATGTGATAAATGTGAAAATGCACAAACCAAATGATAAATGGGAAGCCATAGGTGAGTGTCCCATCACATATAATAGTTGTCAAACTGCGAATCATCGTCATGCAAAGCGAGGGGCCAAATTTGCGGATGTGGAGGCTCTACGGCGCCTCACAAGCTGTTACAAACCGCCACAGAAGCGGGACTTGGAAAAACAAACTATCACACAAGGACTAAATACGAAAAAAAATTACGAACTCGCAAAAATACCAACTTAACGGCCGTCCCGTACACAGCGAAAAACATTAAAAAGACACAAATTACACACAAAAAAAAAACTAAAACCAGGCTACACGACCCCAAAAGCTGCAAAACGCCACCATGCACATACGGCCTTTACACAAACCCGTACGAGGTACAAACTACACTATTCGCAAGGACGCTAAATCATCCACACCCACGTACCACATACACAATCGCCTCCACAAATGGCTTACCCTCGCGCACGCAGCCTATTTACACTGCACACATTGCTGACACTTACACCTCAGCTCAACAACACTGCAAATCTACATTGTATGCTGCAGGAACATCAAAACAGATTGTTAGCTTTTCAGCACATTCCTTCCTGCATATATTAATTACAAAGAGGTAAAGTATATTAATTTATGATTTTGTTAATTAATTATCATGAAAAAATACATAAACAGAAAGAAGAAAAAAAACACCACAGTATCGCAAGAAACGACAAAGCCCTTCACTGCGCGCCTCACAAGGAGCGCCAATAGGGCTCATAGGAAACAAAGTACACCAGGGGAGAGGCTTGCAATAAGAGATCAGCGAGGACCTTACAATGAGCGCAAAAGCGCCTCTGATAACAAAAAATACACCAACTGAGAGGCTCGCAATGAGCGCCGAAGGATCTCAGACAACCAAAACACTTACTGTCTGTGGCAAACAGCATTGCCTGTCTTACAATTTTAATGCCTCGTCATTTTTGACGGGCAAGACACTAGTGATAATAATATTAATGTAGTGCACAAGATAGGAAAATTAGTCGCAAAAGGATAATGACGTTTTGGGGAGAACATTCCTCAGGGGGAAATAAACTCCAAAAAATCCAGCAATAATATCATAGAATCAGGTTGCTGCTTGTTCCATGGCAGGTCATTCAATATAACATGTAAAAAACTAAAATACGGGGGGGAAAAATGAAACATTTATTTAAAAAAATATTGAAGAAGGGACATATCACATCACAAAGTGTAGGAGTGGAGCCTCCAGTAATGTTGCGATGTTGTTTAGTCGTATCCAACTCTCTGTGACATCATAGACCGTAACACACCAGGCACAACTTTATGTCCATGGTCATGCTGATCCACTTCGTTTTCATGGCAGAGATACTGGAGTGGGTTGCGAATTCCTTCTCCAAAGAGCCAAAGCATACAGCTGCTGATATTCCTCGGTGGTTTCCCACCCAAGTACCGACCAGGCCCAATCGTGCTTGGCTTCAGGGTGGTGTGGCCTCTTGGTGCCCCGACAGGAATCAAACTCAGGTTGCAGCGGTGAAATCACTGAATCCTAACCACTGAACCACTAGGCAATCCCTACTGGTTATATACACATTCGCAATTAAAGGGACACTGAACGCCTTTTTGTCTTTGTTGTATCTGAAATAGGGCATGGATAATATAAAAAAGGTGTATTTTTATTTTTCAAAGGATGCTCTCCAAACAGGAAAAAAAAAACGGTTTCAAATGTTTATCTGCTCTGGGGGGCTTGGCCCCGTCAGCCAATGAGCATTAATATAGATGTACGAGTCATACTTGTCTGGCATTTAGGCCTATAGACATGTACGTATGCTCTGTGCATTTCCTGTTAGTTTCAATTAAGTTTAAACAGGCTTTACTTAATACTTTTCCATGCAAATCATATAGTGGTAATGTTTAAAGCAGCTTCCATACCACTACCTTCTTTTTACGTTTGTGAGAACAGGCCATCGCAAAAAGCTTTGTCCAATTATTTTACAAGTACCGTAGAATCCTGGTTATCCGGCACCCGACTAACCGGGACTCTCCAGCAACCGGCACCAATTCCTCATTTAAAAAAAACTCCAGATAAACCGACATAACCAGCAGTTCGAAACTGCCAAAAAAAAAGCTAACTTTTTTTTTTTTATTGTTTTTTGGGGCCCTAAATGGCCCAGTTTATGTGCTAATGCTTTTTTAAAGGCATTTTGAGGGGTTTAAGGGTCGTTTAGACCCTTAAATTAGAGGACTCCTGATTAACAGGCAACTACAGTTACCTGGCAATAGGGAGTCTCTGTGGGTGCCGGATAACGCAGGTTTTACTGTATTAGGGAATTTCGCTGCAGAATATGTAGGTAGGGGGTCTTAGGTCATGCTTCAGACAGTCTGCAACATCCAAACAGACCCAAAATGAAAGCAATCTATGAACGATCAATACAATAAAAACAACATTTCTTCACAAAGCCAGAACTTTATGTCCCTAAATCTTTATATTGTTAAATAATACAAGAGAGATTAACATATGAGAGTTTAAATCCCACAGACCCACCACCCTAACTGAAATGATGTTTCAACTAAAGGTCCACTGAAGCGTCATATTTATAGTAGGCTATTATGAAGAACTTGACTTTAAAGTGGGCAAAACATTTTAGAAGATTAAAATATCTACACGCAGACTTGCCATTCTAATTATTATATTCGGTTTTTGGTAACATATATAACACACATTTGTTTTTGTTCCTAATAAGTTAAGAAACTTTGGATTTAGATATCTTATCAGTTCGTTTTTTTTAAACACAACAGGACTAAATGGAAGAGCAAGTCCCAATAGGATAATGCTTCAGCTGCACCAACACTAGCAGTCCAAGAAAGTAGCGCCCAAAAGGAACACTGTAGCTCAAGAAAAAAAAATGCACTTATCTGTGAAGTCGGTACTAAACTAACAAAAGCAGATGTAGAAGTCATGGGCATATTTTTTTTAGACTTTATAAAGACAGGAATCCATTTTGTGTTCGCTCCATCACTTCCTGAGAGTTGGATCATGAGTGTGTGCTTATGATATTACACCTTCCCGCCCCTGCCCCTTACAAGCTCGGACGAAGCTCGTTTGCATTGATAAATGCAATTACTGCTCTCCACAAATGTAAATACCTCTCTCGCACACATATTTCCACCAAAGTGTCATGGATGCCTCCAGCAAACCCCTTGTGGGCACATTTGCATGTTCCTGCCAAGGATATATATATATATATATATATATATATATATATATATATTAGTACAAATAAGGAATAGTACATTAGTGATTCTATTTGAATGTCTAAAAATAAGTTGCTGAAAACTTATTTCCTGCTCAAATTTCTCAGAAATACAGTATACGCACTGCAGTCTGGGAAAACTGGGCAGGACATGCAAATGAGGCCACATAATGCACCATCACTCTGTCAATCCAAACCATTTTAAACATGGCTCCTTTTAAGCATATGCTTACTGTATTTCACAGTTTTAGGCATAGCAACGGATGGATTTTTCACAAACCAGGTCACTTAACCACATACAGTACTGTTTCACATTTACTGACGATCCTCAGTATGGTGTGAGTGCCCGGTTTGTGTGGTCATTGTTGTAGAGAGTAGTTCTATACAGCAATTGTTTCACATATGGTGGGCTGAGAGTGATAGAAGCCCTTCACCGTACAAAGTACAGTAGTACAAATAAGGAATAGTACATTAGTAGTTCTAATATATATATATATATATATATATATATATATATATATATATATGAATGTTAATGTATTATTTTGCTAATGTTATTGTATTACATACCTCACAAATGTGATCCCCCCAAACTACAAAGTATTGAACTTACTACAAACTATCACTGGCTGAACGCATCCCCTATTTACTTGGCCCCTCTCCCTGAGCAGGTAAACAAACAGCCCAGGACAGCACAGCATTGCATATAATACAGAGGACGACAAACATATCAATCTTAGGAGCCAGTCAGACAAGTGTGATGCCAGACTTTTCTTCTCTTACACCAGTCTATGTGTGTACACATTTGCCACTTTCCTTATTTTAACGTACATATATCCATTTCTTGTACCCAAAGAGTTAAATAATCTGGAGCTCTTCCAATAATTATAATAAAACAAATTAGGATCCTATTCTGTAATATGTACATCTCGCAGACTAAAGCTCTATATGGATGTAAATAAATAACCTCGGATTCCTCAAGAGCCCGGACACTTATATGGCCAGATGTGAGTATTTCCATATGTGGCCACTCTTATTCTACTTGAATGCTGTATAGAGCAGACACATTTGTAGACATTTATATAACGTTGTGACATTCAGAGTCCGTAAAATGTAATCTTTGACTGTGGGGAAAAAAAGACTTTAAGGACCATAGAAGCGGTCCAATTTACGACCACAGAGCAAATACCAACTAAAAAATATAAATATTTGCAGTTGAAGGTTAATAAAAACAGAAAAACTACATTAAATTACTACATTTTAGCAGTTACTCAGCTCAGGAGCTCCTCCCATCAGAATGGCCTCGGTGTCCTTCCTTTTGCATATGGGATATGGAAGGTTTCTGGACTTCACTAGGTATATAATATACCTGTGTATCTATTTACTTTTATGGAGTTTATTTCATTAAGAAGTGTTTATAAGCTCTGTTTTTGTTGCCCTCTGCAGCTCATGAAGACACAGACCCTACTGTACTTATTGTGCAGTGTCTCATACTAACATTGCCCAGCTCTTCAGAGTCTATGTCCGCATACAATGCAGTGAGCAGACCCATACAGTTTGATTTAAGTAAGAAAAAAAAAAAAAAGGGCTTATAAGCATTTCCAGTTAAAATAAAAGGGACCTATCCTGTTATGTGCACGCATGCTGCACTGCGCCAACGACGTCCTGATGTAGCTATCTCCAAGTGCCTGGTAAGTGGTTAGGGGTTTCGGTGTGTTGTAGGGGGTTAGGAAGTTACTTTTAGGGGGTTAGTCTAAGAGGCTTGGAAGGTTAGGCTTAGGACCAGTAACCGGTGTATGGGGTTTGAAGCGCCAAGGGGTGTAGGGTTAGGCCCGGTAACTGGTTTAGGTGGTTAGGGTTAGGGCCGCCAAGGGGTATAGGGGGTTTAGGTTAGAGGCTTAGGGAGTACATCGGGACGCGAGAGCGCCCGGCACCAAGAGACATCCCGTGCTATGTGTGCACATAACAGGATAGATCCAAATAAAGTAAATAATTTCACGGGTATATTATATACCTAGAAAAAAATCTATAAAATGTCCATATCGCTTTAATACCTCAGGAGTCATATGCAAGAGGAAGCCATAAATCAAACAATGGGGTACTGATAACAATACCAATCTGCTATGAGGATCTCTTGAGCCGACTAACCTCCAAAAAGAACAAAATAATTACGTTTTTCTATTACTAAACATTTTTAATAACTTTTATTTGCAAATATTCTTATTTTTTATTTGTACTATCCTATCACAATTGGGATCTCTGCCATGAACTTATAAGTACACTTAAGAACCATGAAAATATAAAATCTGCTAAGAGACTGTAAAATAATAAGTAACCTCCCTAAATGAATATGGTGCAGTAGCAGACCCCCATATATAAAATTAGTGCTTTAATAAATGTTTAATAAGCTAATAATTATTTAGTGTTATTGCACAACGCCTAAAAATCCAGAGGATTTATCTGAATTCTCTGAAGATTAAATCCCAAACTGTGTGCATTGTATATACTAGTCCTAATATAAAGCTTTCCATTAGTCCATGTGATTTAAGCAGATCTCTCTAGCACAATCCAGTAAATGACATCTAAACCTCACTTCTCCTCAGCATGTAACAGCAGGGAGTCTTCTGCCCATTGACTAGGAACTCATTTATGTGTGTGCCTAATTACACAAGTATTTACTTTAGAAGTTACCAAAGTAGGATAAACAAACAAACAAATGCAAATCAACACAAGTTGTCTAGTTGAAAATGGCAATGTAACAATAATAAGCATTATGGGATACAGTTGCTAAGAGTTGTTAAATAAACTTATACTATTTAATATGAATGACTTACCTGCTGGGGTGGGGTGCCTAAAGACAGCTCCAGGTAGTACCCCCTGCCTGCATCCCCCTCTAAATTATCCACCATAGCCAAGAAGTTGATGTTGCCACCAGGGTCAGAAGCCAGGGCCAGTCCTGCTATATCCTTTGGGGTGGAGGTGGCCACTGGGTGGGTGTTTATAATATCAGCACTGGAAATCCTGAGTGGGAAAGTTACTTTGGAGGAGACCCAGGAAGCCCCCAGCAGCAGCAGGGTGAGGGTCTGCAGGGGCAGCTTCATGGTGTGGTCAGTAAGTGGGGCAGATCAGATACTAGCACTGGATGGGATGTCCACATGCCTGCTCCATAGGGTATTGGGGGGTCATTATCCCAGGAAACTCCCCCCAAAGTGACTGCACAGACCCCCAGGATCCTCCTCTGACTGCAATTCCGAAAGTGTAACTGCTCAGAAGAAAAGAAAACTTCCCAGAACTTGTCTGAGATCCAACAAACGGATGTGGGAGGAGCCCAGGAGTCCTGAGCTGGGAGAGGTGGGGGGGGGTGCTCAGTGGGCCCTCTACTGGCTGCACTGTGACAGTGTCATGTCCACTATTAGGACACAGTGTAACAAAGCAATGTATTTGCACACATTCTTACATTTAAATTATATATATATATATATATATATATATATATATATATATATATATATATATATACATACACATATATACATACATAGATATATACATACATATACACACACAAACATACATGCACACGCACATACATATACTCACACACACATACATATATTCACACATACAGTACATACATATACTCACACATACATATATGTATACTCACACATAAGCACACACGTACATATACTCACGTACATATACACACACACCTACATATACTCATACACACACATACATATATATATACACACATACATACGCTCATACACATACAGTGGATATAAAAAGTCTACACACCCATGTTAAAATGTCAGGTTTCTGTGCTGTAAAAAAATGAGACAAAGATAAATCATTTCAGAACTTTTTCCACCTTTAATGCGACCTATAAACTGTACAACTCAATTGAAAAAGAAACTGAAATCTTTTAGGTGGAGGGAAGAAAAAATATAAAAATAAAATAATATGGTTGCATAAGTATGCACACCCTTAAAGTAATACTAAGACTATGGTCTGGGCTCTGGCTGGGCCATTCCAAAACTTTAATCTTCTTCTGGTGAAGCCATTCCTTTGTTGATTTGGATGTATGCTTTGGGTCGTTGTCATGCTGAAAGATAAAGTTCCTCTTCATGTTCAGCTTTCTAGCAGAAGCCTGAAGGTTTTGTGCCAATATTGACTGGTATTTGGAACTGTTCATAATTCCCTTTATCTTAACTAAGGCCCCAGTTCCAGCTGAAGAAAAACAGCCCCAAAGCATGATGCTGCCACCACCATGCTTCACTGTGGGCCTTCACCTGACTGATACCTTTTAACAATGAGATTCCTCTGATGCTTTGGAAGCTGTGGGATGCGACTAAGAACATTTCAGGAAAGACCAACTAGAGCAGCTGAACTTTATTTGGGGTTAATCAGAGGCACTTTAAATGATGGCAGGTGTATGCTGACTCTTATTTAACACAATTTGGAATGTGATTGCTTAATTATGAACACAGCTACATCCCCAGTTATAAGAGGGTGTGCAGACTTATGCAACCACATTATTTTTATTTTTTATTCCCTCCACCTAAAAGATTTCAGTTTGTTTTTCAATTGAGTTGTACAGTTTATAGGTTACATTAAAGGTAGAAAAAGTTCTGAAATGATTTATCTTTGTCTCATTTTTTAACAGCACAGAAACCTGACATTTTAACAGGGGTGTGTAGACTTTTTATATCCACTGTATATATACACACACATACATATACTTACGTACATATACACACACACATACATATACTCACATATACATACATATATTCACACATACATACATATACTCACACATACATATATATATATATACACACACATACATATACTCATACATATACACAGGCAATTTCCTAGTAACAATAATATTTTGTAGATCTCCAGGCAGATTCTTTGGGTACAATAAATGGATAAAAAAATATTACATTTTTTTTAAATATATATATATTTTATATATACATTTGAAGTCCATAGAAATAAGACAAGATGGTGCATGTGTACCCAGGTACTGGAGGAGATGAGGGGCCTGCTCTACTGTAAGAGAAGAAAAGCACCAAGTGTCTGACTGGCTCCTATATTTCATATGTTTGTCATCCTCTGTATTACATGCAATGATGTGCTGTCCTGCTCAGAGTGAGGGGCCTTGTATATTCTCTGTCACTGATAGTTTGTAGTAAGTTCTGCTGGATTTCAATACAACTACAGGACCATTGTAGTTTAGGGGAAAACAAACTAATAGTAGCAGCTGCATAAAAGCATTGTTATAGAAAAGCACATGCAAATGAGCCCACAACCTGTATATGTATGTATGTGTGAGTATATGTATGTATGTATGTATGTATGTGTGAGTATATGTATGTATGTATGTGTGAGTATATGTATGTATGTGTGTGTATGAGTAAATGTATCTGTGAGTATATGTATGTGTGTGTGTATATGTACGTGAGTATATGTATGTGTGTGTATATGTGTGAGTATATGTATGTATGTGTGAATATATGTATATGTGTGTGTGCATGTATGTTTGTGTGTATGTATGTATATATGTATATGCATGTGTGTGTGCATGTATGTTTGTGTGTATATGTATGTATATATGTATCTATCTATCTATCTATCTATCTATCTATATATATATATATATATATATATATATATACATATATTTATTTATTTAAATATTTAAATATATTTAAATGTAAGAATGTGTGCAAATACATTGCTTTGCTACACTGTGTCCTTATAGTGGACATGACACTGTGACAGTGCAGCCAGTAGAGGGCCCACTGAGCACACCCCCCACCTCTCCCAGCTCAGGACTCCTGGGCTCCTCCCACATCCGTTTGTTGGATGCTAAACAGGTTAGATACAAGTCATATATTATACACACATACATACAGGGAGTGCAGAATTATTAGGCAAGTTGTATTTTTGAGGATTAATTTTATTATTGAACAACAACCATGTTCTCAATGAACCCAAAAACTCATTAATATCAAAGCTGAATATTTTTGGAAGTAGTTTTTAGTTTGTTTTTAGTTTTAGCTATTTTAGGGGGATATCTGTGTGTGCAGGTGACTATTACTGTGCATAATTATTAGGCAACTTAACAAAAAACAAATATATACCCATTTCAATTATTTATTTTTACCAGTGAAACCAATATAACATCTCAACATTCACAAATATACATTTCTGACATTCAAAAACAAAACAAAAACAAATCAGTGACCAATATAGCCACCTTTCTTTGCAAGGACATTCAAAAGCCTGCCATCCATGGATTCTGTCAGTGTTTTGATCTGTTCACCATCAACATTGCGTGCAGCAGCAACCACAGCCTCCGAGACACTGTTCAGAGAGGTGTACTGTTTTCCCTCCTTGTAAATCTCACATTTGATGATGGACCACAGGTTCTCAATGGGGTTCAGATCAGGTGAACAAGGAGGCCATGTCATTAGATTTTCTTCTTTTATACCCTTTCTTGCCAGCCACACTGTGGAGTACTTGGACGCGTGTGATGGATCATTGTCCTGCATGAAAATCATGTTTTTCTTGAAGGATACAGACTTCTTCCTGTACCACTGCTTGAAGAAGGTGTCTTCCAGGAACTGGCAGTAGGACTGGGAGTTGAGCTTGACTCCATCCTCAACCCGAAATGGCCCCACAAGCTCATCTTTGATGATACCAGCCCAAACCAGTACTCCACCTCCACCTTGCTGGCGTCTGAGTCGGACTGGAGCTCTCTGCCCTTTACCAATCCAGCCACGGGCCCATCCATCTGGCCCATCAAGACTCACTCTCATTTCATCAATCCATAAAACCTTAGAAAAATCAGTCTTGAGATATTTCTTGGCCCAGTCTTGACGTTTCAGCTTGTGTGTCTTGTTCAGTGGTGGTCGTCTTTCAGCCTTTCTTACCTTGGCCATGTCTCTGAGTATTGCACACCTTGTGCTTTTGGGCACTCCAGTGATGTTGCAGCTCTGAAATATGGCCAAACTGGTGGCAAGTGGCATCGTGGCAGCTGCACGCTTGACTTTTCTCAGTTCATGGGCAGTTATTTTGCGCCTTGGTTTTTCCACACGCTTCTTGCGACCCTGTTGACTATTTTGAATGAAACGCTTGATTGTTCGATGATCACGCTTCAGAAGCTTTGCAATTTTAAGAGTGCTGCATCCCTCTGCAAGATATCTCACTATTTTTGACTTTTCTGAGCCTGTCAAGTCCTTCTTTTGACCCATTTTGCCAAAGGAAAGGAAGTTGCCTAATAATTATGCACACCTGATATAGGGTGTTGATGTCATTAGACCACACCCCTTCTCATTACAGAGATGCACATCACCTAATATGCTTAATTGGTAGTAGGCTTCCGAGCCTATACAGCTTGGAGTAAGACAACATGCATAAAGAGGATGATGTGGTCAAAATACTCATTTGCCTAATAATTCTGCACTCCCTGTATATATATACAGTGCCTTGCAAAAGTATTTACCCCCCTTGGCATTTTTCGTGTTTTGTTGCCTCACAACCTGGAATTAACAAGGGTTGTTTGAGGATTTGCATCATGTAATTTACAGAACATGCCCACAACTTTGAATATTTTTTTTTATTATTGTGAAGCAAACAAAAAAGAGGACAAAATAACAGAAAAAGTCAATGTGCATAACTATTCACCCCCCTAAATACTTTGTAGAGCCACCTTTTGCAGCAATCACAGCTCCAAGTCGCTTTGGATAAGTCTCTATGAGCTTGCCACATCTTACCACTGGGATTTTTGCAAAACTGCTCCAGCTCCTTCAAGTTGGATGGTTTGTGCTTGTGAACAGCAATCTTTAAGTCTGACCACAGATTTTCTATTGGACTGAGGTCTGGGCTTTGACAAGGCCATTCCAACACATTTACATGTTTCCCCTTAAACCACTCAAGTGTTGCTTTAGCCGTGTGTTTGGGTTCGTCTGATGAATGCCCTCCTTGCCCGGTCCATGAGTTTTGGTTGGCGGCCGTCTCTTGGCAGGTTTGCTGTTGTGCCATGTTCTTTCCATTTGGTTATGATAGATTTGATGGTGCTCCTGGGGATCATCAAAGATTTGGATATTTTTTTATAACTTAACCCTGACTTGTACTTCTCAACAACATTGTCCCTTACTTGCTTGGTCTTAGTTCCTTGGTCTTCATGGCAGTGTTTGGTTAGTGGTGCCTCTTGCCTAGGTGTTGCAGCCTCTGGGGCCTTTCAAAAAAGGTGTGCATATGTAATGACAGATCATGTGACACTTAGATTGCACACAGGTGGACATCATTTCACTAATTATGTGACTTCTTAAGGTAATTGGTTGCACCAGAGCTTTTTATGGGCTTCATAACAAAGGGGGTATTATTGTTACTAGGCAATTCCCCGTCAAAAATGACGGGAATAAGTTTTCCCCACCTCACCTCTCCCTCCCGTGTCTCCTTCCCCCATCCCCTGTGTATCATTTCCCCCTTTCTCCCCTGTGTCTTCTTCCGCGCTATCTCCCCTGTGTCTCTTTGTCCCCTCACCCTCATCTGTGGCTCCTTTCCCCCCTCTCCCTCCCCTGTGTCTCCTTCCCCCCCTCTCCTGTACCTCCTTTCCCCCTCTCCCTTTCCCCTTCCCAGCCCTGTTTCTCCTCCCCCTCTTTGTCTCCTTTTTCCCTCACCTGTGACTCCTTTCCACCTCTCCCTTTCCCACCGCTCCCTCTCTCTCCCCCCTTGTGTCTCCTTTCCCCCATCTCCTTTCCCTGTGTCTCCTTTCCCACTCTCCCTTTCCCCCCTTGTGTCTCCTTTCAACCTCTCCCTCCCCCCCTTGTTTCTCCTTTTCCCCTCTCCCTCCCCTGTGTCTCCTTCCCCCTCTCCTTCTCTTGTGTCTCCCTATCCCTTGTCTCCTTCCCCCCCCCCTGTGTCTCGTACCTGGATGCAACCCTGACAGCAGCGCCGCACTCACCTCTTCTGCGGCACCCATCCTCCGTCCGGAACTAATTTCTGGATAAAGCCACAGAGGAGAAGACGGAGTGCGGCGCTGCTGGTAGGGTTGCATCCAGGTACATGCTTGAGCTACCGGCAGGAACCAGGTACTGGGGGATGATGCGAGCCCTGGGGGACTCACGATGAGTGCGCTCATTGCAGCCCCCATTGGGTGTTGGTAACGCCCGGGTCTTTGGCACTCATTGCAGCCTAAGTTGTGCGTGCATCAAAGGCTCGCTTTGCGAGGCTAGCAGTCGACTGCTCGCCTCTCTTCGCGAGACTCACAGTTGCGTCCCTCGCTGCGCAAGGCACGCAAAAGTGTGACCAACATACCAAACGTTCCGGACACTGACAACTATATATGTGACTAGCTATTTGCCCGTTAAAATGATGGGCATAAAATTGTAAGGCAGTCAGTGCCGTTTGCCACACAATGTGAGGCTTTTGCTCCTCTGAGCACCTTCGGCGCACATCGCGATCCTTTGTCGCTCATTGTGATCCTTTCCCTTTCCTGCGCTCATTGCAAGCCTCTCCTGCTCGCGGTGCTCATCGTGAGCCCCACGATGAGCCCCTTTGACGCTCAACGCATGGCTTGCAATAAGCACCTTCCTCGCTCATTGCGAGCCTTTCCTCCCACCTACTGTACGGGCCGCTCATTGCAGGTTTCGATAACCTGCAAGTTTAGTGCTTGGGAATGGCATGTGTCTCCTTCCAGCATCTCCCTCCTGTCCCTTCCCTGTGTGTTTCTCCTCTGTGTGTCTGCTGAATTTTGCGTGGCACTTGCTGACTGGCGTTGGTTTTATTTTCAAGGTCCTGCGTGCTTGGCGTTGTTCGTGTGTGTTACTGTCTTCGGCGTTGTGTGTTTTGTAAGTTTGCGAGCCTGGCGTTGCTGAGCCTCGTTTTCATGCTGTTTCTGAAATTTTTTGTTTTTCGTCCACCATTTTTTTCCTCGCTTAGGCGATTTTGGAGTGACGAAAAAACGCCAAATACGGGTGTAATTCGCTTGCAACCTCACTCCCAGGCTTCCTGTGTCTCCCCCTGTGCTGTGTGTTATAATTTTTGTACATTTTTTTTTGTTTTGGTGGGTTTCTAGAGTTATGCGCTTGAAGAGTGCCGCGTCACTGGCGAGCTTCGCTTTGCAAGGCTCACCTAAGTACTGCGCCGCTGCTTCGTCTCGCTTTGCAAGGCTCACATGTGTGAGGGCGCCACTGGCTGCAATGACCACCTTTGGCACTGTTTGCAGCCTAAGTGCTGCGCGGTTGCTTTGCCTCACTTCGCAAGGCTCGCATGTGTGAAGGCACCGCTGGCATGCCTCGCTTTGCGAGGGACACAAAGTGTGACCAATATCGCAAACGTTACGGTCACTGATAACTATATATGTGATAAAAAGAATTAGGATCCTATTCAGCCTTTCCAGTTATGATCCTTCTATTGTAACTTTGTACATCTCTCAGACAAAAGCTCTATATAGATGTAAATAAATAAGCGAAATAATCCTCAAGAGCCCGGACATTTCTATGGCCCGATGTGAGCATTTCCATATGTGGCCACTTTCAGTATTCAGCTTACAGTTATTTAACTGTCACAAATGTTACAACTCTATATAACATTCTAGGTGACGTGTGTGTATATATATATATATATATATATTGCATCCCCTTGACTTTTTACCTATTTTGTTACATTACAGCCTTAAATTCAATGTTTTGTTAATCTGAATTTTATGTGATGGATCAGAACACAATAGTCTAAGTTGGTGAAGTGAAATGAGAAAAATATATACATAAAACTATTTTTTAGAAATAGAAAACAGAAAATTGGCATGTGCGTATGTACTCACCCCCTTTGTTATGAAGCCCATAAAAAGCTCTGGTACAACCAATTATCTTCAGAAGTCACATAACTAGTGGAATGATGTCCACCTGTGTGTAATCTAAGTGTCACATGATCTGTCATTACATATACATATCTGTTGGCATTCCCCAAGGTTCTGTCTTAGGCCCCCTCCTTTTCTCCATCTACACCTCCGGCCTTGGCATCCTCATACAATCCTTTGGATTTCAGTATCATCTCTATGCGGATGATACTCAAATCTACCTCTATGCACAAGATCTATCCCCCTCTCTTGTAGCTCAAGTTTCCAACTGCCTCTCTAGCATATCCTCTTGGATGTCTACCCGTCAACTCAAACTCAACATGTCTAAGACTGAACTCCTGATCTTTCCACCCTCTACTACAGCTTCCACTCCTCAAATATCTCTCACTATTGACAACACCATCATCACTCCCACCTCCAGGCACGTTGTCTTGGGGTTCTACTGGATCCCGCCCTCTCTTTTATTCCTCACATCCAATCGATAACAAAATCTTGTCAGTTTCACCTAAGAAACATCTAAAAAATTTGTCATTATCTTACACAAGACACAGCTAAAATTCTAATACACTCTCTCATCATATCTCGACTCGACTACTGCAATTCCCTCCTTGCTGGCCTCCCCATCTCTCGTCTGTCTCCCCTCCAATCCATAATGAACGCCTCCGCTAGACTCATCTTCAATACCAAACAATCAGTGTCTGCAGCTCCTCTCTGTCAATCACTCCACTGGCTTCCCATAGCTTCCCAAATCACATTTAAAATCATGACCCTAACATATAAAGCCCTCAACAACAGTGCACCCCCTTATATCTCTGCTCTTGTGTCAAAATACTCTCCCAACCGGCCCCTTCATTCTGCTAACGACCTTCTTCTTTTCTCCTCTCTCATCACCTCCTCTCACTCCCGTCTTCAAGACTTTTCTCGTGCTTCCCCATCTATTTGGAACTCCTTGCCCCGCTCCATTAGATTATCTTCCTGCCTCAAAACCTTAAGAAATTATTAAAAACACACCTGTTTAAAAAATCTTATCACCTTCATCCTCTATAATTACAACTGCACACTGCACAGCTTAATAACACTCCCACCTACAATCTACAGTACAACACAGAGACCCCTCCAATTGACTAAACAAATTGCATTCACATTGCCATTTTGTATTTGTCACCCTCTTGTATCACACCTAAACCCTTAGATTGTAAGTTTGCAAGTTTTCAATTATGTGTCCGTGTCTTGGAAACAAGCACTATGTACATTTGATTATATGCTCAAAAACGGGGCCCTCCATTCTTTATAAGGTGTTAAGTTAGTTTTTTGACATGTACTAAATAAAGATAGTAATAATAATAAATAATAATAATATACACACCTTTTTTGAAAGGCCTCAGATGCTGCAACACCTAAGCAAGAGGCACCACTAACCAAACACTGCCATGAAGACCAAGAAACTTTCCAAACAAGTAACGGACAATGTTGTTGAGAAGTACCAGTCAGGGTTAGGTTATAAAAAAATATCCAAATCTTTGATGATCCCCGGGAGCACCATCAAATCTATCATGACCAAATGGAAAGAACATGGCACAACAGCAAACCTGCCAAGAGACGGCCACCCACCAAAACTTATGAACCGGGCAAGGAGGGCATTAATCAGACGTTTACCTTCCAGCAGGACAATGACCCCAAACATACTGTGAAAGCAACACTTGAGTGGTTTAAGGGGAAACATGTAAATGTGTTGGAATGGCCTAGTCACAGCCCCGACCTCAATCCAATAGAAAATCTGTGGTCAGACTTAAAGATTGCCGTTTACAAGCGCAAACCATCCAACTTGAAGGAGCTGGAGCAGTTTTGCAAGGAGGAATGGGCAAAAATCCCAGTGCTAAGATGTGGCAAGCTCATAGAGACTTATGCAAAGCGACTTGGAGCTGTGATTGCCGCAAAAAGGTGGCTCTACAAAGTATTTAGAGGGGTGAATAGTTATGCACATTGACTTTCTCTGTTATTTTGTCCTATTTGTTGTTTGCTTCACAATAATAAAAAAAAAAAATCTTCAAAGTTGTATGGCATGTTCTGTAAATTAAATTATGCAAATCCTCAAACAATCCATGTTAATTCCAGGTTGTGAGGCAACAAAACACGAAAAATGCCAAGGGGGTGAATACTTTTGCAAGGCACTGTATATATATATATATATGTGTGTGTGTATAATATATGACTTGTATCTACCCTGTTTAGCACTATATAATATATTGGCACTTTACCAATTAAGCTTCATAATATATATTGCTAGCGACTTGCCCGTCACAAAATTGACAGCAATAGAATTGTAAGGCAGGTAATGCTGTTTGGTACACAAAGTAAGTATTCTGGTTGTGTGAGTACCTTCAGCGCTCATTGCGAGCCTCTCTGTTGGTGTATGTTTGGTTATGAGAGCTCCTTTGGCGCTCATTGCAAGGTTTGCGCTGATGGCCTTTTGGCTTGCATTGCAAGCCTCTCCCCTGGTGTAGTTGTGGTCCTCTAAACACTGTTAGCGCTCCCTGTGAGGCCGCGCTGAGCACCTTTAGCGTTTATTGTGATTCTGTTTTTTTTCTTCTATGTATTTTGTAATGTTAATGAATCAATTTGTAGGGTTATAAATTAATATACTTTACCTATTTGTAATTAATATATGCAGGAAGCAATGTGCTGAAGAGCTAACAATCTGTTTCGATGTTCCTGCAGCATACAATGTAGGTTTGCAGTGTTGTGGAGCTGAGGTGTAAGTGTCAGCAATGTGTGCAGTGTGTAGTGTAAATAGGCTGCGTGCGCGAGGGGAAGCCGTTAGTGTAGCTGTGTTCTTCCGCATTTTGTAATGTTAATGTTATTCATTTGCAGATATTGGTGTAAAATGGCGGCGACTGTGTATGTGTTAAGCAGGTGTGGAGCATTTAGCGTCCTTCCTAATAGTGTATTTAGTAGCTTGTATGGGTCTGTGTAAAAGGCGTATGTGCTTGGCGGTGTTTTGCGTGCTTAGGGGTCGTGTAGCCTTGTTTCGTTTTTTTCGGCCGCCATTTTTTGTCTCACTTAGGGGATTTTCAAGTGGCGAAAATCTTTAAATTCTGTTTAAATTGGAGTGTAATTTCATTCCCAGACGTCCTGCTGTCCCCCCCTTGCTGTGTGTGTAATTTTTTATTTATTTTAGTCTGTAGTTTGTATGTTTTTCATGTTTTTTGCTGTGCGTAGTGCCGTGTAGATTTTTTCTTTTCAAAATGGCGGGTTCCTTTTGTAAGTGTTACGGGTCATAATTTTTTACAGGTGATTTTTTCAAAGTACTACAGGTCTCGCACTTTGAATTGTGTATTTGAGTTTTGTGTTGATGTGTAGTTCCGAGGGTTGTAGGTATGATGCGCAAGTGGTGCGCGGACGTCGGGATGAGTGCCTATGGAGCTTATCTCCACCAGCGCAGTGAGTGCCTTCAACGTACCCTGCCTTAAGTCGTACAGGGACGTAGGGATGAGCACCTATGGCGCTCATCTCCACCAGTGCAGTGAGCGCCTTTGGCGCTCCCTGCCTAAGTCGTACGGTATCGTAGGGACTAGCGCCTATGGTGCTCATCTCCACCAGCGCAAATAGTGCCTTCGGCGCTCCTTGCCTGGCCGCAACTGCAGCGATCCCGCAGTTTTAACATTGCGTTACCAGCTAATTTTGCCAAGGTCGCGCTGCTGTGAACTATATATGTAATGATTACCCTTAATACACTTAAAGCCAGGGATTTTTTTAGAATAAGAAATAGTAATACAGCTTTTGGTTTATTCTATTTTACAACTAACGCTGTGGCAGTATAATCTATCATTTTGTTTTCTGCTGATCAACTTCTTTGGGTGGCTGGAAACTGAACGCATAGAATGTTTTAATTAGCAAACTGGAAATGTGCCAGCTGCAACTGCCAGTGCCTTCATAAGGACTATATACTCTGCAATCATACTCAAATCATCACAAAAATCATAATTGTACATTTGATCTGATCAGTGTATTAACTGGAAATATATGCATATGTATAAGAGAGTATTTTACTATAAGCATAATTTAAAGTTATGCTTTTAATAAATGTCAGCTTTATATAGAAAAGTGTAACCAAGTTTATTATAAATCTACTATGATTCCCATTTCAAGTAACGTTTGTTAATTTTTGGAGTTTTATTTTTAAAATGAAAGGTAAAAACAAGCAACTTAGAGTAAATATAATGTTGCAAGGACGGAGAAGCACCTTAGCACAAAAAAGAAGAGAGTTTTGTTTACACTTAAAATAAGGTAACCCACCTGTGGAAGCAGATCAGCAGAAACAAAAAGAGAGGTACACTGCACAAAAAGCATATCATATATAAAAAATTAAAAGCTGTATTGATTTATTTACTTTTTTTGCCTTTTGAAGGTCTCCAATTATAAAATGTAGTTCCTTACCAGTAAATTCTATTTTCTTGAAGTCTTCCAGGGCCGCACAGAACATGTGAGAGAGAGAGAGAGACCGATCCTCCTCAGCAGGACAGGCAGACACCCAGATCAAAAAACCTTCAAATTAATTACACAAATAAACCATCACACCATAATATACTTTACTCAGTTCTTTAATGGGAGGGAAGTCCAAGTGCTGCTGACTTCAACATTTTCTATTTACTTCTTCTAGGCAGCACAGACCATGAGATACACCGGCCCATTAAATTCCCCAAATGTGTAAAACCGTAGCCCATAACGGAGCCCTCAAGACTTATGGCTATTAAATTGGCCTCTTAAAGATACCCGCAAACGACCTGCGGGTTATAGGCGGAAAAGCCCTACGGGATGTCTCAATATGAACTCTGTTGCCGCAAAACCTTTCATCTGTCAAGCCGGTAACATTGCTATTAAACTACGTTGGGTGGCTGGGGATCAGCTTGAGATGGTGGTGAGGTCTGAGATGAGGAAGCCAACCTCTTGTGTTGCAACCGAAGGCTGGAGAGGTATAAGCTGGCATTCCGCTAATTCTATGAGTTGCTTTCTGTCTCAAATCATCCCTTCCTCAAATCTCTGCATCCTTCGGTTGTGCCTCCTCACCTCAGAATGGAGCGGATCTGGTGTTCACCAGTAGGGTGTGAGTGAGCCTACACTGCCTTCTGAGCAACTTGAACCTCTCATTCTTTTGTTTCTTGTGTGCCATGTCCTCCCTGGTGAAACGTGCTATGATTTCCCTCAATGTCAGAGGTGGTGGTGTTGACGGCATTGTGGCCGGAGGTGACGGCATTGTGGCCGGAGGTGACGGCATTGTGGCCGGAGGTGACGGCATTGTGGCCAAAAGTGACGGCATTGGGGCCAGAGGTGACGGCATTATGGACATAGGTGACGGCAGCAGGGCCCAAGGTGACGGCAGCAGGGCCCAAGGTGACAGCAGCAGGGCCCGAGGTGACGGCATGAGTGCCCGAGGTGACGGCATGAGTGCCCAAGGTGACGGCAGCGGGGCCAGAGGTGTCCGCAGCAGGGCCTGAGGTGTCGGCAGGAGGGCTGGAGTGTTGGGCCATGTTGGGGGAGCCCATTGTGTAGGTTAGAACAGTATATGACACGCACATGCAGTCCTACAAAGTCTGTATCCACATATGCCGCAGTGCACACACCCAGACAAGTACTCTCTTTTGAATGTCAAATCAATCTTGATCTAATATCAAATTGTACTTAGAATCAGTTTTAACTGCAGGTATTGGCCAGACGTTTCATTGATACAAATTATGAAAATTATATGTTTGCTAACAGGATTTACATAGTTATTGATGCCCCATATATCTTCAGTCATAACCATAGGGCTTACAGTGCTATTGTATGTCAGTTATCTATGATTGTGGGTAGGGGTGTAGGAGCAAGAATAATTTTAGAGGGATACAGCTCATTGTATAAACCAGCCAGAGTTCATACACCAATGTGTGTGGTGTGATATGATACTCACTCTGCATGGTTCATGTTCACCTGTCCTGGTAGGCCCACCACTGCCACAGGCTCAAGTCCACTCCCTCAGGGTCTGCTCCCATCTACAATAAGTGATGTGAGCTGGCGGCCCATCACTGGTTGCACATGCGGTTCTTGCCTCCTCTACCATCTCCCTCTTCACCTTCAGCCGGCTGTCGTCATATCTGTGTTTTATAGACCTTACGTCCCAATTTGCAACCCCTAATGCCGCAACAGCTGAAGCTATCTGACTCCAGGCCTCTGTTTTCTGGCTAGGCCTCACATCTCTCGCACCATGTATGATCTGATAATGGGTACGGATTTGCCTGAGGAGGACGTCCATCTCCTCTGGCTATAATTGGGGGCCCTGCACTTTGCCACAGTCTCTTGCCCTCCCAACTGTGCCTGGGGTTCCTGGCCTCCCTGTCCTCTCCTTGGGGCCGGTCCCTCATCCCCATTACCTAACCCCCTGGGATCAGGCCCCTTACCCTCTATTCCTAAACCTTGTGTGCCTACATCTGGGGACACACTCCCCCCTGCTGCTCTCCTCCACCTGACCTCCCTGACCTGGTTCTTCTGTCCATACCTCTAGCTCTCCTCCGTCTCCCCCTCCGGTATTCCACTCTCTCCTCTTCCTCTCCTCTCTCCTCACTTTTAATATATACGTGGATGTGGTAAAACAAGAATGTCACCTTTAGATTGTAAGTCTACGAGTTTCAATCCTGCAAGGTGCTTTAGGGAATGCGCTATGGACACCGAATTCCAAGCTCAAAGACAGGGCCCTCCATTCTTTGCAATGTGTTAATCTTGAACTTGTGTTTTCCTGTAACTTAACTAATGTATAGCGCTACAGAATATGTTGGCGCGTTAGAAATAAACAATAATAATACTGTGCTGTAGCCTACCGATATGTATAGCTATGCGTATTAATCTATATGTGTGAATTATGTTATATCAAAAAACGTACAAAGCTCCTTCTCTCTCTCTCTCCAATGCTCACAAACCCACCAAAGCCTAGACCTGTGTGTTCACTTGCTCAGCTGCAGCACAGTCAATGATTTATGGTTTTCGATCCCTTTAAAATCCCTACCTATGGCGTTATTTGCGGTTCCCTGCTTTCTATTGGCTGTTAGGCCTGCGTCAAACTACGTGATTACAGGTTTGGATTGTAACGGCCGATCACGTCTCGGCCCGCCTCTTAAAAGCTTGCGTGCACAGGAAGGGTTTGTGTCTCTGGCCCATAGGTCGCGGCATGGTTGGATGTAATAGCTCTGTAACGCACGAGAATTTCAAGCCCACAGGCTTTGCGGATGTACCTTTGCTTAGAATTTAATGAGGCTGACAGTATACTAAAGCCAACAGACGGACTAGGAAGGGCTTTATGAGAACACTGACTCAAGAAATATAAATCTGAATTAAGCATTTGTAGTAACATGGACTCTGTAATGCTTCACAAATGTGTACATGCTGCTCCATGTCATGGCATGCAATATTTGTCCAGGTGAGTCCCTTGCCCTTTCAACCCAAGATGCTGGGACTGACCTTGTTAAGTGTGTTCTGAGGAGGCTCCTTTCCCAAGACTTGATAAGCCTCTGTTATTGCTAAACATAAAATCTTGAAATTGTTGGTTTAGAAACCTGCCATCCTTTTCTCTTTCCTTGGGTAGCAACGAACAACTTGTTGGATCTTCTCATCTCTTCTGTTCTTTGCAGTAATATCTCCTCACATCCAAAGCATGTAAGAGCTTCTCTTTTTTATTCCTTGGATGCTGGGAAAAAACTGGCAACACAATATCCTGGATCTATGAAAACACCTTTTGTTTGAATTCTGGTGGGAACCTCAACAGGACTGATGTTTCCTCAATCACTAGAAAAGGCTGCAAACTGGGCAGAGCTTGGACTTCTCCGATTCTACATGCTGGTGTGATGGCTAGTAAGAACACCACTTTGTCATCTATTTCAGTACGCATTGCTCCAGTGGTTCAGAAATTTGTTTGGGTAAACACTTCCAGCAGCCAACTGAGATATATAAGGCAGCTCAAACTCTAAATATGGTTTGGTTTCCACCTGAGCTTGATGGGGTGTTGCATTACAGAATAAAAACCACAGTTCTCCAGAAATGTAAACGTCCCTCTCTCACACACAACTTCCATCAATGTATCATGGATCTCTCCAGCAAAGAAGTGAAAGATTTCAACTGAGATAACATGAATAGGCTGTCTTGGTAAAGGCTTGAATATTATTGCCACAGTTGAAATATTTCACTTCCTTTCAGTAGTGCTCAGGAGAATGGAGAGAGGTGGGGAGGGTTACAGCATATGCCATTAATGAAGTGAACTGGGGGGGGGGGGGGGGGGGGGGTCTGGCTAAAGCTTTGATTTGCTGCTTTTTACATGTGAACTTTTTAAATTGTTAATTAATGGTGAACAAAAAATTAGGTTTAACACGAAAAGTTCTTAAACTGGCACTTTAAGGAACAGACTATTGTATTCACTTTTTCATATTTGATAATGGTGGGGTTTTCTTTAGATGAACTATAGACAGGTCATCTACAAAATAAAAAAAAGACAACACCCTTTTGAGGTTATTTATGTCTTATATACTGCAAACTAATATATGTCTTTTTTGTTTTATAATTTTTTTTAATCTTTATTTTTTGTTTATATTATATACTTTTGTTAAAAACAAATATTAAAATATGACGATTAAAACTCGGCCATTTTTAATCCCAGAGTTTGACTTCCCTTGTATAGGCAATCTTAGTGATATATTGTGAGCCAGCTTCAGTTATATTCTCTGTGTAATCTACCCTTGTATATATTTATTTGAATCAAATATATTTATTAGGATTAAGGCTGTTTCATTTAGTCCACTTACTTACTTTAAATGGCCTCACTGCTCACCCGACGCGCGTTTCATGGGACCGTTATCTCCCTCTAATCAGGGACACCCTGAAATTGATCTCTAACAGTAAAATCCCTTTGAAAGGCACAAAGTAGTGGAAGTACAAGAGAGTACAACCATAAGGTATAATAAACCTTTATAAAGGATATATAAAAGAAGTGTGATAAAATTTAAAAATAAGATTGTTTGAGGTAAAAGGTAGTGTGAGCACAATTATATAGTGTAATCACAAAAAAAGAATAATCTTGAAAAAAGAATGCTTACCACCACACATTACACTACATATAATGACAATGTAAATCTATAATACAACATATTACCGTTACAGACTCCAGCCTTATCATGTATACAGATTATTGTAGGATGGCTTCAAGTAATAAACTAAAATGTCAATATCTAAGTTAATTCTTGATCAATTTAATAAATGTAAAAAACATTTTTCATATTATTTTTCACCCTCTAACTGATGGTACAGAATACACATGGTGACCTTTGTTGTCCTTTAAAAAGGGTGAATGTATCCCAAGGATCACCACCTGGAGAATTGAATCATCCTCTTTCGGACCAATATGTTACATGGATCTGCTCCCACTCAGTTATGGACCAGATTTTGTGCTGCAATGAAAGGGCCATATTCAATTAGAAGCCCGCAACTCGATCGCAGACAGCCGAATGTCTGCGAGTGTGTTGTGTGCTCCCGTTCGTCCGATTGCGATGATATTCAATTGCACAAGCCTGCACATTATGGGCCCAAAGTCAAAACCTTCACCATGCACTGGTTTGGAGCAGTTCAGGGTGGGAACATGATCAATTCAGCAAGCCCGTAAAATCCCATTTAGAATCAGCCGATAGAAGATGAGACCGTCATTAATATGGCGGTAAATCATGGAGGTTACATGTCAATCAATTAGGTTTTGGGTTCCGATATGCAATCAGACTCACAAAACCAAAAAATAAAGAATTATGAAAATGAATGCCAATACTGTTCTAGTCCATATGGGTGGCCTGATATGTTGTATTAACGCATTGGTACCCGATATCAATTTAACCCCAAAATGAAACATAAAAATAAAGCTAAATTCATTCTAATGTCTGTCATCGCTTTCCCCGTTATTTAGAGTGCAGTAGTGACTTTTTATTTGCATTTACAGTGCTGTGAAGAGGTGTTTAACCCCCTTGCGGGTCCTCCCTAGCACTTGTGGAATTTTCTCCTTCATTTGCCATTTAAGGATGAGAAAACATTTGTGGGCTTGGCGAAATTGAGCAATTGAATAGCGATTTGCGATTTTAGCCTTGCGAAAGTGAACGATCAAAGGCTTCTGGAGGCTGCAAGTTACGAGTTTAACCATCGCCATTTTTTCAAGGCTGTAACTCTGAAGCCGTTTGGAGCCCGCAAAAAGACGCCAATTGAATAGCAAATTAGCTTGCAACCTCAGGGTTTCCTGATCTCCCGAAAGCTCAATTGAATATGGCTCAAAGTTACCAATAATCCTTAGCAGTAGCAAATTACCTAAATTACAAGAAAGACAACCATTTTCAAGGTTTGTCTCATCACAAATTTCCTAGGAATGTCACGAATTGTCTGAATACTTTATGACTCTTTGTCCTTGGTACCGTACATGGACATCTGAAAATGTACACAATACTCCTAATTAGATCTTAGTTTAAAGCAAGCTCTTGATTCATTTTGTTCAAAGAGAATAATATCCTTTTGTTCACTTGAAGGACTGCGGGCCAATGGTCAGTTCTCTTTTTAGCCTTAATTACAGGCAATCACAGACAAATCAGCATAATCATTATTTTGTCCTCTATAATTTTTCATACAATTATAAATCCCTGGAAAATCCTTAGTTATTGAAAGTATAAATACTTTTGAAAAGAGTGTAACTTTATTAACACTTTCCTTCCATAAAGACTGCAACAAGAAATCAAACTGAACAAGATAGGGCTATAAATTTGATTTATATATTTATTTAAAATACAAAAAATACATAATTACAATTGACTTTTAGGTCCCTCCTCCCTAAGTTTAGGATATTTGTCACAGCTGTTGGTGGGGGTGCTGCATTCGTCTTAGGTTGGAGCTCATTGGTTGGTATGGTATCCAGTCCTGGTTGGTCCTGGAGGTCCATTGGGCACAGGGTTTCTTTGGGCCTCCGGGAAGGTGAGCGGGTCAAGTGCAGCTACTTTGGATGTTTGTTAACTGTTATCATACATTGTAGTAATAAAGCTGTGGCCTGTTAATACCCCATCTTAGTGTTATGTGTCTTATTTGGGTGAATTAGTGGTGGGTTAAGGGTAATGTACCTGAGTCACGTATGCCTAGGTCAAAGAATCACAGATGCAAGAGACACCCATTAACAAAATAGCACCTGTGCAAGAGACATCCATCTAACAAGACATTATCATTGATAAGACAAACAATGCAAGATAACCATCCACAAGACATCAGTTGCAAGAAACACATAAAAAGCAAAACATAATTGATATTTTAAACTTTTTTTATAGAATCTCAAGATGCATTGACTGGCTGGCTGTCTTCCTTGCTGCTGAGAGTATTCTCATGGATGAAACATGATGGGTGGATGAACATTATCAGGATGTGCAGATGTGTCACAAATTGCAGCTTAAAAACTAAAGCTCAATTCAATATAAATCCAAGTACTCAGGTTATAATTAATCTCCTCTAATAAAGAAAGGGGCCCATACAGATATATAGTAGGACCCTGCCCTGTTGTGGCATCTGTTGCACCTGCATTAGCTCCACCTCTAATTTAAAGCCCATATTGGATGTCCTTTAATTACAGCACAGGGTGCCAGCATATTGTGCATTAAACATATTGCTGTCTGCTAATCCACAACCACATTTCAACTTAAAAGTGTACAAATATAATATTGCGCCACAAATTTACAATGAGCTACAAAAAATGTACTTAATAACTCCATATACCAAATGATGTTAATATTTATACAACTGTAACCCCGAGACCCCCTTGTTATGCTCAGAAAATGAATGAAATGTAATTGTTATTTAGCAGTTATACAAGTTTGTCATTTAAAGGTGGTATTGTCAATTTAAACAACTGTGAATGCAATTAGAGTTATGGTAGGGTGAGTTTTAGAGTGAGTCCACAATATATGGTAAAGTAAGACACAATAATGATCCTTTAGAAGTCTTGTGTTAAAGAGCAAGTTCACCATAATTTCTTCTGCACAAGATAAATGGACTTTTTTGACAAAAATGGTTCATATAAATGTTTTAACTAATTGACTTATTTAATTGTATTCTCCTCAATGTATTTGGATATAAAATTCACACTTCACTTACTTCTAAGAAGACCCAGAGTAACACATTCTCACATTCTGCAACCTACCACTTTCTTCCTATTCTCTCTCATGTAAGGTGGCATGTTTTGTATCTGTGATCTAAGGAACGCACAGGGAAGGGGCTGCAAATGATCAGTGCCTCAATACTGCTGCAAACAGACAGTGACATACTGTGTGTCTGAGCAGCATTAGACATTGGCAGTGTGGTGCACCTCCCCTGTGGACGTAGTTTTTGATCACCGTTGTGTAACATGGCACAGGAGGAAACAGGGAGGTTCCAGAAGGTGGGAATCTGTTACTCAGAATGTTCCATAGAAGTAAGTAAAATGTAACATTTATATGAGAATTACATAGAGGAGGACAAAGTTAGTTAAATTTGTTTATATAAAACAATGCCTAAAAATTCCTTTTAAATAGAGTCAGATGCTGCTAAACGAGTGTAAATGATTCATTGGTGATCAGAAAGTGCTAATACTGTATATAAAAACTGAAGCTTTGTCAGTTTGTCCTGGAGTATTCAGGCTTGTGTAGCACATCATGTCTATGCCAAAAGATACCTGACCAAACAATATTTAGTCCATCATGTGAGAAAGAAAACAGGGATATGGAAAGGTCAAGGCATTTCCAATCGTCCCAGCAAATTCACCCCAAGATCAGACTGCATGATGCTCCTGGAGAGAGTGAAAATTTTAATTAAAAAAATATATATTTTATAGCCGAAAGTATGTTGCAACTGTGTATATAATACTCTAGAGTCCAGAGTACAGGATAATGTGGAAAACACAGGTCTTACACCATGTGCATAATGATCAGAGCTATGTTGAGTAATACCATATTATGATGAAATATGGAAAATCTTACTTTAATGTGTTTATATTTTCAGACATTTGCCAGGCGTAGGTTACACTCAGATGAAGGCCTCTCAGTAACCTATGGAACTGCCTAATGTATTGTTTACTTCTACCTGGAACAGATAAAGTATATAGGCCATTAAACCTTGCCTGTATATAAGCCTAGATTTATTAAACTGTGGTTTTATTTTATATGAAAATATCTTACTTAAAGAGACATGAATTTCATCAATGCTGCTCAAACATAACCTTGAAAACCACCGAAAATGTTTGTTCTAATTTTTCAAACGGTTGCATGTATTTCACTGTTCATATATCACACAGATAATCCTGACAGCTGTGTTGAGCTTCCTTCTCTTGGCAGGTTCTGCAAGGACCAAAAATTACTTTATTGGTGAGCAGCAGTGTGTTTCAAGAAAGCATTGGTAACTGAACAGCAGAATGAGCAGCAGTGTGTCTCTAGTTAGCATTGACATCTGAACCGCATTTATTACATTGGATTAAATGAGCCTTGGGAAGTCTAACTGAGATGAAAAGCATTGGAGGCGGTTTCAGGGTTATACAAGAGGTCGTGTCCTAAACATTCATACTCTAGGATGGGGTTCCCTTTTCTATGTAGGTCAGCTTGAATTCCAGATAGTGCTGTTTTTAATAATTTAAGACTTATTTAACTTTTTATTGATCCTCAGCAACTCTCCAACTCACTAAAGCCACTCTACTCCAACATAACCACAGTCTCCTGCCTAACATTGCTGCTTCATAATATAACCATGAACTATCCACTGTTTTTGACATAACATCTACCATAACACTATGCCATACCAAACATGTTCAGTTACAACAATAGCACACACATTGCTGAAATCATGCACTTCCTCCACTGGAAATGTATTCTTCGATCCTACAAAAGCACCCTTCTCCTTTCCAAACAAATAAATATCTCATCCCTCATATCCACTCTGTTATCAAACTATAAAAAAATACCCTTACTTTTCTCATTTAACATGTCCATGATATTCCCTTTCAACCAATTTCTTCCCCCTCTACCACCTAACCAAAAGCTCTAACCAATCCTTTACCCTCCTTTACCCTCTCTTGAGCCATGCACGCTATGTAATGACCAGTGGCGGCTGGTGACTTTCTAAGTTGGTAGGGCGGAAGGGGTCCTGGTCCCTCCCCTTAAATTGACTCCGCCTGAAAGTAGAAACTCCTCCCCTTCACAACATGTTACCTCTGTAGGCCATGCCCACTGACAAATACTCCACCCACTTACTTGATTTCCCCCTGTCACTTTATGTACGTATTATCTCGATGAGGGTGCGGTGGTGCTGGTTCTGCTTACTATTCTTATGATAGGAAGTGCTTGCATTTTCTTGATGACATGCAATAATTAAATAGAATACATATAAAACATGTTAGATCAGCCGTGGCAGCTCATAGAAATAGACAAAAATTATCCCATAGAGAGAGACAGGGATTGAGAGAGAGGGATGGAGAAAGAGAGGGGGATAGTGAGAAGGATAAATAAGCAAGCAGTAAATAACAATTCAGCATAGACAGGATTTCCAAGAGAAGACCCTGAGGGTGGAAAAAATGTAAGGCATACGAATAAGGGGACGACAGAGTAGGAGATTGATAGATGAGGTTATTGAAGCAATGAATATGAACTTGAGGAAGCTCAGAGGGATAGTGGCTGACAGATGTGCCTGATGTGCTGTGGTCCATAGGGTCACAGAGAGATGGACATGACTGAACAAAAACAAAAGTAATGGGGGTAAAAATACTATATTTAAATACATTTTTACAACACTGCAATGGCTAAATGCTCCTACAGGTAGACTCATTGAAGTAAAACCTAAAAAGCAGACATCAAGGTATTTTATTTGACAATACAAGAACTAAAACTGAAGTAAAAAACACCCAACCTCTTACACCATACTCCATCGTTTTAAACTGGCTACAAGCCCTGTGTATAATTTTAATTAAATAAAATCAGATGTTATACTAAACTGTACTAAAAATGTGGATTGCAAGCGCCACAAGAACAAATATACATGTATAATGTATATTCTACATGATATCTGTGTATATATATATATATATATATATATATATATATATATATATATATATACACACATGTCATATACATTATATATGTGCTTGTGGACATACTTACACACACATATATACACATACAACAGGGTGGAGAAGAATATTAAAATATCTAAAACATGGGAACCTGGAAAACATTTGTAGGAGCACAACAGGCTGCCTTCTAGGAGCCTGGAAAGAGGTCCTTCATAGGGATGCAGATGCCTTATGCTTTGTAAATATAGAATACAAGCTGCATTCTAGGAGCCTGGAAGGAGGTCCTTCATAGGATGCAGATGCCTTATTCTTTGTAAATATAGAATTCAAGCTGTACTAGTTTTCATTATGAAGCTGCCTATATCTATCTATCTATCTAGATGCACAGTGCTTGGGGAAGAGACAGGCAATATGAGAGAGTAGAAGTCACACAGAGAGAATAAGAAAGTCACAGAGAACAAGAAACACAGAGAGAGAGAATAACATGCAGACTGAGACTACTCACCCAATCCTCAACAGCTTTATCATCATGGCAGCCCACACTGAACTACAACTCCCAGTATGCACTGCATACTGCAATTTAGCAGTCCTAATTGCCTGGGGCAGTGTCAGTTATTAGCTTGGATTTAGCTACTCTCCACAGCTTCAGCTCCTCACAGCCATTATGATTAGGTGATCCCTAAAAGGTCGCACAGCTTCAGCTCCCTCCCAGTCTTTCGGATTGGGTGATGCTGTATGTGACAGACAGGCTCATTGCTTCAGATCGAGCACAGGCAGCATTGTGCCCTGATCTGTAGTACAAAGCAAGTCACCAGAAGGTGGAGATGCTTGCCAAAGGATTCATCATTTAAAATGACAGCAGCAGATATAAAATAAAAAAAAATATTTGACATGGTATAATTCATTTTTATATTTATATTATTTAAATTAAACAAGTTAGTGATGGGGGATTAAGTCAGTGCATTGATTCTGGGAGGGCGGATACCCATTTGACGCTATGCACCTGTCGCCCCTGGTTATGACCGCCCTATTTCATTGTTACTTTTTTGTTTTAAACTACTAGAAAAATATGACAATGACATATATTCTGTCATCAAACTCCTTACTTGACCCTCTGCAATCTGGTCTCAGTGTGCAACACTCTACAGACACAGCACATACTAAATCAACTAGCTACATCCTGATGGCCAAAGCAAAAATAATCTACTTATCCTCCTTGGCCTCTCCTCTGCCTTTGATATATTTGACCACTCAGTGTCCTCAGGCTCTCAGCTCCCTTAGCATCTGTAATCCTGTGCTCTCCTGAATCCAATCTTATCTACCCATCCACTCCTTTAGTGTTATGTACTTGGGTTCAACGTCATCTCCATTACCACTCACTATACCTCAAGGCTCAGTTTTGGGTCCCTTGCTTTTCTCAATCTACATTAACTCTCTTGGCTAATAAGCTCTATTGGGTTCCATCATCTCTATGCTGATGATCCCCAAATCTACATCCCCTCTCTACTAACATATGTCACCACCTGAGTATCCAACATCTTTTACTGGATGGCCTCCAACAATTTAAAAATAAACATGTCATAGACTGAGCTCTTAATGATCCCATCCTCAACCATCACCCCAGACATCACCCTTTCAGTCAACAAATGCGCCATCAAAACTCCACCACAAGTCAACTGTCTTGCATTTACTCGACTCAGCACTCTGTTTCTCTTCTCACATACAGTCACTAACCAGAATTTGCTGATTGCACCTACAAAACATCACCAAAATCTGTTCCTTTTCTCATACAACAAACAATTAAATTCCTAAATCATTTATTATTCATAGACTACTGCAATTCCCCGCTAACTGGTCTTTGCCTCACAAGACTCTCCCCACTCCAACCCATTTTAAATACCTAGCTAGCCCCATATACTTAAGCAGCCCTTCCTCGTCTGCTGCTCCACTCTGCCAATCCCTTTACTGGCTTCCCATATCTGCTAGAATTAAGTTCAAAATCCTGACATTCACCTACATCTTCACCTCAACAACACTGCACCCTGGTACATATCAGATGTAATCTCCAGATACTCCCCTAATCGCCCCCTCCGCTCTTCCCATAACCTATGTTTGTCTTCACCTGTCATCACCTCCTCACATTTCCTGTGCATGGATCCTACTGCCTCACTGGACATCAGACAAGAAACCCTCCTTAACTTTGTGTCTAATACCCTTAACCCACTTAGATTGTAAGCTCTTGTGAAAATGGCCACTTCCACCTTTTGTACCAGCATGTAACTTTTCTCATATTTCTCATCTCTATTCACTAGATCAACTGTGCTTAGCGCTACAGAATATGTTGGTGCATTATAAATAAAGGATATGATAATAATAGTGTTGCCCCTTTATCTTCATAATGTACAGTAGCTATACAGTAAAAAATAATAATAATAATAATAATATATATATATATATATATATATATATATATATATATATATATATATATATATATGTATATTGTAACAAGGTACCCTTTGATGGACTGTAATTGGTAGAGACTTCTGGGCTCTTTTTATATATATTTATTGAGTAGTTACAAAAACACAAATTAAATAGCTTATAGTCAGAAAAATAAACATCTACGTAAACGGGCTTACTTATACTCTGGAACACCCTTAGCAGCTTTTCTACTACAGGTTAAATTATAATTCATAAAGAAAACAAACAGTCTCTTGTAGTGCCACCTTGTGGCCAGGATACAAACAGTCCCTTATAGCACCAGCTTGTGGCCCGGATACAGATAGTCTCTTTCAGTATCAGTAGTCTTGTATATGTGGTGTAGTGCCACCTAGTGGCCAGGTTACGACTAGTCTCCTATCTAATGCCAGCCTGTGGCCTTTCCACGTCTTCACTTAAATAACCTTGGATGAAGCATAGGGCCAGCCCTTCTCTCCCATATGCTTCACCCCAGGGACCCTTTGATATTGCAATAGGAACACTGCAATTTAACAGGACAAGCAATCAGCCTCTTCCCTGGGGTATAATAATTTAAGTAAAAGGTTTCTGACCGTATGGTAAATGGAGTGTCCGTCTCCTCACTAGCTTCAGTCTGCCATGCAGCTATCTTCAATCAGGTAACTCAGCAGTGTCCCACAGGTACTTAATAAAGATTTCTTTGCAGATCCAGCAAGGCCTTTTACTTGCAGCTCCAGAAAAACAGCACTCCAGTATTCAGTATTGCAGCTTCTCAAAAACAGCTCCCCCTGCTCAAGGTTTCTTCCAGGCTCCTTATCTCCTGTGAACTTAGCTTGCCCCCTCTCTGCTCACACCGCAGCCTTTTAAATCCTCCTGACTTAGATGAGGTGTACTGGCTTGATTAGGCCGCAGCTCACACGCTCCCCTTCTGTTCAAGAATGGATGTACAGCCCTACTCCTTCTTCTGCTTATGTAGATCCCTTG
The DNA here is from genome assembly GCA_027410445.1 of Discoglossus pictus. Classification (NCBI taxonomy): domain Eukaryota; kingdom Metazoa; phylum Chordata; class Amphibia; order Anura; family Alytidae; genus Discoglossus; species Discoglossus pictus. The sequence continues at coordinate 27,353,046 of CM050164.1, forward strand.
CTGGATTCTAGTGCAGGTTATCTGTTCTTGCTGGACACCGTTACATATCCTTCCCCTCAGCTCAACACCATGTAGTTGAGCTACATGCGCCGAGAGGCAGTGGACCCTAGATAGGGCATCTACATTACTGTGTTTCTTTCAGGCTCGATGTTCCACTGTAAATCTGAATCATTGTAATGAAAGAAACCATCTAGTCACTCTGCTGTTTTTCTCTCTGTTAAGATGCATCCATCTTAACTGGACACCGTTACAATATATATATATATATATATATATATATATATATATATATATATATATATATACAGTGCCTTGCAAAAGCTTGCCACATCTTCCCACTGGGAGTTTTGCCCATTCCTCCTTGCAAAACTGCTCCAGCTCCTTCAAGTTGGATGGTTTGCTCTTGTGAACAGCAATCTTTAAGTCTGACCACAGATTTTCTATTGGATTTAGGTCTGGGCTTTGACTAGGCCATTCCAACACATTTACATGTTACCCCTTAAACCACTCAAGTGTTGCTTTAGCAGTGTTTTTCGGGTAACTGTTCTGCTAGAAGGTGAACCTCCATCCTAGCCTCAAATCACGCATAGAGTGGTACAGGTTTTGCTCAAGAATATCCCTGTATTTAGTACCATCCATCTTTCCCTCAACTCTGACCAGTTTTTTAGTCCAAGTTCAATTTTAGTCTCATCAGACCAGAGCACCTTCCTCAATACATTTTGGAGTCTCCCACATGCCTTTTCGCAAACTCAAAACGGGCCATTATGTTTTTTACTGAATGTAATGGCTTTTTTCTGGCCAATCTGCCTTAAAGCCCAACTCTATGGAGCGTACAGCTTATTGTCATCCTATGTACAGATACTCCAGTCTCTGCTGTGGGACTGTGCAGCTCCTCCATGGTTACCTTAGGTCGCTGTGCTGCCTCTCTGATTAATGCCCTCCTTGCCCGTTTCATGAGTTTTGGTGGGCGGGCGTCTCTTGGCGGGTTTGCTGTTGTGCCATGTTCTTTCCATTTGGTTATGATAGATTTGATAGTGCTCCTGGGGATCATCAAAGATTTGGATATTTTTTATAACCTAACACTGACTTGTACTTCTCAACAACATTGTCCCTTACTTGTTTGGAGAGTTCCTTGGTCTTCATGGCAGTGTTTGGTTAGTGGTGTCTCTTGCTTTGGTGTTGCAGCCTCTGGGGCCTTTCAAAAAAGGTGTGTATATGTAATGACAGATCATGTGATACTTAGATTGCACACAGGGGGACATCATTTTACTAATTATGTGACTTCTGAAGGTAATTGGCTGCACCAGAGCTTGTTATGGGCTTCATAACAAAGGGGGTGAATACTTAGGCACATGCCAATTTTCTGTTTTCTATTTCTAAAAAATAGTTTTATGTATATATTTTTCTCATTTCACTTCACCAACTTAGACTATTGTGTTCTGATCCATCACATAAAATTCAGATTAACAAAACATTGAGCTTAAGGCTGTAATGTAACAAAATAGGTAAAAAGTCAAGAAATCTATTCACACACACATAATTTTATATCTACTAGGAAATTGCCCGTAAAAAATGACAGGAATAAAATTGTAAGACTGGCCATACTGGTTGGCATACAATGTGAGGATTTTGGTCCTTGTTGGTTTTATTTTCCAAAGTCCCATGTGCCTGGTGTGTTACTGTTTGTGCTGTTGTGTATTTTCTAAGTTTTGCGTTCCCGGCGTTGGTGAGGTCGTTTTCCTCTTGTTTCAGAATTTTATGTTTTTGGCCGCCATTTTTTCCCTTTGCTTAGACAATTTTCGAGCGGTGGAAAATGGCAAATATGGCTCCAATTCATTTGCAACTTCAGTCCTAGGGTTCAAACTGTTGTAATTCCTACACCGTTCACCTGATTTGGATGTAAATACCCTCAAATTAAAGCTGAAAGTCTGCAGTTAAAGCACATCTTGTTCGTTTCATTTCAAATCTATTGTGGTAGTGTATAGAGCCAAAAAGGTTAGAATTGTGTCCATGTCCCAATATTTATGGACCTGACTGTATATATGTAGCTCCACTTGTACATTTATCACTGCTTGGATCATCGTCTTTTTTTTCCTGATTTCTACCCTTCTGGATTTGAATGTTGAATCACTTTGGAATACAAATTAAATACATTCCTTTTGAGTTCTTGGTGTTAGAAAGTAAAATAAATATTAATACTGACTTCAGTTTATTGCCTTTTATATGAATTTGTGCTGCACTGGAATCTACCATTTTGTTTTTTTTCTTATCTGACAAGGGGAAGGAAATATTAAAAGCAAATGATGCCCTATGTGTTATAATAGTTGCAGCAAAACACACTGATGCTTTCAATAGATCTAATGGATCTAAATCATTTTATAGATACACACCCAGCTGAGAAAACAGCAGAAAGAAGCAGCTCATTAAAGGAAATGAAAACCCACAATTAGGAATAAATTATAAAAGTTAAATATTTAAAATGTCACTGTAGTCCAATATTTGTATTAACTGTTTTTAGGAACTAGTATTGATAGTAGCTAAAAAAACTTTATGGATTTTTTTAGATTAATATTAATAAAATAATAAATACAATTAATATTTATTTGTATTACCTATCTATGTAATTGTATCCTGCCGGGTCGCTCAGACTTCTGGGCACACGAGATGTGCGCGCCGCCATGTACCCGCCCAGAATGCCTGACAGATGCGCGCACCAACACCAGCGTGCCCGGATGATACAGCAGTTCTCTTCTCTATCTTCTCCCCATTTCTTTCTTTTCTCCATTCCCCTCCTGTCATTCCCTTCACCACTCATCTCTCTCTCCCCATTATCTTCTCTCTCCTCCTCCGCTTTCTCTTTCTCTCTATTTTCCTTCCCATCTCTTTCTATCCCCAGTCTCCCCATTCCACTCTCTCTCTCTTCCTCTATTTCCCCTTTTCGCCCGTAATCGGGGTGCCATTTACCTCATCCACATCACTATGCCTTGCCAGTCCTCCTGCAAGGCATAGTGATATGGATGAGGTAAATGGCACCATTCCTGATTTTGTCTCACCTCTGCTGGGTGACTATCCCCATGCCACCTCTCCCTATCCCCATTCCCGTTTTGGAGCATGCTGGTGTTGGTGCGTGCATTCCACGGCGCGCATATGCCGGCGCGCACGTCATGTGTGCTCTCAAATTGGGGTGCCATCCTGCCCTAGCCATCTCCACTGTTGTCTTCTAATTCCTCTATTTGTCAAGTATGTGGGAAACTTGGAGGCTGAGATTATTGCCACAATGCTTGCACTTTTATACCACAAACAACTGTTTTTTTATATCTGATCTTCAAGGAGGAAAGTGCCTTGGAATTTGAGACACAACAATCACATATATAGTTGTGAGCGTACGGGTCGTTGCTCACGCTTGCGGGCTCGCGTAGCGAGCCCGCGGCCCTCGCGAAGCGAGGGCCGTGGCTTGCGAAGCGAGCCGCGGCCCTCGCGTAGCGAGGTCACTGGGCAAGGGCCTCAGTTGCTGGCATGGAGCGCCGAAGGCGCTCCATGCCAGCAACTGAGGCCCCTCGCGAAGCGAGGGCCTCAGTTGCTGGCGAGGTCACTGGGCACGGGCCTCAGTTGCTGGCATGGAGCGCCGAAGGCGCTCCATGTCAGCAACTGAGGCCCCTCGCGAAGCGAGGGCCTCAGTTGCTGGCGAGGTCACTGGGCAAGGGCCTCAGTTGCTGGCATGGAGCGCCGAAGGCGCTCCATGCCAGCAACTGAGGCCCCTCGCGAAGCGAGGGACTCAGTTGCTGGCGAGGTCACTGGGCAAGGGCCTCAAACCCTTCGCAAAATTCACGTCGCTACTCAAAAAACACGACACACAAATTACGACACTCGCTAAATTTTACGAGGAACGCAAACAACGTACGAAACACGTTACCACACATTACGACCTCGCAAACATCGGACGCAACACGCCGACATACAAACATTTAAAACACAATACATACACACAGCACATACATAAAAAAATTACCTACACCAAGAGGGAGCACCCAGGACCTCAAAAATGCAACTTACACCTCGATTTTACTCGAAATAAAACAGTTTAGAGACTAAAAAAAAATCTAAGCGAGAGAAAAAATGGCCGCCGAACCAAACGAAAACGAGGCTACAGCACTCTAAACTCGCAAAACACCACAAAACACCTACGGATATTCCGATACAGACCTATACCACACATTACTCGCCATTTTACACCAATGCGGAAGTACACGACTACGCTAACGGTTTGGTCTCGCGCACGCACAGTGTTACACTGCACACGTTCATCACGCTTACACAGCAGCTCCACACCACTAATGCTGCAGCAACATCAACACAGATTGCCAGCTCTTCATCACAATGCTTCAAAATAGGTACACTATATTCATTTACTAATTTAGCTACCTTACTATTTCATTGCCGTCATTTTTTGACGGGCAATTCGCTAGTGGAAATAATAATAATGGAAAGTCTTTATAAAAGTGGTCCTGGCCAATACCCCATTTAATTGCAAATATAATTGTTTTTAACAGTTTGCCGAATATTAATTTTGTTTTTAAAATAGAGCACTGTCAATATATGACTATGGTGTCCATAAAATGATTCAAATCAGTCCTATTTTCTCTGGTCGGCTCCTTGTTAATGCCAACTCAATGTTTGTCCAATGCACCCAGGAGCCAAAGCCATTGTACAATCTTCTGTACCAGCAGGTGGCAGTAATGTTGCTATATGTGCTATGTCAGTGACCCAAAAACCTGTCATTTAGCACTTTTATAAATATGTGTAATGACCCCTTTCAAATATTACTTATAATTATCACTAAGAACATATTTAAGCACAAAAAAGTCATAAGCAATTTTTTTTTAATTAGAAATAAATAGTAATTTTGATGTATCTGCAGGTCCATGGAGATATCTATGATACATTGGTAGAAATTATGTTTGTTTTACATTTCTGGAGAGCTGTGGTTGCATCCTTTGATGCAAGGAGTCTGCATCTGGGCCAGTGAAAGGGTAGGGGTGTGGTGTCACTTTTATTCTTCTCTAATTAAACAAAGGCTAGGGACTTCTTCCTGTTCCTTCCTCCCCAAGCCCTACCTCCACTGATAACTACAAACACACATCCATATGTTCCAGTTCTCAGAAAGTGATGTAGAAACACAAAATGGATTCTTCTCAAATAATTCACATTTTTCCCAAAAATGCTTTATGTCCATGACTTTCACAGCTGCTAATGCTATTAGTTTGAAATATATACACAAACGCACATACTTGTCAAACAAATGTATCTTTTCTTGAACTGCATTGGCCCTTTAACAGCTTAGGTAGCCATAAATAATTTCTGGGTATCATTGCACTTTTTGTGTCATATATTTGACTTTACTATTTCAGCTGGAACATTAGTCCATATTTTATGTGACTTAGTACTTCAGCAAATTACTTGGGTGAAATTATTGATTTTATATAATTAACAGTGACGAAGCTAGAGAATCGAGGGCTCCAGTGCAACAAAAAAATGGGCACCCCCCCAAAATGTTTTTTGTGCTGCCCCCATTTTTTGCTCTGCCCCCCACTAAAAAAAATCACTTAATACCATCTCTTGCCATAACAGTACCCATCAACAAAACCATTTCCAATGACAGTAGTCCTCCCCAAGACAACCCTTCTATAGCAGCTCCCCTCCCCAAGACCCTTTACCCTTAGGAGGACCACTCCCCAAAACCATTTCCCATAATAGCACCACTCCCCAAGATCCCATCCCATAACAACACCCGCCCCAAGATCCCTTCCTATAGCTACTCCCCCAAAGACCCCTTTTCATGGTTACCCCCTCTCTCATAGGAGGGCCCTGGTGCATTGCACCACCTGCACTACTGGTAGCTCCGCCCGTGATAGTTATATATATCTGTATAGATACAATTAGTTTAACTCATCAGATTTGTGCAGATTCATATAAAATTGTTAAACATTTTTCCACATTTTTGGGGCTTCTAAAATCACATTTGCACCGTGCAGAGGTCCAAAACTTGTTTCCATTGATCACTTAAACGTTCACTGTGATCTTGGTGGACCAATGAATACTAAGGAGGGTCTTCACGGACTAAGGATTTTTCTTCTTGCTTATCAATAATAATGCACCAATCTATATGGGAATATAGCAGGACACTTATAAAGCGTGACATCTGGTTAGTGGTGTTGACGAGGGTGAGCTATTGTGAGGGGCCCTCCCAGAAGGGGGGGCCCCATTCTGGCAGGCCTTTAATATTGTATGCTGAGTTTGTCATCAGGGAAAGAAACATCAGATTTCCTAGAAACAGGCTTTCTGGCTCCTAAGAGTTGAATATCTTGTATTATTTATACATTTTATTACACAATTTTCATATTTTTTTCCTAATTCCAGTTGTACCATGGTCAACCCGAATGGAGTTCTCAGGCCACTGGTGACCAACCGATCATAGTTCCAAATATGATATTATTTAAAACTTTAGGTAAAACAAGGTAAAAAAACATTTTCCTACATTAAACTAACATTTTACTATTAAGGCAGGAATTTTGAAATTTGATTGCAACTGGGGTCCCCGATACTGCGAGGGTTAATGTGGGGTTAATGCGGGTTTCCGAGCTTATCTCGGATCTCTTCTTGGGTAAGTTGTACGTGGCGCCTGGTTTTAATTTTTTTCAGCGGACGCTGTTTTGCGAGAGTATATATATACACACACACACATTCTGTATATATATATATGGGCCCCCAATTAATTCCAAGCCCGCAGTTGTCTTCATACAGGCGGTAAGTCTGTGGGTTAGAAATTTGCAACAGTTTGAGAGCGATTTAATTGAACAAGCCCACAATTACATGCTGAACGCCAAATCTATAAACCTTGTAACTGTACGTAACATTTAAGAGCATGATCATCAATTAAGCAAGACGGAAAGTAACGATTTAGAAATAGCCAATAGTAAATGAGACCGTCATCATGATATCAGTAAAACATGGCGTTTAAATGTCAATCAATTAGTGTTTAGACGTCCAATATGCGATCAGACTCGCAATCCAGCGATTTAAAAATCAATAAAAATGAATGAAGAAACTGTTATAGTCCATGTGGGTGGCCTGATATGTATTAACTCCTTGATTCCCGAGATTTATATAACACGGAAACTAAAGGTTAAAAAAAAAAAAAAATTGTATTGCCGAAATGCGAGCTTGAGACTGTTGTGCAATTAATTCTAATGTCTTTCATTGCTTTCCCGTATTTTAAAGTCCAGTATTGTGTTTTAATTGTCTTTTATAGTGTTACAAAGTTTAACCCCCTTGCGAGTCCTATCTAGCAGTCGTAGAATTGTTTGCTACATTTGCCATTTATGGGTGTGAAAGCAATTGAGCCCTTCGGGAATTGTTGCAATTAAATCACAATTTGTGATTTTAGTGCAGGCTTGAAAGATCAAAGGCTTAGATGAGTTGGAGTTACGATTTTGACAACCGCAGGGATTTTCAGCCTGTAGCTCGCAAATAGATTGTGGGTAGCTAAAGGTGGCCAATTGAATAGGAGTAATGGGCTACATTACAGGTTCGGTAATATCGATTTTGACAATTTATTGGTATTCATGGCAGAGATTCTCGAGTGGGTTGACAGTTCCGTCTCCAGTGGGCTATAGCATACTGCTCCTGGTTTTCCTAGGTGGTCTCCCATCCAAGTACTGATCAGGCCCAACGTGCATGGCTTCAGGGTGGTGTGACCTCTTGGAATCAAACTGAATCCTAACCACTGGTCCATATATTTATATTCTGTAAACATATATTTGTTGGTTTTACTGTTTTGTTTTACCCCTTAAAATGTAACTGGCCATAAACCAGATGACATTATCTTCAGACTCCTCTGCAGCATCACTGTGACGTACAGGGGATGTACATGTGATGACCTACAGAAGGGGCTGGGTGCCCATCAGTCTGGGTTGCCCTGACAACCACAAGATTGTGTCCTTTGCACAGGGAGGATGCTGCATTGTCCGCTGGTGACTGGATGGGTCTGTTAGGAGATGAATTTTACTATATTTAAAACTTTGAAGTGGAATAACAAAGATGATTTGGCATAGAAAGATCTAGATAGAAGGAAATGATGGGAGATAAATTGAGAGAGAAAGTGTAATTAGAGTGGTGGACATTGCAGATATAATTTTAAGGTCCAGCATCTATAGATAGATGGTCAGGAAGAGAGAGATAAGGAGATAGATATATAGATAGATAGATAGATAGATAGATAGATAGATAGACAGGAAGAGAGAGACAGGTAAGGAGCTAGATAGATACAGTGGATATAAAAAGTCTACACACCCCTGTTAAAATGTCAGGTTTCTGTGCTGTAAAAAAATGAGACAAAGATAAATCATTTCAGAACTTTTTCCACCTTTAATGTGACCTATAAATTGTACAACTCAATTGAAAAACAAACTGAAATCTTTTAGGTGGAGGGAAGAAAAAAAAAAGAAAAATAATGTGGTTGCACACCCTCTTATAACTGGGGATGTAGCTGTGTTCAGAATTAAGCAATCACATTCCAAATCGTGTTAAATAGGAGTCAGCATACACCTGCCATCATTTAAAGTGCCTCTGATTAACTCCAAATAAAGTTCAGCTGCTCTAGTTGGTCTTTCCTGAGATTTTCTTAGTCGTATCCCACAGCAAAAGCCATGGTCCACAGAGAGCTTCCAAAGCATCAGAGGGATCTCATTGTTAACAGGTATCAGTCAGGAGAAAGGTACAAAAGAATTTCCAAGGCATTAGACATACCATGGAACACAGTGAAGTGGAGAAATATGGCACAACAGTGACATTACCAAGAACTGGAGCTCCCTCCAAAATTTATGAAGGACAAGAAAAAAACTGGTCTGGGAGGCTACCAAGAGGCCTACAGCAACATTAAAGGAGCTGCAGGAATATCTGGCAAGTACTGGCTGTGTGGTACATGTGACAACAATCTCCTGTATTCTTCATATGTCTGGGCTATGGGGTAGAGTGGCAAGACGAAAGCCTTTTCTTACGAAGAAAAACATCCAAGCCAGGCTACATTTTGCAAAAACACATCTGAAGTCTCCCAAAAGCATGTGGGAAAAAATGTTATGGTCTGATGAAACTAAGGTTGAACTTTTTGGCCATAATTCCAAAAGATATGTTTGGCGCAAAAACAACACTGCACATCACCAAAAGAACACCATACCCACAGTGAAGCATGGTGGTGGCAGCATCATGCTTTGGGGCTGTACTTCTTCAGCTGGAACTGGGGCCTTAGTTAAGATAGAGGGAATTATGAACAGTTCCAAACACCAGTCAATATTGGCACAAAACCTTCAGGCTTCTGCTAGAAAGCTGAACAAGAAGAGGAACTTCATCTTTCAGCATGACAACGACCCAAAGCATACATCCAAATCAACAAAGAAATGGCTTCACCAGAAGAAGATTAAAGTTTTGGAATGGCCCAGCCAGAGCCCAGACCTGAATCCGATTGAAAATCTGTGGGGTGATCTGAAGAGGGCTCTGCACAGGAGATGCCCTCGCAATCTGACAAATTTGTAGTGTTTTTGCAAAGAAGAGTGGGCAAATCAAAATGTGCCATGCTGATAGACTCATACCCAAAAAGACTGAGTGCTGTAATAAAATCAAAATGTGCTTCAACAAAGTATTAGTTTAAGGGTGTGCATACTCATGCAACCATATTATTTTATTTTCATATTTTTTCTTTCCTCTACCTAAAAGATTTCAGTTTGTTTTTCAATTGAGTTGTACAAATGTGCGCTGGGGTAGAAGCGCGCACAGCCTATCGTGCGCCAGGACATGACATGAAAGTACAATAATAAACTGCTGTAGGGAGCAATATTAAGAATCTCTCTCAGTAACTGCTTTTGCTGTTGTGTAAGAAATTATATGTGAGATGAGGTGTCACGCATGTGTGCTGCCTCTAGGACACAGCAAACAGGACGTATATTTAAGAAGAAGACACAACAAAAATTATTATCCTCACACTGATCTCTATTGTGTGTATAATCGGGGTCCTTACCTGTATAAATAGGGGCCTTACAGGATCTGGGGTCAACTTATCACCACAAGTTGAAGGAGAAGCTCTCATCATTAGGAAATGACACCAGAGAGGAGGAAGGGTCCAGTAAGGACCCTGATTATACAGGTAAAGACCCCGATTATACAGACAATAGAGATCAGTGTGAGGACAATACATTTTGTTGTGTCTTCTTCTGCAGCCAACGTCAGGGCAGTTACTGTTGCCTTATTACTGGTATGTCGTGGCGCGCGATTGGCCGTGCGTGCTTCTACCCGAGCACACATTTGTCTGCTGTGCAATTGCCGGCAGCCTGACATCAGCACGCCTTCAGCACACACGCTGAAGTCGTGCCACCCAGACAGACAGACAGATAGATAAATAGATACATAGATAGATAAATATATTTAACAATACAGTCTTGTGCAAAACCCAGACCCTCTTGAACTCATTTCCAGCATGTCTCTGTACAACTTCTGCTGGAGGGCTGCTCCTACTATCCTTTGTGTATATTATAGAAATTATGAAGAAACATTTTGGAAGTGATCATAACATCATAGTCCTGTGTTTTAGTACTACTGTTAAATTACTATCCTGAGAAATAAAATAGCTGATTTAGAAATAACCAATAGTAAATGAGACCGTATCATTTGGCAAGGCTCCCTCCCTCCTGCTTTGAGATGTCAAGTACTGCATTGAAAAGGCAGCTTTGTAATACAGCAAGCATATGTGCTCAATAGGAGCCATGTATAAAGTGGTATTGGATTAAAGAGTGAAAATGCATTTTGGGTTCCCAGATTGCAGTGCAATAACTGTATTTCGAGGAATTCTGAGCAGGAAATACATTTTATTATTTTTAGACATTCAAATGTGAACAAAAATGTACTTATTATTTACTGTATTCTGTACATTGTTATATACAGTATAGTCATAGAAATATAGATAGATAGATAGATAGATAGATAGATAGATAGATAGATAGATAGATAGATAGATAAATAGATAGATAGATACTTTATCAAATGCCAGAGCTCCCTGGTCTTTTTTCACATTTTCACATTTCTTTGAAATATTGAAAAAAAAAAAAAAAATATATATATATATATATATATATATATATATATATATATATATAAATAAATAAATATATATATATATATATATATATATATATATATATATATATTTTTTTTTTTTTTTTTTTATTATTTACCAAGAGCATACTGTAAGCATTATATTTAATTTCCCATTTAATGATATGTGTATGTGATGCAAGAGGTGGTGATTTTCTATTCCACAGACCCATGGCTGCAAAATCTGTTCCTGACATTTCCATGATCTTTGAAAACATGAATGGAGCTCCAGTTACCAGGCAACTGGCATCCACTACCATTGAGCAACATGTCATTATAGAGCTTGTACCCACATGCACATTAAAGCCTCACCTGCGCAGCGCTGGGTACCACTATACAAGACTGCGGCAGGAACAGCTGCTACATAATGTGCCCATTTATGATTATAATATAGTATAGTAAGCAAGATAATACACTTTTGTCTAAACCAGGTCAGAATAGTTTTTTTTTAAGTAGCACAATGAATTTGAAATGAATGATTTGCTACCAGAAGCTTTACCTTACTTTATCTTAAAGGGCCATTGTAGTGGTCAAAAATCACGATTTAATGTGTTTGTTTAGTATTCAGAATGTTAGATAATATTTTCAATGTAGCTTTTAAAAATTAAAATTGAACTTAGCACTTCAGGTTCCAGCAGATGTGCTTCTGTTAGGTGTCCAGGGGTGAGAGGATCTGCTCAAAAGGCTGAACTAGTTTTTTTTTTTACTTGTGTAGGCGTCAGTCTTCCCTGAATCCCCCAACCAATGGTCCTCCAGGGCCTAAAATGCTCCCTGAAAGAGCAATGTCCTCTCCATATTCCCTCATTGACTTTGCATTGTAAGCTGACATCACTGCTCTCCTATTGGCTGAGGAAAAAACAGCAGGTGAATAATGGGTTAATTTGATCCCCTAATGCTCCATGCTGATTGGGGGGATCAGATGCCTGTGTAGACAACCCTTGGGGGTGTCAACATAATCATTAGAGGGATTTTTGGATATTAATAAAAAATACAATGTTTTATGAGATGTGCTGCATTCATATAGGCTGTTTTTTGTCTATGGAGTGAAGAAATGGGATCCTATCCTGTTATGTTGTCGGGACAGGTCCGCTGCTGCAGTGCGGCCTTCAACCGATAGATGGCACTGCCGATATTTTGCAGCGTTGCCGATATGTGAGAGAAGTTTTACGCTTATAATGTTAGCCTAACCCTTGAAGGGTAATAGGGGACTCCAGACGTGGACCCCTTGCTCACTGTGCCTTAGGGAGTTCAGCTGCACCTCACTGACGAGGCCCATAAAGGACGAAACGCGTCTGGGGTTTGCTGTTTCTCCTGTTCAGGGTGGAATTGCCTGGTATTTCAGGGCTGGGTCACTCTTTTGAGTGGGACCAGCCTGATATACTACAGGATATTTCTCCCTGTGAAGGGCACAAGTGAACTAAAAGAGGTTGCTCTCAGAGTGGCTTATCATGGCTATAGAACTAACCTATTAAAGTTGGTTTGTTCTCTGATGAGTGCCTCTGACTTACCTTTTTTGTTTATGCAAATTACCCTTAGGGTTTAGTCTCCCTAAGGGTAATAGGGGACTCCAGACGTGGACCCCTTGCTCACTGTGCCTTAGGGAGTTCAGCTGCACCTCACTGACGAGGCCCATAAAAGCCGAAACACATCTGGGGTTTGCTGTTTCTCCTGTTCAGGGTGGAATTGCCTGGTATTTCGGGGCTGGGTCACTCTTTTGAGGGGGGCCAGCCTGATATACTACAGGATATTTCTCCCTGTGAAGGGCACAAGTGAGCTGAAAGAGGTTGCTCTCAGAGTGGCTTATCATGGCTATAGAACTAACCTATTAAGGTTGGTTTGTTCTCTGATGAGTGCCTCTGACTTACCTTTTTTGTCTAACCCTTGAACTAACCCTAAACCTCACCGTAACCCCAACCCTTACCCTAACCGTATACCTAAGCCTGGACTCTACGATATGGCATCGGAATATCCTCACCGCCACTGCTGCTGCCTTGTGCTGTGCCAGCATGCGCCAGCATAACAGTATAGGACCAAGAAGTGTATTAATCCATGAAACTTGGATATACCTTTAAGGTTGTCATGCAATTACCAGCTCGCCCTGTGATGGGATTAACTCCCCAACTCCACAGATTGGCCAGAAAGATACTGCAGAGGGCTGATTAAGTTAACTTGTTAAGGGTAGGTAATTTAATCATGTTTGTTGGTGGAACCAAAGTTGTATTGTTCTGTTTTCCTATAAATGCTCAACATTTTCCCAATAAAGACACTGTTCTAGGAGGTGTTCTCGGTTTTATTTAGAGTTTATAACCTCTGTTGGTTATTTACAACCCCTTTATCTCTATCCTGCATTGCGATGGTCCTGGAATAGAAGCCATTCACCAAGAAGCCAATCCACTCCATGGTCCATGGGAAGATTCCTGTAGCCAAGGCAAGAGGATTCTAGAGATGAGTTGAACACCCTCCCCCGGGTTGTGACAGTAGCTTTATCTTCAACAGCCTTTTCAGCATTGGCGTATTTAGATTTTCTACTGCCCTAGGCCATTCAGATTTGTGCTCCCCCATCCTTTCTATTTTCTATATCTCAAATCAAGTTTATATTTATTAATGTATTTTTGTGTCAAGTACACTTCCATATAGAAATATCACTGTATATATATCTATGCATTTCTGCATTTCTATACAAACCTATTTGTAAATGTGCTGGCCTAGGCCTGGGCCTTGTGGACCTAGGCAGAATCACACCTCTGCATTTCAGGGAAATATGCAAATATACAGTGTTATCAGGACAACAAATAAAGTCTCCTTTAAGGACAATCCCCCTGGGGAGATCCTCTCCCACCGCCTAGACCTCTGAAAATCCAAAGTCCAAAACAGTAAACTCCAAACTTCAGTTTTAACGGACCTGTAAATATTGTTTTTATTTAGTAGTTCAGACCCTATGAACTGCAGCATGCCAGGCACATCTTGTGTCTGGTATGATTACTCATAAGGTGTTCTTGGCAAAGTTACTGAAGTGGGTTACCAGTTCCTTCTCCAGTGGACCTCAATTTGTCTGACTTCTCTGCTATGGCCTGTCCATCTTGGGTGACCCTACATGGTATAGCTCACAGCTTCTTTGAAGTAGACAAGCCCCTTCACCAAGGTAGTGATCCAAAAGGGGCCTATAAATATATATATATATAAAAAAAATTAAAGGGGCCCAAAAATCTCAGATTTGTTTTAATACATCTAAAAGAGCAAGCGGCATGGGTGTAGTCCGCCTCGTCCCCCCAGTTGCTACACCCATGGCAAGCGGTCATGATTCAAGAACAGGGGGTCATGATTTGTAGTGGTATTCTTGAAGATGTAGTGGTAAGGTCTGAAAGTAATACTTTACAAAATGGGGAGTATTTATGTGGAACAGCTTTCCAGTGGATGTAGTAGGGTCAAACACCGTAAGGGCTGTAATGCCTAACAAGAAGATAATTGATAAATAATAAAATGTATATTCAGTGATTTAAAAATCTGTATTTAATATGAAACATAATTTAAAAGATTAGACATGAGTGGTATTGTTGATCTGCATCTTTGTAAGTTCATCAAAGAGGTTGGAGAAGGATCTTGTTGTTTTGTCCTTGTAGTTGTGTCCTACTCTCAGTGACCATATGAACGCTTGTGTCTGGGTGTGATATTCCATAAGGTTTTATGGGTTGCGAGATCTTTCTCTAGTGGACCACAGTTTGTTTGACCCAGGGTCTAGCTGGGTCTACATGGAATTCAGAAAGAATCTGATTAGAGAGAAGCTAATCCGAGTCTGTATAGACATTTATAGACTATTTCCCAGAAAGAACTTGTTGCCAAATAAGACCTTGTAAGGTAGATGGAATGGGTAAGTCCGTAGGGCCTACTGGTTCAACTCTCTGGTTCAAGTCTATGCTTCTGTGGATCATATTTTAATATTATCTACATTTTGATGTATTAAAGAAAAGTGTTGTAAAGGTTTAAAAAGTGAATTTTTATTTCTATACAATGCAATTTTGACAAAATGTGGAAAGCTCCTTTCATCAAGGCTTTATTTGAGAGAATCTGTAGAGAATTCACATACTAAATCTAGACTAATTGGGGGAGATCCACTAAGCATCACGGCAGCCTAGATGTGCTTTACCATTGCTTTAGTGTTCTTTATTTCCTATGGAGAAGATTGCCATTGCGACCCCTAGCTACCCATGTTACAGCTTAGTAAATCTTTCCCACTGGCTACATCTGACACTCTCCAACCAGTATTTATTAGGAGCTTCCTGACCACTGAGAAAGTTGCATTTATAAAGGTAATAGAAACATTTAAAAAATATCTTTAAGATGCATAAAAGACAAAACACCCTTTAAACGTTTCACTTTTCTATGTAATTGTTGCTTTCCTAGGCGGTTTCTTGCAACTTCTGTCTCAGCATGGTCCTTGTAAATTAATGAGCTTTGCAGCTAATGAAAGCATTGGCTTTTGTAGCAGCCACAATCTCAGTATGCAGATAGAAGCTTCCTTTCTGCATTCAAAGCTTCCCCCCACCTCAGGAAATAGCTACCGTATATATACTCGAGTATAAGCCGACCCGAGTATAAGCCGAGGCACCTATTTTACCACAAAATACTGGGTAAAACGAGTGAGTCGAGTATAAGCCGAGGGTGGGAAATGTGCTGTCCCCTGTGTCCCTCTTGTGCCCTCTGTGTCCCCCCTCTCCCTTCCCTGTGTCTCTTCTCCCCTCTCCCTTTCCTGTGTCTCTTCCCCCCTCACTTATCACCCTCCTCAACCCCCCTCCTCATTCTCAACCTCCCTCCTCAACCCCACTCCTCATCCTCAACCTCCCTCCTCATCCTCAACCTCCCTCCTCATCCTCAACCTCCCTCCTCATCCTCAACCTCCCTCCTCATCCTCAACCTCCCTCCTCATCCTCAACCCCCTCCTCATCCTCAACCCCCTCCTCAACCTCCCTCCTCAACCCCCCCATCCTCAATCCCCATCCTCAACCCCCCATCCTCATCCTCTCTCCTCAACCCCCCATCCTCAACACCCCATCCTCAACCCCCCCATCCTCATCCTCTCTCCTCAACCCCCCATCCTCAACCCCCCTCCTCAACCTCAACCCCCTCCTCAACCCCTCATCCTCATCCTCCCTCCTCATCCTCAACCTCCCTCCTCAACCCCCCATCCTCATCCTCAACCCCCCCTCAACCCCAACCCCCCTCCTCAACCTCCCTCCTCAACCCCCATCCTCAACCCCCCTTCTCAACCCCTCCTCCTCATCCTCAACCTCCCTCCTCATCCTCAACCCCCTCCTCAACCTCCCTCCTCATCCTCAACCCCCTCCTCAACCCCCCATCCTCAACCTTCCTCCTCAACCCCTCCATCCTCAACCCCCTCCTCAACCCCCCATCCTCATCCCCAACCCCCCATCCTCAACCTCAACCCCCCTCAACCAGAACCCACCCCCTCAACCTCAACCCCCCTCAACCTCAACCCCCCTCAACCCCAACCCCCCTCCTCAACCTGAACCCCCCTCAACCCCCCTTCTCCACCTAAGCCCCCCTAAATACCCTCTCCCCTCACTTACCTGCTTGCGGAGGCCGGAGCACAAGCAGGTAAGTGAGGGGAGAGGAGGGAGGTATTTAGGGGGGTTTAGGTGGAGGAGGGGGGTTGAGGGGGGTTTATGCTGAAGAGGGGATTTAGGTTGAGAAGGGGGGAGGAAAAGAGACACCGGGGGAGCTAGAGAGACACACAGGGGGGTTAGAGACACACGGGGGGGGGGGGGTTAGAGACACACGGGGGGGTGAGAGTGACTCGAGTATAAGCCGAGGGGGCCCTTTTTTGCCTTAAAAAAAGGGCTGAAAAACTCGGCTTATACTCGAGTATATACGGTAATTGACAATAAAAAATTGACTCAACAAGAGCATAATTATATATTAAAATAATGATTAAAATGCATTATTATTTTTTTACATTCTCCAGATTTTTTTTTTTTTCCAACGTAGGTCTCCAAAAGTGAATATTTTGCATTTATGAGAACTGTGGTCATAATACAGTCATATATTTCATATTTATTGCTTTGGTTTCAATGGAACTTTTAACAGAACCTGCACTTTATATATTAACTAGTGACTTGCCCGGCAAAAATGACAGCAATAAAATTTGAAGCCTGGCAATGCTGTTTGCCACACATTGCGATCTTCTCCCCCCTCTAACTTGCGGTCCTTATAATGAGCCCTGCAATGAGTGGTTTTGCCGCTCATTGCAGGCCTTGGCCAACCCAATACTTTGGTGCCCCACAATGAGTGCCTGTGGCGTTCATCAGAAAGACAGATATATATATATTTGTAAATAATAATAATTAATTATTGACGAATAAATTAATATACGTTACCTATTTGTAATTGATATATCCAGCAATCAATAGCCTGAAAAGCTAACAGTCACTTTTTATTTTCCTGCAGCATATAATGTCCAGTGGGACTGTTGCTGCCCTGAGGATTTTGGTTTTCAAAGTCCTGCTTTTCTGGGTTGTGGCGCCGTAGAGCCTCCACCTCCACAAATGCGGCTTATCGCTTCGCGAGGGTCCGCATTGTCGGCCTGCAATGAACCTTTGGCTCATTGCTGCCGATGTTGGAGCCTCCACCGCCGCAAATGCGGCCCTTGCGAGGTCCGCATTTGCGGCCAGAACTGAGTCCCTCGCTTTGCGAGCTCGCAAAGCGTGAGGACGAGTTGCAGTTTGACAACTATTATATGTGATACCGCCATCATTTTTGGCATGGTATTACACTACGCAGCTCATCATGAGTCCACATTATAAATATATCACTGCTGTGCTTGTTGTTATCCTGCTTTCTGCTTCAGATGGTTTCATTTAAACCTGTTTTTCCACTTCTATAAATAAATATATTATTTCCCTTTTACATAGTTACATAGTTACATAGTTACATAGGCCCTCATTCAATTGCGATTTGGACAATTGAATAGGGCTCTAAATAAGCACATAGCATTTTTTTTTTTAAAGAAGTTTTTAATTAGTGAAAACCTTGCTTTTCGATAGATGCTTACTAACTAAAAACTTATTTAAAAAAATATGTTATGTGCTTATTTAGAGCCCTATTCAATTGGCCAAATTGCAATTGAATGAGGGCCATAGTATTTAAGGTTGAAAAAAGACTTTCAGTCCATCAAGTTCAACCTTTTAAGATCTCCTCTGATCTGCAATATGCGGATTAACTATTAATTCATTAGTTGTTAATTAATTATTAATCAATTATTTAATGTTTTTTTTATTTTTATTATTATTATTAATTAGTCCAGAGGAAGGCAAATAGAAAAACAAACAAAAAAAAAAAAAAACACAAGCGAGACTTAGCCAATTGTCTCAAAGGGAAATGTAAAAAAATTGGATCAATACTGTCTCTCTAATTATCCATGATAACCCTGAATTCCCTTTTTAATTAGAAAAAAATCTAGTCCCCTTTTAAAGTTATCTATCGAATCCGCTGTCACCACCTCCTCTGGTAGAGAATTCCACAGATTAACCACCCTTACTGTGAAGAAGACTTTTCTTTCTTTGAGGTGGAATCTTTTTACTTCTAACCTCAAGGGGTGTCCTCTTGCCAGTTGAAAACCTCTTGGCACAAAAAGCTCCCCCGACAAATCTTTATACTGACCCTGGATGTATTTATATAAGGTAATCATATCTCCTATTAGACGCCTTTTTTCTAGAGAAAATAAGTTTAATTATGTTAGTCTTTCTTCATAACTTAGCCCCTCCATTCCCCTTATTAGTTTTGTTGCCCTTCTCTGTACCTTTTCCAGCTCTAAAATGTCCTTTTTATGAAGTGGTGCCCAAAATTGTACTCCATATTCCAAATGAGGGCATACTAGAGGTTTGTATAGTGGCAGAATTATATTTGCTTCCCTGGCTTCTATACCCTTCTTAATACATGCTAATATTTTATTTGCCTTTTGTAGCTGCTGCTTGGCTTTGAGCACTGTTACCTACTGTAGGTGGTTGTCCACAAGCACTCCCAAATCACTTTCAATATCTGATACACCTAGATTTGCTCCATTAAGATTATAAATTGCATGGCTATTTTTCCTTCCCAGATGCATAACCTTACATTTATTCGTATCAAATCTCATCTGCCATTTAGATGCCCATTCCTCAATTTTATGTAAATCCCTGTGGAGGGAAAGCACATCATTATCTGATTTAATTGCACAACTTTGTGTCATCAGCGAAAATGGAGACACCACACTCCAATCCTACCTCTAAGTCATTAATAAATATGTTAAAAAGGAGAGGACCTAATACTGAACCCTGAGGAACCCCACTTACCCCATTAGTCCAATCGGAGTATGTTCCATTTACAACAACCCTTTACTTCCAGCTCTCAATCCATGAGCAGATATTTACTGCAATTCCTGTATCCCTTAGTTTGCCCAATAGTCTCCCATGTGGCACTGTATCAAAAGCCTTTGCGAAATCCAAAAAGACTACATCCGCTGAGTTGCCTTGATCCAGGTTCCTACTAACCTCCTCATAGAAACTAATTAGATTTGTTTGACATGACTTATCCCTCATAAATCCATGTTGACTTCAACTTATAATCTTGTTCAAATAGACATATTCTTGTATATTATCCCTTATTAACCCTTCTAAAAGCTTCCCCACTACAGAAGTGAGGTTCAATGGTCTATAATTCCCCGGATTTGCTCTTGCTCCCTTTTTAAATATAGGTATCACATCAGCTTTTCTCCAGTCATCTGGTAGAGAACCTGTGTTGAGTGAATCTTGAAAAATTAAATATAATGGTTTGGCTATTACAGAACCCAGTTCCCTTAGTACCCTTGGATGTATTCCTTTTAGGTCTTGTTCTAGCCTTATTCACAGGATTTCTGCTAATTTGCTAACATAAAACACATTGAATAACTTGTGTTCTTAATAATAGTTTTTTTAATGGTTGCAAAGACAGCATATAACTTAAAACACTTTTTTTCTTTAAAGTATTCCCCAGCAATAAGAAGAAACAATGGCAGTTGAAATAATGCATCTATGTTTCCTAAAATACAGTGATGTATCAATAGACTGACATATACATTTTTTGTTTAAGTTTTTTATACATTTTCAGTATTTTACTCTTCCTTTGTTAGGCAGAGGACAACTTTCTGTGTATACTTGTAAAACTTTTTTTCAGCTTGATTACACAGGTAGCTTTGATAAAGAGATTATAGCTCATATAAACTTAAAAAATATATGTTTCGAATAAACTGATTAGAATTAAAATCAATGTCAATTGATGTTGTAGACTGCAATCTACTGAGGACTGATTGATATATACAGTATACATAGATGAAGCTGTGAGCTACACCATGTAAGGTCGCCCAAAATGGGAAGGTCATAGGTGAAGGAACTTGCATCCCACTCCAGTATCCTTGCTAAGAAAACTGTATGGATTAGCACAACCAGAGACATAACAATATGGGACTGGAAGAGGAGTCTTTCAGGTCAGAGGATGCCTACCACATTGCTGAGGAAGAGTAGAGGGCGAGTACGAGTAGCATCAGTTCTAATTAAGTGGTTGGGCCAAACTCAAGAGGACACCCACCTGTGGATGTGTCTTGAGGTGAAAGGAAAGTCCAAGGCTGCAAAGAACAATTCAGCATAGGAACCTGGAACCAAGGCAAAGTAGAATTAGTGAAATCAAATGGATTGGAACGGGACACTTCATATCAGACAACCACCAGATGGACAATATAGAAAAATCAGATTGTAGCCAAATATAGAAGAGCTCTATGCAGTCAGCAAAAACAAGACCTGGAGCTGGCTGCGGCTCAGATCATGAGCTTCTTATTGCAAAGCTCAGAATTAAACTTAAGAAAAGAGGAAAAAGCAT
Source organism: Discoglossus pictus (assembly GCA_027410445.1). Classification (NCBI taxonomy): domain Eukaryota; kingdom Metazoa; phylum Chordata; class Amphibia; order Anura; family Alytidae; genus Discoglossus; species Discoglossus pictus. The sequence continues at coordinate 27,374,148 of CM050164.1, forward strand.
CAGACCAAGCAGAAAATAATAATATTATGATATTTGTGAATATGTAGTGGAGGTAAATAATTAGTTTATGGGACTAGACATGGAAGATATGGTACCTGAAGAACCTTGGACAGAAGTTTGTGACATTGTCCAGAAAACAGCAACAAAAGATATCCCCAAAGAAAGAAAACTAATGAGGCAAACTGGCTATCTGATGAGGATTTGAAAGTACCCCAGGAAAGAAAGGAAGAGAAAAGGGGTGGAGATAAGAAAATATTACAAGGCTGTAGGAGTTGATGGAACCCCATCTGAACTGTTCAAAATCTGACAAGATGAAGCTGGGAAAGTATTGCAATTTTGGGCACCACTTCATAAAAAGGACATTTTAGAGCTGGAAAATGTACAGAGGAGGGCAGCAAAACTAATAAGGGGAATGGAGGTGCTAATGAAGAAAGACTAACCAAATTAAACATATTTTCTCTAGAAAAAGGAGGAGATATGATTACCTTATATAAATACATCCAGGGTCAGTATAAAACTTTGTCAAGGGGTTTTCAACTGACAAGAGGACATCACTTGAGGTTAAAAGTAAAAGGTTCCACCTTAAAAAAAAAAAGGGTTCTTCACAGTAAGGGTTGGTTAATCTGTGGAATTCTCTACCAAAGGAGGTGGTGACAGCAGATTTGATAGATAACTTTAAAAGGGAACTGGAGTTATTTCTAATTAAAAAGGGAATTCAAGGTTATCCTGGATAATTAGAGAGAGAGTATTGATCCAGGGAGAAATCCGATCGCCAGTATCTGGGGTCAGGAAGGAATTCATTTTTTCCCCCTTTAAGACAATTGGCTTAGTTTCACTTGGTTTTTTTTTCTGTTTGCCTTCCTCTGAATTAATTAATAATTAAAAAAATAAATAAAAATAGTTGCTGAATAATTAATTTACAACTAATTAATTAATAACTAATCTGCATATTGCAGATCAGAAGAGATCTTAAAAGGTTAAACTTGATGGACTGAAAGTCTTTTTTCAACCTTAATTACTATGGGCCTCATTCAATTGCAATTTGACCAATTGAACAGGGCTCTAAATAAGCACATAGCATAATTTTTTTAAAGAAGTTTTTAGTTAGTGAAAACCTTGCTTTTGGATAAATGATTACTGACTAAAAACATATTAAAAAAAAAAATGTTATGTGCTTATTTAGAGCCCTATTCAATTGACCAAATCACAATTGAATGAGGGCCTTTGTAACTATGTAATATATGGACCGAGACCTACCAGATGTGCAAGCCGGGGTTCGAAGAGGAAGAGGCACAAGAGATCAAATAGCCAATGTCCGCTGGATAATAGAGAAAGCAAGATAGTTCCAAAAAAACATTTACTTCTGCTTCATAGACTATTCTAAAGCCTTTGACTGTGTGGATCACAACAAAATGTGGCATGTCCTTAAAGTGATAGGAACACCAGATCATCTAATCCACCTCCTGGGGAATCTGTATATGGACCAAGAAGCCACAGCCAGATTCGAACAAGGAACAAGAGAATAGTTAAAGATCGGAAAAGGAGTGTGACAAGGCTGTATATTGTCACCTTATTTATTCAACTTATACACAGAGTACTGTACATCATGACTAAGGCCGGGCTGGAGGAATCCAAAGCCAGAAATAATACTGTTGAGAAATATCAACAACCTCAGATACGCCGATGATACTACTCTAATGGCTGAAAGTGAGGAAGAACTAAAGGACCTATTGATGAGTGTAAAAAAAGAAAGTGCAAAAGTTGGTCTGCTGCTCAACGTTAAAAAGACAAAGATCATGGCACATGGCAATCTCACTTCCTGGCAAATAGATGGGGAAGAAGTGGAGGCAGTGACAGATTTTGTTCTGCTGGGCTCCTAGATCTCTTCATATGGTGACTGCAGCAATGAAATTCAAAGACATTTGCTTCTGGGGAGGAAAGCTATGGCAAGTATGGATATGCAATTAAAAGTAAAGATACATCACTAGCAACAAAGATTTGCATAGTTGAAGCTATGGTATTTCCAGTAGTAACATACAGATGTGAGAGCTGGAGCATAAAGAAGTCTGAGCGCCGTTGACACCTTTGAATTGAGGTGTTGGCGAAAACTACTTACAGTCCCTTGGACTGCAAGAAGATCCAATAGATCAGTTCTATGGTAAATTAAGTGAAACTGTTCCCTGGAAGGTATGATCATGAGGCTAAAGATCTAAAACGGCCGCAAAGCTGCGATTCCTTGCAGGGGTCCCGTTACCTTGCAATTCAAATAGACGGCGCCACAAGGCTATCCCCTTACGGCCGGCCGTATATCTTGCAACCGGCCGTAAGCTCAGAAATCTTTAAATGCAAAAATAAATTCAAGACGGCACTGTAAAACTCTGTAAATGCTAGGGTTCATAATGGGGGACATGTGGATTAATAGCAACCCCCTCTCAAGCTTGCACATCACCCCAAATCCGAGATTACATTAACTGTTTATTTTCCGGCCGCAGCGCGGGCGGGTCTGAGGTGCTCCAAGCACTCTGGACTTTTTACATGGATATGTGGCATAAATAAAAAAAAATGATTTACGGATTTGAGTGTAGGGGAATGTTGTGCTATTTTTGCTAACACCTACAATCACTTTATAGTCTCCTCAGAGTGCAGGATGGCTTTATTTGGGCTTTATAATGTGCTTAATTGTGTGCCTGCGGGACCTTTTTGCTGCAAGTAAGCTGCGGCTCGGTTTTAGCCTTGCAGACAGGGTTCCCGGAGCAATTAAATAGCAACCAGGATTTTCTTGCGGCCGAAATGCTTGCGGACGTTTAAGATCAAAGGCTTTCATCCGGCGCTTGCGGCCGCAAGGGATAGCAAGGCGCCGGCCGCAAGCCTGCCGGAGCCCCCGGCCGGAAGGGAATAGAATAGGCAAATAGCTTGCGGCCGGTCCTTGCGGGCCCGCATCTCCTACGGCCGATAATAGAATGAGGCCCCTAGTATTTTGTCCTATCATCAGAAGATTCCCCAGCGATGACTCTGATGCTGAGAAGGATTAAAGAAGGGGACGGCTGAGGTGGAGATGGATAAATGCAGTCATTGAAGCAAGAGAGGGACCAGCAACGCATTGCTTTGTGTGAGATATAAAGACAACAGAACAGCCACAATAACAGTGATTTAACAGTAAATATGTACCCTGGCTCCTAAACATACCATGAGGCTGCACTCTAGGCCACTACATCACTAAAATACTGAATATACTCTGTTGTTGCAGTTCCAACACACACCAGTAGGTGGAAGAGTAGGATGTAAACTGGAGTTATGCAAATGTACAGAGATCACAGACTGGATTCTGGTCATGTCTATATCATGTCTATATCATGTCTATCTAGCCCTATATGTGGTTTGCCTTAAAGTAAAGTACACATTCCTGATATATTCACCATTACTTGTGCATAATTATGCAAATAAAAAACTCCCAAAAACGAATTAGCTAATTTTGTTATTTAAGGACCACTGCAGTTCAAGCAAAAAAAGGTATTTGTTTCTGAAGTATGCACCATACAAACCAACAGCCTTATTAAATTGCAATTCTGTAAATTTAAAAGGGCTCTATTTAAGGACACAGCATATTTTATTTACAGCAGTTTTTAGTTAGTGAAGACCTTGCTTTTGGATAGAAGTTCCCTAACTAAAAACTTCTGTTAAAAAAATATGCTCTGTGCCTATATAGAGCCTTTTTAAATTTACTGAATCACAATTTAATAAGGCTGTAAATTAGCCATGGACATAAAGCATTTTTGTGAACAGAACATTTTTAAATATTCTGAGAACAGGGATTTATTTTGTGTTTGTTAAATATTTTCCTGAGAGCTGTATTAGGCGGATTGTTTTATTAGCTATCAGTGAAGGGACGGGTTTGGATGGAGGGAACACAGAGAGTTCTGGATACTTTGTTAGATAATTAGATCTGATTTGATTAAGACGCCACACCCCTTCCCACTCACAAACCCAGAAACAGGCTGATTGCATGGGACATTACATTTTTATTCAAATTAAAAACTAGGTTTATGACTTTTTTCCTGCTTTATTGTGCTTTTTTTTTTTTCAAAGTCCACCACACACACACACACACAATAATATCAAGAAATTGGATCCACTCCCTGCACTAACAATTTAGAAATTAGCATAAAGAAGTTGCTAAACAATACTGAATATCTCAATATTTTTTATATTTTTGATGAACAAATGGTTTGTACAATGTATAGACATTATATACAAGCATACATGTATAGTTGCTGGTGGTTTAAGATGAAAGCAACTTGTTGTGGAGTGTATGTGATCAGATCGGTTGACTGCGTGTGTCTAGTTTACAGTATATGATCTGCACCTCTTTCCCTCGAATCCCCCATCATTACCTCCTCCCATGTTTATCTACAGGACTTCTTGAGAGCTGCCTCGCTCAATTATACTCTCCTCCAGTCTTCAGTTATTTAATCAGAGAAACATACTGTCATGATTTAATATTGCCAGTAATTTATGAATATGTCCAAGGGAGCATGACATTGTTGCATTGGGATTATGTGTTATTGTGTGGTTATATGTTGCCTGTACATGGTTATTATATATCCTAGTTATAATATATTATACGAGGGAAAATGTTATATAGAACATATGTGGAATTGGTAAAAATGCTCTGCATAGAAGTTAGCTGCAGATCATTGCACACTCACACATACAGACCTTGGGTCAAGACAGATGTATATACTTCAAGTAGTCCTAAGCAAACACTTGAGTTTAACATAAAGGTTTTTTCACTAGCCGGCTATAGATGTCTGGTTAATTTGATCTCAAGAGCTTTGATAGCCCAAGGTTGCAAGCCAGATGGGCTGACATCACACATACACAAATGTACTCAAGGGTGTGGTATTGGAGAGTATAAATATGTTCATTCAATAAAGGTTGAGAGATAGTTTTCACATATACAAGGTGTGAGACTATTTCTGTGTCTTGTATCCTGACTTGGGGAGTGGTCTTGCCATGGGCCACTAATAACCTGTACGCAGTATTCTCTGCTTGTACCTTTTGGGCCTTGCCCTCTTAAGAAGCCATCTTTTGTGCCGCAGAGAACAGGAACTACACGATTCTGGTTCTCACACATATTTCTATATGTAACATCTATCCCTCAGGAAGTGGGACTTACAAAAAAGAAGGAAAAAAATACAAGCTGCGGGACTTAGAAAAAAAAAACAGGGCATGAGGAAATACAAAGTTAACGGTCAAACCGCATACATCGAAATGTTGAAGGGGGTTCTGGAAGTGCAAAAAAAAAATTGTGCCAATCCCCTCCTCAAGGCGAGGGAGATCCCCACATTTTTTTTTTGCACCGGGGCCCCCTATGCACTAGCTCCGCCACTGCCCCTCAGATACACTGCAGGAAATGTTTACCCAATAAAAGCTATGCCAGGAAATCCAGCTTCAAGTGCAGGAACATATAGTATGTTGGGAGGAAGCCATCAGGAATAGTGTGCACCTAGTACATAGAATGCCACCATTGTGAGGGGTTATGGCTGTACCCTTTACATCCCTTGTTTGTTAAAGAGACATAGCAAAGATCTAAGTTATTGCAAAAATTTAAAGGGGTAGGTTATTATTAAAAATTTGAAGCAAAATGTTTTAATTCTTAAAGTATAGAGATGTCGCGAATAGTTCGCCGGCGGACTGTTCCCGGCGAACATAGCATGTTCGCGTTTGCGGCGAACTGCGAATATATGCGATATTCGACCCGCCTTCTATACTTTACCATTGAGCAAACTTTGACCCTGCATGTCACAGTCAGCAGACACATTCCAGCCAATCAGCAGCATACACTCCCTTCCAGAGCCTTCTAACTCATGGACAGCAGCCATTTTGGAATCATAACTAACTTGCAGTCTTACTGAGAGGAGGCTGAGTGTAGGTGATACTGCATCAATAGGGAAAACCATAGCTAGGCTACTGTACACAGTGTGCAATACAGTCCTGAAGGACTCTTTTGATCTCTGCTGCAAGGACACCCCTGTGTCTCTTCCCCCCTTATCATCATCCTCCCCTAACCTTAGCACCCAACCCTAACACCCCTCACACTTATCCATAACACCCATCAACCTAACACCTCACCCTAACACCCCTTACACTTATCCTTAACACCCCTCACCCTAACACCTAACCCTAACACCCCTCACACTTATCCCTAACACCCCTCACCCTAACACCCCTCACACTTAGCCCTAACACCCCTCACCCTAACACCTAACCCCCTCACTCTTATTCCTAACACCCCTTACCCTAACACCCCTCACACTTATCCCTGTGTCTCTTCCCCCCTAATCATCAAGGGAGGGGGGAGGATGATGAGGGAGGGGGAAAAGAGACACAGGGGAGTATGATGAGGGAGGGGGGGAAGATACACAGGGGAAGATGATGAGAGAGGGGGAAAAGAGACACAGGGGAGGATGATGAGGGAGGGGGGAAAGAGACACAGGAGAGGATGATGATGGAGGGGGGAAGAGACACAGGGGAGGATGATGAGGGAGGGGGTAAAAAGATACAGGGGAGGATGATGACGAAGGTGGGAGGATGATGAGGGAGGGGGGATGAGACACAGGGGAGGATGATGAGGAAGGGGGGAAAGAGACACAGGGGAGCATGATGAGGGAGGGGGTAAAGAGATACAGGGGAGGATGATGATAGAGGGGGATATTAGGTTATTTATGCCCTTTATGGATTAAAACCAGACTCTGCATCAACTATGTAATTTTCCGTGGGAGTTTTGCCATGGATCCCCCTCCGGCATGCCACAGTCCAGGTATTAGTCCCCTTAAAACAACTTTTCCATCACTGTTGTGGCCAGAAAGAGTCCCTGTGGGTTTTAAAATCCATCTGCCCATTGAAGTCTATGGCGGTTCACCTGGTTCGCCAGTTCGCGAACATTTACGGCGGTTCGCGTTCGCGGTTTGCGAACCGAGAATTTTATGTTCGCAACATCACTATTAAAGTATTATTGTACTGTATATATATATATATATATATATATATATATATATATATTGTGATAGTTTGCTCCTTGGAAGTGATGACAAGCAAGTGGAGTGTGAGTTCTTGACAGAAGTGAAGGAGTTAAGACTTCTGAAGAACTCCTAATTGGAGCAACTTCCCTTTAAAAGACTGGAAAGCAGACATGGAAAGGTGGGGAGGGGCTGACTAGGCCCTAGGCAGGTGTGCTGCCAAGAGAAGCAAGCCCAGAGTGGAAGGTGATCTGCTGTGGAAGTACAGTGAAGTTTGTAAACTACCCTGTAAAGGATTGCCTCGTGACGGTTACTGGGAGAACGGGGACTACAGCGAGTTGTGTGAGCTGGAAGAGTGACTTCAGACCCAGGAGGTGAATTTACAAGGAAGCCAAGTAAGTGAAGGGAATAAGTGAGGATTCCCAGGCAGAGTTTTGCCTTAAAGGCCTAAGCACGGTCTAGCTGAAGTATTATGCCCCAGGGAAGAAGTGAAGTAAAAGAGAAGTTTATACAAGTGAGTTTGTGTATGCAAGGGTCCCTGGGGTGAAGCATACGGGAGAGACGGGTGGGCCCTATGCTTCACCCGCACTGTGTTACAGAGAGAGGAGCCGTGTCCCACTGAGAGAGGAGCCGTGTCCCACTGAGAGAGGAGCCGTGTCCCACTGAGAAAGGAGCCGTGTCCCACAGAGAGAGGAGCGGTGTCCCACAGAGCGAGAGAGGAGCGGTGTCCCACAGAGCGAGAGAGGAGCGGTGTCCCACAGAGCGAGAGAGGAGCGGTGTCCCACAGAGCGAGAGAGGAGCGGTGTCCCACAGAGCGAGAGAGGAGCGGTGTCCCACAGAGCGAGAGAGGAGCGGTGTCCCACAGAGCGAGAGAGGAGCGGTGTCCCACAGAGCGAGAGAGGAGCGGTGTCCCACAGAGCGAGAGAGGAGCGGTGTCCCACAGAGCGAGAGAGGAGCGGTGTCCCACAGAGCGAGAGAGGAGCGGTGTCCCACAGAGCGAGAGAGGAGCGGTGTCCCACAGAGCGAGAGAGGAGCTGTGTCCCACAGAGCGAGAGAGGAGCTGTGTCCCACAGAGCGAGAGAGGAGCTGTGTCCCACAGAGCGAGAGAGGAGCTGTGTCCCACAGAGCGAGAGAGGAGCTGTGTCCCACAGAGCGAGAGAGGAGCTGTGTCCCACAGAGCGGAGCTGTGACCCAGAGTGGAGCGGTGTCCCAGAGGTTGCTGAAGATGGCGACCTAATCTCGCTGGGACCCTCACCAGTAAAGAGACTGTTTATTTCCTGGCCACAAGGTGGCACTACCCAAGTTAAAGGACTGTTTTCAAGCTGACCACAAGGTGGCACTACCCAAGTAAAGGACTGTCTACAACCTGGCCACAAGGTGGCATTCTCCCACCTCGCGGAGAAGTAATTGTTTTTTTAAGCAGAGCTACGGCTACCGCTGGTATTTCCTTTCTGTAAATAAACCAACTTGCTGCACTTTCAAGCGGGTATCAGCCTTTATTCAAGAAACCACCGCTATACGCGGCCATCCTGATCACAATATATATATATATATATATATATATATATATACACACACAATGCCATCTTGTATTTGTCACCCTCTTGTATCACACCTAAACCCTTAGATTGTGAGTTTTCAGTCTAGTGGCAGTGCCTTAGAAACAAGCTCTATGTTCGTTTTATTTTAGGCTCAAAAACAGGACCCTCCATTATTTATAAGGTGTTCATTTTGTTTTTGCCATGTATTTAACCTTTGTACAGCGCTACGTAATATGTTGGCGCGTTACAAATAATAGATAATAATATTATAATATATTATAAAGATAATAATAATAACAATAATACAAATGTTTTATGTCCATGGCTTACACAGGTCTCACAAACCAGTGACCTTTTTCTTGAACTACAGTGGTCCTTTCATGCAGTAATATTACTAGTTCTAGTTAAGTTTGATGGAGCTCAGAAGGGCAGTGGCTGTCAGAATTGCTTCTCTTATTGTGGTCCATAGGGCCACAGAGAGTCGGACATGAATAAACAACAACAACGATAAATTACTAGTTCAAGATTTTCATTGCTGCCACAATTATAGAGTAGAAGATCAAGAAACTGAGTTCAGCAAGGGTGGTAAGGAATTGGGAAATCCTTCCAACAGAAGTGGTAGGCAAAACTTCTGTAAAAGAATTCAAGCGTGCCCGGCATGCACAGTTGTCCTTTATCTTATTCTAAGTTTGACAGATTTTTCTCAGATGCAATGTGTTACTAACTTGGAGAGGTAATTAATTAACTTGAAATAAAAAGGCGTCAGGAAGAAACTCTGCAAAGCACGGTGACAGTTTGATGTCATTAAATGTAAGAGTGCGACATTCCTTGGAAGTGGAGGGTTTCCTCTCACAGATGGTGTTAGGAGCCTTCCCCTGGGGGGGCGTCACTGACCCTGCACCGCTGATAACGCTCCGTCGCACATGTGTGAGTTTGGTGGCATCAGCAGCGGATGGTAATTTGCAGTGAAATATTTGATTCCTGCTTTTTACTCGATTACATTTTTTATTGCACCTCTATGGAGGCTGCCCCTTCATTGGCACATGACAGAATGAATCAGCAGAGAAACAGCTTACGGAGCGCAGCGTCCAACAAGGCGCAGCCACGCTGTCACTGGAGGAGGCAACCGATGCAGCTTTCAATGAATTTCTCTAGAGATCTTCCCTGCAGACAAGGCCAGTACAAACATATAGGTGAGCTGGGCAGTCTCCTAGGACGCCTAATTGGTAAAGGGCTCCAAATTGATTCGCAGTAATGGTTTCCTTTATTTAGAAAATATAATATTTAAATCATAAACATATTTTACTGGTAAAATAGTTTATTTTTGCCATGTCACATTTATTTATGCATTTGGATACTGTTCTGCACCATCATGTAGAGCAGCCAAATCAAGTAGATAATGTGTAAAATATTTTTATCCAAAGCACTTTGTTATTTTAAACGTGCAAGATTTTACAGCACTCACATTAATTATCTTGACACATTCATAGTATGATTTATTTAGATTTATTGAGACAATATGTCAGATCCTGAAGGCACCATAAATTACAAATGATATTGTCTTTATTACAATAATATATTTCATAGGAATAAACTTAACATTTTTGGTTGCAGCAAAGACAGTATATTGTCATTTGCAGGTTGCTTGTGACTTTCAGTCCTTGCAGAACATAGTGAGTTAAGGAAGCTCAACACACAGCTGTTACCTAAGACTGTTTGAGACTTAAAGGCATACCTAAGTTTGCTGGATTATGAATGCATCTAATAGAGGAGAATTAGTAGTGTATGCAAAAAAAATGTGCATATTTAAACACTTACATTGAAGTCAGCAAAATCTCTTGTAATTTCTGTCAGTTAACACCCTCCAAACCCAGGCTAAATTAGCATAACATTTAAAATGATTTGTTTTGGAAAGTCAGATTAGTTGAAACATTTGATTTAAACTCTGGGGTTCCTGTTTGTGCTGTAAAGCAGCCTGGGATATGTAGTGTATAACTGATATGTGCTATGTATTGCTGCTGACATAGAGACAGGATGCTGCAAGGAGATTGGCTGAGCAAGCAACAGCAGGTAAATAGTGGGTTAATATTGCTCCCCTGATGCTGCATGCTGATGAGGGGGAAGGGTCAACATAATCATTATAGGGGTTTTTAGATATTAAAATGATATTAAAAATAAAAATAAAATCTTTTATGAGATGTGCCGCTTTTTGCCTAGGGAGTGCAGAAATGTATTAATCCATGACACTTGGATATGCCTTTAACTGGCTATATCACATCTTTAATAAAACAGTGACATATACAATGAAGCTGTGAGCTATACTATGTAGGCCCTACATTGTAGGGACACCCAAGATGGGCAGGTCGTAGTAGAAAGATCAGACAAATTGTGGTCCACTGGAGAAGGAACTGGCAACCCACTCCAGTTTTTTTTTTTTGCCAAGAAAACTGTATGGATAAGCAGAACCAGAAACACAGACAGATGTGCCTGGAGTGCAGTCCATATGGTCATCAAGAGTTGGACACAACTGAAGGACTAAACAACAACATCAAGCAGAGTATATTATTGGCAGACAGTTATGACTTATACAACTATTTTGCTGCACATTGACTGACATGGATAAACCCCCAAATACAGTTCCAAATATATCCAAATAAGTATATTTTGCTCCAGGAGCTTCATTTTCAAACAAAAAAACAAATGCCTTCAATGGCCCTTAACTTTTCCTTTTTTTATGTAATATAGTATTGATGAATTCCATATCCCTCTAATCTTTTACAGTTGGGATTCCATTATTCCCCTTTGTTATAATGTTTTTTTTATAATTTACTCGAAATATATGCTTGGCCTATTGAGCATAAAGTTATAGTTTGCTGAAGAATATTACCCCCATTTAATTCCAAGCCTGTAATTACCTTCACACAGCCTGCATGTCTGCGGGTTAGAAATTTGGTGCAGTTACAGATATATTTAACTGACTCAAGCCCATAATTATAGCCTCACAGCCCCAACACGCAGACCATGAACCCGTACGTAGCATTTCAGGGCATGATCAATTAAGCAAGCCCGTAAGTTACATTTTAGACCGAGCCTATAGTAAGAGCGCCATTGTTTATACTAAAATTAATTAGTATTTAGGCGTCCAATATGCAATGTAGAAATCCATAATAATTAATAAATCATCTGTTATAGTCCATGTGGATGGCCTGATATGCATTAACTCCTTGATTCCTGAGAATGATATAACATGGAAATAAAACGTAAAAAAAAAAAAAATATTGCAGATTTGCAACTTGAGACTGTTGTGCAATTAATTCTAATATCTTTTATTGCTTTCCACAGTATTTTAAAGTACAGTAGTGTGTGTTTATTTGCTACTGCAATTTTACAAACAAGTGTTTAACCCGCTTGTGAGTCATATCTAGTACTCGTAGGATTTTTTTATACATTTGCCATTTACGTGTTTGAAGGCAATTGTGGGCTTGTGTAATTGTTGAAATTTAAAAATGCATTTTGCGTTTTTAGCACTGATTAATATTTGCGGCCTTGAAACATCAAAGGAGGAGATAGGACGGACTTAAGTGTTTGACCACCGCAGTGATTTTGAGCCTGAAACTCGCAAATGGATTGCGAGTTGCAAAATGTAGCCAATTAAATATCTGTTATTTTTACGGGCTCCAATAATTGCGATTCGGACAATTAAATAAGGGCCAATGTCTGTGAGATTTCCCAAGTTTTTTTCTGTCAAAGACCAGATATTAATTGTGCTTATTTCAGTCGTTTCCGACTCTCCTTGATCTCATGGACCAGAATACACCATACGGATCCACTTGGTATTCATGGCAGAGACACTGAAGTGGGTTGCCAGTTCCTGGGCCACAGCATACAACTCCTGGTATTCATAGGTGGTCTCCTATCCAAGTACTGACCAGGCCCAACCGTGCATGGCTTCAGGGTGGTGTGACCTCTTGGTTCCCTGACTGGAATCGAACATGGGTCGCAGCAGTGAAAACACTGAATCCTAACCACTGGACCACCAGGGAACTTCCCCTATATAAAGGAGCACTGAAGTCAGAAAACAGTGTGTCAGATTAATCAATATTCAACTTTTTTTCCTGTATTAATTCATTACTAAATGAAGGGCAATACTTACTCATAATTTAGACTTTTTATTTACCACTATGGATAAAAAGAACTCCATGTTGCTTATGTTCCACTTGCAGATTTATCACTTTTACATGTAATGTCACTGGCTACCATGACCTGTACATATTACATATATGGGGTAAGGTGTCTCCGACAAATCTGCAGCCTCAGAAAGATGGAGGTCTTGTAATCAGAGAAGGTCTGTCAATAGCAAAATGGCTGCTCCCGTAGTAGAAAATAGAAAGTCTAAATCATGAGTAAGTAGTGTTATCCATTTTATTTATGTTAAATATCCGAAAAGGGAGAACATTTCTTCTGCTATGTTGGAGCAGGAAGACCAATTTTACAGTATTTGTAAACCGTGGCGGAGTATAATAATTTATATTTAACAACATTTTGGTAATAATCTTTCCCCTTTAATATGGCTAAAAATAAGATATAGAGATTGAGGCGTGATTTGATAAGCTAATAAAATGTTGTCATGTAATGCAGAGCAATACTAAACTATTTTGTAGTTATCTTTTATGTTTATTTATTATTATTTGTTCTAAATTTATGGTCCATATATATAAAAAATAAAATAAAATATAAGTTTAAAATAATACTAAAGAAATTCACTTGGAAATATGCAACCTATTATTATTATTAATAATAATACTAATAATACTACTACTACTACTAATAATAATAATAACTTTTTGCATGGAACCCTCCCCCCAAAAAATAAACATTAAAAAACTCACCCTGATGTTTGCTAAATCTCTTGAGTTTGCAAGCAGTTGTTTTTGTTAGTTAACAACCCTGGATATCTCTGCTAAATTAGCATAAAATTCATAATTTGTTTTGGCCAATTACAAGCAGCTAATACATTTTAACACAATGTAACAATCAGTGATGGCAGTTTGTGCAGAAAGGAATCACGGAATATGTAGTCCCCTTGCAAAAGGAAGCCGGAGGAGCCAGACATGGATTTATAGATCTTTACATTGAGCTGCTGCTGGCTTGAAGGTTAGTAACGAGTTAAAATCCATACCCAAATGCAGTGTTTCTATTGGTATGTACACTGTGTCTATGTAAGCAGCTCTGGGGGTGCAACTGTAAGCATAACTCAAGAAGAGAGAAGACTGTCCCTTCTTGGGAAATCCCACCCACTCTAGCTAGTGCCATGACATTGATCTCATAGACACCATAACTCAAACTTATCAAATAAGATTGTCTCAATGCATTGGTTTACCATTAATATTATAGATACATTGGAAGAGGACCCCGTCGGAGAGGAAAAATGGAAGATGCAGTAATAATGTAGCATTCTTAATGTTACAAAATATTTTTATTATCGTTTATTTATAACGCGCCGACCTACAGCCTTTTAAAATTGCAATTCGGCCAATTGAATAGGGCTATATTTAAGCACATAACATATATTTTTTACAGAAGTTTTTAGTTAGTGAACTTCTATCCAAAAGTGAGGTCTTCACTAACTAAAAACTTCTGTAAAAAAATAAGATATGTGCTTAAATAGAGCCCTATTCAATTGCCCGAATCCCAATTTAATAAGGCTGATATTCCGTAGCGCTATACATAAGTTAAGTTACAGACAAAGAAAAATACAAATGAACACATAGAAAAGTAAGGAGGGCCCTGTCTTTGGGCTTTTCAATCCAGTGTCCATGGTGCTTTCCCCAAAGCACATAGCAGGATTGAAACTCACAGACTTACAACCTAAAGGTATTGTGAGTGGTAAAGGAGGGAGAGAGAGGTGGAAGCTGATAAGCTTCTTTAAAAAGATGGGTTTTTAGTGAGGTTTGGAATGTTTTGAGGCAGGAGGATAATCTGGTGGAGCGAGGCAAGGAGTTCCTGAGAATAGGGGCAGCACGAGCAAAGTCCTGAAGGCGAGAGTGAGAGGAGGTGACAAGAGTTGTAAAAAGAAGAAGGTCATTATCAGAACGAAGAGGGCGGGTGGGGGAGTATTAGGAGATGAGAGCAGAGATGTACGAGGGAGCAATATTTTTGAGGGCTTTGTAAGTTAGGGTCATGATTTAAAATTTTATTCTGGAGGCTAAGAGAAGCCAGTGGAGTGATTGACAGAGAGGTGATGCCGACACTGAACATTGTCTATGGAAGATGAGTCTAGCAGAAGCATTTATTATGGATTGAAGTGAGTATAGTCGGGTGGTGGGTAGATCAACAAGAAGCGAGTTTTAGTAGTCGAATTGAGAAATTATCTGCATAGAGATGATACTGAAGCCGAAAAAAGTTTATTAGGGTACCAAGTGAGGATGTGTAGATGGAGAAGAGGAGGGGGCCAAGGACTGATCATTGGGGTATGCTGATAGACATGGGGTGAGGAGAAGAGGTGTCGGAGAAGGAGACACTGAATTATCGATTTTGTAGGTATGATGAGAATCACAAGAGAGCAGTGTTTTGAATATCGAGGGAGGAGAGGATATAGAGTATAAGTGGATGGTCAACTGTGTCAAAGTCAGCAGAGAGATCTAGAAGAAGATGAATTGAAAAGTGAGCTTTTGACTTGGCGGTAAGCAGGCCATTGGTGACTTTAGTGAGAGCTGTCTCAGTGTAGTGTTGGGACTGGAAGCAGGATTGGAAGGTGTCAAGAAGGGAGTTAGCTGAAATAAAGCCGGTAAGGCGGTTATAGACGAGACGAGGTTATAGAAACGCGTAGAGACATTGTCACAGTGATTATTACCATGTTTCTTTGCAACTCCAGTGGATATGGAAGCGCATAGGGAACAGAGAGCTGTAGCTGTGAAATGATTGGAGGAAAGGATTACCTAACCACAGCAATAACTTTGCTTTGCTTCAAAACTGGTCTAAACAAAGTCACATTTTAATATATAATCCAACATATATACATTAGTCTAACTGGTAATAAGAAGGCTACATATTCATATAGACTCAATAAAATGAAAGCAATGGTTGGAGGGGAGGTGGTAGGAATATGGTTTTGGTCTATGACTTTTGTACTTTTGTAACTCTGTTTTTAACTAAAGTAATATATAAATAAATTAATAAACGGTACTCTTATCTTTGTGCCGGAAAAATTACTGTCATTATCTCTAAGTAGGGAAACCTCTGGGAATAAATGCTTCACATTGCAGATTAAAGGAAATTAATGCATTTACATTTTTAGTTAGAAATATTTCTGATATACTACATAATCACTGGTCTCCAAATAAAATAATGATTTAGGCCCAGATATAACAGGAGAATATCTCTTTCAATCCCTAAATCCACTTTACAACATTGTTTTATCTGGGTATGGAAAATGTCATACTAAAATATTACACATGGCAATGTTCACTCAATACATTAACATAAGCTATGGCATTAGTGTTAAAGGTATTGTCTTACAATAAGTGCAATATATAGTATCATTAAGCCTGTAGTCCAACTTTATTCTTATAACAAATGGTCAACTTAATAAATCAAACACAAAAATGCTTATTCTGCAGACTATAGAGAACAATGAACATACTGCATTTCATTCTTTAGCATTTACTATTAAAATAATTATCACAAAAAATATTCAGATTGCTGGTAATTCCAACTATTAAACAATGGAAAAATGCTTACAGAACAGCTTAATTAACGAGTAAATGATTACCTGTTCTAAACTGATATTGGAAAAAAAAACATTATTTATATGTGAACTTGGTTTTTACACATATGAAAATATATAATTTTACTGAAGAGAAATTTAGCTTTTAACGACCCAAGATGCTGATATTCAGCATTGCGTGTTTCACCCCCATGATAGCAGTATACAGTACCTTGCAAAAGTATTCACCCCCCTTGGCATTTTGGGTTTTTTATTGCCTCACAACCTGGAATTAACATGGATTGTTTGAGGATTTGCATCATTTAATTTTTGAAGCAAACAACAAATAGGACAAAATAACAGAAAAAGTCAATGTGCATAACTATTCACTCCCCTAAAGTCAATACTTTGTAAAGCCACCTTTTGAGGCTATCACAGCTCCAAGCCGCTTTGGATAAGTCTCTATGAGCTTGCCACATCTTACCACTGGGATTTTTGCCCATTCCTCCCAGCAAAACTGCTCCAGATCCTTCAAGTTGGATGGTTTGCTCTCCTGAACAGCAATCTTTAAGTCTGACCAAATATTTTCTATTGGATTGAGGTCTGGGCTGTGACTAGGCAATTCCAACACATTTACATGGTTCCCCTTAACCACTCAAGTGTTGCTTTAGCAGTGTGTTTCGGGTCATTGTCCTGCTGGAAGGTGAACCTCTTTCCTAGCCTCAAATCACGCACAGTGGTATAGATTTTGCTCAAGAAATCCCTGTATTTAGCACCATCCATCTTTCCCTCAACTCTGGCCAGTTTCCCAGTCCCAGCTGCTGAAAAACATCCCCACAGCATGATGCTGCCACCGCCATGTTTCACTGTGCTGGATGGTGTTCTTTGGGTGATGTGATGTGTTGGGTTTGCGCCAGACATAGCATTTTCTTTGATGGCCGAAAAATTACATTTTAGTCTCATCAGACCAGAGCACCTTCCTCCATAGATTTTGGGAGTCTCCCACATGCCTTTTCGCAAACTCAAAACGTGCCATTTTGTTTTTTGCTGAAAGTAATGGCTTTCTTCTGGCCACTCTGCCATAAAGTCCAACTCTATGGAGCGTACAATTTGATGTCGTCCTATGTACAGATACTCCAGTCTCTGCTGTGGAACTCTGCAGCTCCTCCAGAGTTACCTTAAGTCTCTGTGCTGCCTCTCTGATTAATGCCCTCCTTGCCTGGTCCGTGAGTTTTGATGGGCGGACCTCTCTTGGCAGGTTTGCTGTTGTGCCATGTTCTTTCCATTTGGTTATGATAGATCCTGGGGATCATCAAAGATTTGGATATTTTTTTATAACCTAACCCTGACTTTTACTTCTCAACAACATTGTCCCTTACTTGTTTGGAGACTTCCTTTGTCTTCATGGCAGTGTTTGGTTAGTGGTGCCTCTTGCTTAGGTATTGCAGCCTCTGGGGCCTTTCAAAAAAAAGGTGTGTATATGTAATGACAGATCATGTGACACTTAGATTGCACACAGGTGGACATCATTTCACTAATTATGTGGCTTCTGATGGTAATAGGTTGCACCAGAGCTTTTTATGGCCTTCATAACAAAGGGGGTGAATACATACGCACATGCCAATTTTCTGTTTTCTATTTCTAAAAAATAGTTTTATGTATATATTTTTCTCATTTCACTTCACCAACTTAGACTATTGTGTTCTGATCCATCACATAAAATTCAGATTAAAAAAACATTGAACTTAAGGCTGTAATGTAACAAAATAGATAAAACATCAATGGGGGTGAATACTATTGCAAGGCACTGTAGTTTATATTTAAATACAATTATATTACCAATATTCATCTACTAACACACTACATGGTAGTAGATGATTACTAGCATGTTGCATGTTCGCTGTTATATTTACCAGCATATGTTGTTTATTAAAAGATTGACTATAGAGATTTTTGGTGCCTCTAATTAAAATCATGTAGTCCTTGTGAACCCCCATGGTACCTAAACTTAAACGCCTACCATGGGATCCATAACCATAACTACTACCATAGGGGACCTTATGGAGCCTACCCCCATTGGAGTCCATAAGGACCCCCAAAGTCCCTGCCACTTCCTTCCTAAATTAATAACATTAAATAAATACAGGAAATAAAAACAAAATAACGTGGAAAAAAAGAATAAAATAAAAAAATACAGGAAAAATAAAATAATATTTTTTTTTTTTACAAATAAAATATAAAATGCATGACCAAAAAAAAATTAAATTAAATATGCTAGAAGAGAAAAGGGGATAAATGAAACGTTACTCTCCCTTAGACGATCTTCCAGTGATCATCCTCAATCTTTGTCCCTCGATAAGAAAGAGACCACATTCATGTTAATAGTAAAATAATGTCCTCTTCTTTCTAGATTGAAGATCCTTGCTTCCCTTTTCATCCTCTGATGAGCTTCCTGTTGACTAATGTTTTTTTGAGTGTGCCTTTGTCTTATATACTAATATTTATGATTTCTGGGGACTCCCAAGGTAACAGTGCTAATGTTAGGTGCCAAGTAGTTACCTATGTTAATGGACCCCAACTCTAATGCACAAGTCCCCCCAGAATGACCCCAGAGGTTTTTTTTTTGGGGGGGGGGGGGGGGGCGGGGGTATACCTGGGCTCATACAGGGTAGCTACTTTCACGTTAGTTTTTTATATGTAGTTCTGATGAAAATGCACAGGGATGTTATAATTTCACTGTGTTAGTTGTAGTTATACATCATTATCGATGTATTGTCAACCATTGCATCTCTGTCAACCAATAGGGCACTTCCACCAAAGGACAGATCTGTTAAACTGGTAGAAGTAATGCAATATATTGCACTAAATAGGTTTGTTCAACTTCTTGCTCTTCTGCATGCTTTTACATTTTGGATTTAAATTATAGACCAATCTTTTTCATCGTTTTATTAGTATCCCATATCATTATTTTTTATAGACTCTTATTGATGCATATTACCACCACTTTGTAAGAATTATTTTAACAGAATAACTCAAATGCAATGCTATCATGACCAACTGAAACAAGTAAACCCACTGCCAGAGGTGTATTAAACTTTTTTCATGAAAAAGTTTATTTAATCCACTGAACAAGAGGAAATTATTTTAAGCATAAAATAGCATTGCCTTCAGTTGGAAAGCAGTAAATAAGTTGACTCATGATAAATGTAGGAGTTATGACTCATTATTTCAAAAAAGAAAAGTAAAAGAAACAAAATAACTGAAACATGTATTAATGTAAAGTAATTTGGCTTTGTTTATAATTTGAATTACATTTCAGGTTTTGAAAATCGGTCAACATTGAGATGATAAAATCAACAATAATTTGAGGCAAGGGCTTGATTTATAGGGCCAACTAATCTTGTACCATATCACTTGGCTCTAAACAGTGGCGGGCTAGTGAAAGGAGGGCCCCTGTGCAAACAAAACATTTTGGACTCCCACACCCTTATATATATATATATATATATATATACCTGGGTTTGTGGGAGGGGTCCTCTCTCGCTCTGCCTCTTTCCATGGAAGGGGCCTCGTTCTGCCTTCATAAGCACTTACTGTCCATCTCTCCTTTGCTCAGTTCATTTCTGAGCCTGTGCCTGCAGGGTGTTTCTCTGCACTCTCTTGTCTTTCAGCTTTCCAAACCTCATGTGTGCAAGATCATGGCTATTTGTTTGCCCCTTTTTATGTGTTTGAGGGTATTTCCATTGCTGGTGAGCAATAGTTCCACTTCTAGCCTTTTCCTTGCATTACCATTATAAGCTTTCTGCCCTTCTCAAGCTTTACTTGGTGGAATTTGGCCAGAAACTACTGAGCTGCTTCCTTCATAAGCTTGGTTTTTGGCCCAAATCTATAACGTTTTTCGACTTTCATAAACCTTTTTTGGTTGGGTTTGGGCCCGAATCTGCTAAGTTGCGTCCCTTGTCTGTGCCCAAGGCTATGCCGTTTAGGTTTTTGCAAGACTCCTTTGCGGATTCTGGCCCAAATCTGCTAATCTTTGACTTTCCCCGAGCTTTCCATAAGTCCTACACCAGCCTTCACAGGCTTTACCTCGCACATGCTTTCATAAGAGCTAAACCAGCCTTCGCAGTCTTTATCTCATTCACGCTTTCTATAAGTTTTCACACATTCATGCTTTCACACAAGTCCCTGTCCTAAATCAGCCTTTGCCAGGCTACGCCTCAATCACATTGTCATAGGTCCCTTTCCTTCTCTCCTCACCATCACTCGCCCCTTGGCCCTCTTAGCAGCCAAACCTCAGCTACACTAGGAGAGGGGCCTGACCACACATTTATATCTTGGTTATGTCCCTGGGAATGTGGGGGGCCCTCTCTCAACATGTCCGCAAGGGCATTCCCATCGCTGGAGAGCAATGGTACCTAATTCCTCGACCGTTGAGAGAGGGACCTTTCCACAAATATATACAAATATATATATAAATTTGGCCTCACCATCTTCAATGCTTTTCTGACTCCACAAGGTAAACATTTTTTTTATTTCACAGCTTCTATTATAATATAAATTTAGTGCAATGGATCACACATAGAATGCAGTATAATAGGATTATGTAAAACTAATGGTATATGTGATAAAATAATTAGAAATCAGCTGCAAACAGCATAGTCCAGTAATAACCATATTCATAACATATGTATGTATATACTTGCAGTGAGTATACAGTTACTGTACATTTTTTTTGAATTATGGGAATAGGAAAGCTGCAGTTTTGCAGATCACAATGTTGGCTAGCTGATTGACCTGTTTTGAGATAATAACTGGACTAACTTATGATGATAATAATGGAGGAGCTTGGGACAGTAAACTTCCACTCTGCAATAGTCCAGTTTGTGATGCATGCAATAATTTGCAGCTTTGCTCATATAATTATATCATACACTGTTGATATTCGAGATCTCCAGGAGTGCAAACAAATATTGCAACTATTATCCCAGCCTATGCAAAATGCCTCCCTAAGGGACAAAACATGAGATATCCCTCAAATAGTGCATACAACTGTGAAGTCAGATCTTACTGTACGTACCCTGGTGTAGCCCACAGAATGTATGAGCTGCTAATGTATAAGTTTGTTACTCACAATGCTATGACATTTTTGTCCCGTTCATGATTTTATCCATATTTTTTGTCATACTCAATGTTTTTGGATTAAAGACAGAATCTAATATTAGATAATGGAAACTTGAGTCAACAAATAACACATTTTTAGTTATTTCCTTTACTAATAAACCAAGTTATCCAGCACCCTTGTGTGAACAAGTAATTGCCCCCTTACACTTAGAATAAAGTTTTGGCACATTTCATTGCAATGACTGCAACCAAAGCCTTCTCATAATTCAGTATCATTCTTTAACATAATTGTGGATACATTTTAGCCTACTCTTCATCACAGACCTGATTTAACTGAGAAACATCAGTAGATCTTCAAGCATGTACTGGTCGCTTCAGGCCCTGCCACATCATCTTTATCGGGTTTAGGTCTAGACTTTGACTGGGCAATTCCAAAACTTTTATTTTACTTCTTTTCAGCCAATCCGGTGTGGCCTTGGTTTTGTGTTTTGGATAATTCTCTTACTGCATGATCCCACAACACGTTAAGCTCATAGACAGATGACTGAACATTCGCCTTCATAATTTTCTGATAGAGCAGAATTTATGGTCCCTTCAATTACGCCAAGTTGTCCAGGTTTTGAGGCAGCAAAGTACCCCCACATCATAACACTACCACCGACATGCTTGATTGTTATTATGATGTTCTTACTGTGGAATGCTGTGTTAGCTTTTGCCAGGCATAGTGGGACTGATAGCAACAAAATTGTTCTACTCTTGACACATACATGTATAGAACATTTTGCCAAAAGGCTTGGGACCATCCAGCTGCTTCTGGCCAACTGAGATACGAATATTTATGTTCTTCTTGTTTAGCAGTGGTTTCGGCCCAGCTACTGTATCATGGAGCACATTTTTGCCCAATGTCTTTGTTGTTTGAATATTATGTTACGAACCTTTGTGACTTTCTGGATGATATTACACTGCATTCATGGAAAAAATGTTGACAGACTGGCCACTATGGTGAGATTAACTACTGTTCCAAGTGTTCTATATTTGGACGTCATAGCTTTTGTAGTGTTTCCATTGAGTGCCAAAACCTTAGTAATGGCTTTGTAACTCTTTATTTGTACCAACATATTCCGTAGCGCTGAACAAGTGTTAAGTATGAGGCAAAACACAACTTGACACATTGCAAAGAATGGATGGCCCTGTGTTTGAGTTTAGAATCTAGTGTACGTGGAGCTTTCGCTGAAGCGCCTTATAAGATTGAAAACTTGCAAACTTACAATCTTATGAGTTGGTATGGTGGGGAGGGTGAAAAATGCGTTGTGCATGTTAAGGCTGGAGGTGATAAGCTTCTTTAAACAGATGTGTTTTTAGTGAGGTTTTTAAGGTTTTATTTATGAGTATAGTCTAGTGGAGAGAGGCAAGGAGTTCCAGAAAATTGGGGCAGCACGATAAAAGTCCTGGAGGCCGGAGTGAGAGGAGGAGAGAAGAATGTCGTTAGCAAAATGAAGAGAGCGGGGTAGTATTTAGAGATGAGAACAGAAATATAAGGGGGTATATTGTTGTTGATGGCTTTGCAAGTTAGTGTCATGATTTTAAATTGTATTCTGGAGGTTATGGGAAGTCAGTAGAGTGATTGACAGAGAGGTGCAGCAGATACTGAGCAATGAGTATGGAAGATGAGTCTAGCGGAGGCATTATTAAGGAAATAAATTGGGTATGGCAATTGTAGACGAGTCGCTCAAGCATTTTTGAAGCCAGAGGAGGTAGAGAGATAGTTAGAAGCAGAAGCAGGATCAGTTGTGGGTTTCTTAAGAATGGGTGTAATTGTGGCATGTTTTAAAGTGTTGGCAACTTCCCAGGGTTTATGGAAAGGTTTAATAGATGTGTGAGAGCTGGGATAAGTATATTAGAGAGGAGAGGTTATAAGCTCTGAGGACAAGTTGTGAGGCAGGAGGTTTAAAGTAGACTGGAGACTTCATCCTCTGTTACAGGGACAAAGGAGTGCATAGTGGCTATTGGATTAGGGAATAGTGGAGGCTGGGTGTCGTCAATTAGTGGAGAGGAAGGAGTGTATGAGTCGTGGTGAGTGGAGAAATAATTGCAGATCAATTTTATGTTTGAAATGGCTGGAAAAGTCTCAAGCCGTGAGACAGGAAGGGGCAGTAGGTGATGGTGGGCGGTGAAAAGTGTTGAATGTGGTGTAATAAGAAAATCCTGACTGATAGATACAAACAACTTTTTTCTGATCTCTTCAGGAATTTCCTTTGTTTGTGGAATAAAGTGCTTTTTGAATCTTTGTGCTGGCAACTTCGGAAAGGTCAAAATAAATAGGGTTTATATTTATTGAGCAGGACTAACTTTAATCAAGCCTGACAGTGTTTATTATTATTATTATTATTATTATTATTATTATTAACTTTATTTATATTGCGCCAACATATTCGGTAGCGCTGTACAGGGGTTTAGTACATGGCAAAAAACAAACTTAACACCTTATAAAGAATGGAGGGCCCTGTTTTTGAGCTTAGAATCAAATGCTCGTTTCCAAGGCACGGACACACGATTGAAAACTCGCAAACTTACAATCTAAGGGTTTAGGTGTGATACAAGAGGGTGCAAGATGGCAACGTGAAAGCAATTTGTTTAGTCAAGTGGAGATGACTGTGTTGTACTGTAGATTGTGGGTGTAAGTGTTATTAAGCTGTGAAATGTTCAGTTGTACATATTAAGGCTGAAGGTGATAAGATTTTTTAAATAGGTGTGTTTTTAGTAATGTTTTAAAGGTTTTGAGGCAGGAAGATGGTCTAATGGAGCGGGGGAAGGAGTTCCAAATAGATGGGGAAGCACGAGAAAAGTTTTGAAGACGGGAGTGAGAGGAGGTGATGAGAGAGGAGGAAAGAAGAAGGTCGTTAGTCGAATGAGGGGGCAGTTGGGAGAGTATTTTGACACAAGAGCAGAGATATAAGGGGGTGCAATGTTGTTGAGGGCTTTATACGTTAGGGTCATGATTTTACATTTTATTCGGGAAGTTATGGGAAGCCAGTGGAGTGATTGACAGAGAGGAGCTGCAGACACTGAGCGTTTGGTATTAAAGATGAGTCTAGCAGAGGCGATTATTATGGATTGGAGGGGAGACAGAGGAGAGATGGGGAGGCCAGCAAGGAGGGAATTGCAGTAGTCAAGTCGAGATATGATGAGAGAGTGTATTAGAATTTTAGCTGTGTCTTCTGTAAGATAATGACAACATTTGGAGATGTTTTTTATGTGAAACTGACATGATTTTGTTATTGATTAGATGTGAGGAATAAAAGAGAGGGCGGGATCCAGTAGAACCCCAAGACAACGTGCCTGGAGGTGGGAGTGATGATGGTGTTGTCAACAGTGAGAGATATTTGAGGAGTGGAAGCTGTAGTAGAGGGTGGAAAGATTAGGAGTTCAGTCTTAGACATGTTGAGTTTGAGTTGACGGGTAGACATCCAGGAGGATATGCTAGAGAGGCAGTTGGAAACTTGAGCTAAAAGAGAGGGGGATAGATCGGGTGCAGAGAGGTAGATTTGAGTATCATCTGCATAGAGATGATACTGAAATCCAAAGGATTATATGAGGGTGCCTAGGGAGGAGGTATACATGGAGAAGAGGAGGGGGTCAAAGACAGAACCTTGGGGAACGCCAACAGACAGAGGGAGAGGTGAAGAAGAGGTCCCAGAGAAGGAGACTCTAAATGTACGATCTTTTAGATAGGATGACTCTATTTTTCTCTTTAACTGAGTTGATGTCTTTTTCACAAAGTGCCTGTTGGTATTGGCCACCTGTGTTCAATAAATACATGAAATGAGTAAAAAAACATATTATTCGTTCACTCAATTTCCATTTATCTAATACTTTTTTGTCTAAAGACCAGAAAACATGGTTTTCAAGAATGGGTCAAATACCTTCGACACTGCACTTCACAAACATTTTATTTTAAGGTTTTCCTAAAAAAATGTGATTCTTTAAAAGCACATTAATTTAGCGAAGTCCAAAATGTCAAGTGAATGTACTCCACTGAGTCACAAATTAATATCTTTAATGTCACATTTATTGAAAAAAATACCTTAAAAGTATATAAAGAATTTAATTTTTTTAGCTATTTACTGAACATTGGATGCTATATTCCATTAAGAAATGTTATATAATAATGACTAATGATTACTCTTGAGAAATATAACTTTGATGTAAAACAAGAAGCAGCAAAGGACTATGCTAATGTGTTTTTTTGGATTTCTCTGTTGGTCTTGAAGGCTAAATTCAATCTGCCTCACACAAACCCTTATATTAAATCCTTTGCTTAATCTTTTAAACCTTTAGAATTAGAAATGCTAACTCTGTGAAGCTAAAATAACACCAGATTGGAGACATATGGATGAGATTTCAAATGTAGCAAGTGGAATATAAGTTGGACATATTTAATCATCATGTTATATTTGTTAATTCGAAAACATGAGTTATTATTTATAACACATTTTATTACAGCAAAATATTTCAATAGGTGGTTGTTGACTTTTATTTACATTAAACCAGTACCGGATCTACCTTTTTTTGAGCCCCTAGGCAGTGAACTGGAGGAGCCCCTGCGAGTGATTATGCAAGGTGTGCACTGACCCATTTTTGCCGTTTCTGTGTGTGTTCCTTTCTCTGTTGTCACTCTCTTGTTTTAGGTGGGTACTCCATAGTAGCCAGTATATGAACTGCAGCATTTAATTTTTTTTAAGCCTGCAACCATTTAAAAAAAAAAAAAAAAGTGGTGTCCCTCACAGTGAAGTGCCCCTGAGCAGCTGCCTAGTTGGCCTAATGGGTAACCCAGCAATGATTACAACATACTATTTTAGAATAATAATAATAGTAATAATAATGGTAATAATAATAACATTACGCCTTGGGGCAATGGGCGTCCGCCTACATTTGCATAGGGTGGGCACAGAAATGCTAATACATCATACACAAAGTCCTCCATATTTTTAAATACATTTGCATGTACTATTACACAGTAGGTACATATATATGCAGGTTATAGGTGGTCATTGGTCATTCATGTTTTCCATATATAGTTGTCAAATAAAGTCTTCACAAAATAGATATACAGTATATAAAGATACCTTCCATAAAGTATGTGCCACTAAACTCAAAAATCACAAAATAAATGTCAAGACAAACATGTACATTGGCCATGTTTCAGTAAGGTGACGATGTTCCCACCATTTTACAATTCATATTTTATCCTATAGAGTTTTGTTCTCACGATGTAGACATGATCACATTTTAGGGGAGGCGCTCCATAGAGTAAAAGTGGAAGAGGTGAGGCCTCACCTCATTATTGAGAAGGCTGTGACTAGTGACAGAAATGGAGCCATCGGGCCAATATTTCCTAACATGAGAGCTTTCTCTTCTGGAAAAGAACATTTTATTGCATATGTTGTTCTATGGACGTGTCCACTAAAGATTGAAAAGATCTCTCCAGCTTGAATATAAAACACTATACAATAACATAGAATTGTAGATGCTTCACTCACTGGATAAAAACAATGACTGTAGCCCTGTAGTGAGGTGCTGAGGAAAGGGGTGCAGCATGCGCTAACCCGTCTTCTGGTGAGGACTTTCAGTTATTTTTGTATGGCATTGTGGGACATATTACAAGCCATTATTACACTGAGATTGTGAATGTACACAAAAATCAAAAACAGAATGTGACATGTATTTATGAAAAGGCCAACTGGATCCAGGCCTAGCAATTGGCTCTGAAAAGGAAATGGACATTTCTTTTTAGACCCCCTCTCTCAATGGTATACAGAAAAAAGGGTAAAAAAGGCACACTGAAAAAATCCATAGTTTTTACTGAACATTACAAAGCAACAAATGTTTACATTTATAGTGTTATAGAGAATCCTAAGTTGTATTTTTAGGATTCATATGTTCTATTTTGTAGTAGCAGAGATTCAATAAAAATATATCCCAGTGGAAAGCGTTGTGGTGAGATTGCTTTGGGTTTGAATGGTCCTGGGGATTTGGAAATCCTGAGATGCTTTTTGACGTGTGTGTTGGGTATTGAGTAAAATGTTTGGACACTTGGAAGTGCAGGGCCCCATGGCAGTCATTTTTGGGCTCTGACTTTCCAGCAATACTTTTGGTATCCATGAATGGTTCCATGAATCATGTGATATGTTGTCTCAGTCCCAGCAATAGATTTAGAATTGGCTCAGTTTGTATAAAGAAGACCTCTCACCACAGATCAAACTTGATAATTTTTTAAAATAATCACAAACTGGTAACACCCTCTATGGGCTAATACAAAGGTATTTGTATGTTCTCTATATATGGATAAATATATAACCACTAGCGAATTGCCCGTCAAAAAATGACGGCAATAGAATTGTAAGGCAGGTAATGCTGTTTGGTGGAGATGCGTGGTGAATGGGTGTTGTGTTTATTGTTTTTTTGTTTTGTAATTAAATAAATAATACATTAATAAATGAATATACTTTACCTATTTGGAAGAAATATATGCAGGAAGCATTGTGCTGAAGAGCTGACAATCTGTTTTGCTGTTCCTGCAGCATATAATGTAGGTTTGCACTGTTGTGGAGCTGAGGTGTAAGTGTGTGCAATGTGTGCAGTGTGTAGTGTAAATAGGCTGCGTGCTTGAGGGGAAGCCGTTAGGGTAGCTGTGTACTTCCACATTGTGTAAGTTAGTGTTGTAAAATGGCGGCTAATGTGTATGTGCTAGGCCGGCTGTGTATGATGTAGCGTCCTTGCTAATGGTATATCTTTTTCCTCATACGGGTTTTTAGAAAATCCGTATGTGCTTGGTGGTGGTTTGCGGCTTTAGGGTCCTGTAGCCTCGTTTTCGTTTTTTTCGGCGGCCATGTTTTCTCTCGCTTAGGGGATTTTCTTGTGTGTAAACTTTCTTGTGAATTGGTACTTAAATTGAGATGTAACTTCACTTGCAGAGGTCCTGCCCCCCCCCCTCCCTTGCTGTGGGTAAGCTTTTTATGTATTTGTTGTGTGTATTTATTGTGTTTTTAATGTTTTTATGTGCGCGCGGTTCGGGCGTTAAGGTCGTATTTTTGTGAGCTGGTAATGTTTTTTTTCTAAGTCCCGCGGCTCGTATTTTTGTATGGTAATTCCGTAAATTTTCCGGTGTAAGTCCCGCCTGCGGCTCAATGCAGCCGACGTGGGAGCCTCCACCTCCCCAAATACGGGCATTTGCATTTGCGGGCCGAAAATCGTGGGGGTCTTAGGGATGAGCGCCTATCGCCTTTGGTGCTCCTTGCCAGCAACTGTGGCCCACATGCTCACAACTATATAGTGAGCTGGTATCCGCAGCGGAGGTCCCTTGACTTGGTAGGACCAAGTGCCGGCGGAAGAGGCGGGGGCGGGCCTCGCTCGAGAGGTTACAGTGGCTCCGCCCCCTTAGGCCAGCGCAGGCGCCATTTTGCCTCACTCCGCGGCAGGCAGGAAACCCGGCACCCACCCACCCTCTCCGTTATAAGAGCATTTGATATTGTTAAGTTTTATATATTCAAAAAATAAAATAAAATAATAATAATTAAAAAAATAAGTAAATAAGTAAATAAAGAATGTGTGTATAATAATAAAAAAAAAAGTAAATAAGAAATATTGTAATATAATTAAGTCATTATTCAGTGAGATTTGTTGCTCACGTGATGAGCTTATGGTTGTTGATATGTGGTTTGTTGCAGAAGAGTTTTAATAGTTGTGTTGGGGCGGGTGGGGGAGTTGCCCGGGCCAATGGTGAGAAGAGGACGTCCCTACCCCTGAGAAGGTGTGACGACGGCACAGAGGTTGACCTCTTGAGTGTGGGCTCAAGGGACGGGGTTACTGCCAAGCCGGGGCTCCTCCCCCGTTGTAGTGAATTTACATATGCCGTTTGCATATTATAATAATAAAACTCGCTGCGGCCAGTTGTACCTCCAACAGTTGTGTTGTGTCTTTTTTGGGGGGTCAGGGACTTTGGGTCTTGCCGGGTCATGTGATATATAGAGAAAATACTAAAGATATTAGATTTCAATGAAACACAACAACTCAGTGCTCAGACTTCAAGGTTAAACTCACAAGAATGCTGACTAGAGAGGACATTACATCAATCACATGTAGGAAGATAGGGCTATATGTATAGAGCTCCACTGAGGGAAATCATCAGCTCCAATATAATAACATATACAAAAAAAAGAAGCAAGTACAGATTGTAAGTTTGCAAGTTTTCAAGTGTGTGTCCGTGTCTTGGAAACAAGCACTATGTGCATTTGATTATATGCTCAAAAACAGGGCCCTCTATTCTTTAAGGTGTTAAGTTTGTTTTTTGCTATGTACTAAACAAACGGAACAGCGCTACAGAATATGTTGGCACAATATAAATAAAGATAATAATAATAATAATAATCAGCCTTATTAAATTGCGATTCGGCCAATTGAATAGGGCTCTATATAAGCACAGAGCATATTTTTTTTACAGTAGTTTTTAGTTAGTGAAGAACTTGTTTTTGGATAGAAGTTCACTAACTAAAAACATCTGTAAAACAAATATGCTCTGTGCTTATATAGAGCCCTATTCAATTGGCCAAATCGCAATTTAATAAGGCTGATAACCTTTATGATCTCATTATTGAAATAAGAAAAATGTGTAGCAATTTAGTAAAATAAATAATAATAATTATTAGATAGATAATTGAGTTGGGTGCAATTTAAATAAATGCACAGGAATCAGGGAGAAGAGAAAAAACCAAGAACTCCTGAGCACTCTAATACAATTTACAAAGCCTTAAAATTTAACTTTTAATAATGCTAGTTAGAAAATAAAAGAAAAAAAAGGAAATATATTTTAAAACTACCAGGTACACAGACATATCCAATTAGGGCATTCAGTTCAATATAGTATAACGGTCTAAATGTCACATATATAGTTGTCGTAATTGCGATTTGTTGGTCACGCTATGTTAAAAGTTACAGGCTTGCGCATTCGCAATGAGCGCCAAAGGCACTCATTGCGAGGCCCGAAAGTTATGGGTTTGACGGGGAGTGCAATAAGGCCCATAAAGTAGAGGAGGGGGAAGAGGCTCGCAACGAAAGCTTACATTGTTATTGCTTTATTTTAGCAATATTTTAATACAGTAACATTTTTTTTTTCAGATTTCAGTGGTCCTTCCATTCAACTTTAAGAATAATAACTTTTGTACAAAAACTTGCACTCAGTGGAGTTTGCAAAAAACGCAAATCTGAAGACACTTTGGCTTACAACAGAGACTCTGACCGTATTCCAAGTTACGGGCTTGAAAAAAAACGCCACCGTTTTGTGCTATGTAAAGGCTTTGTGAATTGTATTAAATAGAGTAATTTGGAGTTCTTGGGTATTTCTCTTCTCCCTGATTCCTGTGCATTTATTTAAGCTAATTGGTGGCACGTCTTTCGCGCGATGGACAGCATCGCGTCATCATCAGGGCTCATAGAACTGCGCCCTGATGGCGATCTGCGCTCCAGCCAGCAGTTCTCATATTTACTGGAGACTGCCAAAGCTAAGGTAAGGGTGTGACACATGCCAGTCCCACTGCCCCATAAATATATAGCCCCTTACTTTAGCCTTGGCAGCCTCTTGGAGCGGCACGTTGGAGACGGTGCGCTGGTATTCAGCGCGTGAAGGTCGGCGTGTCAAACAAATGACTCTATATTTTGTGGGTTGTACTCCCTTTCATGGTAACTGCAGCCTTTTCAGTCCATTTGTTATCAAACATGCAGAATCATATGTTATCTGGACCATTATTGAAGCTTCTAAGATAAAATTAAATAAATCTTTTGTGCAAAACAAAAAGCCCGATTCATTTGAGCAATTGTAAGTTACTGGAGCCCGTAAGTGAGGCCGTAAGTTAATTTGCTATTCAATTGGTCTTTTTGCGGGCTCTTATCGCTTTACAGGTTTTGGGCTTGAAAACGTTGCGGCCTTTGATCTCTACCGTCTGCAAAAGTTATGATCGCTAAAATCGCAAATCGCTATTCAATTGCTACAATTCCCCAAGCCCGCAAATGCTTTCACGCCTCTAAACGGCAAATAAAAAAGAAATATCTCTGACTACCAGATAGGACCCACAAGGTGGTTTAACCCCTGTCCGCAGCACTGTAAATGTAAATAAAAAATCAATACTGCAATGTAAATAATGGGGAAAGCAATGAAAGGCATTAGAATTAATTGCACAACAGTCTCAAGCTCTCAAATTGGCAATAAAAATCATATTATATGATATATGTCATATCAGGGTTATATTGATCTCGGGAATCAATGAGTTAATACATATCAGGCCACCCATATGGACTAGAACAGTATTGGCATTAATTTTTATTATTTTGTATTTTGAGGTTTTGTCCCATTGGACCCACGAACCTAATGGATTGGCACGTAACCTCCATGTTTTACTGCTGTAATATTGTCGGTCTAATTTTCTCTTGGCTGCTTCGAAATGAGGGGTTACGGCCTGGCTTAATTTATCTTGTTCCCGCCCTAAACTGCTACGCACGAGTGCATGGTTTACGGCTTCGTCGTTCGGACCATAACTGCGGGCTTGTTGTATTGAATATCCCCGGAATCGGAGACGAACGGGAGCCTGCAGCATGCCCGCAGACATACGGCCTGTATCCCGCTAGATGTAGGCTTGCAATTGAATCAGGCTCAGAGTTATTAAGTCCTTATGTAATGCGTTAGTCTATCCAGTTGGTAGAGGCAGCTCTTTGTTCCTGCTTTGCTTCCAGATGAGATAGCATTGTAATTCCTGATGAAGCTCTATGGTGGGTGAAACGTAGCGATATTACTACAGTGATTTCTACTACCATATCTCCTTGGTAATACCAATATTATTTAAGAGACTTCAAAAATGATCCAAATTTTTACAAGGTAGTGTCATTAGGTTGGTAGCACTCGCTAGCCTTCACTATGAGATCTAGAATACACCTCTCATGGTCTTGCTTCTGTAAGACTCCTCTCAGAACGGGATTGCAGTGCTTATTTGGGACTGTCTAAAGCAGGCAATATATAGCACCCAAATGCTGCAGAGACAGCACTCTTCTGCTCTCTTGTCCTTTAAGTTCAAACTTCACCTGTTTTTTTTTTTTTTTATATTATTTAAAAGTTTATAAGTTTATAAAAATGGAATTGTTCTTCAAAGTATTCTTGACAGGGTCATTGGACCAGTGCAGCTAAGCCTGGAGATG
The DNA here is from genome assembly GCA_027410445.1 of Discoglossus pictus. Taxonomy (NCBI): domain Eukaryota; kingdom Metazoa; phylum Chordata; class Amphibia; order Anura; family Alytidae; genus Discoglossus; species Discoglossus pictus. The sequence goes on from CM050164.1 coordinate 27,406,775, forward strand.
TTTGATATATTTCACAGTTTTCAAGAGCTCTAGCAGAATGTTTTCTATTTTTTATCTTACTGCTTTTATATCTTAGAAGTCTATTTAGCTTGGTAACTTAGGAAATAAAAATGAATGTACAATATTATGGGAAATGTAGTCCTGTTTCATTGCACAGTTAGCCAGTTGATTCTCAATATTGTCTCAAGTTTGGCAAAGGTTTCCATTAGTATACATTTAGAAATTGGATTTCACACAACATCTTTCTATTTTGTATGTTTTTTCTGTAGTTATTCTTTTCTGCAGTATATGAGTGAATTGAGAAATGAAATGTGTGTCTGTTCTATAGTATGTGCAAGTAGAGAAAGGCCTACATTATTTATGAGTAGAAAGAGGCTACAAGCATATCTAATCTGGTTTGTAAATATAGAGAGATGCCAAGTAAATGCCTAAAGGGTATGGCTAGGAATGGTTGTTCTGTAGTATATGTTTGTAAAGTCACATGCCAGCAGTGTGTCTGTTCTGGATAGTATGTAGAGAGAGAGAGAGGCCAGCATATGTCTGTTCTGTAGTGTATATAGTTAAACCCAGTCTGTTTTGCTGTATACCTGTGTGCAAAATTTTGTGCACCAAGTAAGCGGATATATATTGGTCAAGTTAACGGTCTCCTCTGGGTTTGTGCTCTTGTTTCCCGCACTTTGATGGAGGAACACAATTACAGAAGGCTTTAATGCTTTTCAAATGTTACTATAATATATCTGCCAATGTTACAAAATAATACACCAAAACAAATTAAGAAAAACAACAGGCCTAGCTCCCACCTGAGCACTACCATTACTGACACATAGTTCCTTAACTATCTGTTTTCATCCAGTTAAATTTGGATGGAGCAAAAACAAAAACTGTCCAATAGTTGACAAATGCCGGCCTGTATCCTTTAGAAGTCTAACAGCCCTTTTAAATTAGCTCAACGTTGAAAACCGTAGCCCGTAATGTAGCCTGCAAGACTTAGGGCTATTAAATTGGCCCTATAAAGCAACCAGCCGACGACTTGCGGAGTAAGGGTGAGAAAAGGCTACGGGACGTGGAAATTTGAGCTGTCAAGCCCGTAACTGTTACTTTTCTAATCATGCTATTAAATTGCATTCAAGCCCGTAACACAGAAATGGAGCCAATAAGCCAAAGGGTACTAGAGAGGACCCGCTAGGGGGAGAAAGTCCAATCAGTAACACTATACATTCAAATATACTGCACTTATATTTAAAGGGGAAGTGATGTTAGGTATTGAAATAAATAGCACAACATTCTCAGGCTTGCACATATAAAATCATTTTTATTATGTTTAAATTCCATGTTATATCGATCCCAGCAATCAATGTGTTAATACATGTAGCGGAACCCATCACTGTTTTACCCTGTTTTATGATTATTCTTGGTTAAAATATGATCCTACAATATGTATGCTGGTTGATGCTCTGCAGAATATTAGCCAGACTTTTGCAGACCTAGGCTAATAGATAATCCTATTACAGAGATTCAAGAGATAAGAAAGTTGTAAAGGATCCTTGCATTTTCCAAAGTGTTTTAATTCTCTGATAAGAACAAAGAGGTGTAATTGAATCAATGTCTGATTGTATCAAAGTTGCCAGGGAGGTGTGACCCACCTATTGTTCTCTTTATGGGTATTGTGCAGCCAAATATGGGGGATGTGGATTGCCTGTGGGAAGAGATGTATAAATATTTCTGCAATAACAAAATAAAGTCAGTATTCATTTGACTCCCAAATTGTGTGTCGTCCAATATGGGAGGTCGGGGATGGTGAAACTGTAGTGCCTCGTGGGTATTTTATCGTTTACCAGCGGAGATTTTGGACTGCGTGTTCCAGCTCCGTTACATTTGGTGGCAGCGACGGGATTCAAACCTCACAGCAGACCGTGGTTCGGCAGTTACAGCCATTTGGGAAATTTGCTATTTCGTATGGAACCGAAAGGAAAGGGTATGTGAATAGACCCGAATGTTGAAACGGGCCACGCTAAAAGAGCTATTGGAAGCAAGGGGAATTATTGCCAGCAATAAAACCAAAGCTACCCTTATTGTTGAACTCATGGAGGGAGACCGGGCAGCTGCTGCAGCACCTCTTACGGACAGCACACAGAATGAGTTTGGAAGAGAACTCCAATGCAGACTGGCCCATTTCCCAGGTACGCCTCCCACAGAAACCTTGGAAAGGATTATGTCCGATGTCCACGAATACATAATGGGAAAGCAGCGGGCAGACTGGAGGTCCAGAGAGGGGTCCCTAATCACACCACACATAGTACCGGGGAAGCCTAAACTCCCGTACCATGCTTTTAAAAACTATGTGGAGACCGAAGACATTGATGGCTACTTGCATGACTTTGAGAGATTATGCCAATTACATGAGATCAACGCCGCCGACCAGGTAACCCTGTTGGTGAGTAAGCTAGCGGGCCGGGCAGCAGAAGCCTACCGCACCATGCCAGACGAGGATAGCAGAGACTACCAGAAAGTAAAGCAGGCGATCCTGGACAGGTACGCAATTACCCCGGAGGCATACCGGCAGCGGTTCCGAGAAAGCCGAAAGACAGAGAAAGATACTCACATGGAGTGGGCGCACCGCTTAACTAGGGCGGGCAAAGGTTGGGTACAAGCCGCACAAGCAACCACAGTGGAGGACATGCTACAATTACTGCTACTGGAGCAATTCTTCCAGGGGTTAACCCCGGATTTACAAAACTGGCTGAGAGATCGGAAACCGCGCATCTTAACTGAAGCGGCCAGGTGGGCAGATGAGTACCAAGATGCCAGGAGGGCACAGCAGGCACAGGCACGGTCCATCTTGGGAGCTGCTAACCGACCGCCCACCATTAACCCCACCCCAGCACTGCGTCCGGGTGGTGGGAACTACCAAACCCCTCCACGGTACAACAATGCCCGATCTTTCATCAGGTGCCACACGTGTAACCAGCAGGGCCACATGCAAAGAGACTGTCCCAGAAACAGAAACCGCTCCACGTGGAATACTCCAACCAATTTCCCTGCAAACCGGGCAGCAGTACACTGCTACCAGAGTGAGCCTCGACAACCTTTCTTCGGGACCCAGTCTAATGAAGAATCTTTGGGCACCCTCCACGAGGTTAACCCAGTACAAGCAGCTCCAGACAACCGACAGGGACACCGCCAAGGGGTACACGTAGAGGGAAAACGCCTTCAGGGTCTGCGCGATTCTGGGGCCACCATAACCCTGGTTCGCAATCACCTAGTCCCCAAGCACCAGCTCACTGGAGAATATGTGGCAGTCCGGGTGGCAGGGGGGGCGATTTACAAAATTCCCACTGCTAAAGTACATTTGGATTGGGGAGCGGGGTCGGGGAATGTGGAAGTGGGCCTCATGCAGGACTTACCAGCTGATGTCATCCTGGGTAACGACTTGGGGGAGCTGACCTCCGCTTTTGTTTCTCCCAGCAGCAGTGTGTACCCCAGGGAGCTGAAGGTGTCGTCCTTCCTCCCCAGCAGCAGTGTGTACCCCAGGGGGCCGAAGGTGTCGTCCTTCCCCCCCAGCGGCAGTGTGTACCCCAGGGGGCCGAAGGTGTCGTCCTTCCCCCCAAGCGGCAGTGTGTACCCCAGGGAGCAGAAGGGGCCGTCCTTCCTCCCCAGCGGCAGTGTGAACCCCAGGGGGCAGAAGGTGTCGTCCTTCCCCCTCAGCGGCAGTGGGAACCCCAGGGGGCAGAAGGTGTCGTCCTTCATCCCCAGCGGCAGTGTGAACCCCAGGGGGCAGAAGGTGTCGTCCTTCCCCCCCAGCGGCAGTGTGTACCCCAGGGAGCAGAAGGTGTCGACCTTCCTCCACAGCGGCAGTGGGTACCCCAGGGGGCCAAAGGTGTCGTCCTTCCCCCCCAGCGGCAGTGTGAAACACAGGGGGCAGAAGGTGTCGTCCTTCCCCCCCAGCGACAGTTTACACAAACCAGGGGAGACACCAATCTCCCAGACGGCGCAGATGGGACCGTGGTCTCTGCGCCCACAGCTTGTCCAGATCCCCAACTACCGTCACTGGGACAACCGGAGGAGGGGGTAAGTACAAATTCCCCTCCCCAGCTAACTTCTAATGTGGCCCCATACAGGGGGGGCATTCTGTACTTGCCCTGTGTGAACCATGATACCCCAGATAACTGTGCCATGGAGCCCATTCATATAATGAAAGACTATGGGAAAGACTTTAGCTACATGGCAATTGAACTGTGTGAAGAGGATCTGAGCGCTATTCGGTGGTTTTGTGCGCGCAGATCCCAGCTATCTGGGGATATGGGAAATGTGAATTGCAGTAATGCTGATGGGTTGTCAAACTAGAGAATTGACCAACAAATACTTTTGTCCGGACATCCCCAGGCCGATCCGTTGGGATCAGACCGTGTATGCCGGCTTATGGTCACGGGGGAGGTGTGTAGCGGAACCCATCACTGTTTTACCCTGTTTTATGATTATTCTTGGTTAAAATATGATCCTACAATATGTATGCTGGTTGATGCTCTGCAGAATATTAGCCAGACTTTTGCAGACCTAGGCTAATAGATAATCCTATTACAGAGATTCAAGAGATAAGAAAGTTGTAAAGGATCCTTGCATTTTCCAAAGTGTTTTAATTCTCTGATAAGAACAAAGAGGTGTAATTGAATCAATGTCTGATTGTATCAAAGTTGCCAGGGAGGTGTGACCCACCTATTGTTCTCTTTATGGGTATTGTGCAGCCAAATATGGGGGATGTGGATTGCCTGTGGGAAGAGATGTATAAATATTTCTGCAATAACAAAATAAAGTCAGTATTCATTTGACTCCCAAATTGTGTGTCGTCCAATATGGGAGGTCGGGGATGGTGAAACTGTAGTGCCTCGTGGGTATTTTATCGTATACCAGCGGAGATTTTGGACTGCGTGTTCCAGCTCCGTTACAATACATATAATGGAACTCGCATGGACTAGAATATTATATTTACAGCTTTATCAATATTGCATTATTTCTGTAATGTGGGTCTGATCGCAACTCGTAATTGAAGCCCGTAAGACTTTGAAATCATACCTCCATTTTTCAGTGATGTAATGATGACGATGGCGCCATCTAAATCCGTAACTACGGGTTTGACTAATTGATCATTTTCACGGCCGCACATCCAACGTTCAAAAAATGGTTTATGGGTTTGCGTCTCAAGCTCGTAACTCGCTGCATGTTCTAATTTAATAGCTATGTAACACAGCCGAATTTCCAGTCCGTTGCGGGTTTGCTGATGCCGCTACGAGCTTCTAATTTAATTGGGCTGCAAGTTTTCACTTATCTTCAAATTTAACATCAGCCTAAAGATTCTGTATCTCTTTCTGTGTCTTTAGTTTCAGACACCTGCACAAACACTCCTCTATGTTTCTGTCTTACTTCATTCAAATTCTTTGCACACTCCTATGTGTATCTTTCTTCAGCGCAGACTGACTGTACACTTAGTCCTTTTTAACAGCCTCACACAGGCTGTAGTCCATAAACACAGCCTCTCATAAATGGCTACTGCAGTCCAAAGAGGTCACACCCAAATATCAGAAGCAGTCTTAACTCAGCTATACTCAGCTGTAGCTAATCAAACCGCTCAGGTACATTAACCCTTTCAGACCTCCTGGAGGTGTCTGTGGCTCATACAAATTCCTCTGTCACAATATCCAGAATCACTAGTGATGTTAATAGTATTAGTATGTAATTCAGTATATGAAAGCTGTTCATAGACAGTGACAATGGTTAAAGTCCAGGTGGGACAGTGTGTTAGCCTAGAATGCCCTGGCCTAAGAGATCACATTTGCAAGTGGCAGCCTGCTACTAGACGCCAGTACAATATCATGGAACAGTGTGTGCCTACAGAAACACACACATATATATATATATATATATATATATATATATATATATATATATATATATATAGCAAAATTTTCTGTCCAAGTGTATATGCCACTTTCTGATTATACTGTATATATATATATGTATATGTATATGTGTACATATATATATATATATATATATATATATATATATATATATATATACATAGACACATATAAGTGTCATAAAGAAACCGTAAAGGAGGTGTGGTAACTGGGGTGTAGGGGGGCACAACTTTCTGAATGCAGCATAAAACATACCGGGTACTGGGCTTCCATGGGCTGCTTCTTCCATTTTGTGTATTATTGTATGGGAAACTGCTTACTTGCAAGGAACCTACACGGATAAATGGAGAACTGCATTGAAAAAAAAAGAATTTATGTAATTAAAAAAAATGCATGCAGCAAGCTTCTATGTGCAAAACGAATGCACGGTTTCAGACAGCACATGCACATACATGTAGATATACTGTACATACAACAACACGTACATGGTTTCTTATTTATGTGGGACTCCCTCTAATCTTGAGAAAAGCTCTTTTACTGGTGAAACCTCATTTATTTTACATTTACCACAGCTGCTCCAACAGATGTTCTGATATGGATCAGACGCTCAGCCCTTGTCTCGCCCATATGGTTTCTTTACTAGAAGGATTGTCTCAGAGTTATCTATTACATGTTTATATCAGTTCTTACAAAATGCTAAACAGGAATCTGTGTTTAACATGACGTGATGATATAAAATAGCTCTTTTTTCTTCCTGGTAATAGATTTAAAGAACCAGTATAGTGCTCATACAATAGGTTTTCATGTGTTTTATTTAAAGGGACATGTAATTTATCAGTACTGCTCTAACGCATCAAACTGAGCACTGAAAAAAAATGTTTTATATTTTAGTATATTTTACTTTTTTATAAGATATTTCATACCACTCAGTTTATCTTCAAACTATTCTAATTCATGGCTGTGCTGCACACTCTTCACTTGGCAGGTTCTGCAAGGAGCAAATATCACAAGCACCCTGGCAAAAAAACTCTTCTTGCTGCAGTTGAAACTTGTAAATGTTCTCATTTGGGTTCTTTAAATATTCTAATCTCAAAGGTAAAAAAAACATTCCATTTATTATTGCCATGAAAACATTATATAAGCATTTACAGGGAGCTTTTAATTTATGGTCCATTCAGGGCTAAGAAAATGTTCTCTTAAGCTCAATAAGTCCTGTGGTGCAAGCTGAATATAATAATTATAAGAACGAAAAGAACTGCAAATGACAAAATATATACATTTTCTGCTTGATTTCGATTGGTTTTAATGATGCAAAATATTTTAATAACTTTACTGACCATTGAAATAATTATTAATGTTATTATTATCATTAGATTTGATTGTAAAGCACCAGCAGCAACAAAATCATTAAAGAAAAATAAATGAGTTTAGCTCTTAAAACTTACTTTACACATGTTAGTGTGTCAGACTTTTGTAGATATGCCTCTCCCAAACACCAGTCATGTGTCATTGGATTGGAAGAGGATGTGCCCAAGAAGCTGTCCTGATATGAGTCTTTATTTGCCTCCTTCCCTGCAATAGCCAGTGCAGGCAAATCTAGACTTATCAGAAAAAAATGGTCACTTGGTCAGAATCTCTCCTTCTGCTAGTCTCTAAAACACCAAAGTTCATATGTAAGTTTTAAAAAGCAACAGAGTTTATTTCCTTGAAATATTTATTTTATTGTTAATCAGTCATACTAAATACAAAAAAAAGGTACTGTATGACCAATATAGTTAACCATAATTATTTTATTTTATAAATAAATTAATAAAAGTGTTTAAATGAACAGCTAATGCCGCACTACATCCAATCCACCTATTTAGAAACTGACCTGATATAGTGCATCCAATATTTACAATGTGATCTTTTGAACAACTGTGTCTGATAATTGTCAAGTCATTTTTAGAAAGTATATATTAATAAAAATATTTAATCTTTATATAAATTATTATTTGCAGTAGCTTTCCATCCTTTAATTAAAGTTGTTTATTTCAGCTGCATTCTCAGCATGTTATGTCCTTTTGACTATTGAGGTTGCACAGGCACTTTGAATTGCCACATTTTCATTATAGTTTAGGAAAAAATCTTCTGCATCAAGGTACACCTGTAGAAGCAGATTCAGATTAACATAAAAAGATGGTGGCTTCTATGGCAACATACAATAGCTACTACATACAAAGCAATTTTTTTTTTTTTTTACTTTCTAAAAATATGTTTACAAGTGGATTTACCTTACAAGTAAAGGCTGATAAATTGCACAGTGCACTAATTGTTCCCAGGCGAGAAGGCAGAAATTAATAGAAACCGGAGAAGGGGAACTTGTGAGCTTGCAAACATTTTCAGTATCAAGTGCAATTCTAGTAAAAGCCTAGGAGTTTAAATAAAAGGAGGGCCTTCAAAGAAAAGGGAGGGCAGATTTATAGTGCAAAGGAGGAAAACTTTATATAAATATATAATATTATATTCTTTATTTTTCCCACTGAAATTTTATAGACAATAATAATAATTATGAGTCAGTCCAGTGGCAACCTTATTTAGTGTACATCCTGTCATATGTATGCAATACTGGAACAGATGATCCAGGGTCCATACCTCTGTGAGAGGTGTGAGCATGTTGCCTCTCTGGAAGCTCAAATTGGAGATCTAGAGAGGAGAATTGCAGCACTTAGTGATATTGCTCCACTGGAAAGGGGGTTGGTGCTCACTGAGCACAGTTTAGCTGGGCCTAGCATGGAGGGTGGAGCTGAGGCTAGTGAGGATGTCCAGGGAGGCAGCTGGGTTACAGTTACAAGGGGAAGCAGGGGGAACAGGAGGAGGCAGGCCAGTTCTGAGTTGGCAAACAACAACAGATTTGCCAGATTGAGTGAAACTGTTGGCGATGTCCATTCAGGAATGGCAATGCCAGATAGAGCTGTTCCCTCTAACAGCCGGGCGAACAGCTCTACTGGAGAAGAGGGAGGGCAGAATAGGCAGAACAGACAGGTTTTGGTTGTAGGGGACTCTATTATTAGGAAGGTAGACAGGGTGATTTGTCACCCAGATCCCAGCAACCGAACAGTTTGCTGTCTCCCGGGTGCTCGGGTTCGTCATGTTGTGGATCGGGTAGACAAATTATTGGGAGGGGCTGGAAATGAACCGGCGGTTTTGGTACATATTGGTACCAATGACAAAGTTAGTGGAAGATGGAGTGTCCTAAAGAATGATTTTAGAGAACTAGGTAATAAGCTGAAGGCAAGGACCTCCAAGGTAGTATTTTCTGAGATACTACCAGTGCCACGTGCTAGCCCAGGGAGGCAGAAGGAGATTAGGGAGGTTAATGCGTGGCTAAAGATGTGGTGCACTAAGGAGGGGTTTGGCTTTTTAGAGCACTGGGCTGACTTCTCACTTCGGTACAATCTCTACAGTAGGGATGGATTGCACCTTAATGATGAGGGAGCTTTTGTACTAGGGGATAGGATGGTAGAAAGGCTGGAGGAGTTTTTAAACTAGTAGGTGGGGGGGAGGGACTAGATATAAGTAATGGGGTAGAAAGTGTAGAGGGTATAAGGGATGAATTAACAACTCATAGGGGAGGAGATGGGGGGAGGGGTAGTATAGTCAATATGGAGGTAGTACTAAGTAATTCAAGTTCAGTGGCAGGCACTTCAGAACTACAGACTCATAACATAAGGTATATGCTTGCTAATGCCAGAAGCTTGCCAGGAAAAATGGGAGAGTTAGAATTATTAGCAATTAATGAAAAATGGGATTTAATAGGCATTACTGAAATGTGTTGGGATGAATCTCATGACTGGACGATTAATCTGGATGGTTATAACCTATTTAGGAAAGATAGAGGCAATGGTAAACGAGGAGGAGGGATTTGTCTGTATGTTAAGCCTGAATTTAAGGCTATAGTCAGAGAAGATATTTATGGTGGACCTAGTGATAAAGTTGAATGTTTGTGGGTAGAGTTAAATAGCGGAGCAGCAAATTCCAAAAGAATATTAGTAGGAGTATGCTATAAACCCCCAAATATAGCTGAAAGTGAGGAAATACAATTATTGTTACAGATTGGAAATGCAGCTAAGCACGGGCAAGTTCTAATAATGGGAGATTTTAATTACCCTGAAATAAACTGGATAAATGAGACCAGCAGTTCAGCTAAGGGTAGCAGGTTCTTGAGTACACTCAGGGATCATTATCTGGCCCAGGTTATACAGGAGCCTACTAGAAATGAAGCTATCTTAGATTTACTCATTACAAATAATATTGATATTGTATCAAATGTTGAAATAGGGCAACCTTTGGGAAACAGTGATCACAACACAGTCTCATTTGAGATTGAATTAAAAAAACAACATTTTAAGGGGCCAACAAAAACTCTTAATTTTAAAAGGGCAGATTTTAACGGTCTAAGGGCAGCAATACAAAGTATAGACTGGGACAGAGAACTGATAGGTAAAAACACTGAACATAAATGGACAACATTTAAATCCTTACTAAAAATACATACACATCGGCATATACCGTGTGGGAATAAAAGTAAAAGGAGTAAATCACAACCCATGTGGCTTAACAATGATTTAAAGATCAAGATATGGAGTAAAAAACAGGCATTTAAATTATACAAACAAGAGGGGACAGAGACTGCTTTACGGGAATACAAGGAAATCAACAAGGCTTGCAAAAGCGCGATTAGACTGGCTAAAATAGAAAATGAAAAATTAATTGCAAAAGAGAGTAAGACTAACCCTAAAATATTTTTTAAGTATATTAATGGGAAGAAGGCGAGGAAGGAAGCTATAGGAACATTACAATGTGAAACAGGCTGTCTGAAAATTAGTGACCAGGAAAAGGCAGATGAGCTAAATAGGTTCTTTTCCTCTGTATACACAAGGGAGGTACCAGTTGTTGGGACACTGCAACATAATAGGGCTACACTACCTTTGCCAAATAATTGGTTAACACAGGAAGTAATCCAAAAGAGGTTGGAAAAAATAAATGTTAATAAAGCCCCGGGTCCTGATGGAATACATCCAAGGGTACTAAGGGAACTGGGTTCTGTAATAGCCAAACCATTATATTTAATTTTTCAAGATTCACTCAACACAGGGTCTCTACCAGATGACTGGAGAAAAGCTGATGTGATACCTATATTTAAAAAGGGAGCAAGAGCAAATCCGGGGAATTATAGACCAGTGAGCCTCACTTCTGTAGTGGGGAAGCTTTTAGAAGGGTTAATAAGGGATAATATACAAGAATATGTATATTTGAACAGGATTATAAGTAGGAGTCAACATGGGTTTATGAGGGATAGGTCATGTCAAACAAATCTAATTAGTTTCTATGAGGAGGTTAGTAGGAACCTGGATCAAGGCAACTCAGTGGATGTAGTCTTTTTGGATTTTGCAAAGGCTTTTGATACAGTGCCACATGGGAGACTATTGGGCAAACTAAGGGATACAGGAATTGCAGTAAATATCTGCTCATGGATTGAGAGCTGGCTAAAAGACAGGAAGCAAAGGGTTGTTGTAAATGGAACATACTCCGATTGGACTAATGTGGTAAGTGGGGTTCCTCAGGGTTCAGTATTAGGTCCTCTCCTTTTTAACATATTTATTAATGACTTAGAGGTAGGATTGGAGTGTGGTGTCTCCATTTTCGCTGATGACACAAAGTTGTGCAAGGTAATTAAATCAGAAACTGATGTGCTTTCCCTCCAAGGGGATTTACATAAAATTGAGGAATGGGCATCTAAATGGCAGATGAGATTTAATACGAATAAATGTAAGGTTATGCATCTGGGAAGGAAAAATAGCTATGCAATTTATAATCTTAATGGAGCAAATCTAGGTGTATCAGATATTGAAAGGGATTTGGGAGTGCTTGTGGACAACCACCTAGGTAACAGTGCTCAAAGCCAAGCAGCAGCTGCAAAGGCAAATAAAATATTAGCATGTATTAAGAAAGGTATAGAAGCCAGGGAAGCAAATATAATTCTGCCACTATACAAATCTCTAGTACGTCCTCATTTGGAATATGGAGTACAATTTTGGGCACCACTTCATAAAAAGGACATTTTAGAGCTGGAAAAGGTACAGAGAAGGGCAACCAAACTAATAAGGGGAATGGAGGGGCTAAGTTATGAAGAAAGACTAACCAAATTAAACTTATTTTCTCTAGAAAAAAGGCGTCTAAGAGGAGATATGATTACCTTATATAAATACATCCAGGGTCAGTATAAAGATTTGTCGGGGGAGCTTTTTGTGCCAAGAGGTTTTCAACTGACAAGAGGATATCCCTTGAGGTTAGAAGTAAAAAGATTCCACCTCAAAGAAAGAAAAGGGTTCTTCACAGTAAGGGTGGTTAATCTGTGGAATTCTCTACCAGAGGAGGTGGTGACAGCGGATTCGATAGATAACTTTAAAAGGGGACTAGATTTATTTCTAATTAAAAAGGGTATTCACGGTTATCATGGATAATTAGAGAGACAGTAATGATCCAAATTTAACATTTCCCCTTTAGACAATTGGCTAAGTCTCGTTTTTTTTTATTTTTTTATTTGCCTTCCTCTGGACTAATTAATAATAATAAAAAAAAAAATAATAAAAAAAAAAAACATTAAATAATTGATTAATAATTAATTAACAACTAATGAATTAATAGTTAATCCGCATATTGCAGATCAAAGGAGATCTTAAAAGGTTGAACTTGATGGACTGAAAGTCTTTTTTCAACCTTAAATACTATGGGCCTCATTCTATTAGCGGCCGCAGCCGTTGCGGGGCCGCAAGGACCGGCCGCAAGCTATTCTGCTATTCTATTCCCTTACGGCCGGGGATTCCGGCAGGCTTGCGGCCGGTGCCTTGCTATCTCTTGCGGCCGCTCGCGCCGGAGGAAAGCCTTTGATCTAAAACGGCCGCAAGAGATTTGCAATTCAATTGCTCCGGGTAACCTCTCTGCAAGGCTAAAAGCGAGCCGCAGCTTACTTGCAGGAAAGAGGTCTCGCTAGCACCAATTAAGCACATAAAATAGCTCAAATAAAGCCATCCTGCACTTTGAGAAGACTATAAAGGGATTTTAGGTGTTAGAAAAAATAGCACATAATTATCCTGTACTCAAATCCGTAAAATATTTTATTTTTAATATCCGTAAAATATCCATGTAAAAAGTCCAGAGTGCTTGGAGCACCTCAGACACACCCACTAAACAGTTAATTTGAACTCGGGTTTGGGCAGATGTGCAAGCTTGAGAGTGGGTTCCTTTTAATCCTCATGTCCCCCAATATGATCCCTAGCATTTACAGAGCTGTACAGTGCAGGCTTGAATTTATTTTTCAGTTTTTATATTTCACAGCTTACGGCCGGTTCAAAGATATGCGGCCGGCCGTAAAAGGAGATCCTTGCGGGGCCGTATAATAGAATCGCGAGTTAACTGAACCCCCGCAAGGAATCGCAGCCTTACGGCCGATTTACGGCCGATAATAGAATGAGGCCCTATGTAACTATGTAACTATGAAGCCTATTATCAAACTTTGTGGCGCTCAGTCTGCGTGACAACACACCATGCGGATCCACTTGATATTCATGGCAGAGATACTGGAGTGGGTTTCCAGTTCCTTCTCCAATGGGCCCCAGTATACAGCTCCTGATTATCCTAGGTGTTCTCCCATCCAAGTACTGACCTGGCCCAACCCTGCTTGGCTTCAGGGTGGTGTGACCCCTTTGTTTCCTGACTGAAATTGAACCCAGATTGCAGCGGTGAAAGCACCCAATCCTAACCACTGGACCACCAGGGAGCCCTCATTATCAAATACAGTAGCAGTAGCCCATATGTATACAGCACATGTCATAAAACATTGTATTTTTATTAATATCTAAAAATCCCTCTAATGATTATGTTGACACCTCCAGGGGGTGTCTACACAACTTCCTGATCCCCCCAATCAGCATGCAGCATCTGGGGAGCAATATTAACCCACCTGCTCTTGCTTGCTCAGCCAATAGGAGTGTTGTCAACCTCCCAGTCACTGCTGGGAAATGACTCATCCCTGCTTCCTGTCTATGCTGTGTGGTGTTGCCATAGCAACTAACATAGTGCCATGTCTCAAAACGTACATCTAACCTTACTGGCCAAAACAAATTATGTAGGGATGTTAACCTTAATTTTAAACTGTCAGAAATTACAATAGATTTTGCTAATTTCAAGGTAAGTGCTTAAATGTTTATTTTGGTACTAGCGACTTGCCCGTCAAAAAATGACGGTCAATAAAATTGTAAGACTGGGAATGCTGTTTGATACACAATGTGGTCGTGTAGCCTCGTTTTCATTTTTTTTGGCGCCCATTTTGTTCCTCACTTAGGCGATTTTCGAGTGCCGAAAATGGTCTAAATCGAGTTAAATTCGCGTTCCACCTCACTCCCAGACGTCCTGGCTGTTGCCCCGTGCTGTCTGTGATGTTTTTGTAATTTTTTGGGGTGTATTTTTATTGTTTTTTCGTTTTCGTCGTTCGGCCGTTAATCTCGTAATCTTTTGCGTCTCGTATCTTTTTTTTCTAAGTCCCGCGTCTTGTAATTTTTTTTTCTAAGTCCCGGGTTTAACAACCGCTTGCCCGCCAAGGCGATCCCCCGTGTTTGTGCTGATAGCTGTAGTGCGTTGTAGTGGATTACCGTCTCGCCTCGCTACACAAGGCTCGCAGGCGCTCATCGCTCAAGTGCTACACGTTAACGGCTTGCAGCGATGAGCGCCATTGGCGATCATTGGCTAAGTGCTACGCGTTCATAATCCAGGAAACTTACATATCCCTTTAATAACTGATTAGCAAAAACAAAATCTGCCTTTGAATAAAAGAAATAAAAAATTCCATTTGAATTTCAGGGACTACAGTGCTGCTTCTTCAAAGAGTCATAGAGGATCTGCCCTGGAGGCAGTCCTAAATTCTATCTGACTGGTCCAGGTTTTCCTGCAGTGTCCACTTTATTTGTCCAGGAGAATGTCCTGATAGCAGTCTTTATCTACAGTGAGGACAGCCTCCTAAACAGATCCTCTTGATCTCATTAAGTAGCAGATCTGCTGAAGTCTTAAACACCACTGTTCAAAGATAAGTCATAAAAACTACACTGACATTTTTAATTTGAATACTGATTTCCCTGCTAATTAGTAATTAAATGAACAAATTAAACCTTGCTGTATGTGTACTACAGTGGTCCTTTAAGCAAGTAAACTTAATCATGCGTTACCACTAGAGGGCACTAGAGTTATGGAGCAGTATATCTCTCCCAGGAAAACTCTAAACCAGGAAAGCTTTTGACTCCAACATTTTTAACAACTCTGCAAGGATGCAATGAGCAGACAGGACTCAGAGGGCTACCTAGCCTGAAGTAGCAGAAAGAATATTTGCACAAAAGGAAATTCAACATTGTAATTACAAATGGCTAGTATATTGTTTCTGTCATGTGTTTTTGCATCCCAACACCTGACTTTTATATTTATTTACTCTTCCAGTTTTTTCATATATTTACAACTCACTTCTACTCTTTGTTCTTTATTATATTGTTACTTCATTTTTCCCCATCTCACTTTCTACCTCCCCTCTCAGCTTTCTGCTTCTTGCCCTTCACTTATTTCTCTTCCCTTTCAAATATCACCCATATCCCACCTACCCTCACAAACTATTCCCCTGGGAAAGTATCATGGAGTGAATAAAAAGTTAGGGAAATGAGGAGAGCGAAAGCCTGTGCTATGCTGTGATATGATTGTGATGAGGGAGAAAAAATTTGTTATACAGTGATATGATAGTGAGGTTGGAGAAAGCCTGTGTTATACAGTGATATGATTGTGAGGGGGGGGAAGTCTTTTTTTATGCAGTGATATGATAGTGAGATGGGAGGAATCCTGTGTTATATAGTGATATGATAGAAAAGTGAGAGGGAGCCTTTGATATGCAGTGATATTATAGTGAGATGGAAGGAATCCTGTGTTATACAGTGATATAGTTGTGAGGAGGGAGGAAGCCTTTGTTAGGCAGTGATATGATAGCGAGGAGGGCGGAAGCTTGTGTTATGCAGTTATATGATAGTGAGGAAAGGGGGAAACCTGCCTTGAAACTAACTATAATAACAGTTTACATGTACTGGCAGAAGCTGCTACCATTAAGAGTTTCTCTCATCCCCCATAGCCAGTCTAAACATTTTGTTGCTGTTTATTTGTTCAGTTGCGTTCAACTCTCTGTGACCCTATGAACTGCAGCACACCAGACACATCTGTCAGCCACTGCCCCCTGTGCTCAATCAAGCTCATGCTAATTGCTTTAATTACGTATTCTATCCACCCCCGCCTCTGCCAACCCCTTCTTCATGTGCTTTCAATCTTTCCCAGCATCAGAGTCTTCTCTAGAGAATCCTGTCTTCTTATGATACAAGCAAAATATTTCAGCTTTAACATCATGATCAAACCTTCTAGTGGACAGTTTGTCTTGATATCCTGTAGTTGGGATTAATTGGATCTTCTTGCAGTCCAAAGGACTCTCCAACATCACAATTCAAAGGCGTCAATTCTATGGAGCTCAGCCTTCGTTATGGTCCATCTCTCACATCGGTATCTTGTTACTGGGGATACCATAGTTCCAGCAATGCAGACCTTTGTTGATAGTGTAATATCTTTACTTTTTAAGAGCTTTCCCAGACTTTCCATAGCTTTCCTCACCAGATGTAAACATATTTTAATTCCATGACTACAGTCATCATCTGAAGAGATCTTGGATCCCAGAAAAATAAAATCTGTCACCGCCTCCACTTCTTCCCTATCTATTTGCCAGGAACTGAGATTGCTGTTTGCCATGATCTCCATCTTTTTAATGTTGAGCCTTTACATTACATAGCTGCTGGGTCCTTTCATAAAACCACAACTACTCCATGAAATATGATCTAAAAGTACAATTGTAATGGAAGATGATATTAAAAAAATAATGTTTAAAACAGTTTAAATTACTCAACTTTGCCATTGTGGCTTGTTCTTTTAAAGCCATTTTATCCTGTTGTTTTTGCATACATGTTGGAGATATTGTGCTGTTTTATTCCAAACAGAAAAACAGCGTGTCCCTGGGATAATTTCACTAATGCAGTTACGGGTCATTGTTCACTGATCTAAATTGCTACTGAAATTACTTTATTTGC
Organism: Discoglossus pictus; assembly: GCA_027410445.1. Taxonomy (NCBI): domain Eukaryota; kingdom Metazoa; phylum Chordata; class Amphibia; order Anura; family Alytidae; genus Discoglossus; species Discoglossus pictus. The sequence goes on from CM050164.1 coordinate 27,423,888, forward strand.
AGTCAGGCATTTTTCATTCATGGTTAATGTCTTTTTTAAGTAAGAACAAGCCATGTGTAGGACAATTTAGAAATTTCCAGAACAATTTCTTCTTCTCCGAACAATGTCAGTCAGTTTATAACAAGCCTGATGGGATCATTGGTGAGGTTTGGGTGAGAAATGGAGCCATGTATTTCTAATATGATTAGCAGAAATGATTGTAAATACATTGTCAGGTTCATTCTCCCATGAAAAGGAACCACATTAGTTCAGATATACAACATATATAAATATACTGCCAGGAATCAGCCTATTGGCATGGTGACTAGAGGCATGTGGCTATTACTGGCTCTCCCAACTCTAGCCTTTAGTCTTGTTGGGATTTTTGTTAGGGACTCTTTACACAATTTGTTTTTAGCTTTATTTTAATCAGGGGTGGGGAATTTTTTTCTGCCAAGGGCCATATGGATGTTTATAACATCATTCGTGGACCATACAGAATCATCAACTTAAAAATTAGCCTGCTATATTTGATCAAACATTTAATTAACTTACCCTCTAATGTGATGGCGGGAAATACTTCGCTTTTCTTTGTAGTCGCCATTTGTAAGATGTCTCACCACTTAATTTCTAATAACTATCTATGTCCTATATCTCTGTCTCCCTTTCTGTCTTCTCTCTCTCTCTCTTTCTCTCTCCCTCTGTCCAGCGTCTCTCTCCTGTGTGTCTCTCTCTCCTGTGTCTCTTTCTCTTGTGTCTCTCTCTCCTGTCTTTCTCTCTCTCTCTTGTCTCTCTCCTCTTTTAGCTTATGGTGAACAAAAGCAAGCTTTCTTCCTCTCCCACACTCTCGCCCATCAATGGGCCTGTCTATACCCTAAGGCCACATGTACAGGACAGGGGTTTTATACTAGTAGTGTTAGGTCACAGCTGTGAAACAGGGCAGCACACAAGAGAGAGAACAGGAGAAAGTTGGATGTACTGTATATACTAACATAAGAATTAATAAAAATTGCTAAACGTGAATTATAAATGATTTCCCTTTAAACTTCAGCAGCAGACTTAGGTGTAAGAGACGGTAACCTGGTGTCTGACACCACTACTTATAGTTCAAACCATTTGGAAAACTGATAGTGCTTTAATAGGATGCATTAAAATATATTTTGTTTTGTACACGGAATACAGATTGAGATCCCCAATGTAAGAATGTCTAGAAAAAAAGAAGAAATATGCGTTGTATACCTTTTAAACGTGAAAAGCTTTGGGTTATGTGACTAAAACTTTTTTGTGACTGCAGATAATTAAGCAGTGACTGAAAGAACATACGGCAGTTACGGGTGTAGTGTTGCAGCTGAGCTTAAACACATGGGCCCCGATTTAGATGAGTAATTGTTGGTTACTGGAGCCCATAATGTAGCCCGTAAACTTATTTGCTATTCAATTGGTGTCTTTTAGCTACCAGCAAACCATTTGTGGTTTACAGGCTGAAAATCCCTGTGGTTGTTAAAATCGTAACTCCGACCCAGCTAAGCTTTTTTATCTTTCACGCCCGCAAATGTTACAATCGCAAATCTCTATTCAGTTGCTACAATTCCTGAAGCCCGCAATTATTTTCACACACGTAAATGGCAAATGTAGAAGAGAATCCTATGGGTACCAGATAGGACTCACAAGGGGGTTAAACACCTGATCGTAGCACTGTAAATGCTAATAAAAAATGAATGGCACTTTAAAATATGGGGAAAGCGTTAAAGACATTATAATTAATTGCACAACAGTCTCAAGCTCGCAAACCTGCAATAACAAATGATTTATTTTTATGTTTCATTTCTGTGTCATATCAAGTTCGGGAATCAATGAGTTAATACATATCAGGCCACCCACATGGACTAGAACAGTATCAGCAATCATTTTTATTATTTTGTAAATTGTAGGATTGTGAGTTCGATCGCATATCGGACCTCTAAACCCTAATTGTTTGACGTGTAACCTCCATGTTTTATTGACGTAATGATGTCTCATTTACTATTGGCTGTTTCTAAGTCGGTGGTTACGGTCTTGCTTAATTGATCTTGAACATGCTCTGAAATACTACTTCCGATTGCATGGTTTACAGTTTAGGCTTTCGGCCCGTAACTTGCGGACTCTCAAATCAAGTCCAATACATGTGTATAAAAAAAACAACAATGATTTGTCTAGATCAAAAAAAACAAATGTAATAACTATCACATGTGCTATTATTCATGCAGGCAGTGTCACTGGGACCAACACATCTGGAATGCCTTTTTTCTCTTTTTTTGATAGGCATGGGGCACCACATAAAGGACCTTCCAAAAGCTAAAGCGGACCCCTCTTTTGCACCCCATAACCTCCCAATCTATTTTGACATTTTCTCTCCCTTTTTTCAACCCTTTCATTGTTTCCACTTTTCTTTCCTCTCTTCTCTAGCTTTCCTCCTTGTAGTTCTCTCCTCCTCTTCATCTCATTTTCTCTCTCCCTTTTTTCTCATTCTGTTAACCATTCTTCTAACTTTCTCTAGTCATTTCCTTTCTCCCTCTTCTCTATTCACCTCACCTCCCTGTTTTACTTACTCCTAGTTTTCTCCTTCTCTCCCTTTCTTTTCTATTGCCCCCTTCTCTCTTCATCCCTTTACTCTCCCCTCCTCTTTCTTTTTCTATCCTCTACCCCTCTCCTCTCTACCCCTCCTTCCTCTGCCACTATCCCCCTTTTTTCACTCCATTTGTTTTGCACCAGGTTCCTCCATGATTTAGCTCTGCTACTATAATCAACCATAGGAGTTAGACACGGAAAGATAGGATGCACGTGGGATCCTTATCTAACGGGATTACATATAGTAAATGTATTAAGATTTTAGAGATAATAAATTAAGTAGAGAATGCATCGTAGACTTTATTAAGATAGACTGTCAATGTCATATACGTTTCATTACATATCTTGTTAGAAGGGATGGAAAAACAAAATTGATCATGTGATATATGACATCATTTTGGAAACCACATTGTAGAACACAGGGAAGTCGCCAGATGTGCTCAGCACCATTACATAGAGGGTGAAAAAGCATGTAGAAAATATGTTGTCCTTTTTTTTACAATTGATGCTCAATTCATGTATAACTAAATGTTATGATCATTAAAAGTCAGGCTATTTCAGTGTGTTGCCTCTGCCTGAATCAATAATGAGCTCTGCACCGTGTGGGATTTAATGAGAATTAAATTAGAATCAGGTGTAGAGGCTTTGAATCAGGCAGTGGCTAAGAGCTTTTAGAATATTATCAAGTAGTTATAAATCAAACAGAGCATCAGGCCAGTTGGCACAGTATCTAAGGCTCCAGTTCACAGTGATAATGATTATGGGTTCAAATCCCCATAAGACATTATTAATTCTTTACTGTTTAAAAATCATAAATATGACCTTTAGCACAGAAAAACAATCTCTGCAAAACTTAAAAGTACAAAAATAAATACAATTGCAACTGGTTGTTCTTAAAACAATGAATGGAAGTATTAGACTAATTTAGATAAATAATAGAAAATAATTTTTTTTAGGTGGAACTTGACTTTTAAACTGATAGAAATTAGGAATACCAGTGTTTCTTTAGAATTTCTGATGTTATTGTGATAATTTGCAATTCTTGACACTACACATGTGTAAGATTAATGCTGTACAGTGCAGAAGAAGAATTAATGATCTACAAGAGACAGATATTATGCACTACATGTAATAGGAACCTTTTATGAATTAGTGCATGAAGAAAAATGTGTATTTAGTTAATCATTATAAGGACAGTAGGTAGCATACATTTCTGGCAAAAAAAACAGATACAGACATTCCCGTCCTTATTAAGGCCTACACTTTATAACTGTCAATTTTTTTTAAAATTTAAAAAACAGCTTCTCATATCAAAAGAGAATATTGTAATCTGCTCTACATTTCAAGAGATCCATTGAGGAATTAATTTAAAGGTATATAGAAGGTTTCTGGATTTTGCTAGGTATATAATATATATGTGTATCTTTCCTTTATATACTTTATTTTATTAAGTTCTTTTAAACTCTGTTTTTACTAGCTAAATCAAACAACTATTACTTGATTTGGTCTGCCCTCTGTAACTCAGGAAGACACAGATTCTGGTGTACTTGTGCTGTGGCTCATACTAACCAATAGGGACCATCTCTCAGCAATCCATCTCCTGCAACGTGCTGCTGAGATGTGGTCACTGATAGGCTAGGACACTATACAGCGTCTTGAGCTGCAGTGGTCATACTCATACAGAGACTGTTTGTTTGATTCTAGATAGTAGAAACATAGTTTATAAGCACTTCTTAATAAAGTAAATTACATAAGTTAAAAGATACACAGGTATATTATATACTTTATTATTATATATTCATATTATTAGGCTTTGTTTGTAACGCGCCGACTAGTTCTGTAGCACTAAGCAGGGTAGATACAAGTCAAAAACTATTTTAACAAATTACAAAAGAATGGAGGGCCCTGTATGGGTGAGGTATAGAAAGGTAAAGTACAAAGTATTGCACATGTTAAGGCTGAAGGTGATGAACGTCTTTTAATAGATGCTTTTTTTTGTAGGATTTGAGGCAGGAAGATAGTCTAGTGGAGTGAGGCAAGGAGTTCCAAAGAATAGGGGCAGCATGAGAAAAGTCCGGAATGTGGGAATGAGAGAAGTTGACAAAAGAGGAGAAAAGAAGAAAATCATTATCAGAGCAAAGAGGAAGGTTGGGAGAGTATTTAGAGACAAGAACAGAGATATGAGGGGGTGCATTCTTTTTGAGAGCTTTATATGTTAGGATCAAGATTTTAAAACGTATTCTGGAGGCTATGGTAAGAGAGAGCAGGATCCAGTAGAATCCCAAGGCAATTGGCCTGAGAGGTGGGAGTGATGATGGCATTGTCAATGGTGAGAGATATGTGAGGAGTGGAAGCTGTGGAAGAAGGTGGGAAGAATAGCAGTTCTGTCTTTGACATATTGAGCTTGAGTTGACGGACAGACATCCAGGAGGATAAGCTAGATAGGCAGTTGGCATCATGAGCTAGAAAAGAAAGGGATAGTTCTGGCTCAGAGATTTGAATGTCACAGATGGCATTGGAATCCAAAATAATTGATTAGGGTAGCAAGCAAGGATGGAGAAAAGGAGGAGGCCTAGGAGACACCATCAGTCAGAAGGCGTGGCGACGAAGAGGAGCAAGAGAAGGAGACATTAAATGTTTGATTTTCTAGAACCAAGAGAGCAGTGTTCATATCCCTCCAATTTCCATTTGTATAAGTAGGTTTGATATGAGGCATGTGGTTGATCATGATGTTGTTTGCGTTAATAGTTGATTTTTATTCTATAACATTTGTCCCACTGAAATATTTTCTGTAGAGTCCAATTGATTAGGTGACTTGTGAAGAAATGCAATTAGACACCTATTTTTATCTTTCCTTAGCCTTCTCCAGCATTCATTTAATGATGCATTTTTTATGACGTCTGAAACTAGTGCCTGCTCACACTTCTATGACTGTGAAGCCTCTCTCCCTGTCAATCTCTGAACACATGTTGGTGTCTGGGAATCAATCAGTGGTAGAGACACTAGTGGATACTTAGTGGGGGCTTCTCACTTTTTTTGCTACTAATCCATCATATACTATCATAGTGCACATTTGTTTTATATAGTTTGCCTCATATTCTGATACTTTTACCTTTTATGAGAATATCAATTTATATGTTTTTTCTAAAGTATTTTTCATGTAATGAGTAATAAATGCTACCACTGTCCTGGTCAATACACTGAAAAGTTTATGAGACAGGGTAAACCGTTAAATATTTCAGATTTGGGAGGTGCAGTATTATTTTGATTATGAAATACAATTAACCTTAAAATAAAGTAAAATAGTATAAACGAGACCTAGTTTATTTTTAGGCTACACCTTGATATTTTAGAATTAATCAATTTTTTTTGTAAATAAAACTCACTGGGCCTCATTCTATTATCGGCCGTAAATCGGCCGTAAGGCTGCGATTCCTTGCGGGGGTTCTGTTAACTCGCGATTCTATTATACGGCCCCGCAAGGATCTCCTCTTATGGCCGGCCGCATATCTTGGAACCGGCCGTAATCTCAGAAATATAAAAACTCAAAAATAAATTCAAGCCTGCACTGTACAGCTCTGTAAATGCTAGGGGTCATATTGGGGGACATGAGGATTAAAAGGAACCCACTCTCAAGCTTGCACATCAGCCCAAACCCGAGTTCAAATTAACTGTTTATTTTCCGGCTGCGGCGTGGGCGGGTCTGAGGTGCTCCAAGCACTCTGGACTTTTTACATGGATATTTTACGGATATTAAAAATAAAATATTTTACGGATTTGAGTACAGGATAATTATGTGCTATTTTTTCTAACACCTAAAATCCCTTTATAGTCTTCGCAAAGTGCAGGATGGCTTTATTTGAGCTATTTTATGTGCTTAATTGGTGCTAGCGAGACCTCTTTCCTGCAAGTAAGCTGCGGCTCGCTTTTAGCCTTGCAGAGAGGTTTCCCGGAGCAATTGAATTGCAAATCTCTTGCGGCCGTTTTAGATCAAAGGCTTTCCTCCGGCGCGAGCGGCTGCAAGAGATAGCAAGGCACCGGCCGCAAGCCTGCCGGAGCCTCCGGCCGTAAGGGAATAGAATAGCAGAATAGCTTGCGGCCGGTCCTTGCGGCCCCGCAACGGCTGCGGCCGCTAATAGAATGAGGCCCACTGACTTTTTTTACAATATGTTGGATATTGTAGGTCACATTTTGTCATTTTAAGGTTCTTAACTGCTTGCATTTTTGCATGATTTATAGGTCGTAAACATTGAAGCCCTAATCATGACAATGATATCATTAGGATATTGGAACATTGACATAATATATTTTCACATCTGTCACTGTGGAAATAATGTGAGTGACAGCTAATTTGCTATCTATCTATCTATCTATCTATCTATCTATCTATCTAATGTATGACGATTTTATCCATGTGCTTATTGTAAGGCTAGTGGTATGGAACCTGTTGGTGCTTTAAAATAAACATTAAAATAATATTATAAAATGATGTAAATATAAAACCTAATGGTTAGCCCTAAGTAAAAAAAAAATCAAGAAAATTAGTCTACACTTTTTTTAAACATAGCTTTTTTAATTTCACTTCCCAACATTCCCTTACACTTAAAGGGACTCTGTCAATCCAAAATCAGGTCATTTTTTTAGGTTAGACTTATAGAGCACTGAAAACTGGCTATATGTTGTGTTATCCATATTTTTCTATAGTGAGTCAATCCTGGGAAATTCCATTTTCTGTTACTGTATTTATATGCAAATGAGCAGTTTATGCATATTAAAAAGCTGCTTTGATGTGTTAATATGGATTGCAGTTTGCGTCTCTGTCTCTGTAGTGGCCAACATAAAGACCTGCAATGTTAGCTGACAGTTAGACCCCTCTTCCACCCTTATCAAGCTAGGGTATGTCTTACAATGAGTAACTGAGATGTGTGACACTGTATATTGTAGTTTCTAAATTTGAAACTGCTCTTAAAAATAATTTGTCAATTAATTATTACCTCTTTACAGGACTATACTGTAAATATTGGACTTCAAAGTCCCTTTAATTTATTGTCCAGTTGAAATACATCATGGCATATTAGCCAAGCCAATACAATTATCAGTCTGTGTCTCTATTATTGGAATCATTTGTGGTTATAAATCCACTGGGAATGACAATTGTAACATCAGGAAAAACATATTGTAAGTTGAATCTGACCTTCACTATGAGGGAATGCGCCTTTAAAGTCATCTAATATTAATGGAATAGAATGGAATAGTGACAGTAACGCTGGACAATGGTTACCGTAGCAACAAGAGTCAGGCACTTTCATATAAGAATAGCTTTCTAGTCCATGTCAAGTACAGCACGAAAAATCTGGGTGACTGGTGGGAGCCGGTAAATAGATTTTCCTCTGTAGCAGAAGATTACAATTTGCCACACTTGTATAATATGTATTTGTATGGGTTATTAAAAATAATTCAACAGTATTTTAATTTCAAGTATATATATATGCCCAAAAAATGCATTAATCCACTGCTGGAGGGGCAACTCAAGATTGGAAAAAAACAGGAAATTAAAAAATAAAGGTTGCATGCAACCTTAACATCCCTCCATCCCCCTCCTCCATGGTATATGACATAACGTAACATCATTGATGACATCACATTTGATATAAATAATGTCATCAGCTATGACATCACTCATGACATCACATAGTATGAAACATTACATCCCCCATGATATTACGTTGACAACACACTGCAGCCCTATGATGTCACTTATCACATATTATAATTGCCGAACTACGAGACGTCGTCACACTTTGCGTGATGCGTACGACTTAGGCGGTGAGCTCCAAAGGCGCTCATTGCCTGCAAGCTTCACAAAGGAAACGCGGGATCGCCTTACAGCCTTATTAAATTGCCAACCGCTCAATTGAATATAAGCACATAACATCTTTTTTTTAAAATAAGTTTTTACTTAGTGAAGACCTTGCTTTTGCATAGAAGTTCACTAACTAAACACTTATGGAAAAAAAATATGCTATGTGCTTATATAGAGCCCCATTCAATTGCCCGATTCGCAATTTAATAAGGCTGTTAGGCTGCAAGCAGTTTACAAATGCGAGACTTAAAAAAAAAAACAATACAAGACGCGGGACTTAGAAAAAATACGAGACACAGGACTTAGGAAAAAAATATGAGATAGGAACAATACGAAGTTCACGGCCTAACCGCGAAAAACAAAAATCATGAAAAACACAAAAAATACACAATATAAAAAAACATCACACCAGCACGGGGGAACAGCCAGGAAGTGTGGGAGTGAGGTGGAACACATATTTAAGACGATTTTCAAGAGTTTCGGCACTCGAAAATCAGCTGACAGAGAAAAAAAATTACGGCCCCAAAAAATTAAAACGAGGCTACACAACCCTGGACCGCGCGACACACCGCCAACGTGTACCACTTTCACACAGGAATGTACGAGGTACAAAATACACTACTACAAAGGATGCCAAATAGTCGCGATCCGCATAGCACATACACAAACGACACTACTTTACACTTCGAACTTGCAAATCACAACATTACGCATCTACAGTAGCGCTTTACACAAATAAACCAACGTTTTGTCCTCGCGCACGCAGCCTACTTTGGATGCACAATTGGGACATTCGTAAAACTATCTCCACAGGCCAGCAACAGTCCCACTGGACATTATATGCTACGGGAAAATGAAAAAAGTTTGTTAGCTCTTCAGCCTATTGATTGATGGATATATTAATTACAAATAGGTAAAGTATATTCATTCATTATTTCCTTCATTAATTAATTATTAATTATTAAGTAACTAATTAATTGATTATTATTTACAAAAATATAGACATATGTATCTGTCTTTGTCATGAGCGCAGAGGCTGCTCAGAGAAGAAAAAGTACAAGAAAGGAGAGGCCCGCAATGAGCGCCGAAGGTCCTCACAGTACAAAAACCTTCACATTGTGTGGCAAACAGCATTGCCATGGCTTCGAATTTTATTGATCATCATTTTTTGACGGGCAATTCACTCGTAACATTTATAATTGTTAACTATGAAGGTTTACAAATTTCCAATTGAAGCCAACTCCTTTAAGATCATATGGGATCAGTGCCAGGGATTCAGGGGTTCAGGCTAACGGTATATAACAGATGAGCTTTTGAGTGGTACTTCCTCCCCTAATCAAACATAATTATTGTTTATTTGTAATGCGCCAACATATTCCGTCGCGCTATACATGGGTTAAGTTCCAGGCAAAAACATATTCAATATTAACACATTTCAAAGGATGGAGGGCCCTGTCTTGAGCTTAGAATCTGGTGCCCATAGCGCTTTCCCAAAACACCTTGCAAGACTGAAAACTTGTAAACTTATAATCTAAAGATAAATACAAAGCATTGCTGACAAGTAAACAGAATCCTCAGTTTTACATTTAAATATAGCATGAAGAAATAGCCACACGCCACATGAAAATGCACAGTAGGTAAAAATAATACATGACATACAAAAAATTAAACAAGTTACTACACTATTAGCCCTATTAAATGCTCTCAGTGTTGAAAACTGTAGCCTGTAACCTAGCCCGCATGACTTGCGGCTATTAAATTGGCCCCATAAAGCAACCTGCCAACGACTTGCGGGGTAAGGGCGAGAAAAGGCTACAGGACGTGGAAAATCAAACTGTGCGCCCGCAAATCCTTTGATCTGTCAAGTCCGTAACTGTTACCTTTTTAATCACGCTATTAAATTGCAACAAATTCACTGGCGTTTAAGCCCGTAACCTGCAAATGGAGCCAAAAGGCTAACGGGTACCAGAGAGGACCCACTATTGGATTAAAGCCCTATCTGTAGCACTGTAAATGCAAATACACACACTACTGTACTTATAGGTAAAGTGATGTTAGGTATTACAATTATTGGCACAAAATTCTCAAGCTCGCAAATCTGCAATATAAAATACTTTTTATTCAATTACATTTCTGTGTTATATCGATCCCGGCAATCAATGTGTTAATACATATAATGGAACTCGCATGGACCAGAATATCCTTTTTACGGTTTTATCAATATTGCATTATTTCTGGAATGCAGGTCCGATCTTAACTCGTAATTGAAGCCTGTAAGACTTTGAAATCCAACCTCCATTTTTCAGTGATGTAATTATGATGATCTCATTTGCCATTGGCTCCATCTAAACAGGTAACTACGGTTTTGACTAATTGATCATGTTCACACCCGCGCATCCAACGGTCAACAAATGAATTTAATTGAATTTAATAGCTCTGTAGCTCAGCCAAATTTCATGCCGCAGCCGTTGCGGGTCTGACGTTGCACTTACGGGTTTGGAATTTAATGTGACTGTATGCCTCCATTAGTGTGCACTATAAATTTGATTCCACAATATAAAACATCTAGATTCAGATATTCCAACTACCCACTAATCTTTTTCATTGCCTGTTGCACTGTCCCATTATTCAAGAATTTTGGCGATTGATAGGTCACTTTATTAGAGACACACTTCAATTAAAGATAACACAGCAATATTTGGACAATTTTGGACATATGAAAGCCTTTAGACAACTAGAAATAACTGCAAACTACTGCATACCATATTGGTAGTCATAAAGAAAACAATCTTGTCTCACTGATTGAAACCAAGAAACCCCAGGTTGTATATGGTAATAAGTAGGCTAAAATTGTTACTTCATGTAGATTGGGTAGAATCTTGATAGCAATCCACCAAATACAAATGATTTCATACTCAATAGGCGTAATTTGTGAAGCTAAACCTATCCAGACTGGATCAAGGTGATATTAATCTCAAAGAGAGACATGATACAAAACATTTTCTTTATTGATATATAATGTTAAGTCACCATATTGTTCACTCTGCCTCCCTGGTCTATCTCTCTGATCTCCTGAGCCCAATGCTAAATTTCCACAGCTAAGACACCATATTGTTCACTCTGCTTCTTTGGTCAATCTCTCTGGTCTCCTGAGCCCAGTGCTACATTTCCACAGCTGAGACACCACGGAGATCGAGTTGGTCCCAAAGGTGCTCGAGTCTGCGGAATTTGAAGACCAGGGAAGTAGTTGAAAGTCTTCTTTGTGCTCCTCCAACCACTCCCGGACAATTCTAGCCATATTAAACGTTGCATTGAACTGCTGGAAGATCCTATACATTCAAGGGAAGACAGGCAACATGTATGTATACTATCTTGCAAGGATGGGTCGATAACCCAATTGGTTATGAGTGCCTTCCAGAGTTAAGAGTAAACCCAGACAATGTCCCAAAAGCATTCTCCAGACCATAACGCTGACGCCATAAGCTTGTGTTCTTCCAACAATGGTTGTAGAGTGTTAGTTGTTTTCGCACCTGACACGCCAATGTCCATCCAGTTAATGGAACAGAAAACATGACTCATCAGAGAAGGCAACCCTTTGCCAATCAGACGAGGTCTAATTTTGGGGCTGTTGTGCAAATTGAAGCCGTTTCTGCTGATCAACCCTCGTCAGTATGGGCGCAGTGATCAGTCATTTGCTTTGGAGCCCCATACTCAAAAAGGTTAGCTGTACTGTAATTTTAGACACATCTGGTAGCACCTAGTTCATTTGGATAGTGAATTGCTCAACTGTAGTGTGTTGGTTGGCCCTAACACAGATTCTCCATATAACATCTCCTATTTAAGAGGTTCCTTGTGGTCCAGTGGTTAGGATTCATTGCTTTCACCGCTGTGACCTGGGTTTGATTCCAGTCAGGGAACCAAGATTTCACACCACCCTGAAGCCATGCAGGGTTGGTCTGGTTAGTACTTGCATGGGAGACCAACTAGGAATACCAGGAGCAGTGTGCTGTGGCTCACTGGAGAAGGAACTGGCAATCCACTTCAGTATCTCTGCCATGTAAACTAAGTGGATCAGCATGACCATGGACATAAAGATTTTCCTGGTGTGTTGCACTCCATGAGGTCAAGGAATGTCCGACACAACAATGCAAGCATAGAATGGCCCGCTGCACCTTATGCCTGTCTGGACCAATTGGAAGCTGCTGGCTATGCTGTCTACCCACACCCACCTCACACAGTGATGTGCTCTTAGGAAGGAGAAAGACTAAAATGGCAGCCCCCTACAAGTTGTTGATCAGTCGTTCATTAGTTTCCCACACTTCATGACCCTATGAACAGCATCACGCCAGGCACATCTATCATTATGTCTCTGGCTGTGCCTATCCATAAGGTTCTCTTGGCAAAGATACTGGAGTGGGTTGCCAGTACCAATTTGTCTGACCTCTCTGCTATGACCTGCATATCTTGGATGATCGTATAAGGTAATAGCTCAAGGCTTTATTTAAGTACACAAGCCCCTTCACCAGGACAAGGTAATGAACAAGAAGGGGCCACTAAAGTAGGCCGAAGTAAATTAAGAAATAGTAATAATTCAAAACTTTATAAAATTATGCTAAAAGACTTTAATTATGCTAGGTGCAACTTATGATTTTAAAGGACCATAACATGGACTACCATATTTTAGCATTATATGGTCCTTTCAAAGCAAAGTAGACACCCAATATAAAGCTTAGCTTAAAAGGACTCTTTGGGCAAAATTGTTTATTTCTATATACAGTAGGCTCTCGGTTATCCAGAACTCTCAATCAACCAGAAAAACATTAGAATACTGTACTTTAATAAAAAAATTTTTTTATAGGGTTCAACTAATGCCAGGTTGTCACGCCACAAAATGCTTACAGGCACCTGGATGTCATCCTCTGTACGTCTCTGTAATTCAGCTTTACCTGGAAGCAGATGAGAGACTGAGCCAGGGCAGTGCTGGCGTTACATTCCCCGCCGTCAGCACCGCACCCTGCAGCCAAACGTCCCTGTGTGTAAGTGAGAAGTGAAAGCTGCTGCTGCTAGAACAGCCCTCATTGACAAATATACTTAGCAGAGCATCCTATGTGCAGCTAATCTAGGCCTCTTCTAATAGTAGCTCTCATGCAAACAGAAACTACATTTATCCAGCTCATCCCAGATGAACATATTCTCAGCTTTTTTAGACTTCCTCTGTTCCCTCACATGAAGATTGCCATATGTCGCAGTTCTGACCTAAGGCCACACCCACATCGGAGGGGCTTCACACTGTAATAGATGTCTGTTTTAGTAAATCACAAATGACACACAGTATTGTGGGAAATATAGTCATGTTTCCGACCATGCAGTACAGAAAGCAAAGTGTCACTGTTAATTAAAGATATCAGATCCAATTAATAAATGTTGATTCTTTTGTAGACATACATATATAGTGACCTTTAAATGTTACACTATTAGAAAAATAAAATAATTAGTGATGTTAATACAATATAAGGTACAGAACGCATTTGATCGTTTATGGGTAATCTCACATACAGCAGCTTTGTGTACTGACAATTTATTTGTTTAAAAGGAGATTTTTAACCTCTGGATGTATAAATACTGGAAATACCATTTTTATGTTACTAGAATTGAGCATGTCTAATATATATATATATATATAAATATAAAAGTTATATTATAATAACCTGGTTAGAATTATTGCCTTGTAGGTGAAATAGAGTTCAGAGAAACTAAAAATAGCTCCTGAGACTTCCCGAGAAGTGTTGCACATAAAGCCGCGCTATAAAGATGAAATGTATTGGCTGCCATAGATCTAAAAGATTAAAGGACCACTGCAGGTAAAAACACACACACACTTATTTGATAAGTATTTAGCAAACTAACAATATTAGCAACTGTGTATGCCATGGGCACAACATTTTTTCTGGGAAAATCTGATTTTTTTTAAGTACAGAATTCCATTTTGTTTCTTACACCACTACCTCAGAGTTGAATCATGAGAGGGTGTGTTTTGGCTATCAGTGAAGAGAGAGGTGGGGTATGAGGGAATAGAGAGACTATGTAACGTTAATTAGATAAGACTGAAAGAGACACAATGCCAATTCTCTCTCACTGGCCCAGAAGCAGGTCCCTTGCATCATTCACTGCAACAAAAGCTCATCAGAAATGCAAACCACCCTCTCACACAATGTATCATGGATACTGCACGGGGGATACAGGGTCCTGCAGAGGGAACAAAATGTATTATTTCTAATTCATAATTAGATGAATTACTTTTTTTTCTTTTTAATTATAAGTCAGACTTAAAGGTACTAAAAAATATATATATTTTTTCATTTGTGGTGGTCCATTAAATAACCCCAGAGTATATGCATGAGAAACAAGACAGTGGCCAAAAAATGTACAAAAATGGAACAGTTTGTGCAGGAAAAACCTGCCACAAACATAGATAATGTACAACATAAGAAAGAAGACTAAATAAACACAATGAGTAACAGGCATGAGGTCCCTGCTCTGCCAATCTACCAATCTAGAGGCTATGGCTGTGTTTGTGGGGCTGAAGGAAACAGATGTAGGACAGTCAGTGGCGCAGCTAGTGAATGGAAGACCTTGGTGCAAAATAATTTGGGGGGCCCTTGCACATTTCTCTACATCCCACTTGTTTCAATAAAACAGCCCCACATATATGTAGTTGATAGAGTGCCGATAGTAGCGGGCTTTTACCTGTCTATAGTACCTTGCACCTACTGCACCAGCAGAAGCTCTGCCACTGACGAAACAAAGGGCTGCTGTTGATGGATGGGCTGTACATTATCAACTGTGTGTTTGAGCCAGGTAGACACTGGACACAATAGGGTATAGGTGATATGCATCTTTATATGTGTTTTTAGTGAGGTTTTGAAAAAGAGATAATCTACCAGGATGGGGTATGGAGTTTAGCAGAATAGGGGGAGCTTGAGAAATACCATATAATGAGAGTGGAAGGACAAAACATGAGTGGAGAAATGAAGCAAGACATTTGCAGGTGATTGGGGAATATTTGGATAGAAAAGCAAAATAAATAAAAGTGGTTGTGCACTATTTTTTATAAATATTTAAGGTTAGAGGTCCCTCTCTTGTGGCAATGGGTAGCTGACGTATTGGGGCTTAAGCAACATAAATCTAGACTGCTTAGAGGGCCAGATAGTCACGGTAGGGAAAAATGTGGAAGCAATGGGGGTCGAAAAGTCTATGGTTATAATGACGTAAGAAAACAGTACCAGGATGCAAAATATGCTTGATGAAAGCCAAAGACTGTAACTTAGGGCTTGATAGAGGCAAACATCTGCAATGCAGGGCTGGACATTTGTGGTCGGGTGCCTCTCTTGTGGCGAGAGGTAGATGACATATTGGCCCAAGCTATGTAAATCTAACCTGCTTAGAGGAACAGATAGCCTTGGTTGGGACGTGGGCAAGTATGTTGTTTAGAGGACCCAATAGTCATGGTAGAGAAAAAGGTGTTTACCTTGGACGTGGGCTGCTTAGAGGATCAGCTAGTCATGGTAGGGATAAAGGCATTACCTTGGACAAGGGCAAGGACGCTGCTTAGAGGGCCATATAGACAAGGTAGGGATAAAGGCATTACCTTGGACATGGGCAAGGATGCATGCTTCCCCTGGTATTAGACAAGGCAGGGTAGGGACTAGGTCATGTGAAATGAGGGCCAAAGAGCATCTATGATCATAATGACATATGAATGCGACTTTGTTTCCAAGATGGGGTAGTGACTATGAATGAGGCCGAACAGCGTCTATGATCGTGATGATGTTTTTCAAGATGTGGTAGAGACTATGACATGGGAAATGGAGGTGGCATCAAATAGGCCATGTGAAATTAGGACCGAAAAGTCTATTGTCGAATGTCTGCCCATCCTGCTTCCTTGTGCATGGGACTACACATCCCATGATTCCTTGCTCTACAAACTGCCTTCACATGTTGATACAATGTATTAGCTGCCTGTGATTGGCCAAAACTAATTATGTTATTTTTGCTAACTTTAGCAGGGATTTTTAGGGATGTTAACTCTGAAAATCAACGGCTTGCAACTTCATATTGTTTATTTTACGATTTTTTTCATACAAAAATGTTTGCATACACTACTGATTCTCCCTTATTAGATGCATTCATAATCCATGAAACTTAAATATGCCTTTAACAACATATAATTTGTTTTACTGTATGTTTAGTTTTAGTTAAATTGGTGACAAATTTGAATATTTTTTTTTCTCTTTCATTAGTATATCAATTCAGAATATCCCAAACTGTGATCCGAGGACATGAGTGCTCTGTGAGCTGCATTCAGGTAGTCCATGGGAGAATGGGGATTCTAAAAGCATTATAAAAAAAATAGGAATATAAATACAGGTGCAAAAAAGAACACAGAAAGAAAGGTACAGAAAAACAAAAAATCTTTATTTGTGGTTTATAATTTCCCAGGCAACATCCAAATAGACAATTATAATACATAAGAAGATAGTCAATGAACTCCCTAAGTGGTATTCAGTCAGCCAACACTATGGTCAAATTTAAAGTGGTTCATGGCCTTAATTGATATATTACAGAGCAAACATGGGCTAAGGGTACTAAGGTGAGAGCTCCTGGAGACTTTGTGGAGAAGTTACATCATCTAAATCCAGCCCATTGTATAATATAGTAGATGGTGAGGTTCTTGATGAAACAGAAAAATCAAAGGACCACTGGACCCCAAGATTTCTAATATTTATTTAAAATGTCATATTTAAAAACATCACAAAAGCTATTTTGCATAAATAATAACAGTGTAGACTGTGGGATTATTTTTTCTTCCTCTGTCATATGTCACAGATTGTGATTTTCTTCCCATTGTTTTTAACTTAAATCTGACAGTAATACACAGTTATCATTGTCTCTATGAACCCTGGTGTACATTTTCCCTTAACTCACTGGAAACATAAAGGTAGTTCAAACACATTATTTTTTTATTTGAATGTTGTTTAAATGTTAATTTTCTTTAAATAATATAATTTTTGTTTCCAGGTGAAAATCACTTTTGTAATGTTGAGCAACATAGAATTGAATAGTGGTGTTGGAGGTAGTTGCTTGAGGTTCCTTGGACTACAAGAAGATCCAATCAATCAACACTAAAGGAAATTAGGCCAAACTGTTCACTGGAAGGCTTGATCATGAGGCTAAATTTCAAATATTCTGGCCATATCATGAGAAGACAGGATTCCCTAGAGAAGACTCTGATGCTGGGAAAGATTGAAGGCGCACAGTAGAGATGGATAGCTGAGGTAATTGAAGCAATGAACATGAGATTGAGGCAGCCCAGAAGGACAGTGGTTGACAGATGTGCCTGGCATGCTGTGTCCATAGGTTCATGGAGATTTGGACAAGACTGAATGACTAAACAACAACAAATGTATAGAACATGCTATTTTAAATGCATGACAGAAAGTTTTTGACAACAGTGTCACTTTAACTATTTTAGTTATTTTGACTTGAAATTAATATTTATCATGTAGTGGACCATTATATTTGTACTAGGTCCTGAAAGTAGATCAGCATCTGCAAACCATTTGGAATGAACAGAATGAGAGTTCCTTTCAGTGAAAGTCTTCTCTCAGAAAATAAATGTTTTAAGGCAAAATAAAATGAAAAGTTGCTTATTCTAAGCTTTGCTACTTAAAGTCTTGTAAGCTGGACGAAAACGAAAACAAATGGGGCAGGCATTATAATTATTAACTTTTATTTGTAATGCGCCAACATAATACGTAGCGCTATACAGGATATAAAAACAAGAAAAAGAACAATGTTAACAAACTGCAGAAAATGGAGAGCCCTGTTTTGAGCTTAGAATCTTTGTAGAAAGTGTTTATTTCCAAAGCACCCTATAAGATTGGAAGCTTGC
This sequence comes from Discoglossus pictus, assembly GCA_027410445.1. NCBI lineage: Eukaryota > Metazoa > Chordata > Amphibia > Anura > Alytidae > Discoglossus > Discoglossus pictus. The sequence goes on from CM050164.1 coordinate 27,442,289, forward strand.
TACTTACAATCTAAAGGGAATGGAATAGGCAGAAACCTGGGCAAGAATAGACAGATACAGAATAGCAAGGGTCAGGAAAGAAGTGAAGTTTACTTAGGTAGGAAGACATGCAAAGTTAGAATGATTTCCATTTAGAAGGAAAAGCAATTACTGTATACCTATGTGTGGGCCAGTCTGAACAATGGGGTGGTATGTTGCCAGTCAGACCCTAAACACCCACTGACCTTTGTTTGTTTGTATTGCTCAGTCGTGTCCAACTCTCCATGACCTCATGGACTGCAACACACCAGACACAGCTTTATGTCTATGGTCATGCTGATCCACTTGATATTAATAGCAGAGATACTGGAGTGGATTGCCAGTCCCTTCTCCAGTTGGCCATGGCATACAGCTCCTGTTTTTCCTAGGTGGTCTCCCATCCAAGTACTACCCAGGCCCAACCCTGCATGGCTTCGGGGTGGTGTGACCTCTTCTATATTTTCTTCATAATTTATAAGACACATTCTACATGGAGTTAGTGAATTTCAGTTGCCCGTTGTAACTATTATTTGCTGAATCTGTGTAAGGAATTATTGTAAATGCTCGGAATGATTTAAGAAAATATGTTTGTTTTGTAGAACAAATACTAAACCCTGAAAAGTCTGTTACCTGCACAAAAGTTATGTCTGGATTTCTGTTGCTATAGTGACCACCTGTAACTCTGGATAAATAAATGAGTCATATGTAGTGATAAGTACCAATAAGCCGTTTTTATTCTGGCCGTATATAAATAGTGCTTTGCAGACAGTCTAGCCTTGCTTTTTCTATGGCAGACTCATAGCCACATTAAATTCTCTCAACGTTGAAAACCGTAGTCCGTAACGTAGCACACATGACTTGCGGCTATTAAATTGGCCCTGTAAAGCAATCTGTCAGCGACTTGGGGGGTAAGGGCGAGAAAAAGCTACAGGACGTCAAGCCCGTAACTGTTAGGTTTCCAATCACGCTATTAAATTGTTACAAATCCACTGGCGTTCAAGCCCGTCACCCGCAAATTAAGCCAAAAGGCCAACGGGTACAAGAGATGACTCACTAGTGGGTTACAGTCCTATCCGTACCACTGTAAATGCACACATATATACACACTACAGTACTTCTAATTAAAGGGAAAGTGACGTTAGGTCTTAGAATTAATAGCACAACATTCTCAAGCTCGCAAATCTGCAATATAAAATACTTTATTTGCACTTCAATTTCCGTGTTATTTTGATCCAGACAATCAATGTGTTATTACATATAATGGAACTCGCATGTAATTGAATATAATATTTACGGTTTTAGCAATATTGCATTATTGTAATTAAAGCCTGTAAGACTTTGAAATCCCCCTCCATTATTCAGTGACGTAATGATGATGATCTCTGTTGCCATTGGCTCCATCTAAACCCGTAACTCTGGGTTTGACTAATTGATCATGTTCACGGGCCCGCGCATCTAACGTTCGACAAATGGTTTACGGGTTTGCGTCTCAAGCTGTAACTCGCACCCTGCTCGAATTTAAAGGCTCTGTAACTTAGCCAAATTTCAAGCCTGCAGCCGTTGCGGGTCTCACGTTGCACTTACGAGCTTGGCATTTAATAGGGCTGTCAGTGTCAGTTCAGTCAACATGGCTAAAATGAAGTGTAGGGCCTTGTAGTACCCTCATGTGATGGGGGTTGCCCCTCCCCAACAGGAAGACACTTGAGCCGGGGTCTTGAAAGAGGGGAAGGTAAAGACTCCATCATAATGGAACCCATTTCACAGCATTGAGCACTGTGCAGGACCTTTTAGTTCTTAGTGACCACCTACTTTTTACCACTCCCAGCATTCATGTTGAGATGCATCTCACTTTGCGCCTCTTGCTCTTAGCTGAAGGGACTGGTGGTCACTGTATCACTAAGGCTCTGCACTAAGTGTTGGGGGTAGGTATCCTCTTCATGTCAGCACATATGCACCTTTTTGTTTTGGACTTTGTTGGTACCAGAGTTTTTGTGCACTAATTATAGACTGAGTATAGAACTCAATTTGGCACAGCACTTCTTCTTTAAATAGAGGGCAGGGAGTGGACCACCTTGTATGTACCTAGTGTGGTTGCTGATAGCTGCTCCTTCCAGGGTTTGTAGCATCTACCCCTTAGCAAAGATCCACTCCATCATTGGAGGGTCTAGCGACGCTGGAAAGATCCCCATTTCTAGGGTGAGTGGAGAATGGTCTGAGGATGCTTTCTGAACTTTTTAGTCAGAGCCCTGAAGACAAAGGAGTCCTCAAGCCTTCACGGCATGGGGAAAAGAAGAACGTTTTTGGCTCCACTTAGAACATGAAGGATATGAAAGTACTAAGCACTTTCACCGCAACGCTGTTGGACTTCATTTTGAAGCTTACCCAGCATAAGGGGTTTCACAGATTCTGGGAGAGTTCCCCTGATCTGAAATATGAAGATGGTTGATGCCAGCAGGCTGTAGTGTGGGATGATTTTTTTTATTATTGTTACCCAAACTAAAACACCATTGACTTAGGGGAAATTATGGTGTCATATCCAAATCAATTTTGTTTAAAATAAAAACAGTTTTAGTCACCATTAGATGAAACATTCCCCCAAAACATAAACGTATTCTAATTTTAAAGAGAACATACAGAGGAGATCAAATCACATATATAGTTGTCAGAATGCAAGTTGTTGCTAATGCTTGCAGGCTCGCATAGTGAGCTCGCCGCAACTGCGGCCCACGTGAAGCGAGGGCCACAGTTGCTGGCAGTTGCCCTGGTGAGTTGAGCACCATAAGCGCTCATCCCTACGACCCCCTACAACTTTCGGACTGCAAATGCGGCCCCTCGCGAAGTGAAGGGCCGCATTTGCGGAGGTGGAGGCTCTACGGCGCCTCACAACCAGTTACAAATGACCACACAAGCGGGACTTGGAAAAAAAAAACATAAACACGCAATGAATAACTACGAACTTTCACAAAAACAATTATGACCCGCGGGACTTGCAAAAATACGACCTTAACGGACAACCCGCGCACAGCACCAAACATTAAAAAATACAAACATACACACAAAAATAAAATAAAAACTTTACCCACACCAAGGGGGACACCCAGGACCTCTGCAACACAGCTTAAACCTCGAATTCTGTCAAATTTACAAAGTTTAGCCACTCAAAAATCTCCTAAGCGCAAGAAAAAATGGGCGCCTTAAAAAACGAAAACGAGGCTACACGACCCATAAAGCAGCTAAATTCCACAAAGCAAATACGGCTTTTACAAAAAAACGTACAACCTACAACATACACCATTAGCAAGGACGCTTCGTCATACAAACCCGCCTACCACATACACATTCGCCGCCATTTTACAACACTAACATAAAGAATGCAGAAGTACCCAGCTACACTAACGGCTTCCCCTCGCGCACGCAGCCTATTTACACTACACACTGCACACATTGCTGACATTAACACCTCAGCTCCATAACACTGCAAACCTACATTGTATGCTGCAGGAACATGAAAACAGATTGTCAGCTCTTCGGCACAATACTTCCTGCATGTATTACTTACAAATAGGTAAAGTATATTAATTTATTAATTTACTACTTATTTAACTAGCATCACAAAATACATATACACAAATAAAAAAAAAACTCTCGCAATAAACTAAAAAGACATTCACTGCGCACCTCCCAACGAGCGCCAACGCTGCCCATAGCACACAAAATACACTAGTGGACAGCCTTGCAATAAGCGCAAAAAGCAGATCAGCGCCGACCTTACAATGACAGCAAAAGCACCTCTGATAAAAAAATACAACAACCAAGAGGCTCGCAATGAGCGCCGAGATCTCAGACCACCACAAAAAATAATGTCTGTGCCAAACACCATTCCTTGACTTACAATTCTATTGCCGTCATTTTTTGAAGGGCAATTTACTAGTATATTTATAAAAGGGACCAAGTGATGGTTGCTGTCCAAAAATTAATCCAACCACAAACCCTTTAGGTGTTCATCTCTTGTTTTTTTGAGCCACCTGGATCACATAGCTCAGTCACACAGTTTTTCCAACATGTCTTCTCCATTAAGCAGTCAAGTTCCATAACATTAAAACACGTAGTTAAATGATTACAGTGGCAGTATGGTAAAATAAACTCTTTTGAAGAACTAGACTTCAAAATGGTTCAAATGGTTTTAGAAAGTAAAAAGCAAATTATACAGCTTTTTATTAATTTAGTTTTATTACCTTTTTGGGTACTACAGTGATCCTTTAATCTTCCTTTATGTGCACCAATACAAAATAAATTTAGTTGCAACTTTCAGGCTAATTAACTTATCCTTTAGTGTTGTTGAGTTATTACAATGTTCTCATTACTATGCAACCACATGCAGACAAATTACCTAAACATCAAACCTATTTTGGAATATTTTTTCCATTATATTTTACTCTGTGCCCAATCTAGCTCTAGGGCCTGGACCTACCAAATGATAAAAGCGTATCTGAAAGAAACAAATTAATCACAGAAAATACCCTTCATATTATTAAAACATGCCCTATATATACTTAATATTGTATGACATTAACTTGATAGATATGGTTCACTATGTAGTTATTACTAGTCATGTTTAGACCCTCCAAAAAAATGCAAGTCAACACTTTGTTTGAAATTTAAAAAAAAATAACATGTCCTAACATACTAAACATAACACTGCTATCTTTGCCTTTATGTGCGATATTAAAAATATAAATTACTATAAGGGTCCCTAGGCTGTAACAAGAAATTGCATTTTTTACTTGTACCAAATCATAAAAAAACATACTAGCAATAACACTGTAGTCAATATTTTTCTATATGGTATTTCAAATAACTAAGATTGAAAAAGGGTAAAAATTATAGATAAAAACAAAAATTAAATATAACTTTGACATTTTTAATTTTTGGTAATAATACATTTTTCCTGCAGGGTTACATTTTCTATTCCCAATTAATTCTGTCTGTTACTTTCTTGAGAGCAATAAACAAGAGGAAGCAGAATGCCAGAATCAATCGGTGTTAGCCGGCACACTTCAAATAATACTGGAGGAATTGAGTGGCACTGAAAACCTAAATACAGTAGTAACAACAAACACCTATGAAGGACTAATGGGACGTATCCCCTTAGGCTGATCTGTAGTATCGATCTGGCGACATATGGAAGTGGATAACTCCATTATATGAAACGTACCTTGTAATGAAATTTGTTAAAATAAACAAAAATAAAGTTAAAATACGTTGATTAAAAAAGCTATATACATATTTCACCAGCTGTCTCGTGCTGACTATGAGACTCGCATCAAGCAAGTTATTTGATTAAATCTGAGTACAGTCCCAATTAGTGACATTAATATGATGTCTTATATATTGTATAGATGGTAAGATAGTGATATCAGTACTCTATATATGTGAGTATAGATAAATAGTAAATACACCAAATAACAGCTTTATTGACAGGAGTTAAGAGAGTGGTCTGTATCCAATAACAAATGGCGGTGTTCTGAGTACAATATATCATTCAAAAAATGCAAGTAGCAACTGTTTTACCCAGACATATAAATACTTTCTAGATAGACACAGTGCCCATCTTCACACTAAAAAAATACAGGAGATGGTCTTTAGCAACAGCACAACCTTAGCATATGTTCACAAAATGTCACTAAATATTGTGAGATGAGCACCAGTATTATACACAGAAACAATATCGTCGAAAAAAGGCTGAGTAATTATTCTAAGAGGTCCAGGTAGGGAATAATAATGAGAATATTACCATGGAAAACCTGCACCGGTAATACCATATAAAAGACTGATATAGCGGAGATTAATGGAGCTGCGATTTGCCCTGTAATCAAACAAGCATAATGTTCCAACACTAGACTGCTCTAGCACTCCTGTCACTAAAGCGGTCCAACATGGGGGATTACCCAAAAAACATAGTAACAGTACAGTGACTGGTTCAGTGCCGCAAATCCGGCATCGAGACAGCATCATCAACAGAGGACGTCAATAAAACGGGCCTTTACAGAAAAAAATGGTACAAAACCAATACAATTTTAATTCTGGAGGCTGTGGGAAGCCAGTGGAGTGACTGACAGAGAGGCGCTGCAGACACTGTGCGGTGAGTGTGGTAGATAAGTCTAGTGGATGCGTCCATTATGAATTGGAGTTGAGACAGACGGGTGATGGGAAAGCCAGCAAGGAGAGAGCTGCAGTAGTTGAGGCCAGATATGATGAGAGAGTGAATTAGATTTTTAGTTGTGTCTTGTGTAAGATAGTGACATATTTTGGATATATGTTTTATGGGGGAAATGACAAGAGTTTATGACTGACTGAATGTGATAAATGAAAGAGAGGACAGGACTCAGTAGAACCCAAAGACAGCGAGCCTGGGAGGTAGGAGTGATGATGACATTGTCAACAGTGAGAGATATGCGAGGAGTGGAAGCTGTGGAAAAGGCTGGAAAGACAAGGAGATCTATTTTAGATATTTTGAGTTTCCGTGGATGGGTGGATATTTTAGAGAGGCAGTTGGCAACTTGAACTTGCAGATAGGGGGATAGTTCAGGTAGATTTCGTTGTCATCTGCATATAAACGATACTGAAATCTAAAAGATTTTTATTAGGGCACCAAGGGAGGATGTATAGATGGAGAAAAGGAGGGGAGCTAGGCCTGAACCTTGGGGTACAACAACAGTTAGACAGTGGAGCAAAGAAGATGCACCATAGAATGAGACACTAAATGTAAAATTTTCGGGATAAGATGTGAACCAAGAGCAGTGTCATGGATGTCAAGAGAGCAGAGAGTTTGGATAAGAAGAGGGTGATCAACTGTATCAAACGCAGCAGGGAGGTCCAGGAGAATTAGAATAGAGTTGGTGGTGAGCAAGTCATTAGTAACTATTGTGAGAGCTGTCTCTGTGGATTGATGGGGCCAGGAGTGAGATTGGAAGGGGTCAAGGAGGGACTTGGAGGATATAAATTGGGTAAGGCGATTGTAAACAACACGCTCAAGCAGTTTAGAAACCAGGGGAAGTAGAGAGATAGGGCGGTAGTTATAGGTTTCTTAAGAACGGGTGTAAATATGGCATGTTTTGGACTTGATGGAAACTTGCTGGTGTTTAGGGAAAAGTTTAATAGATGGGTGAGAGTTGGTATAAGTGTGGTAGAGAGGGCTAATATTGTTTTTGCCATGTACTTAACCCCTGTGTAGTGATATGGAATTTGTTGGCACTTTACAAATAAAGGATAATAATAATAAAAATAATAATAATACAAGGCTGTGTTTATTATTTTTTTTACTGTCTAAAAATATTTGCCCATTATTTCCATCATATAGAAATAAAAATTACCACAGTGGTCTTTTAATGGTACTTGGAAGGTTTCTAGATTTCACTAGGAATATAATTTACCTATTTATCTATTTTTGTGTACTTTATTTTATTAAAAAGTGCTTAAAAGCTCTGTTTTCTGCCTAAAATCATACAATGTGTACATGTTTGAGTCTGCCCCTTAATATTATTATTAGTTTTTGTAATGCTCCAACATATACCGAGGGCTGTTCAGGGGTTATTCATACTTAACTGTGAAGTACAGTGTTTCAATCTAGCCAATCAGTGACTTCTCAAGCAGAATATTGTCACTGATTTGTTATTATGAGAAACTGCACACCTTCTACTTTCAAGTACACTATCTTCATGGGCGGCAGAGTAAAGAAACCAATTATGAACCATCTTTAAGGTTTTAGGCAGAAAAAATAAACTTATAAGCAGTTGTTAAAAAATAAAGTACATTAAAGTAAACCAATATATTATATTCATAGTGAAATACATAAAATGTTAATGTCTCTTTTTCACATTTACGGACCAAAAAAAAGTTTAATATATTTTTTATTTTTGCCTACATAGCTTTAGGCATTTCATGTCACAATACATCAGTTGAGAATGTAGGATAAAAACAGCCATTGGCTTTCCTGTGGTTCTCAGACATTTCAGACATATGATTCCCAGATTAGTCTAATGCTGCTGATCTTCACAGTAAAACACATTTTATATCCTTAGCCAGGGAACAAGGGTAGAACAGAACAAAATGTTTTAAACAAGGAAATAGAAAATGATTGGCATGTCCCTACATCTTATATACTGTACTAAAACTGGATTTTCTAAAGAGCTGTTCAATGTCAAAAATGAAACATTTTATATTATAGAGATAGTGATTTTATATTTTTGATGGACCAAATATTTGGCAATGTGCATAAAATAAAAGACATATGAAAAATAAAATATTGCATGAAAAAGTCTCTTAATCTTAGTACAGACAAGGACGGGTCTGTTATATTTAAAACCACCATCATGTAGAGCAGTCAAATTCAGTCAATCAAGTAGAAAATGGAGAAGAGGCGCATAAGATCATGCTCTTCGCGGATGATATTCTGTTAACACTTACGAACCCTTTGAGTTCATGTGTTAATTTGCATCAAACTCTTCATGAATTTGTCAGTCTGTCATATTTAAAATAAACTCTTAAAAATCAGATATAATATATAGAAAACTCAAATGGGAAACCAAGCAATCCCTAAAACAATAATTTATGTACAATTGGAATTCAAGGTCAATAACACATTTGGGTTTGAATTTCTCCTTTACTATGAAAAACTATATGAAAGAAAGCTTAAGCACCCTTTCAAAAGATATAAAGCTGCTTACTAATGAATGGAAAACACTAAATCTCTCTTGGTTGGCCAGAACCGCTGCAATAAATATGTGTAAAATTCCGAAATTAAGTTATGTGTTCAGATGCATACCTGAGAAAGTTTCTAACATCTCCTTAAATTTGATTCAATCTAGTATAGATGAATTTATTTACTTGGGTAAAAAAGCAAGAATTAAGAAATCGATAGCATGTAAAAAATTTGAAAAAGGAGGCTTGGGTATACCGTCAATAAAGGACATTCATGATAACATTTTGATCTCAAAATTTATGGTTTTGAATATCCAGAGTAACAGAGCAATTTGGAAAAATATTGAGGATAATCTTTTGGGTGATATACCAATTCATACAATTCTGTGGCATTCAAAGATTGAGTCTATCCCCCTTAGTAATTTACAGGAGGGCTTAGAGCCATATTGAAATTCTGGTTCAAAATCAGATTAAAAAATCATCTAATTCATATTCCCTCCTTGGCTTCGCCTATAGAAGTTTTAAGAACTAAAGAGAACCATCAGACCCTTATTTATTGGAATAATAAGGGTATTAATTATATAGGCGATATGTACTCAGGGGGTAAATTAATGTATCTAACTACATTACGAATTAAACTTAACACTAGTAAGATCTCGTGGCTTGAATATGAATCAATAAAAAAGCTTATGATGCTTTGGAAATTCAGACCAATGAATGAAGATAACTTATTTAAAATGGAGATCCTGGCGACTAAGGAGGATGATTCTAAAATTATTTCGAAATGTAGTAGGGCGATGTCTGACAAGTCTATTTTTATAAAATCTAGTACTATTTTTACATGGGAGGCGGAATTAAACTTGTTTTTTGAGCCCTCCTCCTGGTCTAATTCTTTTCAACTAGTAAAAAAAACAGCGATTAATACCTCCTATTTGGAGCTATATTTCAAAATTACACAGAGATGGTATTTCACCCCCCAGCTTATGGGAAAATTAAAATTTCAACCAGACGATCCATGCTGGAAAGAATGTGGTATGCAAGGCTCTACACTACATTTATTTGCCTCTTGTTGCTCTTAGTTCCCCTTCTGACTTGGCACCTTGTTGTGGTGAAGGGGCTTGTACACCTCAATGAATCTGTGAGCTATACCATGTAGGGTCACCCAAGATGGGCAGGTCCTAGCAGAAAGGTCAAACAAATTGTGGTCCATTGGAGAAAGAACTGGCAACCCACTCTAGTATCTTTGCTAAGAAAACCATATGGATAAGCACAACCAGAAACACAGACCGTTGTGCCTGGTGTTCTGCATCCATATGGTCACCAAGCGTCGGACACAATTGAAGGACAAACTAAACAACAACAAAAGCGGTTAAAAATTAATTTCCAATGATCAGGAGGGGGCTCGGTCACTAGAAATACACAATTGTGTGACTCTATGAGCATAATTTTTAAAGTTTATTATGATTATAAGTTATGGATATCCTCAAATCAAGATTAATGGAGAACTGTAATGTCTAGCAAGATCAACTTGTTATTTTAATTACACATTGATCATTAATACAATAACTATTTAATATTCTATAATTGCAACATTCAATATTTAAAAAAATTGGAGCCTCCAGCTGATTATTTGTCTCCACCCTGGTAAGGTCCTTGAGAGAAGGGTGAGAGACTGGCCCTTGAGACAGGTCTAAAGGGGTTTAAAAACTATTTGATTTGATAAGAGAGTAAACAATCATTGAGACGTTGCCCCCACAGCTAAAGCTTGTTGCCAAGGCAAACATCTAACACAACAGGTATCCAGTCAATTGAGCCAATACCGGCAAAACAAAGCCATCTCCCCTATTGACCTTATAGTGGGTGGATACCAGCAGCATCTGTCTGAACTTTTAAAGTAAGTTTAATATATGTTTTTTTAATCACCAAATATGAATTTAATTAATTATCAATCCCTAATTACAATATCTAGCTCATGTTGTGAGGGCCTTACAGTGGTCCTTTAAATTCAGTATTCTGTGTCACAAGTCTGTTTGTTCATATATAAGACAGAAGCTATATTGCAAAAGGCTAAATTATTTAAATCGAGATGGAAACATTTGAGATTATTACTTACTTTATCTTCCCTAATGATGGCATTGCAATTATCACAATCAGGCATGGAAAGGTCATATGCAGAAGATTAGATCATCTGTAATTTTCCGACCTTTTTAGAGTGGAATAATGTAAAGGGCCACTGAAAGCACATGGTCTTTTTCTTCAAGTTTACACTTATATGCAGCAGTTAAAATGCATAAATAGTTTTAAAAGTTAACAGTGTTTTAAAATCTTTATTTAAAATGTTTATGAAACAGGTCCAGCAACTCACAAAACCATTCCTCAGTAATCAGTCTACAGTGGCTAATAATGAATTTGTGCATTGTTAACAATACTCTGTGTTTATAGAGGTTTAGTATAGTCCCAAATGCACAAAAGGATATTAGTCACTATTAGTTGATTAATGGAATAAGTCAATCATGGAAGGTGAAGAAAGTGAATGGGTGGGTCCTCACAAGCTGCCTGATTTACCCGTTGAATCAATACACTTTCTTAAAACTAATTTATGTGGTTTATCTGATGCAAAGAAATATAATTTAATGGAAAGAGCTTGAAGGCAATACAAACAATGCTATCCACTCCTTCAAGTAAAGTTTTCCAGTGCTGCTTTTTGAAAAATAATAATCTGAACGTTAAAAAAGTTTAAAATATTCATATATTAATTTATTTGCTAAGACAAAAATAAAATCCAAACAATAATTTTAGTTGACAAACCATTTTCTTATTCCTAATGCTTTGTTCTTACTAACAAAAGACCCTGCCCATTCATTTAGTTTCTGAATGTGCTGAAGTGATTAATATTTGATTATTATACCTTAGATCTAAATAGGGTTAGCAATAGTTGGTGTGGTATTAACATATACTAGTCTTAAAAGGTTCCTGAGCTCATGGATACTACTCTAGGCAATTATACAGAGAAGTCAAATGAATTTGAAAATCTGTATGAACATTGTTCACTTGATGCTCTTTTTACTAATTGCACTTTCAGCTTTTAAAGCCCTCAGAGTGTCTTATTATGTTGGTGTTACACGCTTTAGCTTTACTGTCCAATATATTGAGCTTGTATTGCCTACATGCTCTCTTTCTTTGAGGAACAACGTCTAGCAGCAACTATAGTGTTTGGGTGTAGATTGTGTGATATTTAGTCCTTTCTAAACCTACAGGAATGAGCAAACTGCCACAGCTGTGAAGGGAGCAGCTAGATTATTAACTGCGTTGTATAAAAAGTCTGATAAAATAATCGAAATATGCATACATTTAAAAAAATATAAAAACCACATGTACATTTCAGTTTTCAGTGGTAAAAGTGTCTCTATGAAGTATTCTGAAAAACAGAAATCAAACTGCCACTGTTCTATGCATAATAGAGAAAGCATGCGAGCTCCAGATAATCATTTACTTATACTTAATAGACTATTCTAAAGCCTTTGACTGTGTGGATCACAACAAAATGTGGTGAGTTCTTAAAGAGATGGGAGTACAAGATCATTTTATCCACCTCCTGAGGAATATGTAGTTGGGATAAGAAGCCATGGTCAGAAAAAAAACATGAGACAACCAAATCTTTCAAGATAGAGAAAGAAGTGCAACAAGGTTGTATATTGTCATCTTATTTATTCAACTTACACAGAGTTCATTATGCGTAAGGCCAGGTTAGATTAATCCATTGCTGAGAGAAATATCAGAGACCGCATATGCATGGATGATACTACTCTTAGGGCTGACAGTGAGCAGGAACAAAAGGGCATGGCCATGAGGGTGAAAGAAGATGTAAAAAGGGCAAAAGCTGGGCTGCTGCTCAATGTTAAAAAGATGAAGATCATGGCAAACAACAATATCAGTTCCTGAAAAATAGATGGGGAAGAAGTGGAGGCAGTGACAGATTGTATCTTCCTGGACTCCATCTCTGCAGATGGTGACTGCAGCCATGTCATTAAAAGACGTTTGCTTCTGAGGAGAAAAGCTATGGCAAGTCTGTACAAGCTATTAAAAAAGGTCAACATAGCTAGTACTATAGTATTCCTAGTAGTTACATACATTTGTGAGAGCTGGACCAAAAAGATGGCTGTAGATTTGACGCCTTTGAATTCTGCTGTTGGAGAAAAATGCTTAGAGTCCTTGGACTGACTGCAAGAAGGTTTAATCAATCAATACTATAGGAAATCAAGACAAACTCTTCACTGGAAGGTATGATCATGAGGATGGAGTTCGGATTCTCTAGAGAAGACTCTCATGCTGGGAAAGATAGAAGCCAAATGAAGAAAGAGATGGATAGATGAAATCATTGAATTAATGAACATGAGCATTAGAGAGCTCAGAGGGGCAGGGGTTGACAGATACCCCTGTCATGCTGTGGTTCATAGAAACGACTAAACAACAACAACTTTAGAGTATCAGTCAAAAATAAAAGGTGCCAAAAGTATATTGCCTCTAAGAAGTACTTTGAAAACCAACAAACAATTATAATTGTAAATATTGTATCATTTAAAATCTCAGGACTGTAATATATTAAGTCTAAAACGTATTTTTAATGTCCAACTAATAGGACTGTACTGCTTTTAACAGCCTGCATGGGAGCTTCAGATCGCCTGCAAAGCCTGGGCTGGCTCACTATGGCATCAGGGAACATGTACAGCGTGCTTTTGATGAAACAGTGAAAATCAGGCTCAATTATGTCACAAAATTATGGGACCAGTATAAAGAAATCAGAGTCTACGTTTAAAATGAATTGTGCGATAAAGTTGGCTACATGGGGGGCGTGGCCTAACCGGGAATGCAGCAAGCTGTGCCCGGCAATCCAGGGTAATCTGCCCTAATCCTACATAAAAAAAACTCTTTAAGCACCAGCATAAGAGCAAGGGGGTGCAGGGGAATAGGAGGATATAAAAATTGGGAGAATCGGGGCTAATTGACACGCCGCGTGGTCGAGGCCTGGTGCACCCGGCCTCCCCGGAGACCATCAGCAGCAGCAGCACAGCAGAGAAGTGCAGCAGGGGCGACCTACGCAGCCCAGAAGCCCATACTTAACCCCCAACGACCATTACCTGCCACTGGAACAGCTTAAGCGGTTGAGGCCTCCACCACCTGGTCTCCCGCTGATCCCGCGCCAGGGGCCGAAAGAAGAGCCAGATGACAAGGAGAGGCTGCTCCGGGAGGTAAGCGGGGCACCGCACACCGGAACCCTCCCTCACCCTCCCTACACAAGTAGTGCATAAGCCTACAAAGAAGAGGCAGCCCAGACCCCAACATCCAAAGTGGCACAACTCTATTTGACACTGTAACTAGAGGGGGCAGGAGGCCATTTTGAGACACAGCCATCAAGAGGCCCCCCCCCCCCCCCTCCGAACAAGGCTCCAAAATGAAGCCCAGACAGCACTAATTGCAGCCTTCTTAAGCCTCACAGGGGAGACCCCAACTAGACAGCCTACAACAGCACAACTGCTGCCTTAAACTCAACTGTGCAAAGATTAAGATTAAAAGGGGTTACAAGATTTAAGAGACAGCGTCACAACCCAGCATCTCTCCTAACTAAATAAATGATAACAAATTGTGAGAAACATGTCACAAATAAGCTGGCAAGATTTATCAAGACAAGTTACACTAGGACCGTAAATATAACAGTACAAAAAGCAGGATGCAATAACTCACTGAACTACGCAAGTCATCTACATGAGCCTGCTACCAGAAAAGCACTAGCCTACCTGAATTCTCATGTTCAACTAAGCAAAAACCCTAGCCTGCTTCACCTACAACACAGTGTCAGCAGACGGCAATCTTCATAGACCACACCCTCAGGCCAAGGCGGCAGCATGGCGGCTCGCAGCAGCACCAAACCCCCCAAAAAAACAAGCGACAAATGATGCGCCACTACTCCCGCACAACCCAAGCTCGCCGGTCAGAGAGGGAGAGCCTGAAGTAGTACATGCTCAGGTGGAACTAACAGACAAATACATGGAGAAAATAAAACTGATGTTCCAAGAACTAATGACAACTGCTATCACTGACCTGAAAAGGGAGCTGCATGGCCTGGGACAAAGAACGCAGCTGCTAGAGGAGCAAACAGACCAGATAGCAGAAGCCCAGATGCATGATCAAGAAGTAACGGCGCAACACTCCACACAGATTAAAGAGCTGACCGACAAGGATGAAGACCTTGAAAAACGCACACGAAGACATAACATAAGACTGAGAAATGTTCCAAACAGCATTTCAGACATACTGCAGTACTCAAAAGCGGTCATACTTGGGATCATTCCCACAAGCGGCGAAGCAGACTGGGCTATTGAAAGAGCGCATAGGGCCCTTGGCCCGACAAAGGCTAACAGCCAACCTAAGGATATAATAATAAGATTTGCCAAACAAAGCGCAAGAGACCTAATACTTACAGCAACGAGAAAGCTCAAAGAAATCAAAGGTCCGGACAACTCATCTATACAAGTACACATGGACTTGGCTCCGGCCACACTGCAAAAAAGAAAGGAGATGAAACCCATTCTGGAGATATTGTCCAGCCACAAAATCCTCTACAAGTGGGTTTTTCCATTTTCACTAATTTTCCAGAGGGGCGGATCCACTGAGAAAGCTGAATTTGCTAGCAGAGGACAGAGACGCTGAAAGGAGAAGCCCATGACCCAGACCCAGCCTTGCCAAGATGTGGCAAATATCGGCCAAAAAAACAAAAACAGCAGCCTTCAGTAGGGGGCCTCTTCTAGAGCAAGTTACAGGAGGAGGTCTGGACACCGTTCCGTCAGCCAACTGCGAGGATCCCGATGCTGATCAATGAGAAAGAGTATTGAACACTTTTTTTTCCCCACAAGCAGGTTGAGCCGAAGAAAATGCAGCAAATAGCTAAAATGTATAAGTTATGTTAGAGATAGTTAGACTGTTATATACAGATATACTGAACTAGCTGTAGCGGAGCTCTTGAGATGACTTAAGTGATTTAGAGGGATGAAGGTTAAGGGGAGCTTTGAGCCCCTAACAACTCCCCAGGTAGAACCCCCAGGAGGGAGTCCTCTCCCTAAGAGGTCAATCCCAGAAATTGGTTTAATAACTAAAGGCCTCAAAGTAAGGAAACAGTTAGGGAGACAGGGAAACTACCAAATTGTTAGGAAATGTTTTAACCAGTTTATTGAAATGTTGAAACTAAGCTTCTGTATCTCTTTTGCTTTTCTTCTTAGTATATCCAGTTTACAGGCAGTCTCGGCGCCCAAGGCACCCAAGGGGGGACCCCGGCGCGGGTCTTGGTCCTTCAGCATTCTACACCCAGGTAACCTAGCCGCCACACACTCCCCACAGAGAACACATATAGCTAACTACACGAAAAACCAATGGCTGACGTAGAGCACAACTTTTTAACACACAACGTAAGGGGCTTCAACTCTCAATTTAAAAGACGCAAAGCCTTCCTGTTTTATAAAAGATTCCATCCATCTGTCATATTTATGCAAGAGACCCGTTTCGCCCAGGGCAAAGTACCCACTTACCTACACAAGGAATTCCCAGTAATCTACACATGCAAACAGAAAAGCAAAAAAGCAGGCTTAGCTAGATTAATACACTGTGATTTCCCATTTGTAGTAGAAAAACAAACCAAGGACAAAGAGGGTAATTATCTAATATTAACAGGAACCATCCTAAATCTTAGAATCTCACTGGTTAATATCTATGCCCCCACCACAGCGCCCACCAGAGCGCTCATTAAATTGCAAAGCACCTTGAAGCAAAAAGACTGGGGCAAAATCATACTAGGAGGTGACATTAACCTTACTCTTGAGCCTTCTGTAGACAGATCAAGAGCAACCCAATTCACGCGTAACATGAAACAGCTCAAAACAATCCACACACAATTGAGGGAGTTAGAGTTGACCGACGCCTGGAGGGGACTTCACCCCTCGGAAAAGGAATACTCTTATTATTCTCCAACTCACAATTCCTATTCCAGAATAGATGTTCTTCTAACTCATACTTCGCTATTTAACCATACAGTGGATGCCCAAATCCACCACTGCCCCTGGTCTGAGCATCAAAATTCATCTGGGACTTAGCCTCACAGCCCCTGGGAAGTGGAGCTTAAACGAGGCACTTCTAACCAATCCCGGAACGCTAGCACAAATAGAACATGACATTCAAGAATACTTCACGTTAATCATGGTCCCTGAGGCAAACATAGGGTGGGTCTGGGTAGCGCACAAAGCATACATTAGAGGCACCTTAATTAAACTGGCAGCTGCCAGAAAGAAACAGTACTTTCAAAAAGAAAATGCCTTATTTAAAAAACTGCAGTACTTGGAAAAGTCAGGTCAGGCCAAAGTTCCAGGGGTCTCTAGAACCTAGCTAGACAACACTAGACTAGAACTAGATGCGGTCCTAGCCGTAAAAACTGAACAGGCCCTTAGGAAGACTAGGCATAAATTTTACGCCCAGGGTAACAAGCCCTCCCCTATGCTTGCACGCAGACTCAACCTAAAGAAAAACTTAACTCATATCACCAAAATTAAAACAGAAAGTGGAGAAATTACAATGAACCAATCGGAAATAAAAAAGACATTCCATAAGTGCTTTCAAGAAATCTATGCTTGCAAAAACGAAAGCCAACCACTTCACAGTGCAGGAATTCCTCAACAGCCTAGACATTCCTAAAATCTCGGAGGTGGACTTAGACTCCCTAAATGCAGAGATAACCCCGTCCGAAGTTATTGACACTATAAAAACGCTTAAAGCAGGAAAAGCCCCTGGCCTGGATGGCTACTCGAACTTGTACTATAAAAGCCTTGCAAAACACCTTGCCCCACACCTAAGCAAATTATTTAATGAGATGCTATTAGGAGAACCAATGCCACCCGAGCTAAACCAGGCAGATGTAATCTTTATCCCTAAACCAGGAAAGGAAACGATAAACCCAAGGAACTATAGGCCAATATCCCTTTTAAACGGGGACATTAAAGTCCTTGCTAAGCTAATGGCATCAAGGGTAGCCAAATTCCTACCCAAACTAATACACAATGACCAATTGGGCTTTGTGCCGTACAGACAAGCTGGGAATAACATACGATGTATTCTAAATGTTTCCCACATAGCTAAAAGTGCGAATATACCTCTCAGTCTAGTAGCCTTAGATCTAGAAAAGGCATTTGACTCCGTTGAATGGCCTTATTTACATGCGGTACTAGATAAATTCGGCATTAGAGGCAAATTTACAAATCTAGTAAACACATTATATAAAGCACCGACGGCAAGCCTTAAGCTTCCAGGGTCTAATAGAGATCTTATAAACATTCAGAGAGGTACGAGGCAGGGATGCCCCCTGTTCCAGTTACTATTCGCTCTAGCCATCGAGCCTCTTGCTCAAGCCATTAGGGCATGCCCCACGATACAGGGTATTGAGGTTGAATGTCAACAAATGAAATGTAGCTTGTTTGCAGATGACATCCTGTGCACGCTTACAAATCTGGGAACCTCTATAGCAGCCCTTATGGATTTAATGTCCCGATATGGGAACTTGTCAGGCCTTAAAGTTAATGCGGATAAATCTGAAATAATATGCATAAGAGTGCCCTCAGACCAGGTACAAGCCCTAAAAGAAGGACACACTCGTTTTCATGGCCAAGGGGAAGTATCAAATACCTAGGAGTTAATCTCACCCCCGAGATGTCAGTTCTATACAAAGAAAATTATACCCCCCTTTACAAAAAATTACAAGCAGAGCTACTTAGGTGGAATAGATACAACCTGTCATGGACAGGAAGAATAAAGGCTTTTAAAATGAACATGTTACCCAAAATGTTATACTATTTTAGAACACTACCGATTAGGATACATAGAGGAGACCTAGATGGCTTTCAAAAAGCGGTATTTCGATTCATTTGGCAACACAAACACCCGAGAATTAACAAGTCCCTAATGTATAGAGACAGAGAAGCAGGAGGGTCTGGCGTGCCCAAATTTGATACACTACTTTAAAGCAGCCCAGATTTCCTTCCTACCACAAGCCCACTCCAGTGAACACCAACCAATGTGGGTATTCCTAGAGAACTATCAAATGAAACCCTACAAATGGGATAATATCATTTGGTCCCTGACACTTCCCCCGATAGCAAAATCAGGCTATAATAATCCAATGATTAAATTATCCTTGAAGGAGTGGAGGGGGGCGAACTCCAGGCGGCAGTTAGCACACACCCTTTCATCTCTCACGCCAGTCCTTTTGGGGTCCCAGATTATGAAGGAGTTAGGGGGGGACTCAAAAGCGTGGTGGCTCTCGCAGAAACTAGACCTGCTGGGGACATGGTTCCAAGACGGCAACCTCCTAACCTCTATACAATTCATAAATAAGTACAATCTACCAGACAGGGAGATATTTAACTACAACAAGATATGCCACAGGGTCCAAGAACTGGTCAAAACCTGGGGACCCCACATGACACCTGGTTTGCGAAAGTATGTGTGCAGAATCCCCTAGCCAGAGGCATAATTGGTACCCTTTACTCACTTGCCAACAAGCCACCTAAAGATCAAAAGCCAAAACACATCCTACAATGGAAACAGGAATTGGGAATAACCTGGGACACCCAGAGATGGGGAAATATACACAAGGCACTGACTAAAGGCTCCCTCTTCTTTAGCTATTTAGAGACAGCAACTAAAGTATTACACAGGGTATACATGACACCTGACAGGCTAAATAAGATAAATCCGCTTTCCCCCCCTGAATGCTTTAGGAACTGCTCAGATAGAGGAACCTTTGGCCACATCTGATGGGACTGCCCAAGAGTACAGGCCTTGTGGTGAAGGGTAACTGCAATGATCTCTGAGGTATTAGACAGGGAAATACACCCCTCTAGAGAGACATGCTTACTGGGAATGCCGGTATTAAACGTTAGTAAGAACTATAACAAGTGGATACAAATGGCCATGCTGGCAACCAAAAGCCACATTGCAAAGAATTGGAAATCACCCCATTTAGACGCCCAAGAGGTTATAAAAAAATTAAACCACATCATGATATATGAAAAAATGACGCATTCAATAAACAACTCCCTCTCCACTTTTAGTCAAATCTGGGATAGATGGATGGAATCGGACAAAGCTATTTTAATTTAACAAAAACTTGAATAAGAATAGAAATTAGTACACTCGAAAGGGAAGGCGTAACCGGATTGAGGCGGAGACTCTAGGCCAAGGTGAAAGGTGCCTTGGGCGTTGACAACTACTGGAGAGTTGCGTAAACTGAAGAAGATAGACAGGAAGAAGGAAGGAAAAAAATTAAAAAAGCAGGGAAGATACAGGTAATTTTTCATTGACTTGTTTATTTATTGTTTGTTTGATGTTATACTTCCCATATACCAGGTACATAAGGTAAATCTCGAGCTATGCAAAATTGAAACTTCTATATATATATATATATATATATATATATATATATATATATATATATATATATATATATAAATAGGCAACAAGTTAGCTCACATATAAGAATTTAACAAGCTTAGTCTCGAGAAGTCAACTGCTAGGGAAGGAATAGCTAGCAGGCGTTTCCTGCAAAGTTGAGAAAACGGAAAATGGTTATGGTGGACACATAAAGCAGATACCCAAAATAGTCAGGACAGGACAACCATTATAGACAACAAAGTTGTAAAAGATATCTAAAATATTGTTATAAAAACCTGTTTATGCAAAACTGTGTTGGACCTGCGAGTCAAACAACATTGTGTTACTGAATACTGCTTATGTGTCAATAAAAAGATTTAAAAAAAAAAAAAAAGTTGGCTACATCTATGAAGATATCCTTATAACGACAGGGTACAATAGAATATATATTTCACAAAATGCACACTTGCACTATTACTGCTTCCCTGATAGGTTCCATCATGTCCATGACTTTGATTCAGTTAGTGACTTGATGTACCTGCTCAGAAACAAGTAAATATATCACTACTTTCTGCCTTCTGAAATTATTGGTTGAAAAGACAAAACTTATAAGTAAAAAGTTCCCGACCTTTATAACTTATATGACAGAAGTGAGAGGGGTCATACAAGAGAAAAGGAATGCACAAACAAGAGGTCATTGTTTGAAGTTTGAAAATGAAGGGTAATCTGTCAAAGTACTACTTTAAAGAAAGAGTAGTAGTTTAATTGAAAATTCTTCCAATGGAAATAATAGAATCAAACACAGTTAAGGAATTTAAACACACCTGGAATACACATAAGACCATCCTGAAGTGGGCAACAAAAATTGGCTTTTTTTTTCCTGCTGACAAATACGTTTCCTGATTTCTGTAATTTTGTAAATGCTTCTTTACCTGCTTGTACCATGACTGATTGAACCATTTTTTTAATTAAACTGTAAATCTCATTCAAAAAAATTATATGTAAATGTGGGTAGAAATAAATAAATGAGCAAGTTGCTATTCTACATTATATGCTATTCTATACCATATGATTTTGCCTAGCAGCACCATGGACAACAGCCACAGCAGTTTTTCAGGACCTTGGAGAGCTGCTTATTGCCTGTTGCAGGAATCTGAAAGACCACATGGAGGATTCCTGCTAAGGTGTTCAGTTCTAAATTTGGCCCTGAATCCAAGAAATCCTATACATACACTCAATTACATATTATAATTGTCAAACTGTGAGTTGTCATCACACTTTGCAAGCTCGGGAAGCAAGCTTGCAGAACTGCGTCCCTCGCAAAGCAAGGGACGCAGTTTGGGCCGCAAATGCGGACCTTGCGAAGCAAGGGCCACATTTGTGGAGGTGGAGGCTCCCATGTCAGCTGCAATGAGCTAAAAGGCTCATTGCAGGAGGCAAATGCGGACCCTCGCATAGCAAGGGGCTGCAATTGCGGAGGTGGACATAAACTGCAATGAGCCAAAGGCGAAGCGAATGTCCGCATTTTCAGAGGCGGAGGCTCTACGGCACCTCATACTCGGTAAAAAACAGCCCACAAAAAAAGAGCCGCGGGACTAAGAAAAAAAAAAAATACGAGCCGCGGGACTAAAAAAGTTATTTGCGAGGTCGCAAAAATACGAACTTAACGGCCGAAAACGGACATACAAAAACACAGAAAAAAAAAAAAAAACATAAAAAAAACATCAAACACAGCATGGGGGGGGGGACAGCCAGGATGTCTGGGAGTGAGTTTGCATGTAAATTAAAGTCGAATTTAAGGACTTTAGCCACTTACAAATCGGCTAAGCGAGAAAAAAAATGGCGGCCAAAAAAAGAGGCTACACGACCCGAAGCGCAAAAACCACCAACAAGGACGTACAACTTTTAAAAACAACAATTACGACACGTGGAACTTAGAAAAAAATAATACAAGGTCGAAAAAAAAACGAAGTTAACGGTCGAAACACGCACATCAAAAAACACGAAAAGCCCAACAACAAAAAAATACAACATAAAACAAACATCACACAAAGCACAGGGGGGGACATCCTGGACATCTGAGAGTGAGGTTGCACACCAATTTAAGTCACATTTAAGAAGTTTCAGCACTTAAAAATCGGCTATGCAACAAAAAAAATGGCGGCAAAAAAATGAAGAAGACAGAGACGCGAAATTCACCGCCAGGCAAGTACGAGTTACACAGGAACTTAGGGAGATACACAATATACCATTACAACGGACGGAAAATGCTTGCGAGCCCACCTAAACAAACAGTTTGGCCTCGAGCATGAAGCCTATTTACACAGCACACTTGCCACATTGATGACACTTTCTCCTCAAATGATCAACAGTCCAACTCTACATTTTCAGATGCAGGAAAATACAAATAGACTATTAGCTCTTCAGTATATTTTTTGTTGCATATTACATATAAATAGGTAAATTATATTAATTTTATTAATTCATATTACTTTATTAACTCACTGTACTCAAATTTTTTTTGGTTGGGCACTATACTTATATCTGTCTGCGCGATGAACACCAAAGGTGATCGTTGCAAAGCAGGACACTTGAAGTACATGAGGGGAGAGGCTCACAATGAGCACCGAAGGCGATCAGCGCAGGGCTCGCTATAAGAGTCGAAGGTCCACAGAGCAGCAAAAGCCTTACATTGTGTGGTAAAAAGCATTGTCATGCCTTACAATTTTATTGCCGTAATTTTTTGACGAGCAAGTTGCAAGTGTGTAAATAAATCTCAATGTATGCAAAATATAGAATACTAGCGTATTGCCCGTCAAAAAATGACGGCAATGAGATATTGTGTATGTTTTAAAAGTTGTTTAGTTATTAATATACATATGGAATTGTAAGGTAGCTAATGTTGTTTTCTGTGTACTACTGAAATATAGAATTCAAATTAATAAATGATTATTTTTATGCATTGTGTTGAAGAGCTGGCAATCTGTGTTGATGTTGCTGCAGCATTAGTGGTGTGGAGGTGTTGTGTAAGCGTGATGAACGTGTGCAGTGTAATAGTGTGCGTGCGCGAGCCGAAACCGTTAACGTAGCTGTGTACTTCCGCATTATCCTAAAATGGCGGATAATGTGTGGTATGCATCTTAGCGGATTATCGGTACGTGTTTTCCGTGGTTATAGTGCTGTAGCCTCGTTTTCATTTTGTTCGTCCAACATTTTTTCTGCAGCGCTCATTGCCAAAGTACTATGGGTTTAACGGCTCGCCGGGCGATAATCGCCTGCGGCGCTCATCGCTAAGCCCGCTAAAGTACTACGGTTTAACAGTAAATATGGTCAAACGGTCAAATGACGGTCAATAAAAATTAAATGTTGTGAAATTTGTTTGACACACAACATGACGCTACATTTGTCCCTTTTTTTTTTTCTTAAAATAAATACAATTTTTTTTTATTTATTTATTTTTTTGTAATATGCAACTTATATTTCATCAAATGCGTTGGTTTAGGCGGGAAATCCAATGTTGCGCAAGACAAAGGCGTTAAATCTGTGTTAATGCGTAAATCTGTAATTGGGTTTCGTAAAATGTACTCGCTACTGTCTTTTTACTCATTGCGCGGTTAATCCGCATCCTTTATCTCATTGTTTTTCAAACACATACGTCTGTGGCTGTGTTTTACACAGTTCGTAGTAGTATAGCCTCGTTTTCATTTTTTTCGGCGGTCATTTTTTTCTTGCTTAGGCGATTTTCGATCTTTGTAAATCGGCTAAATCGATGTAAATTGGAGTTCCAACTCACTTCCAGACGACGTCCTGCCTGGTTCCCCATGCTGTAAGTGACCTTTATTTTATTTTTTAGTGTGTATTTAGTGTTTTTTTTACTGTTTTTGTTCCGCCATTTATCTCGTAATTTTTTTCATCTTTTTCTAAGTGCTACGGTTTAACGGCTCGTCTCGCTACGCGAGGCTCGCCTGCAATGAACGCCTGCGGCGCTCATTGCCAAAGTGCTACGGTTTAACATAATGGCTCGCCTCGCTAAGCGAGGTTCGCCTGCAATGAGCGCCTGCGGCGCTCATTGGCAAAGTGCTACGATTTAACGGCTCGTCTCGCTGCACGAGGCTGCTCATCTCTAAGTCGTACGCACTACGCAACACAGCGTGACGACGAATCGTAGTTTGACAATTATAATATGTGATACTGTATAGTGCTAGCAATGTCTCCCTATTGCATTGTTCATATGGCGTGTGCTCTGTGCTATTATTGTACGATTTAGAAACAGCCAATAGTAAATGGCAAGGCAAGGGTTACCGGAATTGCAGTAAATATCTGCTCATGGATTGAGAGCTGGCTAAAAGTCAGGAAGCAAAGGGTTGTTGTAAATGGAACATACTCAGATTGGACTAATGTGGTAAGTGGGGTTCCTCAGGGTTCAGTATTAGGTCCTCTTCTTTTTAACATATTAATTAATGACTTAGAGGTGCGACTGGAAAGTAGTATCTTCATTTTCGCTGATTACACAAAGATGTGCAAGGTAATTAAATCAGATAATGATGTGATTTCCCTTCAAAGGGATTTACATAAAATTGAGGAATGGGCATCTAAATGGTAGATGAGATTTAATACGAATAAATGTAAAGTTATGCATCTGGGAAGGAAAAATAGCCATGCAATTTATAATCTTAACGGAGCAAATATAGGAGTATCAGATATTGAAAGGGATTTGGGAGTACTTGTGGACAACCACCTAGGTAACAGTGCTCAATGCCAAGCAGCACCTGCAAAGGCAAATAAAATATTAGCATGTATTAAGAAGGGTAAAGAAGCAAGGGAAGCAAATATAACTCTGCCACTATACAAATCTCTAGTAGGCCCTCATTTGGAATATGGAGTACAATTTTGGGCACCACTTCATAAAAAGGACATTTTAGAGCTGGAAAAGCTACAGAGGAGGGCGACAAAACTAATTAGGGGAATGGAGGGACTAAGTTATGAAGAAAGACTAACCAAATTAAGTTTATTTTCTCTAGAAAAAAGGCACCTAACAGGAGATATGATCACATTATATAAATACATCCAGGGTCAGTATAAAGAATTGTCAAGGGAGCTTTTTGTACCAAGAGGTTTTCAACTGACAAGAGGACATCCCTTGAGGTTAGAAGTAAAAAGATTCCACCTTAAAGAAAGAAAAGGGTTCTTCACAGTAAGGGTGGTTAATCTGTGGAATTCTCTAACAGAGGAGCTGGTGACAGCGGATTCAATAGATAACTTTAAAAGGGGACTGGATTTATTTCTAATTAAAAAGGGAATTCAGGGTTATCCTGGATAATTATAGAGAGTGTATTGATCCAGGGAGAAATCCGATCACCAGTATCTGGTGTCAGGAAGGAATTAACAAATTTTCACTTTGAGACAATAGGCTAAATTTCACTTCAAGTTTTTTTCTGTTTGCCTTCCTCTGGATTAATTACTAATAAAAAAAAATAAAAAAAAATAGTTGATTAATAATTAATTAACAACTAATTAATTAATAACTAATCCTCATATTGAAGTTCAGAGTAGATCTTAAAAGGTTGAACTTGATGGACTGAAAGTCTTTTTTCAACCTTAATTACTATGTAACTATTTGAGTATCCATTTTACTTGATTTTATGTTGTGATCATTGAATACAGTTAATGGATATACACTATCCCCATCCTCCTTTTTGTAATTTGATTTATTCTTTAGAAACTTGTTTGCCACTATATGACAAATAATAGTCACCATGGGTAAACAGGAAAAAATAAAAATGAATGACAAATTACTCAGTGGTCATACAACTCTGATTTTTATCTCCATACAATATATTCGTCAGAAACGTACATTCGCCAGAAATGTACTCATTTATATTTCCCTAGTTTAATACATTTATTTTACTTAAATAGGTTTTTAAGAGTTGTTATTTTTTTAAGAGAAAAAAGGGAAGGGGAGGGGGGTAGAAGGGAAGGGAAAGAGAGAGGGGGGGAAAAGGAAGAAGGGAAGGGGGGGAGAAGAAGAGAGAAAAAGGAGAGAAAAGGAAAAAAAATCACGATTTTGTGGGTGTAAGGTAAAATTAGTAATACTAGCATATTGCTTATGAAGAATAGAATCCGAAATTAGTAGTAAGGTGAAGGGTGATAGGTAGATACCTATTAAACACAAAGATTATTATAAAGATGATTATAGCTAGATGGTCACAATAACAATAGAAGTATTTTCAGCACAAATGGATTTTTTCAACCAAACGTAAAGAATCACGACCATGTGAGTTTGAGACAAAATTTATAATATTAATCTATCACATAAAATATAATTTAATAGTTAGATAGGACAAACAAGAAAACTTTTTACTTTTAAGAAAGTAAAATCACCGGAATAGTAGTGCGTAGTAACTAAATTAAGATTAGACACATCCACTATGATAGAACACTTGTAAGTAACTGCCTCTAGAATGGAAATTACACCGAATACTATATGAAAATATCAGAAAAGATAATTAAGGTGAAAAATAGAGTTATATATGGAAGATTTCAGCGGCATTTATAAAATATACTACTCGTGGGATCCTTTTCTCCTCGGACAGTTGAAATGTAATAAATATAGTCTTACTATTAGATGGAAGGGGAATATTCTGAATAAATCAGATATGACTACATTAGTCAAGCAAAAACCGACAAATTTAAAGTATATAGTTAAGGAGATTTCCCTTCTAGACTGTCCGAGGAATAAAAGACATCCATCATAAAAATGGCGTGTAGCAAATGTACCATATTTTCTATATTCTCCTGAAACCCTTATTCATATTATCTGTACCCTAGACCTCACCCCCTCGCTCAGCAACTGAGCGACATATTTTCACTTCTCAATATCTAATGCGTCTTGTAAAATATCAGCTGACATTTTTTCTTAATTTGCAGCTGGTTTTTAAGACTATTCTGACAGCCTTGTGGGGCTATTCTCTATTATATGTGTTTTTCTTTTTTTTTTTTTTTTTTTCTTTTCGAGTCATGGAAACAATCAAGGAATACCACACATACCATTTTAACAAATTAAAATGCAAATAAAAATAATTTCACATAATGTTAATGGTCTTAACTCTCCAACAAAAAGAAAAACGGCCTTTTTAGAGTATTACAAATTAAATGC
This sequence comes from Discoglossus pictus, assembly GCA_027410445.1. Taxonomy (NCBI): domain Eukaryota; kingdom Metazoa; phylum Chordata; class Amphibia; order Anura; family Alytidae; genus Discoglossus; species Discoglossus pictus. Next base: position 27,469,629 of record CM050164.1, read on the forward strand.
TGAAATCCTATGTCTGCAAGAAACACACTTAAAACAGGAAAATCTAAAATATATGAATAATACAAAATTTACAAATAGAATAGACTCTACCTTTAAGAAAAAATCAAAAGGGGTCTCTATCTTATTTAAAAATAGCCTGAAAATATCAGAAGAAGGCAGTAAGATCGACCCAGAGGGTAGATATATAATATGGACTGGACAGATTGATGGGCGCTTAATAACACTGGTTAATGCCTATTTACCAAATAAAGGTCAAATAGGGTTTCTTAAAAATCTTCTTAAAGAGATTAATAGAATTAAAGGAGGTTGGCTAATAATTTGTGGTGACTTTAATATGATATTGGATGATAATTTAGATAAACAAATAGTCGGACCTAATAAATTAGTATCCCAAACAAACTGCATCTCAAAAGCATTCCGTAAAATTAAAGAAGACAATAATCTAATTGACTCATGGAGGATCTTACATCCAGGTGTACGAGAATATACCCACTTCTCATACAGACATAACTCATTTTCTAGAATAGACTATATATTAACTGACCTTCCAACTTTAAAAGTAATTAAAAAGATAAACATCCGTCCTACCCCATGGTCAGATCACTCTCTAAACGAATTAATTATACAAGACCTAAATACAAATAACCAAAGAAAAAAGAGTAGCTGGAAGATGGACTCTTGGTTCCTGAAGGATGAAGAATTTGTTACATACTTGAAAAAAGAAACCCTGGAATTTCTAAAAATTAACAAGCCATCTGTTAATTCAGATATAACCCTGTGGTGTACGTATAAAGCATACATGAGGGGTATATTTATTGCAAAAGCAGCTGAAGTGAAAAGGTTAAGAGGTAAGTCTTTAAGGACCCTCTATTTGGAACTAAATAAGATGAAAGATATCTTTAGGGAGACACCAAACAATGAAAATAGTAAAGCAATAAAAGACATAAATACTCAAATACAAAAGATTCTTCAGCTTCAATCAGATAAAATAGTATGGAAATTTCAGCGGACACAATTCTTCGAAGGGGGCAAATCAGGTAAATTCCTAGCTAACAAATTGAAGAAACAGTATATCAAAAACAATATTGAAAAAATTCTAGATTTAAATAACATTCCTCAATCCCATCCAGACAAGATAGGATTAGTATTCCAGGATTATTATAGTAATTTATATAATCTAGAGAAAGATCATCAAGTAGTTAAGCCAGGAATAGAAGAGATTAAACAATACCTAGATAATATAAAGTTCCCCAAAGTATCGGAAGTACAGCTTAGCTATCTGAATAAACAAATAGAAAGTATAGAGATAACTGAAATTGTGTCCAAAAATAAAAAAAATAAAACACCCGGGGTAGACGGATTTAATAACTTATTTTATCATTATCTTAGTAAAGAATTGAATAGTACTTTATGCAATCTCTTTAACGAGATAAAACGAGAAGGAGCGATACCATCAGAACTAACGGAAATAAAAATAGTTAATATACTGAAACAAGGAAAAAATCCTGAAGATTATAAAAACTATCGCCCAATCTCCTTAATCAATGTCGATATTAAAATCTATTCTAAAATGTTGGCAAATAGATTAAGCAAGATCATAGCTACCTTAATACAACCAGATCAAACAGGATTTATTCCGAATAGACAAGCGTCGGACAATACCAGGCATTTGCTGGACACCTTGAACTATATAAAAAAAAAAGAGGATCTCCTCCCTGACCCTGTCATTAGATGCAGAGAAAGCTTTTGACAGGGTCAGGTTGGACTTCTTAGAGGGTGTTTTGGAGAGTTTTGGCTTGAAAAGTTTTGCCTCATCAGCAATAAAACCCCTTTATTTAAATACTATAGCACATATCTCATCTCCACAATTTAGCTCGGGCAAATTTCTAATATCGAATGGTACTCGTCAGGGCTGTCCATTATCCCCATTGCTTTTTGTCCTATTCCTCGAACCTTTACTGATAAATATTAGAGACTCTGCAGAAATTAAAGGGATTGAAATAGGACAAGAGGAATATAAAATAATGGCATATGCAGATGATATTATAATAACAATAACAAACCCTTAAAACTCCTGTAGAGCCCTACAGACCGTTCTTGATTAATTTGGTAAATTTTCCTATTTTAAAATCAACCAACAGAAAACGGAAGTACTGACCTGTAATATATCATTAGAGGAAAAAAACAGGTTAGTGAATTTATATTCTTACTGTTGGAAGTCCTCTCATATAGTACACCTGGGGGTAAGATTCCCAGATCATATAAAAAATATATTTAAAGATAAATATAATGATACACTGAAACAAATTAGAAAACAGTTGAATGATTGGAGATCTCTACAGTTATCATGGTTATCTAGAATAAATGCAGTGAACATGAGTCTAATCCCTAAAATCACATACATAATGAGATGTCTTCCGGGTAAAATACCGGCTTATTATATAAGAATCATTCAAGAAACACTAGATGACTTTATATATCAGGGGGAAAAAACAAGAATCAAAAAATCTATAATATGCAAGAAACCTGAGAAAGGGGGATTAAGCTCTCCCTCTATCAAAGAGCTAAATAAAAAAAATTATACTTACACAAGCAGCTGGATATAATTACATACAAAATATTCCAAGATGGTTAACAATAGAGGACTCCCTATCGGGAAGATCACCAATAAAAAATATACTATGGATCGCTAAGTATAAACAGAAGGGGAGCTCAGAATTACCTCCTAATATTAAATATATTATTAACACATGGCACAAAAATAAAATAAAACTTTCATTGATACAGTCTCCTTCTTTGGCAGCACCAATAGACTTTCTTAATAATAATTCGAATGGATTATTTTTATCTCTACTAAAATTACATAACATTAGAAACGTGGGAGATCTATACGAAAAAGGAAATTTAATGGAACTGAAAAGATTTAAAGAGAAATTTAATTTAGATAAAATAACGTGGTTAGAGTATGAAGGATTACAAAGGTATCTTACTCTTTTAGGATATAAAATTACTAACATGAACAAAATTTGGAAAATGGAAGAATATTTAATCAAAGGTGAACCGTCACATATAATTTCCAAATTTAGTAATATAATTGACGAAAACACTCCCTTTGATAAAAGTTTGGGTATATTAGCCTGGGAAGTTGACTTGAAAATTATAATATTAGAGGAAGACTGGACTAAAATTTTCAGTACTATTAAGAACTCATCAATTAACTCCTCATATAACGAAATGATGGTAAAATTAATCCATAGATGGTACTATGTTCCCAATAAACTAAAAAAAATATATAGTAACTTAGATGGTCTATGCTGGAAACAATGCGGACTACCAGGCACAACCATCCATATGTGGTGGGATTGTAAAAAATTTTAAATATTCTGGATGAGAGTAAGCAAAGAACTTTCGGCTCTTACTGGTAAACAAATCTTTTGCAATCCGTTAATATTTATTCTACACTCGCAAATGGAAATGTTCCCATTAGGGGAAAGATATTTAATATCACACATATGCCTAGTTGCCAAATGGTTATTGGTGAAACATTGCAAACAACCTCAAGTACCTTCTTGGAAAGAACTAGAGAACACCATCTCAAAGAATAGAGAAATGATGAGATCAGAAATGCCGGATAACGTCCGAGATAATATCCCCAAGGCCACTCGTCTAATAAAATGGCAGCTCTGGGACCAATACCTGACATTAAGCTAGAAGGTTTATGGCGATGGAATTTTCCTTGATAGTGTGTCCATGACGATTTTTTTTTTTTTATATATATAAAGAAAAAGAAAGATGCACTTGTTTGTGAAGTATAGTGACTGTGTAAGCCCTGAACTTGAAAAACATTTTTGGAGTTTAAATTTTTGAAGCATCTGTTCATAGATGGAAGAAACTATTTTGTTTCTGTTCCATCACTTCCTAACAGCTTTATCATGAGGGGTTGTTTTTTATTATCTAAAAAGTGGAGGTAGAGGTTGGGGTGGTGGGAACAGTAGGAGTTCAAGAGGTTTTGCTTTGAAAATTGGATCTGACTGATATTGACAACACACCCTTTTCCACCTCACCCCAAAAGCACACTGATTGCATTAATATATGCAATCCCTACTCTTCCCGTCTCACATACATAACCTCCACCAAATTGTCATGGTTCCTCCAAGATTTAGCATAGGCATCAGCATTGATTTATCTACTGTAATTTTGTATTAAACAAAGTCCCTTGTCAATGGTCACACCATGTAATGGCACCCGAGTTGTTTATTAAACAAAAATTATGCAATGATCATCACTAAATCTTCCTGTTTATACTTTGCTATAAAGATAGGGACTTTGCCTTGAGGTGCTTGTCATGAATCAGCCAGTGGCCATATTGGATTTGGCGTGAACTATGCTGGGGCCATTTTGTGACTGGCAGCAGTGGCCATCTTGGGGCTGGGTTATCTTCCACATGCTGTTGCCATGTGGAAGAACAAAAGGTTTGGGCTCATATAGCCACTGCTTGTGAATGGTATGGGATAGGGGAATGAGTAGGGGGTTCCAGTGTCACCATTAAATAAAGTCAGCATTACTGCATAAAATGGATTGACGTGGAAAACCTGCCCAACCCTGATACCATGTGGGAATGGGGAAATATGGTTTGGGTTGTAATGGTTAATTACAGTATAAGCTTGTATATAGTATTATGAAGTGATTGTATTTAGTTAACCATCCCCCATTAGGTAAACACTGAGGCAGGAGCTGAGCCAAATGGGGTTATCCTGAACAAGATAAACCTCATAGGGTTTCGCCAGGACTGGAACAAAGAGCTAGTATGGGGTTTCTCCAGGGGCATAGTCCAGGAGGAAAAACAGGTAGTGTCCACAGGGAAGAGTCTGGGTTAGAATGAGCTTGGTAGCCACGCCTGGGGTTGGCCCATGGGAGGAGTCTCATGGTTCCCACGTAGGGACCTTGCCTGATTGGCCAGAGGCAGTTAGGGGCTCCTGGTAATGTTGCATGCCTGTTTAAAAGATGTTGTTTTCCAAATAATTTTCATCAAGACGTGGTGTGTAGATGTATTATTTACCCGGGGACATATGCTTGCAGTAAGATTCGTCAGACTTACTGTCAATATTGCTCAGTCTAACCCAAGGGCTGAGACATGATGTTCCTGTAATCAAAACGGCTTCGTTCCTGTAATCAAAACAGTCCAGAGTAACCTAAATCCGGTCAACAGACCACAATCAGAGAGTGGGTCGTGACAATTGGTGGCATAGTGGTGGGGTACTCTGAGAAGGACTACAGACTACTCCTGCTAAATCAATGGATGGCATTCCTGCAATTATGGCATGGCCATGAGCTGGAAAGCTGGTTGGAGGAACTGGTAAAGAAAGAGATGGACTTGGAGGAACAGTACCTTGCCAGGATAGAGTCCTTGGGTGGCCGGAGAGAGGATCTCTATTTTCGTTTGGATCTAGAATATGGGGTCGAGGAGATTCTGAATGGGGATCCGGAATGTGGCATGGGGACTGCAAGGAGGCATAATAACTTGTTTGTTGAACGCTGCCGGGGTCTGGGACGGGAACCATGGTTCCCGGAGGCTCATTTGCTAGAACCCCTGGTTCGGCAAGAGCAGCAACTGGAGGCTGAGTATGTTCAATTGTGGGATGTGATACCCAAGAAGTATTTTTACAACTCAGACGGTATGTACCAGAGGGAGTATGTTCACTGGGGTTGGGGAGAGGCTTTTATGGATGGTAAACAAAGTGAGGAGTGGGGAGGGGTAAATACTGTCCCTTTACCAACTCCTGGGGATGGAGAATGTTCTCCCCTTGAACATGCAGCGACTGTGTCAGGGCCTAGTCACCAGCCCAAAGAGCCAGAGACCCAGTGGAATGTTCCCTGGGTGGGGTCAGATAATCCATGTCTGCCCCCTGATACCCCAAGAGACTTAATCCCAGAGGAAGTGGGAACTGCTCACAAGCTAGGGCCAGATAAATTAAGTCTGCCCTCAGAAGTTCTAGGCAAAGTGTGTTGGCCAGAACTGCTAATGGATCCAGAGGCTCGGGATGATTATGTGATGGATGGAGGAAGGGAGCCTTAGAGGCCAGGTTGGGTGGGAATGATGAGATTCCCCAGCCTGCATCAGATAACCACTGTCTGTACCCTGACACCCCAGGGGAGTTGTTCCCAGAGGTGCTAGTGAAGTACAGAACCCAGGAGGGCTATTTAAGAGACTGTGGGGAGGGAAAGGAATTGGTTTCTGGCTACAGGGAACCTGACCTCACACAGCAAGAGAGTGCCATGGGGCACAAAGAACCAGGCCGGGGCAGCAAGCATACCAGCCTTGGCAAAAGCGTTATGGGTGCAGAGTGGCACCATGATAGAGGGTGTACCAAGTGGGGAGATACCCTGGATAACCAGTGTCCAGGAGCCCACTGGAACAGACACCACTCCAAAGATCCAGTTCAACATAAAGGACTGGGATAAAGTTGCTCAACCCCGGGCAATGGAGGAGTCCGGCACTTCAGCTGGATGGGAGCAGCATAGCCCCCCAGCCAAGTCAGAGGAGTGTAAGCACAGCTTGGGTGGGAGCAGCGTAGCTCCCCAAGCTGCAACGGAAACAGCGGGACCAGAGGAAGAAAGCCAAGAGGAGCTGTCCCTTTGTAGTCCCATAGGCCCAGAGACTGTTTTAGAGATCCCAGCCCAGCTGTGGGGACTGGCTGGGGGGAACAGGTTTGCTATGGGACAGAAACTGTGGCCCACCTGTTGTACTCTGGAATCCCAGACTATTGGGGAGGGACCCTGGACTATATGGGTGGTGGTGTAGGGGAAGAGAAATTTGCTCTATACAGTGGGAGCTAAGCCAAGGGCTGGGGGAGGTTTTTACTCTGCACCTTGGGACAGACAAGAACTGGCATAGCATACAGAGGGCCAAACCAGCAGATTCATGACTATCAGCGTAGCTGGGAAAATCAGGGATGTTCCCTGTCACGCTTGGGGAGGTGTTGTCATGAATCAGCCAGTGGCCATATTGGATTTGGCGTGAACTATGCTGGGGCCATTTTGTGACTGGCAGCAGTGGCCATCTTGGGGCTGGGTTATCTTCCACATGCTGTTGCCATGTGGAAGAACAAAAGGTTTGGGCTCACAGAGCCACTGCTTGTGAATGGTATTGGATAGGGGAATGAGTAGGGGTTCCACTGTCACCATTAAATAAAGTCAGCATTACTGCATAAAATGGATTGACGTGGAAAACCTGCCCAACCCTGATACCATGTGGGAATGGGGAAATATGGTTTGGGTTGTAATGGTTAATTACAGTATAAGCTTGTATATAGTATTATGAAGTGATTGTATTTAGTTAACCATCCCCCATTAGGTAAACACTGAGGCAGGAGCTGAGCCAAATGGGGTTATCCTGAACAAGATAAACCTCATAGGGTTTCGCCAGGACTGGAACAAAGAGCTAGTATGGGGTTTCTCCAGGGGCATAGTCCAGGAGGAAAAACAGGTAGTGTCCACAGGGAGAGTCTGGGTTAGAATGAGCTTGGTAGCCACGCCTGGGGTTGGCCCATGGGAGGAGTCTCATGGTTCCCACGTAGGGACCTTGCCTGATTGGCCAGAGGCAGTTAGGGGCTCCTGGTAATGTTGCATGCCTGTTTAAAAGATGTTGTTTTCCAAATAATTTTCATCAAGACGTGGTGTGTAGATGTATTATTTACCCGGGGACATATGCTTGCAGTAAGATTCGTCAGACTTACTGTCAATATTGCTCAGTCTAACCCAAGGGCTGAGACATGATGTTCCTGTAATCAAAACGGCTTCGTTCCTGTAATCAAAACGGTCCAGAGTAATCTAAATCCGGTCAACAGACCACAATCAGAGAGTGGGTCGTGACAATTGGTGGCATAGTGGTGGGGTACTCTGAGAAGGACTACAGACTACTCCTGCTAAATCAATGGATGGCATTCCTGCAATTATGGCATGGCCATGAGCTGGAAAGCTGGTTGGAGGAACTGGTAAAGAAAGAGATGGACTTGGAGGAACAGTACCTTGCCAGGATAGAGTCCTTGGGTGGCCGGAGAGAGGATCTCTATTTTCGTTTGGATCTAGAATATGGGGTCGAGGAGATTCTGAATGGGGATCCGGAATGTGGCATGGGGACTGCAAGGAGGCATAATAACTTGTTTGTTGAACGCTGCCGGGGTCTGGGACGGGAACCATGGTTCCCGGAGGCTCATTTGCTAGAACCCCTGGTTCGGCAAGAGCAGCAACTGGAGGCTGAGTATGTTCAATTGTGGGATGTGATACCCAAGAAGTATTTTTACAACTCAGACGGTATGTACCAGAGGGAGTATGTTCACTGGGGTTGGGGAGAGGCTTTTATGGATGGTAAACAAAGTGAGGAGTGGGGAGGGGTAAATACTGTCCCTTTACCAACTCCTGGGGATGGAGAATGTTCTCCCCTTGAACATGCAGCGACTGTGTCAGGGCCTAGTCACCAGCCCAAAGAGCCAGAGACCCAGTGGAATGTTCCCTGGGTGGGGTCAGATAATCCATGTCTGCCCCCTGATACCCCAAGAGACTTAATCCCAGAGGAAGTGGGAACTGCTCACAAGCTAGGGCCAGATAAATTAAGTCTGCCCTCAGAAGTTCTAGGCAAAGTGTGTTGGCCAGAACTGCTAATGGATCCAGAGGCTCGGGATGATTATGTGATGGATGGAGGAAGGGAGCCTTAGAGGCCAGGTTGGGTGGGAATGATGAGATTCCCCAGCCTGCATCAGATAACCACTGTCTGTACCCTGACACCCCAGGGGAGTTGTTCCCAGAGGTGCTAGTGAAGTACAGAACCCAGGAGGGCTATTTAAGAGACTGTGGGGAGGGAAAGGAATTGGTTTCTGGCTACAGGGAACCTGACCTCACACAGCAAGAGAGTGCCATGGGGCACAAAGAACCAGGCCGGGGCAGCAAGCATACCAGCCTTGGCAAAAGCGTTATGGGTGCAGAGTGGCACCATGATAGAGGGTGTACCAAGTGGGGAGATACCCTGGATAACCAGTGTCCAGGAGCCCACTGGAACAGACACCACTCCAAAGATCCAGTTCAACATAAAGGACTGGGATAAAGTTGCTCAACCCCGGGCAATGGAGGAGTCCGGCACTTCAGCTGGATGGGAGCAGCATAGCCCCCCAGCCAAGTCAGAGGAGTGTAAGCACAGCTTGGGTGGGAGCAGCGTAGCTCCCCAAGCTGCAACGGAAACAGCGGGACCAGAGGAAGAAAGCCAAGAGGAGCTGTCCCTTTGTAGTCCCATAGGCCCAGAGACTGTTTTAGAGATCCCAGCCCAGCTGTGGGGACTGGCTGGGGGGAACAGGTTTGCTATGGGACAGAAACTGTGGCCCACCTGTTGTACTCTGGAATCCCAGACTATTGGGGAGGGACCCTGGACTATATGGGTGGTGGTGTAGGGGAAGAGAAATTTGCTCTATACAGTGGGAGCTAAGCCAAGGGCTGGGGGAGGTTTTTACTCTGCACCTTGGGACAGACAAGAACTGGCATAGCATACAGAGGGCCAAACCAGCAGATTCATGACTATCAGCGTAGCTGGGAAAATCAGGGATGTTCCCTGTCACGCTTGGGGAGGTGTTGTCATGAATCAGCCAGTGGCCATATTGGATTTGGCGTGAACTATGCTGGGGCCATTTTGTGACTGGCAGCAGTGGCCATCTTGGGGCTGGGTTATCTTCCACATGCTGTTGCCATGTGGAAGAACAAAAGGTTTGGGCTCACAGAGCCACTGCTTGTGAATGGTATTGGATAGGGGAATGAGTAGGGGTTCCACTGTCACCATTAAATAAAGTCAGCATTACTGCATAAAATGGATTGACGTGGAAAACCTGCCCAACCCTGATACCATGTGGGAATGGGGAAATATGGTTTGGGTTGTAATGGTTAATTACAGTATAAGCTTGTATATAGTATTATGAAGTGATTGTATTTAGTTAACCATCCCCCATTAGGTAAACACTGAGGCAGGAGCTGAGCCAAATGGGGTTATCCTGAACAAGATAAACCTCATAGGGTTTCGCCAGGACTGGAACAAAGAGCTAGTATGGGGTTTCTCCAGGGGCATAGTCCAGGAGGAAAAACAGGTAGTGTCCACAGGGAGAGTCTGGGTTAGAATGAGCTTGGTAGCCACGCCTGGGGTTGGCCCATGGGAGGAGTCTCATGGTTCCCACGTAGGGACCTTGCCTGATTGGCCAGAGGCAGTTAGGGGCTCCTGGTAATGTTGCATGCCTGTTTAAAAGATGTTGTTTTCCAAATAATTTTCATCAAGACGTGGTGTGTAGATGTATTATTTACCCGGGGACATATGCTTGCAGTAAGATTCGTCAGACTTACTGTCAATATTGCTCAGTCTAACCCAAGGGCTGAGACATGATGTTCCTGTAATCAAAACGGCTTCGTTCCTGTAATCAAAACGGTCCAGAGTAATCTAAATCCGGTCAACAGACCACAATCAGAGAGTGGGTCGTGACAATTGGTGGCATAGTGGTGGGGTACTCTGAGAAGGACTACAGACTACTCCTGCTAAATCAATGGATGGCATTCCTGCAATTATGGCATGGCCATGAGCTGGAAAGCTGGTTGGAGGAACTGGTAAAGAAAGAGATGGACTTGGAGGAACAGTACCTTGCCAGGATAGAGTCCTTGGGTGGCCGGAGAGAGGATCTCTATTTTCGTTTGGATCTAGAATATGGGGTCGAGGAGATTCTGAATGGGGATCCGGAATGTGGCATGGGGACTGCAAGGAGGCATAATAACTTGTTTGTTGAACGCTGCCGGGGTCTGGGACGGGAACCATGGTTCCCGGAGGCTCATTTGCTAGAACCCCTGGTTCGGCAAGAGCAGCAACTGGAGGCTGAGTATGTTCAATTGTGGGATGTGATACCCAAGAAGTATTTTTACAACTCAGACGGTATGTACCAGAGGGAGTATGTTCACTGGGGTTGGGGAGAGGCTTTTATGGATGGTAAACAAAGTGAGGAGTGGGGAGGGGTAAATACTGTCCCTTTACCAACTCCTGGGGATGGAGAATGTTCTCCCCTTGAACATGCAGCGACTGTGTCAGGGCCTAGTCACCAGCCCAAAGAGCCAGAGACCCAGTGGAATGTTCCCTGGGTGGGGTCAGATAATCCATGTCTGCCCCCTGATACCCCAAGAGACTTAATCCCAGAGGAAGTGGGAACTGCTCACAAGCTAGGGCCAGATAAATTAAGTCTGCCCTCAGAAGTTCTAGGCAAAGTGTGTTGGCCAGAACTGCTAATGGATCCAGAGGCTCGGGATGATTATGTGATGGATGGAGGAAGGGAGCCTTAGAGGCCAGGTTGGGTGGAAATGATGAGATTCCCCAGCCTGCATCAGATAACCACTGTCTGTACCCTGACACCCCAGGGGAGTTGTTCCCAGAGGTGCTAGTGAAGCACAGAACCCAGGAGGGCTATTTAAGAGACTGTGGGGAGGGAAAGGAATTGGTTTCTGGCTACAGGGAACCTGACCTCACACAGCAAGAGAGTGCCATGGGGCACAAAGAACCAGGCCGGGGCAGCAAGCATACCAGCCTTGGCAAAAGCGTTATGGGTGCAGAGTGGCACCATGATAGAGGGTGTACCAAGTGGGGAGATACCCTGGATAACCAGTGTCCAGGAGCCCACTGGAACAGACACCACTCCAAAGATCCAGTTCAACATAAAGGACTGGGATAAAGTTGCTCAACCCCGGGCAATGGAGGAGTCCGGCACTTCAGCTGGATGGGAGCAGCATAGTCCCCCAGCCAAGTCAGAGGAGTGTAAGCACAGCTTGGGTGGGAGCAGCGTAGCTCCCCAAGCTGCAACGGAAACAGCGGGACCAGAGGAAGAAAGCCAAGAGGAGCTGTCCCTTTGTAGTCCCATAGGCCCAGAGACTGTTTTAGAGATCCCAGCCCAGCTGTGGGGACTGGCTGGGGGGAACAGGTTTGCTATGGGACAGAAACTGTGGCCCACCTGTTGTACTCTGGAATCCCAGACTATTGGGGAGGGACCCTGGACTATATGGGTGGGGGTGTAGGGGAAGAGAAATTTGCTCTATACAGTGGGAGCTAAGCCAAGGGCTGGGGGAGGTTTTTACTCTGCACCTTGGGACAGACAAGAACTGGCATAGCATACAGAGGGCCAAACCAGCAGATTCATGACTATCAGCATAGCTGGGAAAATCAGGGATGTTCCCTGTCACGCTTGGGGAGGTGTTGTCATGAATCAGCCAGTGGCCATATTGGATTTGGCGTGAACTATGCTGGGGCCATTTTGTGACTGGCAGCAGTGGCCATCTTGGGGCTGGGTTATCTTCCACATGCTGTTGCCATGTGGAAGAACAAAAGGTTTGGGCTCACAGAGCCACTGCTTGTGAATGGTATTGGATAGGGGAATGAGTTGGGGTTCCACTGTCACCATTAAATAAAGTCAGCATTACTGCATAAAATGGATTGACGTGGAAAACCTGCCCAACCCTGATACCATGTGGGAATGGGGAAATATGGTTTGGGTTGTAATGGTTAATTACAGTATAAGCTTGTATATAGTATTATGGAGTGATTGTATTTAGTTAACCATCCCCCATTAGGTAAACACTGAGGCAGGAGCTGAGCCAAATGGGGTTATCCTGAACAAGATAAACCTCACAGGGTGTCGCCAGGACTGGAACAAAGAGCTAGTATGGGGTTTCCCCAGGGGCATAGTCCAGGAGGAAAAACAGGAAGTGTCCACTGGGAGAGTCTGCGTTAGAATGAGCTTGGTAGCCACGCATGGGGTTGGCCCATGGGAGGAGTCTCATGGTTCCCACGTAGGGACCTTGCCTGATTGGCCAGAGGCAGTTAGGGGCTGACTAAAGGTAGCCCCTCCTGGTAATGGTGTATGCCTGTTTAAAAGATGTTGTTTCCCAAATAAAGTTGTTCATAATTTTCATCAAGACGTGGCGTGTAGATGTATTATTTACCCGGGGACATATGCTTGCAGTAAGATTCGTCAGACTTACTGTCAATATTGCTCAGTCTAACCCAAGGGCTGAGACATGATGTTCCTGTAATCAAAACGGCTTCGGTCCAGAGTAACCCAAATCCGCTCAACAGACCCCAACCAGAGAGTGGGTCGTGACAGTGCTGACTTCAACCTTGGACAAAAATTGCATCATGTTCAGTTTTTCTCTATCTCTTGCTGAGCTGATAGAGTCGGTGGGGTCCCTCAGCCTCGTGTGACTGAACAGACAATGCTAAGTATAATAAACATTTATATATGATTATTATGACATTTGTGTTTGATTTTTCTGTTTTGGATACAGACACCATAAGCAAAACGAACTCAGTGTGCTTAGTTGGACAAAAAAGTTTCAAACATTAATACTTATTCTTTTTCATCGAACAGTGGCCCTATAACAAAATAACATTTAGACCCATACCAAAGATTGGAGGGCAGTGTCATTGACATTACATTCCACCCTCTCCCACACTCACACAGGCGCACCAACATGCACAGTCACTCTCATGTATTGACTCACACACTTTCTTATGCACTTATACTTTCACACGCATACACACAGTCTGATACCTGCATTTACTTTCAACAACCCACATTCCCACACAATCTCTCACACACATCGAGCCACATATGCACTCTTTCATACAACCTCTCACTTGCAACCTCTCTCACCAGTTAGCTTTGGGAGTATGAAGATTTGGCACAAACATAAAGGCATATACTTATTTGCATATATAAACTATTCTATTTCTGGATATAAAATTGACAGCACACCCGGCACACAATTTAATTCTTTTGGAAAAAGAACTGTTAACAAACATCACATTCACATCCCTAAATATACTATCATTAACTGAGTTGTAGCAGCTCCAATTGCCAATTTAATTTTGCCAAACTCTACTTCAAAGAGCGATAAGGACTTATGTTTTGGGACAAGATTAATTGTTATCTTGTCATTTTTGCTATTGTTCCGGTATGCAAATCACTGGCAGCTGACTGTCAGAAAACCGCAATCATTTCAGCACAAGCTGGTGATTTTCTTTGGGGCTTCAGAACTAGTGATTAAGCAGATTGGTAGTTTTAGCAAAAATTCAAACCTTTTCACTTGTACAAAGTCATTTGATGTCTCAGCCACATTATTACTCATCTGTAGTATTTACAGTTTGAGCTTGATGAATGATCTGCACAGGGCACAATTACACACATTACAGTACCATTCTGAGCCATAGCGGCACTTTTGTCCACAGAAAGAAGCTAAGAATGGAAGTTAGTTGGAAAACAATTATGCTCTTTTAGTTATTTTCATTTTCTAGCACATTGCATCAAAAATATAGCACGTGCACTTTTAAATATATTTGTTAAAATAAAAGTCTATTCCGAACATAATAGACCTTGAAATCAGATTGCTCCTAATATGGTACAGATGGACAGTATTTCAGGTACATTTACAGACAGAATATTCAGTGCATATAGATATTTTTACACAATATTCCATGACACAGCCTTCCATATCCTGAACATTTGCTGCCCTAGGCCTGGGTCACAAACAGAAACATGACATAAACAAATGGAAGAAAGGGAAGATTCCTATGTGGCAGATCTAAGTGCTATTGCATATGCAAATACATGAGGTCATAGATGCTGTATATAAGTATCAACCTAGACAGATCACTATCCCAATTGGTTGCTCTGTTGTAATAAAAAATACCAGTGGTCCTAATACAATGTGCATTTGGTCAGGATACTTGTTTATAGATTGTATTCTTTGTCTATCCATAATTCATTGCAAGTGTTTAGCTCTTTTTATAGGTTTGACCTTCTTGCTCCAAAGCTCCACAGTATAACTGCTTTCTGCATCAAGGATCTATGGACTGAGAGAGGTAATTATATGTCTCCTTGCTACCTCTCACCTTACAACTTGCCTACATGATCCTATTCCATCCGTACCCTCTCTACCACACTTATCTCAGCTCTCACACATGTATCCAACCTCTCTGATATACTGGCAAGGTTCCATCACCTTTAAAACATGCCATCATTACATCCATTCTTAAGATCTAACTATTGCTCTATCTCTCTACTTCCCTTGGCTTCAAAACTGCTTGAGCAACCGCCTTACCCACTTTCTTTCCTCCAACTCCCTTAGTGACCCCTTCCAATCCGGCTTCCGGCCCCAACACTCGACAGAGAAAGCTCTCACAAAGTCATTAATGACATGCTCACTGCCAAGTCAAAAAGTCACTGTTCTATTCTAATTCCATTGGACTCATCTGCTGCCTTTAATAGTTGGCCACCATTTTCTTATTTAAAATCTTCACTCCCTTGGCATCCATGACAAAGTTCTTTCATGGTTCAAATCTTATCCAGAAAATCATAAATATTTCTCAGTAACAATGTGTGCAAACCAGTAATATTCAAACATGTGTAATACTACATTGAAAATTTCTTCTATGTTTTTAATTTTTTATATTTCTTATTTTTTTTTATATTTCTTCAAAGTTTTTTAAATGATGGAGTTCAAATCAACTTCAACCAAGGTGAATAATAGATTAATATAAAGTGTATAAAGTAGAAGGGGGAAAAAGAAACAATACACGAAGCAAAAGAAAAAAAATACAGTAAAATAAAACATCAAGTAAAATTAAGCAATAAATAATTATTTCCTTTAATACAGTGCCGTCTTCTCTCCCACCTCTCCAGATTTACCTCTAAAAATCAAGATTATGGCTTAAGCCTCTATGTTGTTGTGGGCGCCATAACCAGCGTCTGGACCACCCATCGGCTTGTGAGGGTTATTTTAACAAATTTTATGGTAAGTAGAAATACAAGTACAGATACAATGCAATGTTTTTTGTTTTTTTTAAAGAAATTGAAGAGCTAGACATTATTTTTAAGCTAAATTAAAAATGTTGCTCTGTGTTGTACAGTAGGCTAATTAATGGCACAATATGCAAATCAGTTGATTAGCATTGGGGAGGGGTCAAAACTGCTCCAAATGAAAGCTAACCAAGCAATTATTGTTTGCCACCACACAACCAATTATCAAACAGTGTCACCACTTATGTTATTGTGCCACTCAAGGAAGATAGTGCTAAAAAATAAGAGTTTAGAAAAATATCTCTGGTACCAGTTTGAATGCTCTTTAAAAATTGGCTGAAAATCACATATGACAGTGAAATTTCAAATATTATACATTAAGATGGTTGTTTCCAGAACAGATAGGATTCTATCACAAGACATCATTTAAAATGAGACATGAGAAGCAATGTGGCTTCTTTGAATACGAAACACATTATTTTTAGAAAAATATGTTGGTTCCAAATTGTATGCAAACTTCAACTGCCAACTTCCTTTGGTCAATAACAGTTGTACAAGAGGAACAAAACAGTTACTTGTTGTGTACCCTATATATTAAACACCTGTCAATTTAAAAAGAGTAAGAGACCATTCTTAATATGTGGGTGTCACAAATAGGGAAGTTCATTCACTTGCAGTTTCAGTGGTCTCATCTGTGTACTACACACCCTGTTAAAGTACCACTGTGGGCTATTAATTAAAAAATCATGGAGGCAAACATTTTTAGTATACAATAATAAAAAAAATAGAGCCTTTAATTTAAAAACTCTTAAATGGAATTAAACTGCAGTGAAATTTACCATTTTGGGTTTCTATTATTCTGCTTCCATGGGTGGCCATATGGCTATTCAACATGCCAGTGCTTTCAACATACTAACAAAAATCTCATTAGTTTACAAGGACACCGGATCAGAAGAAAGTAGCGGAAATAATCAATACAGAAAAGAAAATGAAACCATAGATAGGGGTTAAAGCCATGTTTATTTTCTATATCGACAGTCATTAACATGCACCACTCCAGACCACTTTAGATCCTACTTCTGTGCATTTGTAGACACCTTTTGTAAACATAGTCAGGCATCAAGTTAGATTTTGTTGTTTTTATTTTGTTCAGTCATTCCGTCGTGTCCGACTCTACGTGACCCTATGGACCTCAGCATCCCAGGCACATCTTGTGTTTGGTTGTGCTTCTCCATAAGGTTTTCTTAGCAAACCCACTCCAGTATCTTTACCAAGAAAACGTTATGGATAAGCACAACAAGAGACATAACGATGTGCCTGGTGTGCTGTGGTCCATGGGGTCACAGAGTCAGACACAACTGAACAACAACAAATATATATATCACATATATAGTTCTCAGCAGCGCGGCCTTGCCAAAAGTAATTGGTAACGCAATGTTAGAACTGCGGGCTCGCACAGTGAGCTGGCCGCAACCGAAGCCCTCGCAAAGCAAGGGCCGCGGTTGCGGCCAGGCAATGAGGGACTACAGATCAACAGAAAGCTCATTTATCCAATTTACAGTGCGAGCCCCGTAGCAGTTTGAAAAAATTGTGTTAAAAAAATATAGCCTGTAACACTTTCCAAAAATCCAGACCCTGCATAAAAATCTGGACCGCGCAAAAATACAAATTTAACGGCCGAAGCGCGGCACTTGAGAAACAAAAAAATAAACACAAATATGCCACAAATTAACTTCAAAACTCCCACACAGTACAGGGGAAGAGTCAGGATGCCTGTGAGTGAGGTTGCAAGTTAATTTGAGCCATATTTCGCCTTTTTTCACAAACAAAAATCGCCTAAGCGAGAAAAACAATGGCGGACGAAGAAAACAAAAACGAGGATACACGACCCCTAAACACGCGAAACACCGCCAGTCACATAAGGCTTTTACCCAGGAACGTACGAGGTAGAAAGTACACTATTAAGGGAAGCAGAACGAAAAAAAAATACAAGGTTGAAAAAACACCAAGTTAACGGCCGAACCATGCACATTCAAATAAAAATAAATAAATAATACAATAAAAAAGAACATTTAAATAACATCACACACAGCACAGGGGGACAGCCAGGACGTCTGGGACTGAGGTTGCAGGCAAATTTAAACCAAATTTGCAGAGGGAGGGAGCGGGGGAAGGGAAGCACAGGGGAGGAAGAGGGGGGGAAGAGAGACAGGGGCAAAAAGTGACTGGGGAAAAAGAGAGGGGTCAAATAGAGACACAGGAGGGAGAGAGGGGGCAAAGAGAGACAGGGGAGGTGGAGAGGGGTCAAAGAGAGACTGGCAAGGGAGAGATGGGCAAAGAAAGTCAGGGCAGGGAGAGAGGGGGCAAAGAGAGACTGGCGAGGGAGAGAGGGAGCAAAGAGAGACAGGGCAGGGAGAGAGGGAGCAAAGAGAGACAGGGCAGGGAGAGAGAGGGTAAAGAGAGACAGGGGAGGGAGAGAGGGGACAAAGAGAGACAGGGGAGTGGGTAGGGGGCAAAAAGAGACAGGGGAGGGGGTAGAGGGTCTAAAGAGAGACAGGGGAGGGAGAGAGGGGCAAAGATAGTCTGGCGAGGGAGAGAGGGGGCAAAGAGAGACATGGGAGGGAGAGAGGGGGCAAAGAGAGACTGGGGAGGGAGAGAGGGGGCAAAGAGAGACTGGGGAGGGTGAGGCGGGCAAAGAGAAACAGGGGAGGGAGAGATGGGGCAAAGAGAGACTGGGGAGGGAGAGAGGGGGCAAGAGACACTGAGGAGGGGGGGGGGGAGGCAAGAGACACAGGGTTGAGAGGGTTTGTCTGTAACACTTGCACTTGCAAAGTTACAGCACATGCCTCGGCCTGCAATGAGCATTGAAGCCGCTCATTTTTCCACCTTTAATGTGACCTATAAACTGTACAACTCAATTTAAAAACAAACTGAAATATTTAAAATGGAGGGAAGAAAAAATATAAAAATAAAATAATATGGTTGCATAAGTATGCACACCCTTAAACTAATACTTTGTTGAAGCCCCTTTTGATTTTATTACAGCACTCACTCTTTTTGGGTATGAGTCTATCAGCATGGCACATTTTGACTTGGCAAGATTTGCCCACTCTTCTTTGCAAAAAACACTCCAAATCTGTCAGATTGCGCGGGCATCTACTGTGCACAGCCCTCTTCAGATCACCTCACAGATTTTCAATCGGATTCAGGTCTGGGCTCTGGCTGGGCCATTCCAAAACTTTAATCTTCTTCTGGTGAAGCCATTCCTTTGTAGATTTGGATGTATGCTTTGGGTCGTTGTCATGCTGAAAGATGAAGTTCCTCTTCATGTTCAGCTTTCTAGCAGAAGCCTGAAGGTTTTGTGCCAATATTGACTGGTATTTGGAACTGTTCATAATTCCCTCTATCTTAACTAAGGCCCCAGTTCCAGCTGAAGAAAAACAGCCCCAAAGCATGATGCTGCCACCACCATGCTTCACTGTGGGTATGGTGTTCTTTTGGTGATGTGCAGTGTTGTTTTTGCGCCAAACATATCTTTCGGAATTATGGCCAAAAAGTTCAACCTTGGTTTCATCAAACCATAACACCTTTTCCCACATGCTTTTGGGAGACTTCGGATGTGTTTTTGCAAAATGTAGCCTGGCTTGGATGTTTTTCTTCGTAAGAAAAGGCTTTCGTCTTGCCACTCTACCCCATAGCCCAGATAGAGATTGTTGTCACATGTACCACACAGCCAGTACTTGCCAGATATTCCTACATCTCCTTCAATGTTGCTGTAGGCCTCTTGGTAGCCTCCCAGACCAGTTTTCTTCTTGTCTTTTCATCAATTTTGGAGGGTTCTTGGTAATGTCACTGTTGTGCCATATTTTCTCCACTTGATGATGAGTGATGTCTTCACTGTGTTCCATGGTATATCTAATGCCTTGGAAATTCTTTTGTACCCTTCTCCTGACTGATACATTTTAACAATGAGATCCCTCTGATGCTTTGGAAGCTCTCTGCGGACCATGGCTTTTGCTGTGGGATGCGACTAAGAACATTTCAGAAAAGACCAACTAGAGCAGCTGAACATTATTTGGGGTTAATCAGAGGCACTTTAAATGATGGCAAGTGTATGCCTACTCCTATTTAACACGATTTGGAATGTGATTGCTTAATTCTGAACACAGCTACATCCCCAGTTATAAGAGGGTGTGCAGACTTATGCAACCACATTATTTTTCTTTTTTCTTTTTCTTCCCTCCACCTAAAAGATTTCAGTTCTAAAATGATTTATCTTAGTCTCATTTTTTTACAGCACAGAAACCTGACATTTTAACAGGGATGTGTAGACTTTTTATATTATATATATATATATATATATATATATATATATATATATATATATATATATATATATATATATATATATATATAAATATATATAAAACATCTTACTTAGGGACCTTCTCAGGCCCCAGGACCACACCAATGTTTTAAATGAAAATTACAGGGGACGTTGTAAGCTGATATATGAATAACACACATAAGCTTAAAATGAATGAACACAACCTTTAGATTTTGCAACTTTTATACATAAATATTCTTTACTGCATAGCTCCATTTTACTTTCTTCCCTACATATTCGTGTTACTTTCTCAGTTGGGTATGTTCTTATAAACTAATGAACTCCATTTAATCCAGCTGTGAGCACTAGCAGATGTAACTGCCACATTCATTTTGTGTCCTATATATGCAAAAGTCTCCTTTTACTTCAGGAAGTAGATCTACTGAAGCCAAAATGGTAGATTTCACAGCAGCATAATTACATTCAAAAGATAATTAATTAAAGGTTTTTTTTCACATTCTAAACATGTTCCAAGTGTAGTTCTTCAAAATAGTATTTATTTTTTAAATCAATTAAATTGTTTTCTAGACCAACATCTGTCATTTAAAAGTTCATGGAAGTGTCACCGTTTTTCCCTTTCTCTAATCTAACACATGCTGCTTATACCAGACACACACAAGTCATTTTATACACACACAGATTTATTTTATTTAAAACAAAAATTGGTTTCCACACCACCAGAGGTGCTTACATAGGCACCTGATACTAACCAATAGAAACGCTGCATTCAAGTAAATTTTTAACCCTATACTAGTCTTTCAGCCAGTAGCAACACAGTGTAGATATTGAGAACAGCACTGTCTGAAGCTGCTTCCTTGTGATAGGAACAAAAGACTACATATCCCATTATGCTTTCCTGCAGAGACTGATCCCCAAACATTGCAACAAAGTAGTAGCTGCCTCTGATTGGCCAAAATCAAATATGAATTTTATGCTAATTTAGCTTGGATTTCAGGGACATTCCTTCTCAAAAACAACTGACAGAAAACTGAACAAGGTTGCAAACTCTAGGGTAAGTTTATTAATGATTATTTTGGGATTTTGTTCATGCAAAAAATGTTTGCATACACTACTGATTCTCCTCTATCAGATGCATTAGTATTCAATGAAACTTCTATATATTCTTTAATATAAAATAATTTATAATTTCCCTTGTGCCCAACAAGCAAGAACCATCAGTATGAAACATTAGATTCAGCCAATGAAATAACTTACAAAGGTATGACTGATGCCTTTCCTGCAAATGTATACATATCTTACAAATGCGTTTTTCATGCAGGAAAAAATGTTTAGAAATTTGCTAATTTAAAAACATGTCATAATTTGATCATTTAAGCATATGATAAAACATTTGGGATTTCTTTATTTTTTACAGCATATAATAAAATATTAAGCATATACTATATATAAAATGTCAGTAATCTAACATTGCATGGTCTCATGTATATTTAAAATAATTACACAAACCTCTAAAGAAGTAATTTACAAAGGAAACGAGGTGTCTGTTGTACGAGTTAGAGTGTGACTATCATCCTAATTGGGGCTAAAGAGCAGTTCCCTATGCCTCTTCTATCAATGTGGCACGTCAGGATGCACCTGCTGTATTAGCAAGTCCTGACACAAAGACACATATTCATACTCTATGTTGCTGTTTTATTACATAGGAAGAGAGAACACTGTAAGCAAAATGAATGGTATTAAGATTTTCTAAAGCATAGAGAAGATCTTTTCAAAGCAAATTCATTAAAAGCCAATGAGTGAGATTGTTTACAAGCATTAGATTTACTTAAAGTGTCAATGTGGAGATTCCACATATTGTACAACTAAATATAGTAACAAATACTTTATCAATTGAAAGTTATTTAAAAGTTCCTACAGTAAACTAACACTTAAATTTGCAATATTTAGATGCCACTTAGCCATTCTGATCCACCCATAAACCAAGGGCTTTATTAAATTCTTCAAATTGTAGTTACGCTAGCCTGTAATGTAGCCCACAAAAGTTACTGCTATTAAGTTAGCCCCTTTAACTACCTGCCAAATATTTGCAGGTTACAGGCTGAAAAAGCAACTGCGGTTGCCAAAATCAGAACTCCGACGCAGATAAGCCTTTAAACTTTCAAGACCACAAATGTTACGATCAGTAAAATCGCAAATCGATATTAAATTGCTACAAA
Organism: Discoglossus pictus; assembly: GCA_027410445.1. Lineage (NCBI taxonomy): Eukaryota > Metazoa > Chordata > Amphibia > Anura > Alytidae > Discoglossus > Discoglossus pictus. The sequence continues at coordinate 27,492,050 of CM050164.1, forward strand.
CCCGTAAATGTCAAATATAGCCAAAAATATTACAGGCTCTAAATAGGACTCGCAAAGGGTTTACAGACAAGTTCTTAACACCATAAATGACAATACAAACACACTACTGGAATTGAAAAATATGGGGAAAGCAATTAAATGCATTACAATTCATTGCACAACAATCCCCAAATAAAAAAAAAACATTTAAAAATAAAATCATATGTTGGAATGGTCATGCATATGGCAATATGAAAAGCATTGCTGCAACATGCATAAAGCAATTAAAGACACACTACTTGATTAAATTGCAACACAAAAACATGAAACTGCCTGCCATATTATCCCATTCTCACTCACAAAGGCTCTCATGTGGATCCTAAAATATAAATATAATTGCATATACATCTCACTCATTACATCTACATTGGAAAAAGAAATAGTGGCCAAATTACACCGTCACATGACATATATCAAGTAGTAGGGGAACATACACCACGCTAATCTACTCTAACCCATCAGCAAGGGCCGCAAACACACGTGGAGGTTGAGAAGAGGCACGTGGAGCAACAGCCAACTCACCTCCATCAGGGACAGAGAGGAGAGAGGTAAAGAAAGATAGAGAGGAGGGAAGGAGAGAGCTAGAAGAAAGAGGGCGGAAGAAAGAGAAGGATATATATGTAGACATATTTTCTTATGTCATTTATGAGGGGCAAGCTACTAGTATTATTATATTGTTATCATTATTATTATTATATGTAGTGATCTATTACTCACTAACTAGGGCTCATTAATTGACTGATAGAGGAAAGTTACACAAATGTGATTTATGTGGATGTCCCACAACCCAAACCATTGAAAACACACTGACAGTGTGAGAATGGTATAGCAAAGCTTTATTCCAAACACTTAGAAATGCACAATACGGGTGTGGGTGGGTGGATCACAGAACGTCAAGAGGCTTGTGGGAAAAAGGGGATATCTAAAGGGGTAATGTCATAGTCTAGAATAATCATGATGCATAGGGTCACAAGCGGCACATGCAGTGTGGGTGCTGTTGGCGGTTGTGGCGGCATGGGGGAGGAGAGGGGCGGCCAGGCTGCGGGGAACGCCTCCGAGGTGGAGGAGTCATGGTTGGAAAACAGAAATCGGTGCACTGCATCTGTTGTCACATGCTGGAATCTGCTCTGGTTCGCCCCCATCCTGAGCAGCCGGCAAAGTATGATTCCATCATGAGATGGTGTCTCTTATCCTCCCGATTTTGCTTGGCCAGGTTGCTCATGACCTTCATGTGATTGGAGGAGATACTGGCCTGGATCCTCTGAAGGCACTCCAAGATCTGCCTCGACACAGCCAGCATCTCCCCCAGAGCACACTGGCTTGGTGGTAGTGGGGATGGAGGTCTGTGTTGTGGGGCCAGAGGTGGGTGTGGAGGTGGCCCAGTGGGGAAGGTCTGTGGCCTGGACGGCGCCTGGCTCCATTGGGATGATTGTGATGGTGGAACTGGTGGTGGGAGCCAGGCTGATGACTGCTGGGGGGAGGAGAAGGTGGGGCCCGGTGATGGCTGCAGTTGTTGGAGGAGGGAGACAGTGTGGTTGAAGGCCACCAGGGTGGTATAAGGTCCTGCAGGTGGCTCCACTGCCCAGGTTAAGTCCTCCTTCTTCTCACCAGGGCATGGTGGTTCCTCCTTCCCCTGCGCCGGATACTGCTGAGCGGGGACTTGTTCCATTTCCTCCTGCTTAACTGTAGCCAATGCCTCCGTCTCACCAGTGGACCCAGACCTCCTTGAAGCTGAAAAAGAGAAAAATAAAAGATGGGGATATGTGTTAATTATCTAGAATAATACATTGGTTTTTGATCCTTCCTAACTATCTTACAGGGCCACTGACGTCACTGTCGGTGCTTGTCATTGTGTGAAAAAACAGAAGAATCTATATTAATTCAGCGGTTAACTGCTGGCTGATTACATTCCTGAAAGCAGTTAAACCATAATTTTTGGAACATCCGTTTCGGCAGAGGCTGTTAATCAGCACTGTGTCTGTAGACAAACCTTAGAATGTTTAACTGTTCTTATTTAAATTACAAAAAGCAATAGATCACTTTAACATAGAATTTTCTGCTTTGTCACACAATGAAAATCACCTATAGTGAGGTAACTCTCCCTCTGAGTGCAACTCTGAGAAGCTATCATTTGCTGATGTGATCTTTGTTGGGTTCTTGATCTTGATTGTTCTTAGCTCTTAACGTTCTCTTGATTCCGGCTGCGGTTTGTGACTGCATACACTGAAGACATTGATTTGTCAGCCTCATGGATTTAATGATGCATGACTGATCCATCTATCCCTTGTTAATTTCTAGGAGCTGACATGTCAGTGTCCTTGTTGGTCATCCTGTACATGTGTAGTGTGTGTCCCACCTCAACTGTCCCTGAGGCCTGTCCCTCATCCCTGCTATCACCCCCCTGGGATCAGGCCCCTCCCCCTCTGACCCTGATGTTCCTATCAATATGGGCAACTCCCCAAACCACCTCCTCCTCTCCACTACTTCCCACCTCTTGCTCTCCTACACCACCTACCACCTCCTCTCCCACACTCACCACCTCTTCCTCTCCTCCACCCACCACCTCCTCCTCTCCTCCACCCTCTCCTCTCCAACACTCCCCATAGCCACCTCTCTCCTCCCTCCATATCAATCCCAAAAATAAAATAAGGATACATTTAAAAAAGTACACTTGTATATATTTGTGATGTAAAAAAAAGTATGTTTTATGTACTGTAATTATTAACTGATTGGGTATAGGGTGGGGGTATAGGGCAGGGGTGTGTGTATGTAGTAACCTGGCTATATGTGTATCTATGTGTGTTATTTACTCTATGTGTATTTGTATTATGTGAAATCAGTATATATATGTGTAATGCAAATGTATTTGTGAAATAGTTATGATAATAATATAAATGAATAGAACTGTAAGTACCTGCTCTCCAATATCACCAACTCTTTTGTTAATGAGAGATCATGGATTAGAAAATGCATCTCATAGAGGAGAATTAGTAGCGTACATAAACATTTTTTTGCATAAAAAAAAATCCCCAAATAAATATTAATAAACTTATCCTGTTATTTGCAAATGTCTTCAGTTTTTTGGCAGTTGATTTTGTGAAGGAGTACCCCTGAAAATCCAAGCTAAATTAGCATACAATTCATCATTTGCCTTGGCCAATCACAGGCAGCTATAACATTGTTGCAATTTCTGAGAAGTAAGTAACTGCAGCAAAGCATCATGAGATGCGTAGTCTTTTTCCCCCACCACAAAGAAGTAAGGAGGAGCTCAGACATTACTGATTGGATTTCTGCTTTGAGCTCTTGTTGGCTAGAATGTTTGTGTGTGGTTAAAAATATTCTTGAATGCAGTGTTTCGATTGGTTAATACCACGTGGCTATGAAGGTGCCTCTGGAGGTGTGAAAATCATTTTTTTTAAATGAAGTAAATTTGTGTGTGTATAGAATTAATTAATGTAGAGCAGGGATCCTCAACCTTTTTATAACCTACCTCTCACTTTTGATAGTAAAATTTCCTTACCGCCCACCGGTGCCACAATAACTCAATTTACTATAATTTCTGGTTACATAAATCATATGACCCTAGCTTTGTATCACCCTGTACTTACTAGATACGGTCCTGACTATTGACCCTAGGCTCTCTCACCAGCTCTCCAGCCAAGCGTGGTTCTGCGGGTTTCCGGTGTATGACTTCACTCGTCAGCGATGCCACCTAGCGAATACCCCGCCCAGCTGGAATCGCCCACTAGTGGGTGAAAGGGATCAGGTTGGCTACCACTGATGTAATGTGTGTTTCTGATATAAACAGTATGTGTTAGAGTGGAAATGGTTAAAAACAGGGAAACTTCCATATACATTTAATTCGTAACTAGTATGAGGCATTATTTCCATTATGTTGTGCAAAGTCACCTAAATATGAGAATGCCTAGCCTATTTTGTGCAGGTGACTGCTCTAGAGACAATGGACCGAATACAGTGAATAATAATGAAACATTGGGTTTGAAACAACATTTATATGATTTGGCATATAGCGTTAGATCATTAACTCCCACGAACAGTTGCAACATTGTAGCTCCAAAAGTAGAGAAATAATAGCAAAGCTATAAGGAGCTCATGGTGTAAATTAACATATGGAATAGAGATTACTAATTCATTATAGCAAAGAAAGCTCCTGTACTGTTTTCATGGCAACTAACAGATATTTGGTCAAAAGCATTTAAAAAATAAAGTTTATTTTTAATGTAAAAGGAAAAACGTATGCATGTTTTAACAGTCACCTTTTATCTAAAGGTTTTGCAGCACATTTAATAGCTTAAAGTGGGATTTCTGGATTGTGGCCATGTTGGACAGACATATGGCACTTGGGCTTCAGGATAGAATTACACACCTTACAGAGATCCAGTTCTTTTATCACCTTCTTCTTTATGATATGGCTAATTCATACTGAGACTGTTGATATACCTGGAACATCCATGTGCTATATCTACATAAAGCCTTATTAAATTGTGATTCAGTAAATTTAAAAGGGCTCTATTTAAGCACACAGCATATATTTTTTTTTACAGAAGTTTTTAGTTAGTGATCTTCTATCCAAAAGCAAGGTCTTCACTAACTAAAAACTTCTGTAAATAAAATATGCTGTGTTTTTAAATAGAGCCCTATTCAATTTACAGAATCGCAATTTAATAAGGCTGATAGTTATTTTTTCTATAGGCCCACATAAGCTGTTAACTCATTTATAATCTCCTCTTACTCCATTAATATTGTATGTAACTTTGCCTTTAAAAAACGATGAAAGCAGCATTAAAGGGACACTGTCAATCTAACAACAATGTAATTTCCTCTTAAAGAACACTATGACGAGCTATGTTTCATACGGACTGGACAGAAACACATACACATACATAAAGAAAATGTGACAAACACAAATTGAAGTAATACATGCTTTTCAGTTTACCTTCTGGTATACTTTAGAAATACTTTGTGGCAGAAAATTGATCAGCATCTAAGGAGCCAGAGCTGTCCATTGCGACACTGACCCACCTTGTTGGCATTTTAAAATGATCAGTTATAGATACCATCAAACTTAAATGAAGCTGATCATGTGAGGATTTTTTTAAACAACTTTATATCAAACTTTTATGCACAATGACCTTTTCTTGATTATTGTATTCCTCAAAACTATTTTTATGATTATTTCTGTGGATATTGTGATTATTGCAAAAAAATAATTGTCAACAATTTTGTTGATATTTAAATGAAGCTTGAATAAATAAAATACATATAAAAAGCACAGTGGTTATCTTTAAGAAAACTAGTTAAACCTTAACACAGAATCAAACCTGGATCCCAACAACATTTCCTGTGAACCTTGTGCCCCATGGAAAGGTGCGCAGGCCAAGGGTTTGATAGTCTCTCAGTTTTAATTACTTCTCCTAGGGAGATTCTCCAAATATTCAGCATACTGTGTCATTTGCATATAATTAATAACCGTGAGCCAAGTGGCATCGCATCAGACTGTTCAGTGACAAGAGTCCCATCACTTGGCAAAAAAACAGGCACATTGAGGATATTTTGCTATATTGGACTAATTTGTTAATCATTTTAAGCCAAGGGAGACTTGGCAGTGGGATTTGTTAGAAAATATCCCAAACTGTCATAATGAACATTAAAACATTTTTAAAGTACTATTATTAAATAAACACTGACAGGTAACCTTGTAACAACATGTATAAATAAAGCAGATTTACATAAATTTAATTTCCTTTACATTAATTTTTTGGTCCTTATAAATTAACCAGATTGTCTCAGAAACCTACTGGCGAATGATTGTTATTTTATTAAGCAGTACCTGAGTGGGCTGAACCTTGGAACAGCTCGCTTTCAATTCATTATGGCAGATTGTACCCATGTATCTCAGATCAGTTTGTTCTGCTGTTTCTTGTATGAAATTGAGAGGTTGCTGCAGAATTAATGACAGTATTATGTTAAACAATTTAATTAATTAATTGCATGCAAAAAAAAAACAAAAAAGCATTTGAAGCAGGTATGTCAAATCAACCATACTTGCACTGACAACTTATTTTTTTCCTCCTGAGGCTCTACTGGTAAAAGCTGTGCAGGAAATAGGCAGCTGCATGGAAATCAGAAGCAGGCTATTAAAAAAAATGCTTTAGGCCAAGGATTGTTGGTAAAGAAACAAACATTTTTTTTATCACAATACATTTAATAGTTTTTAATATTGATATTTACTACTTAAAGGGCATGATAGCTGGAACATTACAGTGGTGCATTAACAGAGTAATCTAGCTGAGACATACCTGAGATGAGACATTCCTGAGCACATGTTTGTATCTGTGTACCATATGACCTGAAACTTCAATAGCCCTTTAAATGATCACTAGTTTTGGTAAACCTTCACTTGGAGCCTACAGGGATGTGTCCTGTTAATCTGCTTCATCTTTTCATCAGTGGAGGGAGAAAGCTTCACAGGATTCAGATAAGCTTTCCGATTTTTCCTCCATCTCTAGCACATGCTCAGAAGCAGTCAGTCAAAGTTATACTTGCAAGTCCTCCCAGCCCTGCTCTGTAACCAACCCCATATACAGGGGAGTAGGAATTGGGGTGGGTATGACAAATCACCTCAAGATTAAATGATAAAGGAACACAAAAAATAGCAACATTAAACTTAGTTGCATTGCCAGCGCTGGAGCCATATGGGCCTCATTCAAATGCGATTTTGTACATTTGAATAGGGCTCTATATAAGAACCCAGCAAGTTTTTAGTTAGTGATCTTCTATCCAAAACCAAGGTCTTCACTAACTAAAAACTTCTGTAAAAAAATATGCTCTGTGCTTATATAGAGCCCTATTCAATTGGCCAAATCCCATTTGAATAGGGCCATATGTCTTCTGCATGAAAGCTTTGACCCATAATTTATTGTCCTATGTACAGATACTCCAGTCTCTGCTGTGGATCTCTGCAGCTCCTCCAGGGTTACCTTAGGTCTCTGTGCTGCCTCTCTGATTAATGCCCTCCTTGCCCGGTCTGTGAGTTTTGGTGGGCGGCCGTCTCTTGGCAGGTTTGCTGTTGTGCCATGTTCTTTCCATTTGGTTGTGATAGATTTGATGGTGCTCCTGGGGATTATCAAAGATTTGAATTTATTTTTATAACCTAACCCTGACTTGTACTTCTCAACAACATTGTCCCTTACTTGTTTGGAAAGTTCCTTGGTCTTCATGGCAGTGTTTGGTTAGTGGTGCCTCTTGTTTAGGTGTTGCAGCCTCAGGGGCCTTTAAAAAAAAGGTGTGTATATGTAATGACAGATCATGTGACACTTAGATTGCACACAGGTGGACATCATTTCACTAATTATGTGACTTCTGAAGGTAATTGGTTGCACCAGAGCTTTTTATGGGCTTCATAGCAAAGGGGGTGAATACATACGCACATGCAATTTTCTGTTTTCTATTTCTAAAAAATAGCTTTATGTATATATTTTTCTCATTTCACTTCACCAACTTAGACTATTGTGTTCTGATCCATCACATAAAAATCAAATTAACAAAACATTGAACTTAAGGCTGTAATGTAACAAAATAGGTAAAAAGTCAAGGGGGTGAATACTTTTGCAAGGCACTGTATGTTTGCTGTTTGTTTGAAGTGCATATGAAAAAAAAGTTTACACTTCAATTGCTTGTTTGTTTTCATGAGTTCCCCTAACCCATTCTACTCTATGTTAAACTGACCCTGTTTAGAGCTGCACATGGTTTAATATATGATGTTATTAGGCTGTTTGATACTTTTCATGTGAAGTTTTTCCTAAACTACCTCTAACTAGGAAACTGCTTTTTTATTTAACTTTGTTATTTTTAAATTTAATAAGGGCTCAGGTTGCCTAACCCTAGGCCTACTCTAAAACAGTTAAAACCATTAACCTGATGATACTGTGATGTGAAATGATTAGTATAATAAAGTCCATTATATTAAAAAAAGTTCTTGAAAAATACTTCACTTCGTTCAAGGTCGATGTTTACTATTGATTAGATATGGTTCGGCCATTTTGAACCAAAGAACAGGGACAATAATGAAAACATCATGTCTTCAACAAATGAAGCTTCCTATTCAGTGATTACCGAAGACTAACAAGGCCATGCTCTTGTTTTTTTGTGGTCCAGGTACTTTATTGATTGAAACTATATCTATCCATTATTCCTCAAAATTGATTCACTAATAAGAAAAGACTATGGAAAGTTAAGTCACCAAGAACAGTTCTATCAAGACAATGCTTCAGTACATAAGTCCCACGTTGCTATGACATCCATTTTGAAAATTTCAAACACATTGATCCTTGTCTTATTCAGTAGACCTACATTCTACATTTAAATGATCACTTGAATGGAGCACAAAGCTGCTGTGACTGCTAAAGACCTTGACTAATTCTTTTTTGAAAGTATTGAACATGTTGCAGCATTGCAGTAGACGGAATTTTGAGAACTTAAAAAATAAAAATTGTATGGCATTATTATTTTTTTTATAGGGTCACATAATGTCGTAGTAAGTGGAATGAGTTATCTTAATTATACGTTTAATCTTTTATAATATAAATATTCAATATTATATTCATTTTCAAAGATTAGAATACGTGCCTGAGTCTTTGTCTCCAACTTGCTAAGGTAACAAGGGGACTGTGGGAGTTTTAAGAAAGGTCTAAAGGGTTTTTAGAACAATCAGAACTGATAAGAGAATAAGCAATCAGTAATATGCTGCCCCAACCTGCAAAATCTCATTGCCAAGAGAAAACTCTAAGGACCTCATTCAATTGCGGGACATAACTCGATCGCAAATCGCTGATTTGCTGAGATCGAGTTACGTCCTCACGTTGCCTTACGTTTACGCTGCTATTCAATTGGCCAGGCCCGCAAGTAGGTCCCCCTTCCCGCTAATCGCATACCATGCCATAGGGAGTAAGCATTTGCGGGCTTGAACATGATCGCGGCCACAAGGCCGTAACTCGTGTTTCAAGCCCGTAGGACTTCAATGAAATATGGAGGTTGGATTCCAAAGTCATACAGCTTGGAGGTTGAAGCCCATAGGGCTTTATGACGAAAATTAAACATGAAATAAAGTTGTGCTATGAATTTTAACACCTAAAATCACTTGCACTTTTAATAAAAGTATAGGATTGCTTTTTTATTTGCTTATTGAAAGTAAGCCCTTTGCGACACCTCCTTGGTACAAATAACCTGTGGTTCGCGTTTAGCCATTTACAGGTTTGACGGAAGGGTAATTGGAGCATTTGATTAGCGATTAGGGATATTTTGCGTCCACAACTCTTGCAGAAGTGAAAGAACAAAGGCTTTGAGGGAAGTAAGCTGCGATTGACCAAATCGCTAGGAATTGTAGCTCGCAGCACGTAACCCGATAGGAGCACGCAAACGGAAGGCAATTGAATAGCAACGTAGCTTGCGATCACCATTAAAGAGCACGGATCTCAAAAACGTAGCAATTGAATGAGGCCCTAAGACAACAAGGCCCCTATTCAATTGCAACTCCAGTAACTAACAATTGCTCAATTGAATAGGGGCCCAACAGCCCTATAAAATTCGAAGCCAGTAACTCCAAAGTAAAGCTCACAAGGGCTGCGGACTTAAAATTTGGCTGAGTTATGGTGCTATTAAATTAGAACGGGCTTCGAGCTACGAGCTAGAGACGCAATTCCGTAAACAATTTATTGGCCGTCGGATTTGTGGGCTTGAATGTAATCAATTAGTCAAACCCGTATTTACGGGTTTAGACGGAGCCAATGGAAACAGAGATCGTCATATTTGTGTCACAGAAAAATGGAGGTTGGATTTCAAAGTCTTACAGAGTTCAATTACGAGTTACGATCAGACCCACATTCCAATTATAATGCAATATTCATTAAGCCGTAAATATGATATTCTATCACATGCAAGTTATAATATATGTTTAACACATTGATGGCCGGGATCGATATAACACAAAAATTATACATGAAATAAAGTATTTTTCTGAGCCGATTTGAGGGCTTGAGAATGTTGTGCTATTAATTCTAAGACCTAACATTACTTCCCTTTTAATATTAGTACAGTAGTGTGTTTTTATTTGCATTTCAAGTGCTACGTATTGGACTTTACTCCTCTTGCGAGTCCTCTCCAGCACACGTTGGGCTTTGGGCTACATTTGCGTGTTACAAGCTTGCTCGTGGGTGACTTTGTTGCAATTTAATAGCTAAATTGCAAATGTAGCGGTTACGGGCTTGACAGATCAAAGGATTTATGGCCGTGACTGTTCAACGTAGCTCATCCCATAGGCTTTTTTTGGTCTTAACCCGCAAGTCTTCTGCGGTCTGCGTTACAGGGCTAATTTAGTAGCAGTAAGTCCTAATAGCTACGTCATGAGCTATATTTTCACACGTAGCCCGCATTTAATAGAGCTGCAAGTTTCCAGCCAGTGAAGATCATTGTGATGGTGATACACATTGGCCCCTATTCAGTTGAGCAATTGTTAATTACTGGAGCCTGTAATGTAGCCCGTAAACTAATTTGCAATTCAGTTGCCGTCTTTTCGCTACAATTTGCAGGTTACAGGCTGAAAATCCCTGCGGATGTCAAAATTAACTCCAAACCCATCTAAACCATTGATCTTTGAAAGCCCGTAAATGTTACCATCGCAAATCGCTATTCAATTGCTACGACTCTTCAAGCCCGCAATTGTTTCACACCCGTAAATGGCAAATGTAGGCGAAAATACTATGAGCCCCATGTAGGACTAGCAAGCGGGTTAAACAACTGATCGTAGCATTGTTAATGCAAATAAAAACTCAATACTGCACTTTAGAATAAGGGAAAGCGATGAAAGATGTTAGAATTAATTGTACAACAGTCTCAAGTTTGCAAATCTGTAATCAAATTTTTTTTTTTTACGTTTTATTTCCGTGTTATATCGATCTCGGTAATCAAAGAGTTAATACATATCAGGCTTCCCACATAGACTAGAACAGTTTAGTCATTCATTTTTAGTATTTTGTACCTTGCCAGATTGCGAGTCTGATCGCATATCAGACTTCTAAACGCTAATTGATTGATCAGTAGTTACGGCCTTGCTTAATTGATCATGATCATGCTCTGAAATGCTACTTACAGGTGTATGGTTTACGGTTTAGGCTTTCACCCAGGTAGCTGCGGCCTTGATTGATTGAATCGCTCTGTAACTGTTGCAATTGAATAGGGGCCATTGTATCTGAAATATTCAGTGCCAAAATATGGGCTACGGGAAAACATGAGTATGAAAACACTTAATAATTATCTACATTTTATACAAGTGTTTTGCAAGACTGAGAGCTTGCAAGATTATAGTCTAAAGCAGTAATGAAACAAGAGGTGAAGGAATTAAAGGGGAGAATCCCAGAGAGGCTAGCAAAATGGAGTAAAACAGAGGGGAGAAACTGCTCTAGAGGATGCCGAACCCCAGGAACTTTTATACACATGTGGTGGGAATGTCCCAAAGTAGCACAGATTTGGAGAACAGTGTCAGACCTTGCCTCTAAGATTTTGGGAACCCAAATAGGAGGCACAATGTAATCCTGCTTACTGGGTATCCCGGTCTCGGGACTTTCCCCCTCTCAAAACAAGCTACTTCAGTATATGTACTTAGACACCAAATCACACATTGAAAAGCAATGGAAATCAGACAATCTGGAATTCCATGCAATAAGGAGCAAAATAAATGATATAGCGGTGAACGAACACATGACACATATATTAATAGATGCAGTCCAGAAATACAGGGACATCTGGGATCCTTGGCTAGCTAATAGGGGATGAACAGGGGGAACAACGAAAGGAAGAGAGAAGGGGGATGGATCATATAAGAGAGGAAGGAAAAAAAAGGGAAAGGAGAGAGAAAGGGAAAAGACAACAGAGAGAGGGGGGAAGAGGAGGAGGCGGTGGAGGAGTCGGGAGGACCAGCGGGTAGCCAAAGCGCAAAGAGGAGACAAGGTAAAAAACCAATGAAAAGAGAGAGATCTTTTTCTTGTGTTTCTTTTTTTTTTTTCTTTTCTTTTCTCTCTTTCCACCAGGATGGATACTTCAAGGGACCAAACTGTATAAAGGTTTATGTGTTATCAGAGAGCTTAAAAGACAAATATAGCCCTAGCAGAGAGTATTAGGTTCAAAAGGGAAAAAGAGGACTATATACTCCAGAATATAGGCAAAGTTACTTATTGTTATCTGTTTAGTTAAATAAAGCTAGGCGCTTTAGCTCAAAGGGCTAGTGTGAGTATGAAACAAGGAAGTGAGGAAGAGGAGAGGTTTTATGTGAATATGCCTGCATTGATTGGGGGATGACACACTGAATAAAATATAGGCCTTGCAAACCTAGCCTGCGAGCTAAGGACTACTGAGATGTTTAGTACATAAGCTTTAAGGAGAAATCCATTAATGTTTAATATTTAGAAAACGGAAAAGATTGCGGGAGAGGTCGCTTAATTCACTAAGTTAAAGTATACATTTATACAATAGAAAGATTTTGCCTGACCTGCGTGTCATGGCCTACTGATAAGTAGAGGAACAATTTTCAAAAGTGACCAATAAAAAATATATTTAAAAAAAAAAAAAAAAAAAAAGGGGAGAATCAAGGGTGTGGCAGTTTACTCTGGCATGCTTCAACATGTTAAAGTGAAATTACTTGTAGAAAAAATGTAAGAGAAATTCTAGGCAACTTTGATGTCAGAAGCAATAATTGAAAATAGGGTAGAGGGTCAATTTGTGATTAAGTCTGTGGGTGTGAAAGATGGAGGTTATAATGCAGAACCTTGCACTATAAAGTAGCAAAAATCATAGGTCGGAAGGCATATTTCATCAGTTCAATAGGTGGTGGTGTATGAGGTTATAGGTCTGGAGGGAAAAGAAACTGAGCTGAATTGAAGTGGAAAGTCAGTTGGTGAGTACCAGGGGTGGATATATCGGTGGTTCAATTGGTATGTTGCACCAGGGCCCACAGAGCAATGCACCATTTTCACATCCTGTGCAGGAGGAGGAGGCTGCACTATCTCACTGCCCCTGCACCCCGGAGACAAATACATGGGAGCAGGGTCAGGAATGGGGAGGTGGGCCAGAGCAGGTCAGGAGGGGAGGGGGTCCCGGCTCAATACATCATGGGGGAGGATGTGTATGAGGGAGGAGGGCAAGAGGAATTAAGCATTAGGGCTAAAACCTAGAACTGCCACCTGACTCTCTCTATCTCTGGTCCCTGGTCCTTTATTTTATATATATAGTATATATATATGCAGTGTATATATATATATAACTTGTGTATAATCCAACCTTGGCTTGACACAATAACAAAAAACAAAACAAGAAAAACACATGTCAAAAAAGTTATAAATTGATTTGCAGGTCAATGAGGGAAATAAGTATTTGACCCATTCATCTTAGTACTTGGTGGCAAAACCCCTGATTGCAGACACAGAGGTAAAAGGATTTTTTGTAGTTGGCCACCAGGTTTGCACACATCTCAGGAGGAATTTTGTCCCATTCCTCTTTGCAGATCTTTTCCAAGTCATTAAGGTTTTAAAGGCTGATGTTTGGCAACTTGAACCTTCAGCTTCCTCCACAGATTTTCTATGGAATTAAGGTCTGGAGACTGGATAGGCCACTCCAGGACCTTAATGTTCTTCTTCTTGAGCCACTCCTTTGTTGCCTTGACTTTGGGTCATTGTTATGCTGGAATACCCATCCACAACCCATTTGTAATGCCCTGGCTGAGGGAAGGAGGTTCTCACCACCAAAGATTTGACGGTACATGGCCCCTTCCATCGTAACTTTGATGTGGTGCAGTTGTCCCCTTATCACCCTTACTCAGATGCTTGTTGTTCGAAACCCTTTTATATAACCTGCCAAAAACACCATTTGCCTTTGCCAGTCTGTTGACAATTTCCTTGTCAATCTTAGCGTCTTAAGAGATGAACTGGTGGACAGTTTTCAGCTCGGACTCACGGGCTGGTGGAGAACTTCCGTCTTTTTCAAACTAAATTCTAGACCGAAGAACTTGGCAGCCTCATCGAGCAAGATGTCAATTTCTACAAAGCTGTCGCCGTATGGGAAACAAGGGCAGTGTCGTTGGTCAAGAGTAGCTCTTGGTTTAGTTGCCTTAGGTTGAACAGACTGCAATCAGTGCGGTATTGGATGTAGAGACCATCCTCATCATCAAGGTCTGCTGTGGACCTTTGTAGCATCATACTGAAGAATAGCGTGAATATGGTTGGTGCAAGGACACAGCCCTGCTTCACACCGATACTTATTGGGAACATCTCCGACAGGTTGTTTCTATTCCACCATTTACACATCTGTCATGGCCTAGCAAGTCAGGACGGGGGCAGTGAAGTCCTTGGGTCATAGGTGTTATATCGGAGTGTCCTTCTCCTTGATGGATTGCCTGAGAGGGCTAACGAGCTGCATCTGTCCAGGTTTAAAATCAGAGTTTTCCTTCTCCTAGTCTGGCTGCCAACCAAGGCTAATGAGTCCATGTAATGTGGGAGCCAGGAGGACAACATAACAAATTTGTCCAAATTTTGCACAGTGTTTAGTGATTTTATGAGGCCTGGTGTTACTGGCTCAGTCTTTGCAGAGGTGACTAAAAAGTTTTAAGAATATTTATATATCTTACCCTAAAGCGCCAATAGAGGAGACATGAAAAAATATGTGACTCCTGGCTCTTAGTTTGCTGATATTAAACGATTGTTGCGAATCACTCCAATCATGACCAATTACCAGGATTTGTATAACCCACAATGCTTTAGCTGTTTGGTACTGTATGTTCTGTGGGAAATACAATTCTGATTGGATAAATTAGCGGTACATTAAATTAATTTGATGAACGTTAATGTTATACTGCATTTTCTCCTCCTACATTCTTCCATCTGTCTCTTTCTAGGTCGACTGATCTCCCTTACCCACTGTCTCTCTATCCTCCTCTCCCATCTGTACTGACACTTCTCCCTCTTTCTCCCTTCCTTTCTCTCTTCTCGTTTTCTTGCACAACTCCAAGTGAGAAGTGGCTGATGAATGGAGCACCACACTCCAGAGGCAAAAACAGCAGTGTATATTCTTACATTCCCAAAGTTGCACAACAATGTTCGTTTACGTAAAACTTACTATTGTTGTGTTGTGTTCTGTGGGGTATAATGTGGGGTTGTGGAAAATAAAGTTTGAGCAGTTTTAGAACACATAGCCTAACCTAGGGGGCAGGACTGGTTGCTAAATTGGTTTAAGCCCCATCAAAAGGTTGTGACAAACTGTAGGCATCGGTGAGATCCCCTTTCAGTATAAAAGGATGGCAGAGTATGAGAAGCTGTCTACAGCAGAACTACGTGACTAGAAGCAATTAAACTACCCTGCTTCAGAACCAGAGCTGCAAGGATTCAGGAGCTGAGACTAGATGGTGAGGTGGGACAGGCGCCAGGCAGGAATACCCCTATTATCAGGAGGTAGGTTTTTCAAAGCCAGAGTCCCAAGTACACATCAATTAACATTGTAACCAAGGGGCTCAAGCAGCAGCAAACAGGAACCGAGGGAGAAACCTTAGCAGCCATCCAAGCAGCACCCAAAGGACCTGGTGTAAGTCCATTACATGGTTTGGGGCAAATAGACGAGTTAAAAGGGAAATCTTTTGTTTGAAATGATCAGGCAGAAGGCTGTCTTGGGAAGAAGGGAACATCAGGTAAGAATTTGATATACAGGATTAATAGTGAGGAAAGGGGGTAGATACAAAAGATATGGATTGATCGTGTCCTAAAAGTTTAGATCTCTACTATTAGAATTAGCCTATGCTATTCCGTTAGCTGAGCATATGGGCAGCAATAGCACTCACCGTGACACGATTGTTCCAATAATAAGGATGTCATTAAATACTGTGACCCCTGTGATACGTGTCAAAGGTTTCGACATCAGAGTAAGGGTATGCGGGCATCGCTACAGCCACTGATATACTGATATTCCTTTCCACCAGGTCACCATTGATATAGTGGGACCCTTGGTTCGACCTAGTTGGATAGGGAAAAAATATATTGTGACCACAGTGCACTATGCTACTTGGTATCCCGAAAAAGTAGCCTTATCCAAAATTACTACTATTACCTTAGCAGCAGAGCTGGTGGCTATATTCTCGTGATTAGGCTTGCCAAGAGGGATCCATTCAGATAGGGGCACTCAGTTTATGGCCGATTTAACCCAGCAGCTGTGAAAAGTATGTGGCATTAAGCAACGGAGTTCTTCTCCTTACCAGTTCTTCTCCTTACCAGTTAATGGGCTCTTTGACAGATTCAAGGGAACCCTCAAATGCATGCTCCATGCTTTAGTTAAGCAAGATGGAGTTTGGGAAAAGCTACTTCCAATGTCTTTTTTGCATATCAGAAAATATCTCAGGAGTCCACTGAGTTCTCCCTTTTCTTACCCCACCCCCACCCCCGATTCATACAAGGACCCTTGAATATCTTCAGAGAAGAATGGGTGAGCAGAGTCAGATGCCAGTGGTCCCATACGTCTTAGCTTATTGGGAAACTAGAGGTTTACAGGGATGCCCTTTGTGATGAAGAAAGGACCCTCTACCTTCCAGAGGTTGGTGGATCAAATAATGCAGTGACATCACGAGTATGCCCAAGACATCATAGCCATCTATAACCATTCATACACATAACATTTAACACATGTAACCCAGATCTTGAAAGGTGATCCAGCAAACTAGACTCACTATTCACCTCGACAAATGTCATGGGACAGGACTTAAGTTCAGCATTTAGGGTGCTGGTAGGGGGATGGGAGATCAGGCCAGAACCAGCAAAAGTAAGAGGGTCTAGCTATTGGGCCGATTCCCCTAGCTGAGAAGCAAATGATAGCTTTCTTGGGCACTGTCGGATATTACAGGTAGTTTGACACTCATGCATGTCCTAAGATCTGGTGAACTGCCTACTGCAGATTATTTGCAGTGGCGAACACTGACAAAGTGTGCCATTGGATTTTTATTGAGCTCCTTGTTGCATTATTCAGCATCAGTGGCTCCATTGCTGGACATCCCAAGTATCATCCTCAGGCAACCGTGGTTGACCAAAGGACCTGCTGATTGGATTAGGTTCCATCACTCTGTTTCAGTTCTTAACTTCTTCAGATAAAAGACAAGATTTCATAGCAAGATAAGGAAGGGGTTTTAATCTCTCATGCCTCCATTGTTTTCATTACCAGATAAAATAATGGTGGAAGGTTCGGGAAACTGAAGGGGAAATTGGCAATGGCTTAATTAAATGTTTTCTGTTTTGTTTCCATTGCACATCATGGACTTAAGTTGCTGCATTAGTGCTGAGCATGGGAGATCTAAAATGATTTGAGGATACACATTATATGTTACTAGCGAATTGCCCGTCGAAAAATGACGGCAATGAAATTGTAAGTGAGCTAATGCTGTTTGGTGTGTAATAATGAAATATATAATACATTAATAAATGAATATACTTTACCTATTTTGAAGCATTTTGTTGAAGAGCTGCAATCTGTTTTGATGTTGGTGCAGCATTAGTGGTGTGGAGCTGCTGTGTAAGCGTGGTGAATGTGTGCAGTGTAATACTGTGCGTGCGCGAGCCGAAACCGTTTGCGTAGTGGTGTACTTCGGCATTGGCGTAAAATGGCGGGTAATGTGTGGTTTGCGTCTTCGCGGATTATCCGTAGGTCTTTTGTGGTGTTTTGCGACTTTTTGTGGTGTTTTGCGAGTGTGTTGTGGTGTAGCGAGGGCATCGGGCGCGTAGCGAGGGCAGTGGGCGAGGGCCTCAGTTGCTGGCATGGAGCGCCTTCGGCTCCATTTAGTTCTCCCATGCTCAGCACTAATGCAGCAACTTAAGTCGCAACGCGAGCCCGCAAGCGTTAGCAACAAGTCGCATGCTCACAACTATATATGTGAT
The DNA here is from genome assembly GCA_027410445.1 of Discoglossus pictus. Lineage (NCBI taxonomy): Eukaryota > Metazoa > Chordata > Amphibia > Anura > Alytidae > Discoglossus > Discoglossus pictus. The sequence continues at coordinate 27,510,061 of CM050164.1, forward strand.
TGGACATTGATGCAGTAATGTTACATAGTTACATAGTACATAGTTACATAGGCCCTCTTTCAATTGCAGTTTGGCCAATTGAATAGGGCTCTAAATAAGCTAAGTTTTTAGTTAGTAAGTATCTATCCAAAAGCAAGGTTTTCACTAACTTAAAACTTCTTTAAAAATATATGCTATCTGCTTATTTAGATCCCTATGCAATTGGACAAATCGCAATTGAATGAGGGCCATAGTATTTAAGGTTGAAAAAAGACCTTCAGTCCATCAAGTCCAACCTTTCAAGATCTCCTCCAATCTGCAATATGCCGATTAACTATTAATTAATTAGTTGTATAAAAAAAAAATATATCAAAGCCCTCCTGATCCCAGACACCGGCGACTGGACTTCTCCCTGGATCAATACTGCCTCTCTAATTATCCATGATAACCCTGAATTCCCTTTTTAATTAGAAATAAATCCAGTCCCCTTTTAAAGCTATCTATCGAATCCGCTGTCACCACCTCCTCTGGTAGAGAATTCCACAGATTAACCACCCTTACTGTGAAGAACCCTTTTCTTTCTTTAAGGTGGAATCTGTTTACTTCTAACCTCAAGGGATGTCCTCTTGTCAGTTGAAAACCTCTTGGCACAAAAAGCTCCCTTGACAAATCTTTTTACTGACCCTGGATGCATTTATATAAGGTAATCATATCTCCTCTTAGATGCCTTTTTTCTAGAGAAAATAAGTTTAATTTGGTTAGTCTTTCTTCATAACTTAGCCCCTCCATTCCCCTTATTAGTTTTGTTGCCCTCCTCGGTACCTTTTCCAGCTCTAAAATGTCCTTTTTATGAAGTGGTGCCCAAAATTGTACTCCATATTCCAAATGAGGGCGTACTAGAGGTTTGCATAGTGGCAGAATTATATTTGCTTCCCTGGCTTCTATACCCTTCTTAATACATGCTAATATTTTATTTGCCTTTGCAGCTGCTGCTTGGCTTTGAGCACTGTTACCTAGGTGGTTGTCCACAAGCACTCCCAAATCCATTTCAATATTTGATACACCTAGATTTGCTACATTAAGATTATAAATTGCATGGCTATTATTCCTTCCCAGATGCATAACTTTACATGTATTTGTATTAAATCTCATCTGCCATTTAGATGCCCATTCCTCAATTTTATGTAAATCCCTTTGGAGGGAAAGCACATAACTTTCTGATTTAATTACCTTGCACAACTTTGTGTCATCATCGAAAATGGAGACACCACACTCCAATCCTACCTCTAAGTCATTATTAATTATGTTAAAAAGGAGAGGACCTAATACTGAACCATGAGGAACCCCACTTACCATATTAGTCCAATCAGAGTATGTTCCATTTACAACAACCCTTTGCTTCCTGTCTCTCAATCCATGAGCAGATATTTACTGCAACTCCTGTATCTCTTAGTTTGCACAATAGTCTCCCATGTGGCACTGTATCAAAAGCCTTTGCAAAATCCAAAAAGACTACATCCACTGAGTTGCCTTGATCCAGGTTCCTACTAACCTCCTCATAGAAACTAATTAGATTTGTTTGACATGACCTATCCCTCATAAATCCATGTTGACTCCTACTTATAATCCTGTTCAAATAGACATATTCTTGTATATTATCCCTTATTAACCCTTCTAAAAGCTTCCCCACTACAGAAGTGAGGCTCACTGGTCTATAATTCCCCGGATTTGCTCTTGCTCCCTTTTTAAATATAGGTATCACATCAGCTTTTCTCCAGTCATCTGGTATAGACCCTGTGTTGAGTGAATCTTGAAAAATTAAATATAATGGTTTGGCTATTACAGAACCCAGTTCCCTCAGTACCCTTGGATGTATTCCATCAGGACCCGAGGCTTTATTAACATTTATTTTTTCCAACCTCTTTTGGATTACTGTGTTAATCAATTATTTGGCAAAGGTAGTGTAGCCTCATTATGTTGCCGTGTCCCAACCACTGGTACCTCCCTTGTGTATACCGAAGAAAAGGACCTATTTAGCTCATCTGCCTTTTCTTGGTAACTAATTATCAGACGGCCTGTGTCACATTGTAATGTTCCTATAGCTTCCTTCCTCGCCTTCTTCCCATTAATATACTTAAAAAATATTTTAGGGTTAGTCTTACGCTCTTTTGCAATTAATTTTTCATTCTCTATTTTAGCCAGTCTAATCGCCCTTTTGCAAGCCTTGTTGATTTCCTTGTATTCCTGTAAGACAGTCTCTGTCCCCTCTTGTTTGTATAATTGAAATGCCTGTTTTTTACTCCGTATCTTGATCTATAAATCATTGTTAAGCCACATTGGATGGGATTTACTCCTTTTACTTTTATTCCCACACGGTATATGCGAATGTGTATGTATATTTAATATGGATTTAAATGTTGTCCATTTATGTTCAATATCTTTACCTGCCAGTTCTTTGTCCCAGTCTATTCTTTGTATTGCTGCCCTTAGACCGTTAAAATCTCCCCTTTTAAAATTAAGAGTTTTTGTTGGCCCCTTAAAATTTTGTTTTTTTAATTCTATCTCAAATGAGACTGTGTTGTGATCACTGTTTCCCAAAGGTTGCCCTATTCCAACATTTGATACTATTGATTAATATCAATATTATTTGTGATGAGTAAATCTAAGATAGCTTCATTTCTAGTAGGCTCTTGTACAACCTGGGCCATATAATGATCCCTGAGTGTACTCAAGAATCTGCTCCCCTTAGATGAACTGCTGGTCTCATTTATCCAGTTTATTTCAGGGTAATTAAAATCTCACATTATTAGAACTTGCCCATGCTTAGCTGCATTTTCAATCTAAAAACAATAATTGTATTTCCTCACTTTCAGCTATATTTGTTTTTTTTTAGCATACTCCTACTAATATTCTTTTGGAATTTGCTGCTCCGCTATTTAACTCTACCCATAAACATTCAGCTTTATCACTAGGTCCACCATAAATATCTTCTCTGACTATAGTCTTAAATTCAGGCTTAACATACAGACAAATCCCTCCTCCTCGTTTACCATTGCCTCTATCTTTCCTAAATAGGTTATAACCATCCAGATTAATAGTCCAGTCATGAGATTTATCCCACCTTGTTTCAGTAATGCCTATTAAATCAAATTTTTCATTAATTGCTAATAATTCTAACTCTCCCATTTTTCCTGGCATGCTTCTGGCATTAGCAAGCATACACCTTATGTTATGAGTCTGTAGTTCTGAAGTGCCTGCTACTGTACTTGAATTACTTAGTACTACCTCCCTATTAAATACACTACCCCTCCCCCCATCTTCTCCCCTATGAGTTGTTAATTCATCCCTTATACCCTCTACACTTTCTACCCCATTACTTATATCTAGTCCCTCCCCCCCACCTACTAGTTTAAAAACTCCTCCAGCCTTTCTACCAACCTATCCCCTAGTACATAAGCTCCCTCATCATTAATGTGTGAGAAACTAGAGAAATCAGAGGGTTTAATTTAGGTTAAAATGATGTTCGCTTGAGAGGGAAGGAGAAAAGTATGGAATACAATGTGATGACAAGGTAATAAACTTGGGAGATTGAGGTGATGATGGAGTTGTGAAAAGTAATGGAGATTGGGTGCAAGAAAGGAACAGTATCAACTACAAGTTATTCCCTTAAGTTTTATGTAGGAGAAACTCATCCAAGAAGAGATATTGGTGACAATAGTTAGTAAAGGTTAGTAAAGATTTTTAACCTATATTAAATGCAACACCCTAATAATTGGCCTTCCCTCATCCACCTATCCCCATTATAATTTAAGGTGAAAGCATCTACCAGTACACCTTATTAAACGTGTTTGACCAGTTGCTCTGCTTTGCCAGTCTCTACGCTTAATTCATATGATTTTAAGTATAAAATTCCAAATCTTCAGCATAACCTAAAAAGGTCTCAACAGTACGGTGCATCTGTATATCTTGGATCTAATCCCCAGGGCACGCCTATGTATGGACGCCGACAATTGGGCAGCACATAAATGTGTGCAGGGCTAGACGCGCTCACGCACAGTAGCACACCCCTACCAGCTTCCCTTCCCTCTCCCCCTGTCACTGGCAGCTCTATTAGAGAGACCCCTTAAAAAAATGTGGATGGGAGGAGGGAGACAGAGAGGAGAGAACAAGCGGGTATAAGAATGGAGAGAGAACAGGCAGGGGTACAGGCAAGGGGCAGCGGGTTTCGTATAGGCAGTGTAGGGGTTTTAGTATAGAGGTTTAAGGGGTCTCTCTAATAGAGCTGCCAGATACAGGGGGAGAGGGAAGGGAAGCTGGTAGGGGCTCGCTATTGCTCGTGAGCGCTTCTAGCCCAGCGCACACTTGTGTGCCTCCCAATTGCACGCATGTTGAAGTCGTGCCCAGATATACTCAAAACTGCCCCTGCAGGTCTTCCCAAGACTTGCACCTTTCCTCCCCTATCATTACCTGGTCACATGCCTACCCACAGGACTTTTCTTGTGGCTGCCAAACATATGGTAGATGAGTCCAACAGAACTAGATATTACAGACTCGCCTTTGAAACAAGATTGGTCATTATCCAATCCAGTGTCAAGGGCTAGCTAGGAAATTCAGCAAACAAACAAAAGGGTCTAGGCAGTGGGCTTGAGAATAGCTAAACTCTAAAATGTCTGCTTCTTGATCGCTACCTTGTCGTGGTGAAGGGGCTTGTGTACCTCAATGAAACTGTAAGCTATACCATGAAGGGCTGGTCATAGCAGAACAGAGAGGTCAGACGAATCACAGTCCACTGGAGAATGAACTGGCAACTTACTCCAGTATCCTTGCCATGAAAACCTTGTGGATGAGCAGAACCAGGCACAAGATGTACCAGGCATTCTGCGGTCCATAGCATCACAGAGAGTCTAAAGCGACTAAATGACAAAACAACAACAGGTCAATAAAGACAGAAATGGGTAGCACACTCACAGCTTATTTGTCCTTGATTGTGTTAGGCTGAGATGGGCTAACGTCATTTTATAGTTGTGTTGTTATCTCCAAGACTGACAGCACCTGGGTCAAACTTTGCTCCCATTGCTTTTGTCACTGCAATGACACATCTTGGGCCTGCATTACAGAACAAGACTCTGGATTACATGTGGACTCAGTAATTTGCATGCAAATTTAGAGTATGTTGCTCTGGGATTATACAGGTAGTTGCATTAAGTGTCATATTTATTAGGCCCTTCCTTTCTTTTCAAATGCTCTCTGAATACCCATCTGTTGAGATAACCATACAATTCCTCTTCTTAACTATACCAACTATAAACGAGGACAACTTGCCCTCAATCACGCTGTAACAAATATCCACCAAGCCCCCACCTCATAGCTCTAGAGGACCCAAGCATTTTGTGAGACCAGGACCAATAACTATTCTTGTATTAGGATGAAGATGTAAATATGCTGTTTGCCCTATTTTCCACATATAAATAATTATTTGTAACCTTGAGACTATGCAATATACTGGCATTTGTACAATAATAAATAATTAGATAAGTAAATAAAAACTATGGTAAAAAAAATAAAACTCTGGATTAGCGGTAGGATGTGAGACAAGAGAGCTGCGCCATATTCCAGAGTCATGAAATGATAGCACAAGAAGCTGATAGGCTATGGGCCTGATTCAATTGAGCAATTGTAAGTTACAGTAGCCAGCAATGGAGGCCGTAAGTTATTTTGCAATTCAATTGGCGTCTTTTTGAGGGCTACAAATTGAAATCCTTGCGGTTGTTAAAAACTGAACTTACGCCCATCTAAGCCTTTGATCTTTCATGTCCGCAAGACTTACGATCGCTAAAATCGCAAATCGATATTCAATCGCTACAATTACCCAAGCCCGCAAATGTTTTCACATTCGTAAACGGGAAATGTAGGAGAAAATCCTACGAGCACTAGAGAGGACCCGCAAGATGGTTCAACACCTGATTGTAGCAGTGTAAATGCAAATAAAAAAATCAATACTGCACTGTAAATGATAGGGAAAGTGATGCACAACAGTCTCAAGCTTGCAAATGGGCAATAAAAAATATTTTATTTTAGGTTTCAATTCGGGGTTATATCAATCTCTGGAATCAATGAGTTAATACATATCAGGCCACCCACATGGACTAGCACAGTTTCTTCATTCATTTTTATTATTGTGTACATTACAGTTTTGCGAGTCTGATCTTATGTCGGACCTCTAAACGCTAATTGATTGAGATGTAACTTCCATGTTTTACTGATGTCATGAAACAGTCTCATTTACGATTGTCTGTTTCTAAATGGGTAGTTACGGCCTTGCATAATTGATCATGTTCCCGTCCTGAACTGCTACATATGACTGCATGGTTTACGGTTTCGGGCCTGTAACTTTCGGGCTTGTTCAATTCAATAGCACCGTAATTGTAGCAGACCGTGAGCCCGCCGCAGAATTGAATCGGGCTTTATGTCTAAAGAAAGAGCCAGGTCAAGTACAATTATTAATGAGAAGATATTCTCATTATCTGTGACTAAATCATAAAAATATATTGCTATGTTGCATTACATATTTCACGTGCAGCTGAAAGTGGACTCCTGTACCTTATCATATTGAAATATTTATCATATTAGCAGCATTATATATTTTTTATTTTATA